>CM070713.1:46510274-47710274 GCA_036346275.1 Otatea glauca
CGAGGCACAGAGATGCAAGGAAATGTAAAGGGCACAACCATGGATAAAAAGAAGAACTTTATTGCGTAATTAAGGTAAGAGTATTATACATAAAATTTTCGGAGCTGGTCGATGTTCCACGAGTTCACGAGCTCTCTGCGATCGGGCATCGCCAGTCGATAAGTGTGGAATATAAGAACCCGGGTATCCTCATGACAAGCCCAAGAGGGAGGCCCAGAAGATACTCCTCGCCGTGCCCACGCTGCAGGCGCGAGGGACATATCCTAAAGAAAGTTGAACTTATATTTAGATATGATAGATACGGTTGTAATCCGAGTCGTTAATAGGGTAGATAAAGATGTAAACTCTATCCTATTAATCGACTAGAATCTTGTAACCGATCGTAATCTCCAAACCGATCAGACTTCAGTTTCGCGCCCACCCCGCTATATAAGGGAGAGGCGGCAACAACATAGGATCCGATCATCCAAGCATAGAGCAATCAAGCCATAGAGCATAGAACACTCATATCGCCTGCAGCATATGTGCTTTGAGCAACCCCGATCCAAGAGATCTATATAATCCCAAAGACATGATTAGGGTATTATCTCTCCGCGAGCCCGAACTATATAAACCCCTTTGTCTTGTGTGACCATCGAGTTTGAGATCGAGCGCCACTTTATAAATTCATTGCCGACTACAAAGTCGCATAATAAGCTCCCTGCAGTGATCTCACGAATGACGTCAGAGGGCCTCCCACTTTGGGGACAACTTGTTGGTGTTGGTCGAGCCTTAAACTCGCCTTAGGCCAGATCCCCAACTCGGAGCACCCTAGGTCAAACCGATCAAGACGCATGCCTGCGGAGCGCTTGTAGATAGTGCGCCGATCGTGAGCAAAGGCACGGCCTTACTTCTTCCCTATGGCAAGGTCGAGAGACCTCTGCTCTCAAGTCGACTTGGCTTCGACTAAGTCGACTCCTAGCAGCCTGCCCAAGTTACCTCAACGGGCGTATCAGCTTCAAAGACCAACACGAGCCGAAAGCGGTAGCCCCGCCGCCGGCTGGATGTGGTGCTTAACGGACCCGAGGATCGTGGAAGCTCGCCCACCTGTGCCCGGTCGCGCGCTGTTCGAGCTCATCGAAGACTCACCTTTTGACGCCCTGGACGATCTATCCGTTGGTGTGTTCGACTGCTCCGTTGCTCTAGGGGTGGCCCACCGAGGCGTAGCAGACCTTGGTTCCCATGTCTTCGTAGTATTCTTGGAATAGCTCGCTGGTGAACTTCGACCTGTTGAAGGTGATGATTCTGCACGGGACTCCGTGCCTCGTGACCACAAGCGAGTGGAAAACTTCACGGCGGCTCGGGCGGTGATGGTCGAGACCGGTTCATCTTCGACCCACTTGGTGAAGGTGTCAATGGAGACAAACAGGAATTTCTTCCCCCCGACTGCCTAAGGGAAAGGGCCGAGGATGTCAAGGCCTCAAGTCGAGAATGGCCAGGCGAGTGGTATGGTCCGAGGGCGACCTACCGGGTGTGATTTTCGGCATGGAATCGTAGGCTCTTGGAAAGTGACGATGTCCTCTGGCCTCGCAGTCAGCTGTTGGCCAATAAAATCCCATGCGGAACGCCTTACCGACCATGATTCTGAAAGAGGAATGCGCACCGCAGAAGCCCGAATGGATATCGTTGAGCAGGTACTTACCTTCCTCCGGGGTAACTCACTTTGACAGAACACCCAAGGTGCCTGACGATAAAGTTGCCCGTTAACGAGCTTGTATGAGCTCGCTTGGCACCTAATCCTGCTCCTCTCGACCGGGTCATTCGGGAACTGCCCTAGCCGAGGAACTTGGCAATTGGTTCCGTCCAGGAGGGAACATTCTCCAGGAGGGCGATCGATTCTTCTCGGTCGGTGACAGAGGGTGCCGCCAAGGTCTCAAGGATGACATCTGATGGAATGTCACCACCAGATGACCCGAGCTTGGATAGGAGGTCAGCGCTGGAGTTGTCCTTCCTGGGTACGTGCTTGATTTCGAGGTTTCGGAACCATTTCTCCATCTTGCGCACCTCGGCAAGGTACCTGGCCATCGAGACCTCCGAACACTGGTAGTCTTTGTTGTACTGGTTGACAACGAGCTGGGAGTCACCCTTGACAACAAGCTAGCGCACGCTCAGCGACTTGCAAGCTCGGAGACCCGTCAGAAGGGCCCCATATTCTGCCATGTTGTTGGTTGCGGGAAAACCGAAGCGAATCACATACCTCAGTTTGTCTCCCCGGGCTGTGATGATGAGGATACTAGCCCTCGAGCGCTCGAACGACATGGAGCCATCGAAGTACATCCTCCAGGGCTTCTCTTCCTTGACCTTAGGCTCGAGGGTCGGCTGCGATGTCTGCTCGATCACGAAATCGGTGAGCATTTGCGACTTGATGGCGGTGCACGGTACAAACTGTATGTCAAATTCTGCCAACTCCATGGCCCACTTGGCGATGCGACCTCCGGCTTCTGGGTTCCTTACGATCTCACCGAGTGGGAATCAGATTGGGACAACCATTGTGTGCGCTTGGAAGTAGTGCCGAAGTTTGCGCGAAGCTATGAAGAGGGCATAGAGCAGCTTCTGGACCTCGGGGTAGCGCTCCTTTGGTCCATGAAGTACCTCGCTGACGTAGTAGATTGGCTGCTGCCGACCGTCATGCTTGGCCACCAAGATGACGCTGATAGCCTGGGTCGTGGTAACGAGGTAAAGCAGTAGCGTCTCTCCCTGCCGTGGGGTCGTAGTAGCGGTGGGCTTGAAAGGTATGCTTTCAGCTCATCGAACTACCGTTGAGCTTCGGGTGTCCATTCGAAGCCCTCGTGCTTGTGCAACGTCTTGAAGAACGATAGTCCGCGCTCACCAAGCCTTGAGATGAACCGGTTGAGGGCGGCCATGCTGCCGGTGAGGCATTGGACCTATCTTCTTGAGGTCGGAGGAGCCATTTTCTCGATTGCCTCGATCTTCTCTAGGTTCGGGTCGACTCCCGACCTCCAATCATGTAGCCGAGCACTTTGCTCGAGGTAACGCCGAACACGCATTTTTCGGGGTTGAGCTTGATGCCGTGCTTGTTCAGGCTGGCGAAGGTTTTCGCAAGGTCGTTGATGTGATCCTTTTTGAAAGAGCTCTTGACGATGATATCGTCAACGTAGACCTTGAGGTTGCGGCTGATCTGAGGGTCGAAGGTCTTGACCATTAGCCGTTGGAACATCGCGCCAGCGTTGCGGGGGCCGAACGACATGGTCGTGTAGCAGAACGTCCCAAAATGCGTAATGAAGGCCGTCTTGTCTTTGTCATCGACCGTGAGCTTGATTTGATGGTAGCCAGAGTAGGCATCGAGGAAGCTCAGCATTTTAGAGTTGGCGGTGGAGTAGACGATCTGGTCTATGCGTGGAAGAGGGAAGTTATCCTTTGGGCACACTGAGTTCAGACCCGTGTGGTCGACGCACATTCTCCATTTCCCACCTTTCTTCTGCATGATAACTGGGTTAGCTAGCCATTCGGAGTAATCGATCTCACGGATGAAGCCAGCCTTCAAGAGCTTGTGAAGATGTTCCTTTACTATCATCATTTTCTCGGGAGAGAAGCGGCGCGACTTCTGGCGTACAGGTCGGCAGCTAGGCCTTATTTGCATCTTGTGCTCGATCACCTCCCTCGGGACTCCTGGCATGAACGCTAGTTCCCAAGCGAATATGTTTTTGTTGGCATGGAGGAAGGTGACGAGCTCGAATTCCTATTTCTAATTGAGCTCGGTGGCGACGTGGATGCTTTTGCTTGAGTCGCCTCTTCGTGACGCCTTCGTCAGATCACTGGCTGGACCGCCCCTCCCGGGGGCGCTGGTTACTTTGGGGCCTCACCAGGGCAGCTTGCTGGTGAGCACCAAGGCCTTCTCCTCGCAACCGTGCATCGCCTTGAGGTCGCCGCAGATGGATATAATACCATTGGGCCTCGAAAGCTTCATGCAACAGTGGCCGTAGTGGTTCGTCGTCATGAACTTGATCAGCGCCGGACGCCTGAGGATGGCGTTGTAGGGAAGGTCTCCGTCGACCATCTCGAAGGTAACCAGCTCGGTGCAAAAATTGGTGGAGTCGCTGAAGGTGACGGGCAAAACCACTTGCCCGAGCGGTGTGGAGGAGCTCCCTAGCACAATGCCGAAGAAGGGAACTGCTATATTCTTGATCTTCTATTGGGGAATCTACATTCGGTCTAGCGTGCTCGCTAAAAGCAAGTTGAGGGAGCTACCCCCGTCGACTATGACTCGCCCGACCATAGTATTGCTTATGGTTAGGGTCATGACCAGAGCAGTCTTGAGATCCTTGGACATCCCTGGGGAAGCATCGTCCCAAGAGAAAGTAATCAGAGTTCCAACACACTTGCAGGGCTAGTCAGTGGACTTCCCGCCGGAGGCTTGGTACACGGTGCGCGCGGAATCTTTGAGCTCACGCCGGGATTGATACGCTGACGATTCGCCGAAGATTGCATCGACACAGTGGTCGCCCTGCTGAAACTCTAGATCGAGGTCTTCAAGGTCCTCGCCAATGTTGACCCTCTCAGGCCATTCGTCCTCCTGCGGGAGCGTGGGCATCTCTCCACGCCTGTCATAAAAGGTGTCCAACTTGTTTTGCCAGGTCCTGCAATTTTCGCAGGTCGTGGTCGTGGGTCTTATGGAACAGACAGAACTTGTTGGAGTCGTACTTGGGTCACATCTTTCCTCCCTGCGGTCGCTCCTTGCCTCCCTACGGCTGCTCCTTGCCACCCTGTGGTCAGGTGTCACCCTGTTGGGGCCCAGATCGACGATGTCCCGGCTGTGGTCGGTGCTGTGTTTGTTGAAGTCGTGGTTGCCCTTACTGAGGTCTGGGCATCCCTAGTTGAGTTGCGACCGCCCCTGGTCGGGCTACCGCACCTCCATCACCTCGCGCTCGCTGTTCATCGCAGCGACCACGCGCAGCTGGCCGACGCCACTACCATGATCTCTCTTCCGATTTCTACCGTGCGGGTCCGAGCCATTGCCCTTGGCGTTGGATGGTTCGGCCATGCCAAAGTTGAAGCCGAGCTTACCCTGGTCATAGTCGCGTTTCCAGTGCACAGCATCGTCCGCGTCCGCGTACCACTCTGCCATCCGAAACAATTTGGTGATGTTGAGTTTCGTTGCGATCTCCACGTACTCATTGAGGCGCCGGTCGCGGACACCGAACTTGAAGGTCTTGATAACGGCCTCGTCAGAGACACTCAGGATTGAGTTCCTTGTGCAGATAAACCAACGCACAAAGTCGCTGAGGGCCTCATTCTTGCCCTTGATGATACAATCCAGGTCCTTTTCCCTTTCGGGCACTCGTAGCAACTTTGGAAGTTGGAACGGAGGGCGTCCCGTACCTGGCGCAATGATCGGAAGGAGCCAGACGTCTGGTTGAAGATCCAGGTTCGCGCCGCACTGTCCAGCATGGTCGGGAGGTAATTGGCCATCATGGCCTCATCCCCACCGGCCACTATGAAGGATCGAGATGGCCTAGAGGGGGGGTGAATAGGCAATTTTAACAATTTCTAACTATTTTAAATAACTAACTAAAATTAACAGAGAGCAACTTACTGTAAGAATAACACAGAAAGTAAACAACTAATAAACACAGCGAAAGCAATAAACAAAATGGCACAGGAGAGACAGAGATTTATCCCGTGGTTCGTAGACGCACTTAATCCACGCTGAAGCACTTCTTCAAGTTCTCGCTTCTCCAAAGCTAGTCGCAGAGCTCGCGATCACTCGTAACTCTTTCACTACTCAAGTGAGGTGAGTTCCAAACCTCTCACAAATACAAGCTTGCCTTCCACAAGCTCCTTTGGACAGGTCACACTGTTCACTTCCTCGAAGCTGTCTACGATCGCCAAGATCCAAGAGTAATAAACCTTGCACAAGTTCTGTCTCTTGGTTTACTTTGCAATTCACACAACTAGACACTAACTTGGAGCTAAAACACTTAGAGATGTATGAGAAGTTTTTGTATGAAGATGAAGCACAGACTACTTTTGAGAATAAGAGCTATATTTCAATACCAAAGTGTAAGGAGTTCATCTGTATATTTGGTAGATGGCTTAGGTAATGCTTATATAGCCATTTGGAGTGAAAATAGCCGTTACACCTGCTACAGTAGCCGTTGGATGTGTCAGATGTCAGAAACAACAGAAATATACACGTACAACGGACTTTGTATCAGTGCTTAGCAATACTGGATATGTGTATGTCGGACCAAATTTGAGAGATTGCGACGGACCAAATATTTTGGTTCAGAGTACATGGGTTGATTATGAAAGATGGTCCGCATACCATCGAGAGACATATATGAGTATCACCAAAACTTTGGTTCGTTACACATGGATTTCAAAAGATTTAGCTTAGGTAATGAGACCTATATGCTGGACCAAATTTTTGGTCCGTTATACATGGATAAAGCAAGAGTTTTGCCAGGAGTAGAGACACATGTACTTCGGACCAAAATTTTGGTCCGTCATACATAGACTTCACAGAAGATAGGTTTGGCATGCAAACACATGTACTTCGGACCAAATATTTGGTCCGCCATACATGGTTTTTTCAGAAGATTGGTGCCAATTACCTTTTTCAACAAAGATAAATTTTATCTAAGCTATTTATTTTAGCCACGGACTAAAAAAATTATTAAACACAAATGCTTGGTCCGTTTTCTGAGAAAAGGTTCTTTTTGAAGATAGAGAATATTCATTTTAGGTTTCGATTGAAAGTACATTAAAGATTTAGTCCAGCCAAAAACTTATACATCGACAGGTGCTGCACTGTAAATTTGGTCTCAAAGATGAGCAACCTAAGATATTTTGGTCTATCACAGAGGAGAGAATATTGCATGTATGCCGGACTAAGTATTTTTGGTCCGTCATTCATAGGTAAACCTTTGGCTATCAAGAAGATTTTCAAAGAAGGTTTTGATCAAGGACATGTGAATATGAGAGCGAATATTTTAATCTGATGATCAGATATTCCAAGGAAATTTTGACGTAGAATTGTTTCAAGGTAGCAACGGACTGAAGAAAAATTGATAGGTAAATATTTGTCCGTTGTACTAAGAGGTTTGTTTTCATCAAGGTAAAGACTAAGTGTCTTTTGCTCCGAGTGATCTAGTCTTGCCTTTGCCTAAACAAACTATTTCTTTGTGCAAAGTCCCTCTTTTAGACAACCAAAAAGGAAAAACAAACTTAGGCTATATGACTTGAAACATCTCCCAACTCATAAACTAAAAACTGAAAGCCTTAATCTTGTTATCCCAACTTGTTCCATCATAGATTTTAGCTTACTTTATTCAACGCTTTGAGTATTACTAACTTAGTCATCAATACCAAAACCATAATAATACAGAAATAAAATTTAGGGGTGCCTAGATGCTATCAATCTCCCCCTTTTTGGTAATTGATGACAACATACCTTTTAGTTAGTAATATCTCATTTATTCTGCAAAACAGAGTTAGCTGAATGTACTGACATCAGAAATAATGAGTGAATATTTCTCCCCCTTAATGAATGCATTTATATCATAGTAGAGAATCCGAGCATATAGCATCTAAACAGTTTAAATATGAACAATATATAAACAAAGCACATAAAAATTGCACACAACAGGACAAATACACATACTATTCATATAGTTAAGCCACCTACGTAATGTAACTTAAGAGACTAAGGCTAAGGCTATAAGGTTTTTCTCCCCTTTGGCAACAATAACCAAAACGGGCCCTATTGGCGCTTTGAGAAGATTCTTTGAGCTGGCCTCAGCTTTGCTTTTCTTTGAAGGAGAGACAGTGGATCATCGGGCTTCTTGGCTTGGATTATCCGCCCTTGAGACATAGCTTGTTCATGCCAAGTTGATAGCCCGGGTCTCCGATCGATAGTTAGTAGTTGAAGATCCGATCAATATGATCCAAAGATTCATTCATATTTCGAGTCTCAAGAAGGACGCCGCCCACATCATACATGCAACATGTGCCAAGCGAGTATAGTCGAGCAAGGCATCTTCAAGAATTCTCAAAGATGATCTAATTGATGCCTCATCCATAAATGATTGCTTGTATGAGATATATTTCCAATTTCCACTTGATTTCTTAGTTTCTTGTAGTGATCATCCAATTTTTGATTCATGTCATACACTCTGTCCTTGATCAGATTTTTATTAGTATCGAGCTGTTGGACATGCTGTCTAAGATTTTCCTGATTTTTGCTTAGGTGGTCAAATCTTGACATGACTTCATTTTGGAACTTTATTTCTTCCTCATATCTTAGAGCTGTCAGATTCGATCTTCCATGTATCTTGCTTGGAAACCTCTTTGATCAAGATGATATTGTTGCTCAAAGTTTGAAAACCAGAAGGTGAGAGTCAAAGATATTTTCTTGAGCCTGAGATGTATTAAATTGTGCTTGCTCATCATACTTTGGGGAAGATGGTATGATACCGATACCTAAACAGACTTTCCCAACCAGAAACGTGTCCTTTGATCATGCTCGTGATGAGCCGACATTGAAGGATAGTAGGTTTCAAATTGTCGGGGCATTTCGGATGGCATCCTGCATCCTCCTCGCTTCATTTTCATTTGCTCTGGTCCGAAAGTTTGTGCCTCCATGAACCTTTCTCGCAAATGACTCTTGAAGATGATATAATTGTTGCTCTTCATCCAAGGTTCTATCAACTGAGCTTGAAAGCTTTTGAGTAGCAAAGATCATCCATTTCCCATGATTCACTTCCATGAATTACTTCATTTTGCTTCGGAGAATGGTGGCTCGTAGTCTCCCTTTTCCTCTTTGAACACTAGGTTCTCTCGTTATTTCTACTCGATCGTACATATGATGACTCTCATAGGTTTGATGATAACTTTCATAAGATTGATACCAGAGTCATTTTGTTGTGCCCGGAAAGATCTTTAAAGTCATTTCACAAATTCATTTTCACCTCTCCCTTTCTTCACTTTCTTCTTCATCCTGTATTGGTTGATTTTCGGTCACTCTTTGAAGAAACCTGTAAATCCTTAAACTTTGTCCAAAGAGCTTGATGCATACTATATTTCTTTGGAAAGCACTTGAATTCTTTATTTAAATCGTCTTGAGAGATAATGCCTTGAGCCAACAGACTTTAGTGATTAATCGGGCAAAAGGCAAAGAGCTACTAAACTTTTGTAGATGGCTTCTTCCATCCGCCCAAAGAGGTAGTCAACTAGATCTACAGTGCCTTGATAAAATGAGATGTAGTAACCAAGCTAATACTGAGGTTACTCCTTCCTTATATCCGCACTTAGGATATATTGTATGCCTCAATATTAAAAGCGTAACCTTAGCTTCTTCAGCAGGCAGACACTCTATTCGGATTAAAATCCTCACCGAGGTGTCTTTGTATATGTGTCCCGATACTTGCACATCCGCATGTCCCCACTCGCCTCCACCTCCGATGAGGATACATCTTTTCAAAGGTTCTTGTCTTGTTTGCCAAAGGACTAGAAGCTCCAAATCACGATTCAAACGGGATGACTTGATTTTTCTTATTTTTCCATTCGTAATGAACATGATATATTTTCTTTGTTTGTTCACTAGTAAAGATGCATAAAACTCTAGAGTCCTTGAGACACTCCATGGAATTGTTTTGTTTGACATGACTCTTATCAGTCCCGTGAGTTGAGTTTATGCAATCAAACAATCCGATTGAACCAATAATATTATTCACTTGATCCCATTCTACATATTGGTGATTTGACAGAGCCAAATCAACTTTCCTTTTACATCTCTTCTCGCTCGGATAGGCATTGTATATATTTTTGTGTAACAAGGACACAAAATTTTCACCCAAGGTGGCCTTGACTCGAAACTGACCTTTTCACTTACTAACCGAACTGCTCTCAACTTTTTAGTACTAAGGTTTGCCGCTTCTTCACGCTAAGCATGTCAATTTCAGAGACCAGTTCAAGACTCTCTCGAGGAAGATTCATCGTTGGGTTCATAGGGACAATCCTCGAGGATGACCTTAATCAACTATTTGCTTTCCTTTTCTTGGATGAGAGGTTACTACTTTCCGGTTTGCTCGAGCAGCATTATGAACATCTGGGATTAGAATTGGTCCTTGAGGTAGTTCAGGCAGATTTGTTTCAGAGGTTGAACTGTGTCGGGACCCGAATATGCAAATCCGGACCCTCTGTGTATACTGCACTAGTCCAGGATCACGCTAGTGCACACAGGCTCAACATAAGTAAATATCACAATCATACATAGCGAAAGCATTAGGAAAGACATCATATGATATATACTACTAATTGAATGACCTTAGGGTCCACTTACATGACTACGCCTCGCAAGGTCGAACAACATATTAAATCTGCAAATGAATGAAAACGTAGACAACCCTCAAGATACCACAGTAATCGACAAGGCTTGCGCCCTAAACATTCGTCTCTCTGGAATCTTTCCTCCAAAGATTGATGTAGACTCTTCAACCGGTGAGGTTATTGTTGGCAAGGGTGAGTACTTAAAGCACTCAACAAGTTGTGCATGTAATGCGCTTCTAACATAACTATATGCAAGGCTTATTCCAAAGGATAGGCTATCATGGCTATTTTGCAACAAAGCAAAGATTTATGAACAAATATAATAAATAGATTGGAAAGATCAGAAACAAATAACAATAATAGCTAGATTCAGCATTTCTCAAGTAAACCAAGTTTCCAATCCTAAGTCAAATTCCATCTTCCATATGGCATTCCGCCATCCCAACCAAGTTGTCCAATTAATTAAACTAACCCTTAATCAGTAATTCCGAGCATTGCTCAATACCATGAGCACGGCTATCCGAATAGTTTCACACTGCAGAGGTTATGCACTTTACCCACACGACATGATCGTCTTTTGGTGCTATGCAATTAACACACTTCCTTTGGTGTGTCGTGAAGAGATCATGACAAAGCCTTTACAATGCTCGCTTAATCCGGTACTACCCGCTAAGGTTTCAACACCGTGGGTCCGAAAACCACAACCAGGGCCCCCTCTTGCGCCATGTGAATTACACCATAACTCGGGAACTCACACCGACCAAGATAGTACCAAAGTTAAGACATTACAAATTAATCAGCTAGGCTGGCCCATACTAGACATGTGGTTGCATGATTGACTCAGGTCAAAGGCTTGCAAGGTTAAGTCCTTAGAGTGATCAGGGCAAGACATCCACATACCCTCTGCCCATTGGGCCCACCTTGGCATACTCGCCCCTTGTCACTTGCCCCAATCTAAGTTATTATCACCCCGTTGATTACCAAGCACCACGTGCCATCAACAATTCAACATCGTTGCGTGACATGACTCGCCACAACAACTCAATCTCATCGTGTGATTCCACATGACACACAAGTTCATAGCATTGTTCCATATTCCATTAATCAAAATTAATTATCAATGATTCTGACACATGTGATGACGTGGCAAGGCTAAGCAACTAATACGAACTAATCCTCCAATGTTGATTATAGTTATTAACCAACTATATTTAGCCAATCAAGGGTGACAATGGATCATGGCATACAATGACAAGGTAGGGTGTAGATCAATCTGGTATATTAGCTAAACCCAATCTAATTTAAAACAGTTGTATATTTGAAATATATGCAATAGGGTAAAACAAACATAGCAATTTTATAAACATGGGTTCAACATGATCAAAGCACAACTTGCCTTGGAATAGGTTCTGGTCTTGCTCAAACTTGAACTTGAGTTGTTGAATCTTCCTCCAAGCGCCGCACAATTCAACGTCTCACGCTGCATCAAGAAGAAAAGCAAATAAATGCCAAAACAGAGAGCAATTGAACTCCAAAATCAAATAAAATTAACCATTAAATAGATCTCAATTTTGCAAATTTTAGAAATTGGAATCACTCAATCCGAAAGTTACGATGCAAAAGATATAGCCTTTTGAAGTTTGAAATAAATCAAATCGTAAAATCGAATTAATGATTTATTTTGAAATTGAAAATAGATTTATTGCGTCGGATGACGCCAAAGAAAAGCCCGACCAATCGGACACCGACACGTGTTCCGATCCATAGACTCGGTCCACGGGACCTCCTCTGGTCCACCGTGGACAGAGTCCACGACGCCTCACATTACGCGCCGACACGCGTCGCAACCCGATTGGTCCCTCTCTGCGGCGCAAAATCTACCGCACATAACGCATCTAACGGCTACAGATCCGATCTTACGTGGCTAAATCCTGACCGCCAACCCTGATCTAACGGCTAGCGCTTACCGGAGAGGTTCACTGTTCACACGGCGACGTGGCACGATCTCAACCCTTCACCAGAGATCTGATGGCTCCCGAAGCTTCAACACGGCGATGGCGGTGCGGCGGCGTAGCTCCACCGGACTTGGAGGCGACGACCTTGGCGATGGCGTTCCGGCGACGAAATGGCGACGCTGCTTCCTCGCACCGACGCGCCACGACACAGCGGTCTCGGATCCGGATCCCGAGCAGCGAGAAACGGCTAAACCACGACGCAAAGGCACGAAACAAGCGGCGGCGCGTGCAACGACCCACGGTGAGCTCCCAGGCACGATCTACAAGGTTTCTCACAGAACAACTTCGATCAATCGCTGCGGCACACAAAGACCATCCTCGGGAAAGCTGCGGCCCCCTTAAATAGCCCTCGACGGCCGTGTACGGCGCTAGGAATCCCAACCGACGTGGCGGCGGTGTCCTTCTCGGACACGGCGGCGGCGCCTGAGTCCCGCTCGGAGACGACACACGAGAACCGTCCACGTGGCACGATTAACGGACCGGATCCACTCGATGCGATCTAATCTGGCTCGTCGCTTGGATCAACGGCTGCGATCGGCTAGGGTTTCGCAGAGGAGGCTGGGCCACGCGGCTGTCTGGACCGCACGACTGTGGGCCGGCCCGCTACTGTTCACCCGCTTTTAAAACGAATTTTGATTTAAAACGATTCCAGAAATTCATTTAATTAGTTTTAGGCAAATAAATTATCAGGAAAAATCCAGGAAAAATCCCAAAAATACTTTGAGACATTCTGGACTTAAATAAAATATTTTTGGCAAAACTTTATTTTAACTTTGCATAAATTTAAATAAATTTGATCAAAAGGTCAATATTCTTAATTTAAAATTAATTCAAATAAATCCAGAAAAATTCAAATAAATTCCAGAAAATCATAAATGCACTTTTAAGAAATAAAAACTTAGTTAAGCCAAATTTTGGGATGTTACAAACCTCCCCCCCTTAACAGAATCTCGACCCGAGATTCAGGGCTAACTAGAGAATAGGTTCGGTAATTCTGACTTCAGATCTTCTTCTCGCTCCCAAGTGGCTTCACTTTCAGAACGATTGCTCCACTGAACTCTGTAAAATCGAATAGACTTGTTTCTGGTCTTGCGCTCCATAACATCCAAAATTCTGACTGGTTGCTCTTTGTACACCAAATCTTCTTGTAGCTCTATTGCATCTAACGAGGTTTGCTCTGTTGGCACTCTGAGACATTTCTTGAGCTGTGACACATGGAATACATCATGCACTCCTGCCAAGGACTGAGGCAACTCTAACTGATAAGCTACCTCTCCTCGACGGCTCAGAATCTTGAACGGACCAATATATCTTGGCACAAGCTTCCCTTTAACGTGAAATCTTTGAACGCCCTTAGAGGGGTAACCCTGAGGTACACATGATCTTCTGGTCCAAAACTCAAATCTCGACGACGGTTATCTGCGTAGATCTTCTGTCTTGACTGTGCTATCTTCAACCTTTCTCTGATCATAGCGACTTGACTTTCGGCTTCCTCGAGAATGTCCGGCCCAAAAACCAAACGTTCTCCTGTTTCGTTCCAATTCAACGGAGTACGACAAGCACGCCCATACAACGCTTCAAATGGTGACATCTGCAAGCTAGCTTGATAGCTATTATTGTAACTGAACTCTGCATATGGCAAACCTTTATCCCACGACATAGCATAAGCTAGAGCACAAGCTCTCAACATATCCTCTAAAATCTGATTTACTCTTTCAGTCTGACCATCTGTCTGCAGGTGATATGCTATACTGAAATTCAGACGAGTCCCCATTGCTTCATGCAACTTGTTCCAAAATCTTGAGGTGAATTGGGTACCTCTGTCCGACACAATCTTCTTGGGCACTCCATGCAAGCATACAATCCTTGACATGTACAACTCCGCTAAATGATCTCACGAATAAGTGGTCTTTACTGGGATAAAATAGGCGACCTTGGTTAGACGATCCACAATAACCCAAATGGAATCGTAGCCTCTCTGAGTCTTAGGTAAACCGGTGATAAAGTCCATTCCGATTTCCTTCCACTTCCATTCCGGAATTTTCAACGGCTGCAATAAACCAGCGGGTCTTTGATGCATGGCTTTTACTCTCTAACATACGTCGCATAAAGCAACATGCTCAGCTACTTCACGCTTCATGTTAGGCCACCAAAATCTCTCTTTCAAATCCTGGTACATCTTAGCACTTTCTCGATGAATTGAGTACTTGGAATTGTGAGCTTCCTTAAGAATCACCGCAATTCCTTTTATCCTAGACACAAATTCGCCTTTGAAGAACATGGTTCCTTGCTCATCTAGAGTGAAATCCACTGCTAGGCCTTCCTCCTTTTAGCCTTGATCTTAGAAATCTTATCATCATCTTTCCGCCTTCTCTAACTGATCCTCCGTTGTTGGCCTCACTTCCAAGCAGCAAATACCATTCCTTGAACGACTTCCAACCTTAGCTTCAAATTCCTTGCATAGCTCTGTTGATCCTCCATTGACAGTATTTGCGCTATGGCTCTTCGACTCAGAGTATCTGCTACCACATTGGCTTTTCCAGATGATAAGGAATTCTACATTATAATCCTTAATTAGCTCTAGCCACCTTCGCTGCCTCATATTCAGATCCGCTTGAGTGAATATGTATTTCCGCTCTTATGGTCTGATATATCTCACATCTATTTCCTATGAGATAATGACGCCATATCTTCAAAGCATGCACTACGGCAGCTAACTCCAAATCATGCGTTGGATAATTCACTTCATGCGGTCTTAACTGTCTCGACGCATAAGCAACGACTTTGCCTTCTTGCATCAACACGCATCCCAAGCCTTGCTTTGAAGCATCGCAATAAATATCAAATCCATTCTCGCACATCCGCAACACTAATACGGGTCATGTCGCCAAACGCTTCTCAATCACGTAAAACTCTTTTGCAATCGCGGCCCATGCAAACTTCTTCTCCTAATTGCCTAAGCGGTCTCGGCTTGCTCCCACGTAACATCGCTTTTGGTTGGATCCACGATAACTCCTTTAGCAGTCATCTCATGACAAGAAATTCAACTTTCTCCTTCCAAAAGTCACTTTTGCTAAACTTAGCATACAACCATTGGTCTAGCAACCTTTTCAAAACAAATCCCAACTTGTTTCGCATACTTTCCTTTTGACTTGAAGTAAACAAAAACATCCCACCTATACACCATAACAGCTTGACCAATTTCCCATGGAACTCCATTCGTCTTGTCCATAAATTTTGTAATGGCATTGATCATTCTAGCGCATACAATCGTAAACTCACACCGTCCATAATGCGTAGAAAACTCTGACCTAAGAACATTCTCTGCACAGATTCTTTACTGATGATAACTTGATCGAAGATCTATCCTTGAGAACACTCCAGTCCCTTTTTGACCGATCAAACAAATTACGATCCTGGGCAGCGAATACTTACCCTTTTGATCATCACCTCATTAAACTCTCGACAGTCGATACACATTCCTGAGCTCCCATTTTTAAACAGGTGCTCCCTATGGTGACAATTTGGTTCTAGCGAACCACCTTTCTAGCAACTCTTCGGTCTGCTTCTTCATCTCAACTAGCTCATCAATAGGCATTCGATGAGGTCTCTTTACTTTGGCGTTGTACTGTGGACTAACTCCATCACACACTTGATCTCTCGATCGGTGGGATTCTTCTAAACACATCTTGATACTCTCTAACAACCGATACCTCTTCAAAGTCGACAACTTCCACACTATTGACCTTCCACACCAACACGAATCAGTAGTCATTTGAAATTCCATTTTCCCGCTGTGGCTTTTAGCGGACACAATTCTTTGACCAAACTCCAGATGCCTTTATGTCCGGACGACCAATTCATTTCAGGAGTAGCATCTCGGGTCTGATATCCAATATCGCTCGCTAGAAACTTTTCTCCAACTTAACTCCATCACATTCTAGGTTAGATCAGGCAATAGTGTACTTTCTAACCATGATAATTCCTCGAGCTGACAATCTTTACAAACACCACTGAACTGATCAACATAGGTGAATACTCAAAAACATCCTTTATCATTAACGCTTTTATTCCAACATTTCACATATCAACCCCTCAACCATCTTTACTTTATTTATTTAGGCACAAAAATCTTTACATGGAATTCATCTCTAGTCACTTTTCTTTTACAAACGAGGGTATGACACTTGCATAGGCTAAAATCATCGCTCTAAATTTCCTCGATTAGCATTGGCGTTGAAGTTTTGACCGAAATGAATCGAGATTGACTTGAATCAAGCGTGTTTACTTTCTTCTGAGGGCAATTATTGGAAAAGTGCCCGGGCTTGTTGCAGGTGTAACAAAGCTTAGGTCCACCTCTCTTTCTTGAGCATTCGTCGACCAGGGCAGTGCATTCAATCAGGTGCCTCTTCTTCAACTGATTCTCCGTACAAACTTCTCTTGCGACTTTACTGCTCACTCTTGGCGTTATGAACTTGACTGAGGTAACTTTTGGAACATCCATTGCCATAGACAATGATTGTCTTCTCTGTGGGCATCGATTAGCATAATGGTCTTCCTTGTGGCAGTTGTAACACACTCGTGTCCGCTGTTGTGCCTTGCTGGGTGCAGCTACATGCACATTATTGTCTTCTTGTGGCTTCATGACTGGTTGCTTCGTAGGGCATTTTCTAGACCAATGGCCTTCTTCATCACACAGGAAACATGCTATTGGTGACTGCCAATTACTTCTTTCTTGATGAGGGCCAACAGGATTAAGGTATTGTGTCCTTAGCTCTTCGAGCGGCATCTCTTTGTAATCGACGCGTTCCGCCTCCTCTTGACGACTCTTGAGCAACTACGGCTCAAGATTCTTTCACGATCTTCAATTACAGCAGAACTATTGGATCCAGAGGACATTGAGTCGACCATGATCTCGGCCTTCACAAAGGTAACATGTGATGTCACTCATAGGACATTCTCCTGCAGAATGACTTCCTTCACACCGGAGCAATTAATCGCATGCTCGTCAATGTATGTCCTATTTCTCCACAACGAATGCATGCACGATCCTCCGACTTGTTTGGTTGATGAAGACTTTAGACAAAGAACGCTTAAATGTTGAACAAGGTGCGGGATAGTATTCTCTCGTATTTACCGTGACCATACCGTCTCCGTGGGGCAAAGAGATTACGAAAAGCAACAACAAATTCATTCCAAGTGATATTCAGCGGGGCTTCATGAATAAAGACAATATTTCTTCCACCATTCAAGAATGATTCCTTGTAATCGATAAGAAGCATACAGACTTTCTCATCGCCTTCACACCGAGCAATGAGCGGCTTCCTCTCAATGGTCTTGAGCCAATCATCCGCTTCGATGGTAATACATTTCCACGAAAACACCGCGCGAGTCCTTATGAATTCCGATAACCTTGAGTAGGACGGAAATCATTGGTAGCGACTTGGAACACTTCATTGACATTGGCTTGGTTAGTCATATTCCGCATCCGCTTCATCATTGCATGCGCCAAGCGAGTCCGAGCGGTCAAAAACTCTCTCAAACTCTGCATATCCATCTCAGATCGACGGTTGAAGAACTAATCCATTATTGAGGTTCTTCTCGGATTGATTTTCACTTCGATTCGTAGTTTCCTCAAGTCTAATCCATCCGCTTGATTGCTTCACTTGGTTAGGAAGAGGGAATAGCATAGGTAAGAAGAGGATCCTAAAGCGGGGAGATAGGTTTAACCCAATAACTAAAGCAAACAATATTACTAACTTGGTATGGTTGCTTATATGCCTAAAAGCTCTACAACACATACTTTGCACTCAAAGAATCAAGGAAGAACCAATTCAACCTATACACACAAAACTACCGCCTACAAGGGTAACACTTCTATCTTAAGCAGACGCGACTCCCACACATGAGTCTCAACTGGCTATTCGAAGCGTAGGTCTTTTAACTTCTGGAACACTTCACCGATCTACTCCTTCCTTGAGCTCGATGATTCCCTCCTTGATCTTCATGGTTGACAAATAACATTTGATGCTTTCTTCTATGATGTGGCACGTCAACTACCAAGACAACTCAGATAAGGTTTTTAACTCGATCCAGCAAGGGAGAGAGAAAGAACTTCAGCAGGGGAAAAGAGAAATTTTGACGAGGGAAGGAATAGAAGAATAAGATAAGTGAAGAACATATTATTCTTCCAAGTTAATTCTTTACTTTTAGAAAATAATTTTGAAGTTCCTATAGAGACGACTGGACTATCTAGGGTCAAGGCCTACAATCAAGATGGCTCGATACCACTACATCGGGACCGAATATGCAAATCCGACCCTCCGTGTATACTTGCACTAGTCCAGATCACGCTAGTGCACACAGCTCAACATAAGTAAATATCACAATCATACATAGCAAAAGCATTAGGAAAGACATCATATGATATATACTACTAATTGAATGACCTTAGGTCCACTTACATGACTATGCCTCGCAAGGTCAACAACATATTAAATCTGCAGCGGAATGAAAACGTAGACAACCCTCAAGATACCACAGTAATCGACAAGGCTTGCGCCCTAAACATTCGCCTCTCTTGGAATCTTTCCTCCAAAGATTGATGTAGACTCTTCAACCGTGAGGTTATTGTTGGCAAGGGTGAGTACTTAAAGCACTCAACAAGTTGTGCATGTAATGCGCTTCTAACATAACTATATGCAAGGCTTATTCCAAAGGATAGGCTATCATGGCTATTTTGCAACAAAGCAAAGATTTATGAACAAATACAATAAATAGATTGGAAAGATCAGAAACAAATAACAATAATAGCTAGATTCAAGATTTCTCAAGTAAACCAAGTTTCCAATCCTAAGTCAAATTCCATCTTCCATATGGCATTCCGCCATCCCAACCAAGTTGTCCAATTAATTAAACTAACCCTTAATCGTAATTCCCGAGCATTGCTCAATACCATGAGCACGGCTACCCGAATAGTTTCACACTGCAGAGGTTATGCACTTTACCCACACGACATGATCGCCTTTTGGTGCCATGCAATTAACACACTTCCTTTGGTGTGTCGGCGAAGAGATCATGACAAAGCCTTTACAATGCTCGCTTAATCCGTACTACCCGCTAAGGTTTCAACACCGTGGGTCTCGAAAACCACAACTGTGGCTCCCTCTTGCGCCATGTGAATTACACCATAACTCGGGAACTCACATCGACCAAGATAGTACCAAAGTTAAGACATTACAAATTAATCGCCTAGGTGGCCCATACTGTATATATGGTTGCATGATTGACTCAGTCAAAGCCTTGCAAGGTTAAGTCCTTAGAGTGATCGAGGCAAGACATCCACATACCCTCTGCCCATTGGGCCCACCTTGGCATACTCGCCTTGTCACTTGCCCCAATCTAAGTTATTATCACCCCGCTGATTACCAAGCACCACGTGCCATCAACAATTCAACATCGCTATGCGTGACATGACTCGCCACAACAACTCAATCTCATCGTGTGATTCCACATGACACACAAGTTCATAACATTGTTCCATATTCCATTAATCAAAATTAATTATCAATGATTCTGATACATGTGATGACGTGGCAAGGCTAAGCAACTAATACGAACTAATCCTCCAATGTTGATTATAGTTATTAACCAACTATATTTAACCAATCTAGGGTGACAATTGATCATGGCATACAATGACAAGGTAGGGTGTAGATCAATCTGGTATATTAGCTAAACCCAATCTAATTTAAAACAGTTGTATATTTGAAATATATGCAATAGGGTAAAACAAACATAGCAATTTTATAAACATGGGTTCAACACGATCAAAGCACAACTTGCCTTGGAATAGGTTCTGGTCTTGCTCTGAAACTTGAACTTGAGTTGTTGAATCTTCCTCCGAAGCGTCGCACAATTCAACGTCTACGCGTACCGAAGAAGAAAAGCAAATAAATGCCAAAACAGAGAGCAATTAACTCCAAAAATCAAATAAAATTCACCATTAAATAGATCTCAATTTTACAAATTTTTAGAAATTGGAATCACTCAAATCCGAGTTACGATGCAAAAGATATAGCCTTTTGAAGTTTGAAATAAATCAAATCGTAAAATCAGAATTAATGATTTATTTTGAAATTGAAAATAGATTTATTGCGCCAAGATAACGTCAAGAAAAGCCCGACCAATCGGACACCGACACGCGTTCCGGTCCATAGACTCGGTCCACGGACCTCCTTCCGTCCACCGTGGGCAGAGTCCACTACGCCAGACACGCTACCGACACGCGTCTCAACCCGATTGGTCCCTCTCTGCGGCGCAAAATCTACCGCACATAACGCATCTAACGGCTACAGATCCGAGCTTATGTGGCTAAATCCTGACCGCCAACCCTGATCTAACGGCTAGCGCTTACCGGAGAGGTTCACTGTTCACGCGGCGACGTGGCACGATCTCAACCCTTTACCAGAGATCTGATGGCTCCCGAAGCTTCAACACGGCGATGGCGGTGCGGCGGCGTAGCTCCACCGGACTTGGAGGCGACGACTTTGGCGATGGCATTCCGGCGACGAAATGGCGACGCTGCTTCCTCGCACCGACGCGCCACGACACAGCGGTCTCGGATCCGGATCCCGAGCAGCGAGAAACGGCTAAACCACGACGCAAAGGCACGAAACAAGCGGCGCGCGCAACGACTCCACGGTGAGCTCCCGTGCACGATCTACGAGGGTTCTCACGAACGACTCCGATCAATCGCGGCGACACAAAGACCATCCTCTGAAAGCCGCGGCCCCCTTAAATAGCCCTCGACGGCCGCGTACGGCGCTAGGAATCCCAACCGATGCGGCGGCGGTGTCCTTCTCGGACATGGCGGCGGCGCCTGAGTCCCGCCGAGATGACACGGAACCGGCCCACGTGGCACGATGAACGGACCGGATCCACTCGATGCGATCTAACTGACCGCCGCTGATCAACGGCTGCGATCGGCTAGGGTTTCGCAGAGGAGGCTGGGCCACGCGGCTGTCTGGACCGCACGACTGTGAGCCGGCCCGCTACTATTCACCCGCTTTTAAAACGAATTTTGATTTAAAACGATTCCAGAAATTCATTTAATTAGTTTTAGTCAAATGAATTATCAGGAAAAATCCAGGAAAAATCCCAAAAATACTTTGAGACATTCTGGACTTAAATAAAATATTTTTGGCAAAACTTTATTTTAACTTTGCATAAATTTAAATAAATTTGAACAAAAGGTCAATATTCTTAATTTAAAATTGATTCAAATAAATCTAGAAAAATTCAAATAAATTCCAGAAAAATTCAAATAAATTCTAGAAAATCATAAATGCACTTTTAAGAAATAAAAACTTAGTTAAGCCAAATTTTGGGATGTTACAAACTGGATCTTCTTTGCTTCTTACTCTTAACTTTATCAATAATTTTTCCAATCAAACCCCTTTTATCATGATTCTTTGACCTCATTTTGATTTCTAACTTTAAACACAGACTTATTGCTCAGACTCAGGACCAGGCCCTCTTCAAACAAAAGAACAGACCTAAAAGGAAGAACTATATCTAAGCACCAGGTCTAGGGTTCGAGTTTTTGAAGAGAAAGAGAGAAGTTCTAAGGAACTTACTGAGCTTGAAGAAGATTCTTGCGCAAAAAAGTCACAGGATCACCGTCACCAAGGCCCGATCAGGATTTGCTTCGGTGTTGAGAAGAAGGAAACTTCTGGTTCAGAGAAGTTTTGCGCAAGCAAGGAAATAACAAAGAGGTTTTTGATGGAAGAAGTTACTGCATTGAATGTATTGGCGTATAAATGGGCCTTGGGAACTCGACACCTTTAACTGTAGTAGTTGAAAAGGAATGGGAGTTCTGGCAAGGTGGTGGGACCTCCTTTTTGAAGCGGTTTGAACAAGCACAGAGAGTCCCAAACATAAGGTCAGGTTAGCAATGGGTAAGACCTAAAGCAATAGGTAAGATTTTAAGCAAATTTTGAAATCTTGAGAGAAGAAGAAGGAAATAAATAAAACTTTAGAAAAATTTGATCATGAGGCAGACTTGATTCAGACGGATTTTAGACAGATTACTAATTGGGTCGGACCAAAAAGCTTTATACTCAGCCAAGACCAGTTTTAGATCGTTTGTAGAGGAGTTTTAGGCTTGCTTGGAGTTAAGACCAAAACTTTCATTAGCGTCGGACTAAAAAATTTAGTCCGGCGAGCATTGAAAGTTTGTTTGAGATTAGTCTAATCCAAGTAGGAACCTGTAACTTTAAGATATTCTCAGTCTGCATCATATCTATATTTCTGAAGATTTTGAAAATAAGAGATATATCTAAGATCGACAACCAAAATAAACAAAGACAAAACAAAAAAAAATTTCAGTAAATGTTTGAGTTTGATAATCAAGTAAGCTTAAGTATTTCTTTAAACTAAGCTTATCTGAGAAACTCAAGTACTTTAATATGGACACTTTGCTGAAAAAGTCAGATGATAACTTGGTTTCTTTAATTTGTGATTAGATAAGAAGGGCATAGAAAGATGAGTATTATAGCAGCATTTTTATTATTAAAAGGAGCTTTAATCAAAGAGTTATTTTAACTTGACATTATTACTTTATCCATATCGTGTAGTCGAAACAGTAATCTGTCGAACTGGAGCCACGAATGATACTAGCAGAAAGTATTGTGCGACTAGTCGAAGTTATGTTTAGCGACGTACGCTTATGAAAAGTCATTCAATCTAGAAAACACACAAGATACAGAGAGCACTTTGGAACACCATATTTTTATTTATATGCAACATCCCGGCTTACATGATTAGAGGGAACGGGATAAGACATGAACAAGAACTTAGTTTTCTCCCCTACGCGCGCGCCCTAGAGCCTCTATGAGCGCATCTCTGGCCCTGAGGAGAGTGGGGAAAGCTTCAAGAAAGGCGCCCACGGCAAAGACTGTCTCGACAACCGCCTTTCTTCACCAACTCGCTAGAGTGCGATCAAACTCCCTCGAGCTCTGCAAGCTCTGGATCGTCCCGATCATCGCTGAAAGGTCTTTTAGGCATGATGAAGAACTCGTAAAGAAGCTAAGAGATGGATTGCATCCTCGAGCTTTGGTTCACCTTTATAGCCATTTCGACAGAAAGAAATGAATGCCTCATAATCCGGCGGCTTGAAGTTAGAGAAGATACGAAAAACTAGGAGGTTACTAAACCAAGAGATTTTTAACAGAAAGTCACACAAAGTGGGTAAGAAATCAAGGGATATGAGCTTTCAGATAAGAAAGTGAGCAAACTTGCTCCCCCTTAATCGGATATTATCGAGCAACATTTGAAAAGGCAATAATATTTAGTTCATTTCTTAATTTAAAAATTTGGCCTCATCAGCGCTTAGTGAAAATATCAGCCAATTGGTCCTCAGTTCTTACATGACTAAGCATAACATTTCCTTTAGCAACATGATCACGAATAAAGTGATGTCGAATTTCAATATGCTTAGTCCTGGAATGTTGGACCGGATTGTTTGCTATTTTCACTGCACTTTCATTATCACACAGTAGAGGCACATTTTCAAATTTTATACCAAAATCTAAGAATGTTTGTTTGATGAATAAAATTTGAGCACAACAACTTCCTGCAGCCACATATTCGGCTTTGGCAGTGGATAGTGCTACTGAATTTTGCTTTTTAGAAAACCAAGAAACTAAAGACCTTCCAAGCAAATGACAACTCCCTGAGGTGCTCTTACGATCAATCTTACATCCGGCATAGTCAGAATCTGAGTAGCCTAGAAGCTCAAAGGGGGCACCTTTGGGGTACCATAAACCCATACTTGAAGTATACTTAAGATATCTAAATATTCTTTTTACAGCACTCAAGTGAATTTCTTTAGGAGCAGCTTGAAATCTAGCACACATACACACACTAAACATGATATCCGCCTAGATGTCACAAGTATAGTAAAGAGCCTATCATGGATCTAAAAAGCTTTTGATCAACAGACTTACCTCCCACATCTTGATCAAGATGTGTGTTAGTAGCCATGGGAGTCTTTATAATCTTGCATTCTTCCATTTTGAAGCGTTTGAGAAGATCCTTAGTATATTTTCTTGAGAAATAAAAGTTCCTTCCTTCAACTGCTTGATTTGAAATCCCAGAAAGAATGACAATTCCCCAATCATAGACATCTCGAATTCTTTGGCCATCATGTCACCAAACTCTTTACAGAGAGAAATATTAGTACAGCCAAAGATAATATCATCTACATATATTTGACAAATCATTAATGTTCCATTGATGTCTTTTAGAAACAGAGTTGGATCAACCTTTCCAGTTTTGAAGTTCTTATTTAGTAGAAAATCTCTAAGACGCTCATACCAAGCTCTAGGAGCTTGCTTTAGACCATAGAGTGCCTTAGATAATTTATACACATGATTTGGCGAATTTTGAACTTCAAAACCAGGTGGTTGTTCAACATAGACAGTTTCATCAATGAATCCATTTAGAAATGCACTTTTTACATCAATTTGAAATAGAGTGATATTAAAATGAGTAGCAAAGGTAAGAAGAAACCGAATAGCTTCAAGACGAGCCACTGGGGCATAAGTCTCTCCAAAGTCCAGTCCTTCTATTTGAGTAAATCCTTGAGCTACAAGTCTGGCTTTATTCCTTATCACCACTCCATTTTCATCTTGCTTATTTCTGAACACCCATTTTGTACCAATAACATTGTGATCCTTTGGGCGATTTGTTAAACTCCAGACTTTGTTTCTTTCAAAATTGTTAAGTTCTTCTTCCATAGCAATTATCCAATCAGTATCTTCTAGTGCTTCTTCCACTATTTTAGGTTCAATACACGAGACAAAAGAGTAATGTTCACAAAAAGAAGCTTGTCTAGAACGAGTTTGAACACCCTTACTGAATTCACCAATGATTTGATCTGAGGGATGATCCTTCGCAATGGTATGATGGCTTTTGATGAGGATTGGACGATCTTGTTCTTTTTCTTCTTCTTCTTCTTGAGTTCCAGCATAAGGTACCATTGATTGAGTGGGGAGTTCATCCTTGTCTTCCTTTGGTCGAATATCACCCACTTCCATCTTCTTCATTGCTTGTGCCAAGCCATCATCTCCTACATCATCTAAATTTTCGTGCTCACCTTTCTTTTGCTGTTGTCTCCAAAGGTGATTTTGTGACTTGGATCACTTTCTCCTTCAATTGAAGTGAACATTCTTGAGGTACCGGTCATGTGTTGAGTGCAGCCACTGTCAATGACCCAATGTCGGCCTCCACTCTTATAATTACCTACAAGTTTATTTCTTCACTTTAGGTACCCAAATACTTTTGGGTCCTTTGATGTTAGTTACAGCCATTTTAGGTTTGAAAGGATTTATCAACATAGCCTTAGGTACCCAGACAGCTTTAAGTTTCTTATTTAGATTTGAGGGACCTACATATTTCACATTTGTTTTGCCCCTGAAATCTTTGAATAACATGTAATGAGCATCTACCATGCAATTCCTTTTAGCATGAGAAACATTTGCAAGATAGCAATTTTTAGATTCATGATTCGATTCATGACAATAATAACATTGAGTGCTTTTCCTGACAAAAATTTGTTTAATGTGACCTGAAGCATTTTTATTTGGCAACCTGTTGGGTTTATACCCCAAGCCCTTTTTGCCCAAATTTGGTCTCTGTCCAACTAGAATTTTGTCAAGAGTAGCACTTCCCAGAAAACATTTTTCTAAGCCTTTATCAAATGTGGCTATTTGTGCTTTTAGTTCTTTATTTTCAGTCTCAAGCTCCTTGACACAGGAAGCATATTTGCAATTTCCTTTGCAAGCATCAGAAGAACCATAAGTCAAGATCTCTTTTGTTGAAGAGTCACATGAGATAGATACATTACTTAAAGAGACATGACTGGATTTGTTAGACACCATTTCATTTTCAATTTCTAGCTCACAGTAGTTAATTTGCAAGTCTTCATAATTTTTAGCAAGCAAAGCATGACTTGTAACTAGATCATAATAAATTTGTACAGACTTTTCATGATCATGCATAAGTTTTTCATACTTATCTGTTCGCAGCCTTTGATCATTAAGCAAGCTAGAGATAGTCTTCTTAAGAGTTCTAGTTGAATTTGTTTTATCATGCAAGACATTATTTAGTTCTTCAACTAGTTCTACAAGCTCATCATAAGAAGGAGAGTCACTAACCTTTTCCTCATCTGATCTTGCCATAAGACATAGAGGAAATGAGGGTGGTGGTGGAGTTGACTCATCTAGAGCGAGTCCAGCTAGCCCCTTTGACTTTGGACTTTCTGAAGGGAAACGCGGTATGCTACGCTAGCACAAAAAAACTACCACAAGAACCGTAAAGCTACTCGCAAGAAGGGATCATAGATAAGATTACCACTAGACGCCGCAGCTGCGAATCCTTCGCGCGCCGATGTAGTGGTTCGCCCTCGCCGCAATCGTTGCGTCGATGTAGTGGATCGTCCTCGCCGCCGCGGATCGTCCTCCCACGCCGCAGTCGCAGCAGCGTCACCGCAGAGTCCACACGCCCGAGATGGAACGCCGCGTGCGTCGTGTGCAAGCACCTAGTCGCTTTCGGCGGGGCAGCGAGAGGAGGAGGCTAGGGTTTCAAGTGAATCAAACCTAAACCGTGAAAGCACATGTCGCGCCTCCTCCTCCCCTCCTTATATAGCCACGAGATGAAACCCTAAACCAGGCCCACCAAAGATGCTAAGCCCACGAGGTTCATTAATTACGGATCCAATCCAAATTAATGCGTCCCACCCATTAAGTGTGTGACCTGCAGTTCACATACGCTTGGACATGGATTCTGAAACTCCTTTTCAATCCAATAGTTGGTAGCGCTTCTTGCAAAGTATGCCAACTCCCAAACATACTGTGATCAAATCGAACAGAACCTATCAAAAGAACTCATGTAATAATCCTTTGCCAAGTATATGAAGATTGATCTCAAGGCAGAAGCATGTCATCCTTTGACGATTCAATCCATCTCTCGTATCCGTGATATATTAATAAGTTGTGATTGACTCCTCAATCACGGCATGGCCATGCACTTTCTTAATCATATCACACGAGTGGCCTTGTCATATATTTCCGTTTCATTGGAGTGGCAAATTCCATCTTGATCGCCACTTCCTCTCGCACGCTTCATAGTAAACATGAAAGCTACCTTTATAACTATCCGGTTAGGAAGTAGTGTTTGATAGCCCCAAGGAAAACTATTACACATGTAGGGAATATGACAATCTCAGGTCTAAGGATCATACATCTTCTAGGTATGAGATGTTAGTGTTATGCCCTTGAGGCAATCATTTAGATGATTGTAACATGACTATGTTTATGAATAATAATATGATTATTGGTCCAATGAATGTATATCATTGTATTGATCAACAAGTATGTGACTTGATTATGAAGCTCTTTACTTAATGATGTAATTCGATAAATATCTCTGATCGGATATCATCGTATAGGACTACGATGAATAGATCAGCACATGTAGTGATCGATGATCATGCTTCATAGATCATGGGATATGGAGATATCATCTCTACATTGTGGACCATGTTGAAGAACATGGGTTAGATAGACCCGCTATGGGACATCGCGAGAATGTTTCATTCTTATGTGTCATCGTGTATCTCATACCTAGAAGATGTATGATCCTTAGACCGAGATTGTCATATTCCCTACATGTGTAATAGTTTTCCTTGGGGCTATCAAACACTACTTCCTAACCGGATAGTTATAAAGGTAGCTTTCATGTTTACTATGAAACGTGCAGAGGGAAGTGAGCAGTCAAGATGGAATTTGCCACTCCAATGAAACGGAGATATATGACAAGGCCACTCGTGTGATATGATTAAGAAAGTGCATGGCCATGCCGTGATTGAGGAGTCAATCACAACTTATTAATATATCACGGATACGAGAGATGGATTGAATCATCAAAGGATGACATGCTTCTCGCCTTGAGATCAATCTTCATATACTTGGCAAAGGGATTATTACATGAGTTCTTTTGATAGGTTCTGTTCGATTTGATCACAAGATGTTTGGGAGTTGGCATACTTTGCAAGAAGCCGCTACCAACTATTGGATTGAAAAGGAGTTTTCCGAATACATGTCCAAACGTATGTGAACCCGCAGGTCACACACTTAATGGGTCGGGACGCATTAATTTGGATTGATCCGTAATTAATGAACCTCGTGGGCTTAACATGTCGGTGGGCCTGGTTTAGGTTTCATCTCGTGGCTATATAAGGAGGGGAGGAGGAGGGCGCAGTGTGTGCTTTCCACGGTTTAGGTTTGATTCACTTGAAACCCTAGCCTCCTCCTCTCGCCGCCTCGCCGAGCGACTAGGTGCTTGCACACGACGCACGGCGCTCCATCTCTAGACGTGTGGACTCATCGCGGTGACGCCGCTGCGATCAAGCGGCGTGGGAGGACGATCCACGGCGAGGCGAGGACGATCCACTACATCGACGCAACGATCGGCGAGGACGAACCACTACATCGACGCTGCGAAGGATTCCGCAATCGCGCCTAGTGGTAATCTTATCTATGATCCCCTTCTTGCGTAGTAGCTCGGTTGCGCGTAGTTTTTTTGTGCTAGCGTAGCATACCGCGTTTCCCTTCAATGGTATCGAGCCATCTCGTATAGTTTTGTGATCTCGGATGTTGCACATATGATGTGTGAGGTTAGTAGATTGGATCTATTACATGTTCACCAGTTCATGTGATGAATTGGTGACGGCAGCCATCGATGAGATCGATCGATTTAGGGTTTGAGGAAAGTGCAAACCGACTCAATCTTGATTTGGGTGAGTCCGTTCATGGTACGACGTTACCCTTACCGGTCGGGTTACCGCCATCGTGGTTTCAAACGTATCCATATGGGACCAAGCCAATCGATCGAGTTGGATTGGGTCAACTGCTGATCCATGGTAAGCGCAAATGATTCAATATTGATTTGGGTGAGTCCGCTCATGGTACGACGTTGCCCTTACCGGCCGGGTTACCGCCATCGTGGTTTCAAACGTATCCATATGGGACCAAGCCAATTATATTTGATCGGATTGGGTCAATCTGGTTGATCCGTGGAAATTTTGAGGGTGTTTTCCCATGGCGGAAGACATGCCTCTGTAAAATTTCAAGGGCGCCGCCTCTGACCCCTGAGTCGAGGGTTGCTTTTGTTTAACTCGTTTTTGCAGGAATTATGTGAAATAGTATGGCCTATGTGTATGTGATGCATGTAATTTCCACATGGCTCAAGGTACGTGTTAAGCCATAAGGCTATTTAAATTGTATAACGACTGCGTGTCGACTTGTGATGCTTCAAACCCTCATGTAAAATTCATTATCAAAAGTTGTAAGGAGTTGCATCCATAATGATGAAGACGATGGCTAGGTGAACAAATCAAGCAAGGTGGCTAGGTGAACAACCAAGCATGATGATGGAGATCTTAATGCTAAGGGCCATGCTATTTCACACTTATTTTGATTTTCTCGTGGATGTGTGTTTTATCCTTGCTATTTTCTTTATGCTCATTGCATGTGATGCTATGTTCATAGTAATCTTTGTTCATCCTTATAGTTAAAAATCTTAAATCAAATTGTCCATCCAATTGTTGCACCTATCAAGAATTTAGATCGTTATTGATATGATCGCCAAAGTAGTATATCAATGGCTATCTCAATAGATGATAGGGATGTGTTGGACACATCACGCATAACAATGGCGATTTAAACGAGCTATCAAAACGGTTTTGGGCTTGAGGACATAAGTGGTTGGGATTTGATTTCAGTAATGAAGGAACCTATACAAGACAATTGGTGTCTAGGAAAACACACATGAGGCAGGTTTCTTAATTGGCACCCGAATACGGAAGTGCTCCTCCTCATGTGAGCCCTTGGGGCAGTTGACTGGCCATGAGTCAAGTTGATGGAGGCATTCATTACTTGTTTTCATACTCAACAAACAAGAGTTACATATGATGTAATTAGCAAAGGTGTTGCTTACCTATGTCATTAAATTTTAGCAATGATGCCAAAGCTCACTAGTGTTTAATGAATATGGATCTTGAATACTCACTATGTGTCTATAAAAGGACATAAAATAGGAGTGTCTTTAATTAAAAGTTTAATAAAAGTTTTACATAAACATAGTGCTTAGAATCTTTGCATATTTTTGTTGTAGTTCAATGGCACCTTCTCCTACTCCTGCTACACTGGTTTTGCTTTGAGATCGGTTTTGGAAAGGGAAAACTGAATGGAACTAATTTTGTTGATTGGTATCGCAACTTTGAGAATTGTTCTCAAGCATGAAAAGAAGGACTATGTTCTAGAGAATCCAATTCTGATGAACTACCAAAATGCTTTGCTCGCAATTTGAGGGTTGAATATGAAAAGCATGTTAATGCTTCAGAGAGTCACTGTCTCATGCTAGTCACAATGGACTCGAGCTCCAAAAGCAATATGAGGACCAGGATGCTTACAATATGATTGTGGGCTTGAAGGGCATGTTTGGGAATCAAGCAAGAGCTGAGAGGTATGGTATCTCAAAGCTTTTATTTGCTTGTAAGTCGATCAAGGCATCCGGCCACCCTCATGTGATCAAGATGATTGGTTACATTGGGAGATTGGAAAACTTGAGTTTCCCTTAGCCTCGGTTTGGCCACGATGTTATTCTCCGCCTCGCCTCAGAGCTTTGAGCCATTCATTATGAATTTTCATATGAATAGCATGGAGAAGAGCCTAACCGAGCTACATGGGATGCTCAAGGTCATGAGGAAAGCATTAAGAAAAACCCAATCATGTGATGATGGTTCAAAACAACCGCTTTCAAAAAGAGAAAGGCTAAGGTGGGGAACGGAAAGAGCAAGGGCAAGGGCAAGGGCAAGGCTCAAGATGAGATCGCGAGCCTCAAAACTAAGCTTGAAGCTTAAAGTTGGCCCTCAACCCGATACCCAATGCTTCTATTGCAAGAAATCGTGGCATTGGAAACGGAATCGCGAAAAGTACAGGCGATAAGAAGAATGGAAATGTGGTTTCCACTTGGTATTAATGTTATAGAAATTAATCTTGCTACTTCTTCACTCACTCATGGGTATATGATACCGGTTGGTTGCTCACATTTGCAATTCGTTGCGGGTGATAAAGAGTAGAGACTTGGCAAAAGGAGAAGTGGATCTTCGCGGGGGAATAAAGCAAGAGTTGCTGGTCTTGCCGTTGGCACATACCCATTGCATTTGCCTTCGTGGATTAGTTTTAGAACTCAATAATTGTTATTTTGTTCCATCTTTGAGTAGAAACATTATTTCATCTTCTTGTTTGGAACATGAAGGTTATGATTTCGTAATAAAGAACTTTGTTTGTTCAATATTTTGAATGATATGTATTATGGTCGTTGCCCCATGGTGGATGGGTTGTACGCCCTGAACTCAAGAAAAACTCATCTATAATATTAATGTAAAAAGGCACCGCCTAATGATTTGAACCCTACCTTTTGTGGCATTGTCGCTAGGTCATATAAATGAGAAGCGCATGAAGAAGCTCCATGGTGATGGACTTCTAACCTCATTTGATTTTGAATCATTTGAAACATGTGAATCTTGTTTACTTGGCAAGATGACAAAAGCCCTTTCACGTGTTTTAGTGAGAGAGCAAGTGAATTATTGGCCCTAGTACATACTGGATGTATGTGGACCAATGAGCTCGATCGCTAGGGGTGGGTTTCAGATTTTGTAACTTTTACCGATGACTTCAGAGATATGGATATATCTATTTAATGAGGCATAAATCAAACTTTTGAAAGGTTCAAAGAGTTTGAGCGAAGTACAAAATCAACTTGGCAAAACAATAAAACACTTACGATCCGATCGTGGTGGCGAATACTTGAGCCAAGAGTTTGGTGATCATTTAAAGCAATGTGGAATCGCTCGCAACTTACTCCGCCAGAATGCCTCAATGGAATGGTGTGTCCGAACGACGAACCGACTTTATTAGATATGGTTCGGTCAATGATCACCAAACAGATCCGCCATTATCCTTTGAGGTTTCGCTCTAGAGACAATTGCGTTCACTTTGAATATGGTCCCATCAAAATCCATTGAGAAGACGCCATATGAGATATGGACGGAGAAGACCCATGTTGTCATTTCTCAAGATATGGGGATGTGAGGCTTATGTAAAACGCTTACAATCGATAAACTCGCACCTAAATCGAAAAATACTTTTTGTGGGGTATCCTAAAGAAACAAAAGGATATTACTTTTACAAAAGAAACGAGAACAAAGTTTTTGTTGCTCAAATGGTGTCTTTTGGAGAAAGAGTTTCTTTCAAAAGAAATCAGAGGAGTGATGTGTATCTTGATGAAGTTCGAGAATCACATGAATATGTTCAAGCTACCTCTCAACCTTCACAAGATGTACAAAGTGTTGTACAACCTGTGGAAGAGACTCCACCCACGTAGGTCGGGAGGCCACGCCATGTACCTATTAGATATGGGAATGACATATTATTGTTGGACAATGATGAGCCCACGACTTATGAAGAAGCAATGATGGACCCAAACTCAAAAATGGCTTGAAGCCATGAGATCCAAATTCAATCCATGCATGACAATCAAGTTTGGAACTTGGTCGATTCACTGATGGTGTAAAACCATTGAGTGCAAATGGATTTTCAAGAAAAGATAGACGAGATGGAAATGTTCAGATCTATAAGGCACGGTTGGTGGCAAAGGGTTTCAAACAAGTTCAAGGAGTTGACTATGATGAAACTTTCTCACCGTAGCCATGCTCAAGTCTGCTCGGATCATTTTAGCTATTGTGCATATTTTGATTATGAAATATGGCGATGGATGTCAAAACAGCCTTCCTTAATGGGAATCTTTCCGAGGATGTATACATGATACAACTCAAGGCTTTGTTGATCCTAAATATGCTAAAAGGGTATGCAAGTTCAAAGATCCATTTATGGGTTAAAGCAAGCATCTAGGAGTTGGAACATTCGCTTTGATGAAGTAGTAAAAGGTTTTGACTTTATCAAAATGAAGAAGAGCCTTGTGTTTACAAGAAGGCTAGTGGGAGCGCACTTGTATTTCGATTTTGTATGTGGATGACATATTATTAATCGGGAATGACATTCCTATGCTTGAAGATGTTAAGACTTCATTGAAAAGGAGTTTCTCAATGAAGGACTTGGGAGAAGCATGCTATATCTTGGGCATAAAAATCTATAGAGATAGATCAAAAGGTTAATTGGATTAAGTCAGAAACGACATTGACAAGATATTGAAAAGGTTCAATATGCATGAATCCAAGAGAGGTTTCATGCCAATGTCACATGGCATCACTCTGCAAGAATCGGTGTCCTTCGACATCCGATGAGCGAGACAGATGAGCAAGATTCCATATGCTTCACTATTGGGTCTATTATGTATGCCATGATCTGTACACGCCTGATGTCTCATATGCTCTAAGTGTCACGAGCGGATACCAAGCGGATCCCGTGATGGTCATTGGATAGCCGTAAAAATATCCTCAAGTACTTGAGAAGAACTAAGGGTATGTTCCTTGTTTTTGGAGGTGAGGAAGATCTGCTGCAAAGGGTTACACCGATGCAAGCTTCCAAACCGACAAAGATGATTTTCGATCGCAATCCGGTTTGTGTTTACACTTAATGGAGGAGCAGAAGTGGAAGAGTTCCAAGCAAAACACGGTGGCCGACTCTACGATGAAGCGGAGTACATTGCGGCTTCGGAGGCCGCAAAGGAGGCCGTGTGGATTAAGAAGTTTATCACAGAGCTTGGTGTGGTCGCTAGTGTCTCTAGTCCAATGGACATCTATTGTGATAATAGTGGTGCCATTGCACAAGCAAAAGAGCCTAGATCACATCAAAGTCTAAACACATACTCCGCCGCTTTCACCTTATTCGCGAGATTGTGGATAGAGGTGACGCTGAATATGCAAAGTACATACGGAAGCCAATGTGGCGATCCGCTGACAAAGCCACCGCCACAACCCTAAGCATGAGGCGCACACAAGGTCTATTGGTATTAGATACTTAATTGAATGACTCAAGTGCAAGTGGGAGATTGTTAGTGTTATGCCCTTGAGGCAATCATTTAGATGATTGTAACATGACTATGTTTATGAATAATAATATGATTATTGGTCCAATGAATGTATATCATTGTATTGATCAACAAGTATGTGACTTGATTATGAAGCTCTTTACTTAATGATGTAATTCGATAAATATCTACGATCGGATATCATCGTATAGGACTACGATGAATAGATCAAGACATGTAGTGATCGATGATCATGCTTCATAGATCATGGGATATGGAGATATCATCTCTACATTGTGGACCATGTTGAAGAACATGGGTTAGATAGACCCGCTATGGGACATCGCGAGAATGTTTCATTCTTATGTGTCATCGCAGTATCTCATACCTAGAAGATGTATGATCCTTAGACCCGAGATTGTCATATTCCCTACATGTGTAATAGTTTTCCTTGGGGCTATCAAACACTACTTCCTAACCGGATAGTTATAAAGGTAGCTTTCATGTTTACTATGAAACGTGCGAGGGAAGTGAGCAATAAGATGGAATTTGCCACTCCAATGAAACGGAGATATATGACAAGGCCACTCGTGTGATATGATTAAGAAAGTGCATGGCCATGCCGTGATTGAGGAGTCAATCACAACTTATTAATATATCACGGATACGAGAGATGGATTGAATCATCAAAGGATGACATGCTTCTCGCCTTGAGATCAATCTTCATATACTTGGCAAAGGGATTATTACATGAGTTCTTTTGATAGGTTCTGCTCGATTTGATCACAAGATGTTTGGGAGTTGGCATACTTTGCAAGAAGCCGCTACCAACTATTGGATTGAAAAGGAGTTTTCCAATCCATGTCCAAACGTATGTGAACCTGCAGGTCACACACTTAATGGGCGTGACGATTAATTTGGATTGATCCGTAATTAATGAACCTCGTGGGCTTAACATGCTTTGGTGGGCCCCGGTTTAGGTTTCATCTCGTGGCTATATAAGGAGGGGAGGAGGAGGGCGCAGTGTGTGCTTTCCACGGTTTAGGTTTGATTCACTTGAAACCCTAGCCTCCTCCTCTCGCCGCCTCGCCGAGCGACTAGGTGCTTGCACACCGACGCACGCGCTCCATCTCTCGGACGGTGGACTATCGCGTGACGCTGCTGCGATCGCGGCGTGGGAGGACGATCTACGGCGAGGCGAGGACGATCCACTACATCGACGCAACGATCGCGGCGAGGACGAACCACTACATCAACGCGCAAGGATTCCGCAACTGCGCGTCTAGTGGTAATCTTATCTATGATCCCCTTCTTGCGAGTAGCTTTCTGGTTGCGCGGTAGTTTTTTTTGTGCTAGCGTAGCATACCGCATTTCCCTTCATGAGATACACTGATGACACATAAGAATGAAACATTCTCGCAGTGTCCCATAGCGGGTCTATCTAACCCATGTTCTTCAACATGGTCCACAATGTAGAGATGATATCTCCATATCCCATGATCTATGAAGCATGATCATCGATCACTACATGTGCTGATCTATTCATCGTAGTCCTATACGATGATATCCGATCAGAGATATTTATCGAATTACATCATTAAGTAAAGAGCTTCATAATCAAGTCACATACTTGTTGATCAATACAATGATATACATTCATTGGACCAATAATCATATTATTATTCATAAACATAGTCATGTTACAATAATCTAAATGATTGCCTCAAGGGCATAACACTAACACTTTCTTCATCTGAGGATGAGTCTTCACTTTCACTTTCATCATCAGTAACCCATTCTCCTATGTGAGCTTCTCCTTTTCCTTTCTTCACAAATCTCTTGGAGTAGTTCTTCTTGAAAAACTTCTTCTTTGGTTTTTCCTGAGTCTTTTCTTCATCCTCATCATCCTTATATTTGTACTTGCTCTTCTTCTTAATTTTGTTGGGACACCGAGCAGCTATGTGCCCTTTTTTATTGCATTCAAAGCATACAACATTAGAAAAAGGATTTTTCTTTGAGTAAGAATTTGACATTTCTCTGTCTTTGAAATTAACTCTTCTCATGAGTTTGTTGGCTCTTCTCATGATTAAAGCTAATTTCTTTACATCTTCATCCTCATCTTCACTTGACTCATCATTATCTTCGTCAGATGAGTCTTGTATAACTTCTTTGGCTTTTAATGCGATGGATTTCTTCCTTGGAGCATCTTCATCAACCAATGTGAGTTCATGAGCAGATATCTTGCCCAATAGCTCGGTTGGAGTGAGTCTTTTAAGATCACCACTGTTGGATAGATATGTGATCAAGCTGTGATATGCCCGAGGAAGCACTCTGATCATCTTCCTGCATACTTCAACATCTGAAATTTTAGTTCCTAGGCCTTTTAGTTCATTGACAATAGGATTTAGTTCATTGACAATAGGATTTAGCATTTTCTTGAGAAAGCATTTTGAATTGATCAAATTTTTCTCGGACAACATAATATTTTTTTTCTTTTACATCAGAGGTTCCTTCATGAATTTATTGTAATGTTGTCCATATATCATAAGCAGATGTAAGATTACTTACTCTATCAAAAACTTCTAAATTAAGACAGGAAAATATGCCATTTCTAGCTTGAGCATCATATTGCATATTTTGAATTTCACCAGGAGTGGGTTCTCCATATGCAGATTGCCCTTCGGGTATGACACGAGGAGGCATAGGCTTCTCTGTAACCCTCCACACATCATACCCGACAGCTTCTAAATAGCATCTCATCCTAATTTTCCAATAAGCATAGTTTGTGCCATCAAAAATGTACTCTACCAATACTAACAGCTAGTAACCATTTCCTCACCATTTACAAAAGCTAGTTAGGCTAGACAAGTAAAACTAGGCTCTGATACCACTTGAAGGATCGAGATGGCCTAGAAGGGGGTGAATAGGCAATTTTAACAATTTCTAACTATTTTAAATAACTAACTAAAATTAACAGAGAGCAACTTACTGTAAGAATAACACAGAAAGTAAACAACTAATAAACACAGCGAAAGCAATAAACAAAATGGCACAGGAGAGACAGAGATTTATCCTGTGGTTCAAAGACGCACTCCTAATCCACGTTGAAGCACTTCTTTCGAAGTTCTGCTTCTCCAAAGCTAGTCGCAGTAGCTCTGGCGATCACTCAGGTAACTCTTTCACTACTCCAGTGAGGTGAGTTCCAAACCTCTCACAAATACAGCTTGCCTTCCACAAGCTCCTTTGGACAGTCACACTGCTCACTTCCTCAAGTCGCCTACGATTGCCAAGATCCAAGAGTAATAAACTTTGCACAAGTTCTGTCTCTTGGTTTACTTTGCAATTCACACAACTAGACACTGACTTGGAGCTAAAACACTTAGAGATGTATGAGAAGTTTTTGTATGAAGATGAAGCACAGACTACTTTTGAGAATAAGAGCTATATTTCAATTCCAAAGTGTAAGGAGTTCATCTGTATATTTGGTAGATGGCTTAGGTAATGCTTATATAGCCATTTGGAGTGAAAATAGCCGTTACACCTGCTACAGTAGCCGTTGGATGTGTCAGATGTCAGAAACAACAGAAATATACACGTACAACGGACTTTGTATCAGTGCTTAGCGATACTGGATATGTGTATGTCGGACCAAATTTGAGAGATTGCGACGGACCAAATATTTTGGTTCGTAGTACATGGGTTGATTATGAAAGATGGTCTGGCATACCACTGAGAGACATATATGAGTATCAGTCCAAAAACTTTGGTTCGTTACACATGGATTTCAAAAGATTTAGCTTAGGTAATGAGACCTATGTACGTCGGACCAAATTTTTGGTCCGTTATACATGGATAAAGCAAGAGTTTTGCTAGGAGTAGAGACACATGTACTTCGGACCAAATATTTGGTCCGTCATACATGGTCTTTTCAGAAGATTGGTGCCAATTACCTTTTTCAGCAAAGATAAATTTTATCTAAGCTATTTATTTTAGCCACGGACTAAAAAAACAATTAAACACAAATGCTTGGTCCATTTTCTTAGAAAAGGTTCTTTTTGAAGATAGAAAATATTCATTTTAGGTTTCGATTGAAAGTACATCAAAGATTTAGTCCGGCAAAAAACTATACATCGACAGGTGCGGACTGTAAATTTGGTCTGCTGAAGATGAGCAACCTAAGATATTTTGGTCTATCACAGAGGAGAGAATATTGCATGTATGCCGGACTAAGTATTTTTGGTCCGTTATTCATAGGTAAACCTTTGGCTATCAAGAAGATTTTCAAAGAAGGTTTTGATCAAGGGCATGTGAATATGAGAGCGAATATTTTAATCTGATGATCAGATATTCCAAGGAAATTTTGACGTAGAATTGTTTCAAGGTATGCAACGGACTGAAGAAAAATTGATAGGTAAAGATTTGTCTGTTGTACAAAAAGGTATGTTTTCATCAAGGTAAAGACTAAGTGTCTTTTGCTCCGAGTGATCTAGTTTTGCCTTTGCCTAAACAAACTATTTCTTTGTGCAAAGTCCCTCTTTTAGACAACCAAAAAGGAAAAACAAACTTAGGCTATATGACTTGAAACATCTCCCAAGTCATAAACTAAAAAATGAAAGCCTTAATCTTGTTATCCCAACTTGTTCCATCATAGATTCCAGCTTACTTTATTCAACGCTTTGAGTATTACTAACTTAGCGATACTGTAGCCGTTGGATGTGTCAGATGTCAGAAAGAACAGAAATATACATGTACAACGGACTTTGTATCAGTGCTTAGCAATACTGGATATGTGTATGTCGGACCAAATTCGAGAGATTGCGACGGACCAAATATTTTGGTCCGTAGTACATGGGTTGATTATGAAAGATGGTCTGGCATACCACTGAGAGACATATATGAGTATCAGTCCAAAAACTTTGGTTCGTTACACCTGGATTTCAAAAGATTTAGCTTAGGTAATGAGACCTATGTACGTCGGACCAAATTTTTGGTCCGTTATACATGGATAAAGCAAGAGTTTTGCTAGGAGTAGAGACACATGTACTTCGGACCAAAATTTTGGTCCGTCATACATAGACTTCACAGAAGATAGGTTTGGCATGCAAACACATGTACTTCGGACCAAATATTTTGTCCGTCATACTTGGTCTTTTCAGAAGATTGGTGCCAATTACCTTTTTCAACAAAGATAAATTTTATCTAAGCTATTTATTTTAGCCACGGACTAAAAAAATTATTAAACACAAATGCTTGGTCCGCTTTACGAGAAAAGGTTCTTTTGAAGATAGAAAATATTCATTTTAGGTTTCATTGAAAGTACATCAAAGATTTAGTCCGCCAAAAACTTATACATCGACAGGGTGCTTGACTGTAAATTTGGTCTCATCAAGATGAGCAACCTAAGATATTTTGGTCTATCACGAGGAGAGAATATTGCATGTATGCTTGACTAAGTATTTTTGGTCCGCTATTCATAGGTAAACCTTTGGCTATCAAGAAGATTTTCAAAGAAGGTTTTGATCAAGGGCATGTGAATATGAGAGCGAATATTTTAATCTGATGATCAGATATTCCAAGGAAATTTTGATGTAGAATTGTTTCAAGGTATGCAACGGACTGAAGAAAAATTGATAGGTAAAGATTTGTCTGTTGTACAAAAAGGTATGTTTTCATCAAGGTAAAGACTAAGTGTCTTTTGCTCCGAGTGATCTAGTTTTGCCTTTGCCTAAACAAACTATTTCTTTGTGCAAAGTCCCTCTTTTAGACAACCAAAAAGGAAAAACAAACTTAGGCTATATGACTTGAAACATCTCCCAAGTCATAAACTAAAAAATGAAAGCCTTAATCTTGTTATCCCAACTTGTTCCATCATAGATTCCAGCTTACTTTATTCAACGCTTTGAGTATTACTAACTTAGTCATCAATACCAAAACCATAATAATACAGAAATAAAATTGAGGGGTGCCTAGATGCTATCACGCTAGGATCGCAGTCGAGTAGATCGAGAGGAACTCATCGGGATTCTTGGTCCCGTCGAATCACTCGATCGTAGAAGGTTTAAATCAGGCCAGCCAGTGTACCCGATGAAGGTTGGTGGAGTACGCTAGACAGTCGTAGTCCGATGGGGCACCGCGTCGAGTATGGCGGCTGTCGCTGCTGGAGCCAAAGTCACGGTCATCGCAATGACCGTTTTCAGGTCGGTGGTGCAGCCCGCGCGAACCGCGGAGGTTGGCACGGGCGTCACTGGCATGATAGCGCAGGTGATCGTGGACATTGCGACGCCTGGGCCGGACGTCCGGAGAAAGACTCCCGGACACGCGGCTGCTCGAAGAGGCGCTGCTGGTACTCTGCCGATGTCGAGCACATTCATGGGATATGTTCCGAGTCTGATGACATGGAGGCTACTATAGTTGTTAAAAGCCGAGACATTTTGCCAATAACTGTCCCAAGAGAGGAGGTGTTACACCCGTTCGTTTCAACCTTGGTCCTACACCTGCAAAGACGCCTACACCAGGGATGAACCGTGGATCAAATCAAGCTGGAGCTATGCCTCAGGCAATAGTGAGAGGTCGAGTCAACCATATCATAGCTGATGGAGCTCAGGATGCATCGGACATCGTATTGGGTAAGTTTCTAGTTAACTCAGTACTTGCAACAGTTTTATTTGATTCTGGAGTTTCACATTCTTTTGTTTTCTGAGCTTTTGATGTTGGGAATGGGTTAGATGTTGTGAATCTTAAGTGCGTGCTGTTAGTCCAATTGTTTGGATCAGAACTCCGATCTAATCTAGGGTGTTCGGGAGTTAAGCTGCTTATAGATGGAATAGAGTTCCAAGCGAACCTCATTGCTGTAACACCCTAATTTTTGCTCTAATTTAAATTTTGGAGTATTTTTGATTTTTTTTGAATTTTTGGGAATTTATTTGAGTTTATTTGGATTTATTCAAATAGGACTTTTCTTGAAAACAATTAAATAATGGAAAAGTTTTTGCAAAGTTTTATTGCAAAAATTTTAATGGAATTCCAAACATCTCAAAGTAATTTCTGGAATTTTTCTGGAATTTTACTGCTATTTTAAAAGCTCCAAATGATTTAATTGAATTTCTAGAATTATTTTAAATGTGAAATGTTTTAAAATTAGATGAACGAGAATGGCCGAGCCCATTATCGCGTGTCGCCGCCCAACCGCTGCCGAACCCTAGCGCCGCTTCACCAAGTCGTCCGATCCGGATCGAACGCCGTGAGTGCGCCACGTCGCTGCATGCGTGAGCCTTCTGATCGTCGCCGCGCGGACGCGCAGGATTGCGCCACGCCACTTCTCCCGCGAGATCGCCGAGAGATGTGGGCTTTGATGGCCGTGGATTTCCGCCGCGCTTTCGCGCACGCCGAGGCAGCCTTAAGTCCCCGCTGATGGCGCGTGCGAGACCTTCGCGCGCGTCTTTTGACTCTCGCACGCACGCCGAGACCCTCTCTAGCGCTCGAGCGAAGCTCGCCAGAAGTTGCGCTTTTGTGCCGCCGCGGTTTTTCGCCGCTTACTTCGCCGGGTTTCTCGCCGCCGCCAAGGTTACCGGAGTAATCCTTCCGCCAAGCCGCGTCGAACGAGCCACTTCATCACACCGAGAAGCCTCAGAGCGCCGTGGCCGCGCCATCTTCCTCAACTCCGGCAGCCTTTTCTTCTGCGCCGCCGCTTTCACCGAAGCCGTCGTCCGTCCGATCTTCATCGCACGCTTCGTTCGCCCACGCCACTTTTCCTTGTGTTCTTCTAGAGTAGATCTGCACTGCTAGATCCGGATTGAACGGTAGAGATTAGATCTAGTCTTTGTAACTTGGTTACATCTCACCGCTGGATCGTTAGTGTACGCGTAGGGATTGAGCCACGCCGCGCCATGTATAGTAAACAGCCCGTAACTCGAGCCGTTGGATCGGATCCAACGGTTGAGTTCAGATCGGTTTTGCCCTAGGATCCGCGCCGCTCAAATTTGAACGCGCGGCGTGATAGCGCCGCAGCCCAACCAATCGCGTGCGGCGCGTGTTTCCTTTGATCGGCGCGACCAATCTCGGCCGCTGATTTCAAACGAGCCGCTGCGATTGCGCCGCGTGTCGCCAGATCCGGCGCCGCCGAGTCCGCGCGCGCTGGCCGTTGGATCCGAGGGGACCGCTCGATGCGTGACGCGTGGCCATGCGGAAATCGAGGCGCCGCCGAGCCGCGCCAGATAGGATCCGACCGCCGATTTTAGCGAACGGTTCGATTTTGCCGCGTGGTCGCATCGTTTCAGGAACCAAGTCCACGGTGGGCTAGAGCCGAACCGCGGACCCACCCATAGATTGTAACGACGTGGCGTACCTGGGCGTACACGTGTTGAGTGGCGACGCCAAGAATGACGTCATAAATATTTTTATATATAAAAATATTTTGACCGAATTTCATTTCTGTGCTGTCGTCATCATGACGCGGTGCTGACGTCATCAAAGCGAATTTCCAGCATAAAAATAATTCAGAAAAATCGGATTTTATTCAAACTTCAAATGACTATAACTTTGGCATTTTAACTCGGATTTGGGCGATTCAAATTTCTAAAAATTCATAAAATTGTGAGCTATCTAATGGTAAATTTTATTTTAATTTTTGAGGTCATTTATTGTTCTGTATTAGCTATTTATTGCATATTTTGTTTGTACGCGTAGACGCAAATTTGCCGAAAAGTTTCGAGGAAGAATTCGTCGCTCAAGACCAAGTTTCGGAACAAGACCAGCAACTCTTTGAAGGCAAGTGATGCTTTGATCATTTTGATCCCAGGTTTTTAAAATGTAGTTTATGCTTTGAAACTATGCATGCTTATTTATTTAAAATGAATTTAAATTGATTCGGGATAAGGTAGTTAATCAACCCATTTTGTTATGCCACCTTGAATTATTAATTGTATGCCTAAATCATTGTCACCCTAAGTTTGATTATATTAGTTGGATGTTAATATTGTGCCAACACGGGAGGCTAGACCGTGAGTAGATGCTTAGCCTTGCAACGAATCATGAGTGATCTTTCGGAAAAATGATACAATACTGATTAAAGACTTTGAATGTATTTTGAAAAGTGGTGTGATGATGCCACATGATGAGATTGAGGTACAGCGACCTGTGTGGTTCCGTACCGATGTTGAGTTATTGTTGGCATGTGTTGCACAATAATCAACTGGGTGGGAAATGTTTTAGACTGGGGCAAGTGGCAAGAGGCTGAGTGCCTAGTGGGCCTGTGTGGCTTTGGGTTGATGAGTGATGTGAGCCTGCAGCCACATTGGGTCGTGTGCCACTGTTGAGTGTTGGAAGTCTTGCCTTGGCCGCTAAGGACTTCACCTTGCAAGCCTTTGATCCGAGTCACCCGCACAACCACATGTCCGATATGGGATGCACCTAGTTGACTAGGGTTCGATATCTTTCCTCCGATACTCGGGGTGACAAGACACAGTGGTGTATCTGTATGGGGAGCGCACTGTGCTATGGCTTGGTGCCCATCCAACGTGATTGGCCGGTCCTATACTTTGGCTGTGAGGGAAGTGATAGTGAAGGCAATACGAGAGGTTCTTTGGTTAAGGTAGAAGTTCCCAAAAGCTTTGTTGCGGACAATCACCGTGTGGTGAGCGGTCAGATCTTGTGGGTAAAGTGTACAACCTCTGCAGAGTGTCAAACTATTCAATAGCCGTGCTCACGGTATTGAGCATTGCTCGGGGATTACAGTCAAGGGGTAGATTTTCATTAACAAAATGTGGGAAGGGTGGCTGTGTGCCAAGTGTTAAAAGTGAACTGTTAAGGCTGTGTGCCGAGTATCTTCGAAGAAAAACCATTTGAAGAAATTAGTATTACTTATAACTGTTCCAATGCTTTAATCTAATTAAGATATTGGTTTAAAATTGCTGTTTGATGCAAAAGAACCATTTAAGCCAACCCTTTGGAATAAGCTTTGCATGTAGTAATAGCAATCGCATTCGTGCATTACTTGTTGAGTGCCTTGTGTACTCACCCCACCTTGCTTATCAACCCCAACATCGCGGAGGAGACTACACCGTTTGGGAGGAGGAGTACATCGAGGATACAAACAACTAGGGGCAAGCCCGAATGTTGTTTGTGGCAAGATGAAGGCTTCCACGACCTTTACTTATGTTCCGCTGCTATTTCTTTACTTTGAATAATGTAAACCCTGTGTGGCTGACTTATCTGTAAGGAGACCATAGGGTCGTACAACTCGATTTATATACATGTTTGCACTATTTATTCTTATATCTTTGTGAATGTCTGTAATGTGCAACCCTGTATGACTGTGTGTGCTAGCGTGATCCTGGACTGGCACAGAATACACAGAGGGTCCGGATTTGCAGATTTGGGTCCCGACAATTGTGTTGAGTACTTAGACTCTAGATGTTATTCTTGGTATGGATTGGTTGACCAAGCACAAGGCTATTTTGGATTGTGGTCGAAGGGTTTAAAATCCAGGAGTCGGCGTGTCAGGCGATGCGGCAGATTACCCGCCCTTACTCCGCAGAGTTGGAGGGCACCGTCTTTCGTCACCATCCGCGTCGAGACAATCGTTTGGAGAGGATGGAGCTTGTAGAGGAGGACGCCACTATCACCCACCTGGCGAGGTACGTCATCGCCCAGGAGGACGCCTTGGACGAGACAGTCCGGGAGTTGCAGAGGACCCGCGCCGAGGTCGCAGAGGCAAAGATCCAGCTGCGGGAGGGCTTAGCTCACTCCATGCAGAAGATCCAGGAGTTGGAGATGGCTTTGTATGGACCCGAGCCTGAGCCACCTCGAGTTACACGATCCAGATCCGAAGGAGCCAGAGCAGGAGGCACCAGTGCAGGAGCAGGCAGCCCCGGGACCAGCGGAGTCGATGGGGTCATTTGCACCAGCCGCAGTAGGTCACCAGGACCAGTTTGCCCCGATTCCGGAGCACCCACCGGTGTATGCTCCGAGGGAGCCGCAGCCGGGTTGGCTCGATGAGTGATCGAGTCTAGTAGAGTGTAGTGTCGAGACTCGAATGTCTGAGTCGCGTCTTTTTTTTCAGAGTCACCATTAGGTGTGAGTCGTCATGGATTCCTATGTTTGCTTACTTGTTTTTGGTTGTGAGTGTCTCGTATGTGTTGCATTGCCCTTAGGCACTTGTTAGCAACCGTACTGCTTTATATTATATCAATAAAGTGGTTAAATAATTTAAGTTACACCTGTTTCCCCACATGAATTTTTCTACTTGTCTATGCTTTCTTTTTCTCTTAACCTTGGAAGCTGGTAACAGATGGTGAGGACTCGTGGAAATGTTGGAGCCAGCGGAAGTGGAGCTAACCAAAGGACAAACTGTAATGAAGAGCCGATCCCTCAACCGCCGTAGGTCGATATGCAGAACCTGGGAGCCTTCTTGACTGCCCAGACTCAACTTATAAACACGATGGTTCAAACCATGCAGCAGATATCCAATCAAGCCGCTGTGAATGTTCAACCTGGGGGTAACCATGGACCACACCCCTACTCCAGGTTGTCGGAGTTTATGAGGACTCGTCCACCCACTTTCTCAGGTAACGCCAATCCACTAGAAGCGGACGATTGGTTAAGGACAATTGAAAGGAAGCTGCACATTACCAAGTGTGTAGGACATGAGAGGGTACTCTATGCCTCTCATCAACTCGAAGGGACTGCCGCAGAATGGTGGAAAAACTTCTGCGCAGCTCATGAGGACCCACAGAGTATCACGTGGGAGGAATTCACCTCAGCCTTCCGCCAGTACCATGTACCTGAGGGTATCATGGATCTTAAAAAGGAGGAATTCCGGAGCCTCAAGCAAGGCGGCCAGTCAGTGGCCGATTACCTGAACAAGTTCACCCAACTGGCACGCTACGCACCAGAGGACGTGGCTACGGATAAGGCCAGACAATCCCGCTTCATGAAGGGATTGAATGCGAGGTTGCAGTGGGGCCGATCACCCACACATTCCACGACTTCCAAGAGCTAGTTAACAAAGCTCTTATCTTAGAGGACAAGCGCCGAGAGTTGGATGACAACAGAAGCGCAGAATGGCGCAACAAGGAGGTCGTCGGGGCAAGAGAGGCGAGGACGGCACCTCAACAGCTTCATCCGCACCAGCCGCAGGCAATGATAGGGCACCACCGCCGCAAATCGCCCGATGGGTCGTAATGTTCGCACTCAAATAAATCGTGGCATGATCGAGGAACCTCTCGAGCAATGGGAAGACGTTGCTATCATTGCAATGAAATGGGGCATTTTGCCAACAATCGCCCTAAGAAGGAGGTGTCACCCGGTCCGCTTTAACCTAGGGAACACACCGCAAGGACTCTCGCCAATCGTGAACCGTGGGGCATCAACAGCAGAACTCCATCCCAAGGAACTGCACGAGGCCGAGTCAACCACATTACAACGGATGAAGTTCGTAACGCCACGGACGCTGTAATCGGGTAAGTTCCTAGTAAACTCGCATCAGCCACCGCTTTATTTGATTCCGAGCTTCGCATTCTTTTATTTCCGAGATTTTGCTGTTCAAAATGATATGGAAATAGTGAATCTTAAATGTGTGCTCATAGTCCAATCCTCGGATCGTAACTCCGATCTAAAGTAGGATGTTCGGGGTAAGACTAATAATTAATGGAGTTGAGTTCCTAGCTAACTTAATCGTCCTTAATACCCAAACCTTGGATGTTATCCTGGGAATGGATTGGTTAACCAATCATAAGGCAGTATTGGACTGTGGAAAAAGAGTCATATCGGTCGAGAGCCCGGATGGAAAGAAGATTGAGTTTGAAGCAAAACCAGTGCGGGATGGACAATTAATGGTCAACATCATGAAGACTGTCAGCGTAGAGGAAGTTTCCATAGTCAATGAATAGCCGGATGTTTTCCCGGAAGATTTACCTGGAATGCCGCCAGATAGAGATATCGAGTTCGTGATAGAGCTGGTTCCAGGGACAGCTCCTATAGCTAAGAGACCTTACAGGATGTCCACAGAGGAATTGGTGGAAATGAAGAAGCAAATTGAAGAACTGCTGGAAAAAGGATTTCTAAGACCTAGTTCATCGCCATGGGGGAGCACCTATCTTCTTCGTCAAGAAGAAGGACGGAAGTTTCAGGATGTGTATAGATTATCGTGCACTCAATGACGTGACAATAAAGAATAAGTATCCGCTACCCAGGATCGATGATTTGTTTGACCAGTTGAGAGGAGCAGGAGTCTTCTCCAAAATTGATCTCCGATCAGGATACCATCAATTGAAGATCCGATCAGAGGATATTCCGAAGACTACATTTTCGTCAAGATACGGACACTACGAGTTTACAGTGATGTCTTTTGGTTTGACAAATGCACCAGCATATTTCATGAACTTAATGAATAAGGTTTTTATGGAATATTTGGATAAGTTCGTCGTCGTATTCATAGATGATATCCTTTTCTATTCCAAGACGAGAGAAGAGCACGCCGAGCATTTGAGGCTAGTCCTTGAAAAGTTGAGAGAGCAACAGTTGTTTGCAAAATTTAGCAAATGTGATTTCTGGAAGAATAAGGTTGAATTTCTTGGACACATAATGACCGCCGCAGGAGTTGCGGTAGATCCAAAGAAAGTGGAGATGCTTCTACATTGGGAACAACCCAAGTCGGTAACCCAAACCGTAGTTTCCTTGGAATGGCGGGTATTACCGTCGATTCATCGAAGGATTCTCTACGATTAAGAGACCTCTTACGCAATTGTTGAAAAGGAAAGGAAATTCCTATGGACACCGAGTGTGAGAAGAGTTTTCAGAGTTGAAGAGAAGATTAACATCGGCACTGCATTAGTTTTACTCGACGCTCATCAAGACTTCGACATCTATTGTGATGCATCGCGTTAGGGATTGGGATGCGTGTTGATGCAAAATAGGAAGGTAATTGCCTATGCATCAAGGCAATTGAGACCACATGAGGAGAACTATCCGACTCATGATTTGAATTAGTCGCCGTAGTGCATGCACTAAAGATATGGCGCCATCATCTCATCGGAAATAGATGTGAAGTGTATACTTGATCATAAAAGTCTTAAGTATATCTTCACACAAGCTGACCTAAATATGAGGCAAAGAAGATGGTTAGAGTTAATCAAGGATTATAATGTCGAATTCACTACCATACGGTAAAGCCAACGTGGCGGTAGACGCTTTGAGCGTAAAGAACCACGTGTAAATATGTCGTTGGAAACAAGTCAGCAGATTGTGTAAGGATTTCAAATTAGAACTGAAATGGTACTGTATGATTCCTAGCAACTTTGGAAGTAAGACCTACCTCGAAGATCGATCGGGAAAGGCGTAAAGATGATGATAAGATCAAAAGAATTAAGGGCAAAATGGATGAAGGCAAAGCAAAAGATTTCAAACCGATGAACAAGGTACTATGTGGTTTAGAGAGCGATTTGTGTGCCGAACAAAAAGGAGTTGAAGCGAGTTAGTGCGGGGAGGCCCATGACTCCAAGTACTCAATTCATCCAGAAGTGCGAAATGTATCAAGATTTAAAGGAGAGATTTTGGTGGCAAGCATGAAACGAGAAGTCGCGAATACGCTGCAATATGTGACATATGCCAAAGAGTCAAAGCTATGCACCAAAGACCAGCAGGTTATTACAACCCCTAAAGATACCGAATGAAAATGGGAAGAAATTGGTATGGATTTCATAACCGGATTGCCTAGAACGCAAAGTGGATATGATTCCATATGGGTCATAGTAGATCGCTTAACTAAAGTGGCACATTTCATACCCGTGAAGACCACTTATTCCGAGACCGTTAGCGTAACTCTATATGTCAAGAATTGTTTGTTTGCATGGAGTACCAAAAAATAGTGTCGATGAGGTACCCAATTTACCTCCGCATTTTGGGGTAAGCTACATGAAGCGATGGGAACCCGCTTGAACTTCAAGACAAAGATACCATCCGCAGATGGATGGACAAACCGAGAGAGTCAATCGATATTAGAGGATATGTTGAGGGCATGTGCCTTAGCATATTCCACCTCATGGGACAAGTGTTTGCCTTATGCTTTGAGTTTAGTTACAACAACAGCTTATCAAAGCGAGTTTACAAATGTCTCCATTGAAGCTTTGTATGGTCGGTCCCGTCGAACACCATTGAATTGGAATGAGACAAAGAACGACATGTTTTTGGACCGTACATTCTTCAGAAGCGGAAGAACAGACGCTCGATCGTGGAAAGATTGAAGATTGCACAATCAAGGCGTAAGAGTTATGCCGACAACCGCCGCAGGAACCGAGCTTTGAACCCAAGATTTTGTGTACCTTAGAGTCATGCCTCTCAAAGGAGTTAGAAGGTTCCATGCAAAAGGAAAGCTCGCACCCAGATATGTCGGACCATTCAAGATCTTGAGCCGCAAAGGTGAAGTTGCTTATCAGTTGGAGTTACCGCCGTCTTTGGCAGGAGTGCATGATGTATTCCATGTATCACAACTGAATAAGTGTCTTCGAGTACCGGAAGAGCAAACACCTTTGGAGGCAATTGAGCTCCAAGAAGATCTGACTTACAAAGAACATCCGATGAAGATTCTAGACGTAATGGACAGAGAGACAAGGAACAAGTCAACACGTTTCTGCAGAATTCAATGGAGCAACCATTCGGAAAGTGAAGCAACGTGGGAACGTGAAGAAGATCTGAAGGAGTTCCCTAACCTATTTCTGTAGACAGCCCTGAATCTCGGGGACGAGATTCTGTTAAGGAGGGGAGGTTTGTAACACCCTAATTTTTGCTCTAATTTAAAATTTGGAGTATTTTTGATTTTTTTTGAATTTTTGGGAATTTATTTGAGTTTATTTGGATTTATTCAAATAGGACTTTTCTTGAAAACAATTAAATAATGGAAAAGTTTTTGCAAAGTTTTATTGCAAAAATTTTAATGGAATTCCAAACATCCCAAAGTAATTTCTGGAATTTTTCTGCTATTTTAAAAGCTCCAAATGATTTAATTGAATTTCTAGAATTATTTTAAATGTGAAATGTTTTAAAATCGATGAACGAATGGGCCGAGCCCATTATCAGGCGTGTCGCCGCCCAACCGCCGAAACCCTAGCGCCGCTTCACCTCAAGTCGTCCGATCCGGATCGAACGCCCGTGAGCGCGCCACGTCGCTGCATGCGTGAGTCTTGGATCGTCGCCAGACGGACGCGCAGGATTGCGCCACGCCACTTCGCCCGCGAGATCGCCGGAGAGCGGGGCTTTGATGGCCGTGATTTCGCCGCAGCTTTCGCGCGACATCGAGGCAGCCCTTAAGTCCCCGCTGATGGCGCGTGTGCGAGACCTTCGCGCCGCGTCTTTTGACTCCTCGCACGCACGCCGAGACCCTCTCTAGCGCTGAGCGAGCTCGCCAGAAGTTGCGCTTTTGTGCCGCAGCGGTTTTTCGCTTACTTCGCGCCGCTTTCTCTCGCCGCCGCCAAGGTTACCGGAGTAATCCTTCGCCAAGCCGCGTCGAACGAGCCACTTCATCACACCGAGAAGCCCCGTAGCGCCGTGGGTTGCGCCATCTTCTCAACTCCGGCACCTTTTCTTCGCGCCGCCGCCGCTTTCACCGAAGCCGCCGTCCGTCCGATCTTCATCGCACGCTCGTTCGCCCACGCTCACTTTTCCTTGTGTTCTTCTAGAGTAGATCTGCACTGCTAGATCTGGATTGAACGGTAGAGATTAGATCTAGTCTCAGAATTTGGTTACATCTCACCGCTGGATCGTTAGTGTACGCGTAGGATTGAGCCACGTCGCGCCATGTATAGTAAATACCCGTGAACTCGAGCCGTTGGACCGGATCTCAATGGTTGAGTTCAGACCGTTTTGCCCTAGGATCCGCGCCGCTCAAATTTGAACGCGCGCGGTCATAGCGCCGCACCTCCAACCAATCGCGTCGCGGCGCGCTGTTTCCTTTGACCGAGCGTGACCAATCTCGGCCGCTGATTTCAAACGAGCCGCTGCGATTGCGCCGCGTGTCGCCGCGATCCGGCGCCGCCGAGTCCGCGGCGCGCGCTGGCCGTTGGATCCGAGGGGACCGCTCGATGCGTGACGCGCGGCCGCGGCGGAAATCGAGGCGCCGCCGAGCCGCTTCGATAGGATCCGACCGCCGATTTTAGCGAACGGTCTCGATTTTGCCGCGGTGGTGCATCGTTTCAGGAACCAAGTCCACGGTGGACCGAGCCGAACCGTGGACCCACCCATAGATTAACGACGTGGCGCCCTCGGGCATGCCACGTGTCGAGCTGACGTCAGCAATGACGTCATAAATATTTTTATATATAAAAATATTTTGACCGAATTTCATTTATGTGCTGTCGTCATCATGACGCGGTGCTGACGTCATAAAAGCGAATTTCCAGTATAAAAATAATTCAGAAAAATCGGATTTTCTTAATTTCTGTATTTTCAGATTTTATTCAAACTTCAAATGACTATAACTTTGGCATTTTAATTCGGATTTGGGCGATTCAAATTTCTAAAAATTCATAAAATTGTGAGCTATCTAATGGTGAATTTTATTTGAATTTTTGAGGTCATTTAGTCTTCTGTATTAGCTATTTATTGTATATTTTGTTTGTACGCGTAGACGCAAATTTGCCGGAAAGTTTCGAGGAAGAATTAAATCGCTCAAGACCAAGTTTCGAACAAGACCAGCAACTCTTTGAAGGCAAGTGATGCTTTGATCATTTTGATCCCAGGTTTTTAAAATGTAGTTTATGCTTTGAAACTATGCATGCTTATTTATTTAAAATGAATTTAAATTGATTCGGGATAAGGTAGTTAATCAACCCATTTTGTTATGCCACCTTGAATTATTAATTGTATTCCTAAATCATTGTCACCCTAAGTTTGATTATGTTAGTTGGATGTTAATATTGTGCCAACACGGAGGCTAGACCGTGAGTAGATGCTTAGCCTTGCAACGAATCATGAGTGATCTTTCTAAAAATGCTACAATACCGATTAAAGACTTTGAATGTATTTTCAAAAGTGGTGTGATGATGCCACATGATGAAATTGAGGTAGAGCGACCTGTGTGGTTCCGTACCGATGTTGAGTTATTGCTGGCATGTGTTGCACAATAATCAACTGGGTGGGAAATGTTTTAGACTGGGGCAAGTGGCAAGAGGTCATGCACTGTGGGCCTGTGTGGCTTTGGGTTGATGAGTGATGTGAGTCTGTGTGCCACATTGGGCATGTGCCACTGTTGAGTGTTGGAAGTCTTGCCTTGGTCGGCTAAGGACTTCACCTTGCAAGCCTTTGATCCGAGTCACCCGCACAACCACATGTCCGATATTGGATGACCTAGTTGACTAGGGTTCTGATATCTTTCCTCCGATACCTCGGGGTGACAGACACGTGGTTGTATCTGTATGGGGAGCGTGCACTGCTACGGCTTGGTGCCCATCCAACGGTGATTGGCCGGTCCTATACTTCGGCTTTGTGTGAGGGAAGTGATAGTGAAGGCAATACCGGAGAGGTTCTTTGGTTAAGGTAGAAGTTCCTGAAAAGCTTTGTTGTGACAATCACTGTGTGGTGAGCGGTCAGATCTTGTGGGTAAAGTGTACAACCTCTGCAGAGTGTCAAACTATTCAATAGCCGTGCTCACGGTATTGAGCATTGCTCGGGGATTACAGTCAAGGGGTAGATTTTCATAAACAAAATGTGGGAAGGGTGGCTGTGTGCCAAGTGTTAAAAAATGAACTGTTAAGGTTGTGTGCCGAGTATCTCGAAGAAAAACCATTTGAAGAAATTAGTATTACTTATAACTGTTCCAATGCTTTAATCTAATTAAGATATTGGTTTAAAATTGCTGTTTGATGCAAAAGAACCATTTAAGCCAACCCTTTGGAATAAGCTTTGCATGTAGTAATAGCATCGCATTCTCATGCATTACTTGTTGAGTGCCTTGTGTACTCACCCCACCTTGCTTATCAACCCCAACATCGATGGAGGAGACTACACCAGTTTGGGAGGAGGAGTACATCGAGGATACGAACAACTAGGGGCAAGCCCGATCGGTTGCCTGTGGCAAGATGAAGGCTTCCACGACCTTTACTTATGTTCCGCTGCTATTTCTTTACTTTGAATAATGTAAACCCTGTGTGGCTGACTTATCTGTAAGGAGACCATAGGGTCGCATAACTCGATTTATATACATGTTTGCACTATTTATTCTTATATCTTTGTGAATGTCTATAATGTGCAACCTCAGATGATCAGGTGTGCTAGCGTGATCTCGGATCGCACGATAATACAGAGGGTCCGGATTTGCAGATTCGGGTCCCGACAATTGTGTTGAGTACTTAGACTCTAGATGTTATTCTTGGTATGGATTGGTTGACCAAGCACAAGGCTATTTTGGATTGTGGTCGAAGGATAGTATTAGTTGAAAGCCCTAAAGGAGAAAAGTGGAATTCCAAGCAACTGCAATTCGTGATGGCCAGTTGATGGTTAATAGTGTAGAGGTTGTTAGCTTAGAGGATTTGCCCGTTGTTCAGGAGTATCCTGATGTGTTCCCTGAGGATTTGCCTGGTATGCCGCTAGATCAAGATATTGAGTTTGTTACTGAATTAGTGCTTGGTACAACACCAATATCAAAAAGACCATATCGGATGCCTATCGATGAATTGGTTGAGATGAAGACGAAGATAGAAGAGCTGCTAGGAAAAGATTTTGTGAGACCTAGTTCGTCTCTGTGGGGAGCGACTGTTCTGTTCGTTTGAAAGAAAGATGGAAGTTTAAGGATGTGTATTGACTATCGTGCACTTAATGAAGTGATGATAGAGAACAAGTATCTGCTACCTAGGATCGATGATTTGTTTGATTAGTTAAGAGGAGCTAGAGTTTTCTCCAAGATAGATCTTCGATCAGGATTTCATCAATTGAAGATTCGTGTTGATGATGTCCCTAAGACTGCGTTCTCTATGCGATATGAACATTATGAGTTCACGGTCGTGTCTTTTGGATTGACCAATGCTCCCGCATATTTCATGAACATGATGAATAAGGTTTTCACAGAAAATGTAGACAAGTTTGTTGTCGTGTTCATAGATAATATTCTGGTTTACTCCAAATCAAAAGAAGAGCATGCAGAACATCTGAGATTAGTCATCGAAAAGCTGCGAGAGCAATAGTTATATGCTAAGTTCAGTAAGTGTGATTTTTGAAAAAAGGAAGTTGAATTTCTAGGTCATGTTATGACTACTAAAGGAGTTGATGTTGACCCAAGGAAGGTTGAAGCAGTGTTGCATTGGGAATAACCAAAGTCGGTTACCCAGATTCGTAGTTTTCTGGGAATGATAGGATATTACTGTCGATTTATCAAAAGATTTTTGACAATTGCTAGACCACTTACCCAGTTGTTGAAAAAAGAAAAGAAGTTTGCATGGACACCGGAATGCAATAAAAGTTTTCAGGAGTTAAAGAAGAATCTACCGATAACACTAGTGTTAGTGTTGCCAGATGTTCAAAGTAGCTTTGATATTTATTATGACGCTTCCAGACGAGGACATGGATGAGTGTTGATGCAAAATGGCAAGGTTGTTGCCTATGCGTCGAGGCAATTAAGGCCGCATGAGAACTATCCTACACATGATTTGGAATTAGCTGCCATAATGTATGTTTTGAAGTTTTGGTGTCATTATCTCATTGGGAATAGATGTGAGATATATATGGATTACAAGAGTTTAAGTATATCTTTACTCAATTAGATCTTAATATGAGACAGAGAAGGTGGCTGGAGTTAATAAAGGATTATAATGTTGGAATCCATTATCATCTTGGAAAAGCTAATGTGGTAGCTGATGCTTTGAGTCATAAGAGCCACAATGCTAATATGCTAGTTCAGGAGGATCAGTCCGAGCTATGCAAAGAATTTCAGAAGCTGAAATTGGAAGTTGTTCCAAAAGGATTCTTAGCTACGTTGGAAGTAATGCCGATGTTAGAGGATCAGATCAGAGAAGGTCAGAAAGATAATGTTAAGATCAACAGAATCAAGTCCAAGAAGGATGAAGGTTTAGACAAAGATTTCACTTCAGATGAATAAGGTACTATGTGGTTCAAAGGTCGAATTTGTGTGCCCAATAAGAAAGAGATTATACAGTTGATTCTTGAAGAAGCCCATGATTTGAAATATTCAATTCATCCAGGAAGTGCTAAGATGTATCAAGATCTTAAGGAAAGGTTTTGGTTGCCTAAGATGAAGCATAAAGTTGCCGAGCATGTTGTTTTATGTGATATATGTTAGAGAGTTAAGGAAATGCATCAAAGACCTGCTGGTTTGTTACAACCATTAAATATTTCTGAGTGGAAGTGGGAGGAAATCAATATAGATTTTATTATTGGTTTGCCTGGAACCCAGAGTGGGTGTGATTCTATATGGGTCATTGTGGATTGTTTGACCAAAGTTGCACATTTCATACCAGTTAAGACCACTTAATCAGGAGATCGCTTGGCACAGTTGTACATGTCGAGGATTGTGTGTTTACATGGAGTGTCAAAGAAGATAGTGTCAGATAGAGGTAATCAATTAACCTCGAGGTTTTGAAATAAATTGCATGAAGCAATGGGAACTCGTCTGAATTTCAGTATAGCACATCATCCGCAGACAGATGGTCAGACTGAAAGAGTTAATCAGATTTTAGAAGATATGTTGAGAGCTTGTGCTTTAGTTTATTCTACTTCGTGGGATAAGTGTTTGCATTATGCCGAGTTCAGTTATAATAGCAGTTGTCAGGCAAGTCTGTAGATGTCACCATTTGAAGCTTTATATGGTCGTGCCTGTCGTACTCCATTGAATTGGAATGAGACAGGAGAGCGTCTTGTAAAGAAGCTGAGGAGCAGATCACTATGATCAGAGAAAGGTTGACAATAGTTCAGTTGAGGTAGAAGAGTTATGCAGATAATCGTCGACGAGAGTTATGCTTTGAGCCAGAGGATTTTGTGTATCTCAGAGTTACCCCTCTTAAAAGAGTTAAAAGGTTTCACGCTAAAGGAAAGCTTGCGCCAAGATCCGTCGGTCCATTCAAGATCTTGAGCCGTTAAGGAGAGGTTGCCTATCAGTTAGAATTGCCACAATCATTGGCAGGTGTGCATGATGTGTTTCATGTATCACAGCTTAAGAAGTGTCTTCGAGTACAATAGAGTAGACACTGTTAGAGTAAATAGAACTGTAAGAAGATTTGACTTATAAGGAGTAGTCGATTAAGATTTTGGATGCTATGGAGCGTAAAACCAGAAGCAAGTTTATTCGCTTTTGCAAAGTTCAGTGTAGCAACTATTTAGAAAGTGAAGCTACCTAAGAGCGTGCGGAAGACCTAAAGGTAGAGTTTCCTAACCTATTCCTAAGTTAGTTATGAATCTCAAGGTCGAGATTCTTTTAAGGGGGAAGGATTGTAACATTCCGATTTTTGGTTCATTTGGATTTAATATGGTTATTTGTGCATTTTATGAGTTTTCTAAATTTTTAGAGTTTTATGGAATTTATTTTGTATTTTGAATTATGCTTATTATAGATACTATTTAATTATGTAGAAAGTTTAAATGAACTTTTGCCAAAAATACTTTATTTGAGTTCCAAATGTATCAAAATATTTTTGGTATTTTTACTACTTATCAAAATTATTCTATTTTTTAGAATTATTTTAAATAGAAAAGCTTTGGAAAATCCTTTGAAGAGTGTGAGGCTGAAACCTAGTTTGGTCTAGCCCATCTTATCCCCACATTGGCCCAAACAGCTGCAGCCAGCCGTGCCGCAAACCCTAGTGTATTAACCGTTGGATCTTGATCTAACGATCGTGATTGCACCTCATAGTTCCTACACTTCGAGCTGCGTGATTGCGCCACGTGGATGCCCACGATATGGCCACGTTGCCACCACCATGTCTGAGCTGGACTCCACCGCCGCTGCCATTTCTACCATATATTCCGCGGACAAGGAAGCCGAGGACCCTATTTAAAGCCCAGGACCCCGTGCCGCGTTCCCCATCTCGTGTCGCCCTTTTTGCCCTAGCCACCATCGCCTGAGTCACCATTAGCTGCCTGGGAGATCTTGCTGAAGTTGAAGCTTGCGCCATTGTCGATTTTCATCAGATTTCGTCACTACTATCTCGAAGACCGTAGCCAAGATTGCCTCGTCAAGTCGCCTCAGATCCGCAAGACCAAGCCGTTATTTCATGGCCAGAATGCCTGTCGTACATTGTCTTCCCCAGCACCAGTGAGAACGTCGTCATCGAGTTTGCCCCGTCCCTCATCATAACCTCAGCCGTCTGATCCGACGAGACCTAATGGATGTGTACTGCGTGTCAAGCCTGCATCCCGCCGCGTATTTGCGCCACATCATCGCGTTGGTGTCGCCATGTGTGCGCCACACGTAAGCTAGTAGCCGCATCTTCGCTTGCATTACCAAGTGATGTCCACGCTTGCGTCAGCTTTGACATCCGGTCAACTGCTCCGTGGATCGAGTCCACCGTGGACTCGCTTCGGTGCATGGACTTGGTGCATGGACCAAGGGGCCTACATGTCAGCCTCTATAGGATTTTCCTAGATTTATTTAATTCAGGAAATTCGGTTTATGACGTTAGCATTGCATCATTAATCGAGTTTTTAGTATAAAAATAATTCGAGAAAATAATGATTTTCTATTTTTTTATTTTTCTTTTATTCAAATCTTTCGATAGCATTTTCTTTCTCATACGAGCTCCGATTGCGGCGATTCAAATTTATAAAACTTTATAAAATTGAGATCTATTTAATAGTGAATTTTATTTGTTTTTTAGAGTTTGCTTACTCTCTATTTTAGTATTTATTTTGTGTTTTGTCTCGATACGTGTATACGTTGAAGTGCTCAGAGCGTCTGAGAGTGAATTGTTGACTCCAGAGCAAGGTCCAGGGTAGGAACAAGACCTTTTCCAAGGCAAGTTATGCTTTGATTATGTTGAACCATGTTTACAAAAATTGCTATGTTGATTTAAATTACTGCATGATATTTTATGTGTATAACTAATTTCAAATTAGTTTGGGATTTAGTTATTCAACCTGATTGGATTATACCCTACCTTATCATTTGTATACCATGATTATTTGTCACCCTAGGATGGTTCATTAATAATTTGTTGTTAATAGATACCAACATGGGATGGTTAGGCCGTTTATAGTCTGCTAAGCTATGCCACGTATAACTCATGTTTTTGAAATATCAAAAGTGAATATTGACTAATGGAATATAGAACATGTTTATGGAATTGGTGTGTCAAGTGTTGTCACACAAGGATGTTGAGTTGTAGTGACGGGGTTGTCACGTAACGATATTGACTTGTTGATGGTACGTGGTACATGATAATCAACTAGGGTGGTAAATGATTTAGATTGGAGCAAGTGATAAGGGGCTGTGTGCCAGGGTGGACCAGTTTGGCAGTTGGGTTGTGGAAGTCTTGCTTCGGTCAATTAAGGACTTAACCTTGCAATGCAAGCCTTTGAAATGAGTCAAACATGCAACCATATGTTTGGAATGGGACGAACCGAACCAAGTAAAATTAACGATATCTTGACATGTGATGCCTCAGGTAAATAATCACATGGAGTGTGGTTATGGGGGAGGATGTGGTGTACTTAGGTCTCTTGTCGGTCCAACGGCATGTCGGTCCTATACTTCACCTCTGCTGAGGGAAGAGGTAGTGTATGGCTTACCGGGAGGGTCAGTGTTAGGATAAAGGTTTCTGAAAGGTTTTGTCATGACCTCTTGGCTGATCGCCAAAGGAAGCGTGAAATTAGAACCAAAAAGAGATTGGTCATGTCGTGTGGGTAAAGTGCATAACCTCTGCAAACTGTAAAATCTATTCGAATAGCCATGTCTGAGTTATAGACAATGCTCGGGAATTACAGTGAACAGTTAGATTTTATAAAATAAAACATGGAATGGGAGGCAGTATGTTATGGAATGTTTGGAATATGATTAGGGCTTATGCCAGTTTACTCTTGAGAAATATCTGAATGTCATTATTATTGTTATTTGTTTTACTGTCATTTCAATCTATTTATTGTATTCATTTGTAAATGTTGCTTACTGCAAAATAGCTATGTCAGCCATCCATTGGAATAAGCTTTGCATATAGATATGATAGAATTGCATTATGTCCACAACTTGTTGAGTGATTTAAGTACTCACTCTTCCTAACAACAAAATCACTAGTTGAGGAGGAATCTACACCAGCTTTGGAGGAGTATACTGAAGAGACGAACGTTTATGGTGCGAGCCTTATCAATTGCTTGTGGTATATTGATGGGTTTATCTACGTTTTCTGTTCAGCTACAATTTTCATTATTATTCTTAGTTTAGCCTGCATGGTATATTGATGTAAGGATCGACCATAAGGTCAGTCAATAAGTTAATATTTAATATATGAAGTCATTTATTATGTTTCCGTTGTGTATGATTGTGATATTCATCTATATTGAACCTGTGTGCACTAGCGTGATTCTGAACTAGTGCGATATACACAGAGGATCTGGATTTGCATATTCGAGTCCTGATAGGAACATGGGAGTGGGCCGGCGAGCATGGCAACAGGCGTTGCCACGCCTGGAGAGCATGGGAGGTGTGCGCGGAAGGCACGCTACCCGGTGTCGAGAGCTCCGATGACTATCCGCGATAGGAGATGGACCTATATTTACAATTACATTTGGAAAGTGATTAATTTTTTTAAAAAAAAAGATAAAAAAGACTAGAAAAGTAATGATTTCGCCCCTCTTACTTTCTTAGCTGAGGGTCCTCTTAATGATCCATCCTCAGGGCGGATCCCTAGGAAGCCACTAAGGTCTTCCTTCCAGTGCGCCATAGGGGTCCTCCACATCTTCGGTCCTCGTTTGGCTTCCTTTGTCCTGAGGTGCCCTTGGCCCTAGCGTCTTGTAGTCGAGTCTTTGGGCCTCGACGCAAGTGCATACTATTTGTGGGGTCTTTGGAGATAGCTTTTGATTTTGTAGATTATGGATTGTTCAAGTATTGTATGGAAGATAGCTTACTAGTTTTTAATAAGCTTTTTAGAGAATCAAAATCTGAATTTTTAGAGAATCAGAAGCTGTCACTTACCTGATTTTTAAAGAATCTAGAATCTATACAATTAAAAGCTATTTCACACTGAGCCTTAGCCTCGGCAATTGAGCAAGTGTGACGATAAACAAACACTGCTATAACAGCTAGTGCTAAGAGACAAATGCTAGAGGATCTCTGATATTGTTGATAGATGACACGTAGAGTTTTATTCACAGCTCAGACATATAGTTGGATGTCCTAGCAACTTTTGAAAAAAAAGGAGCAATCGAAGATATCGCCGGCGCGAGCTCACTGCAAAAAGTATTACTAAACAATTTAGAGCAAAGTTGAATAAATCACGGTGAAAGCGACATAAAAAGTGGTGGCGCCTACTAGACTAATCATGAAACGTGGAGAAGCTAGCTAACTAACAAGGCATTGGGACTTCGGGAAAAAACGCCCAGAGTATCGTGATACTTCAGGAAAGTAACAAGAAAAGAGCGGCGACGAAGCCAGATGCATCACGAAGGAAAGAAAAAAAAAGGAAACTACATTGGCACCGGGCATTAGGAGCAGCAGAAAACACTAGGTTTCAGCGAAAATTTTCACTTAAATATAGGAACAGGAAAAATATATTATTACAGCACAAGTGGGTAAAAAGGAAACTGGGATTTGGGCTGGCTTGATGCAATTGGACTCTTGCTTATTAAAATACAATCGGACTCTTCTTTTGATAGGCGAATTCGGAAACTATATCTGAGAGTTGGATATAAATATAGCACCCTATTATATAAAAGAATCAATCTACAATAAAATAAAGAGAGAAGAGTTGAGATCCTCTGTATCTAGTGTTCATCTATTGCAGTTATTCTTCGTGTATTCTTGATTGGCATAAGGATTGATCTATGTCGATCAGCTTATTATTCAACACATTATCAACACAAAGCTCTCCAAGACCGAATGGTATGCTGTCAATCCCCATGCTGTTAGATTAATCTTGTAGATTATTTCTTGTCCCCTAGACCGTAGATCATCTACTTGTTAATTAGGGTTCTATACTGAGGGATTACTGTTAATACCTATGCAGCATGGTGGCCGGCATCACGCCCCCGACAAGAGCCACACGCGCTGGTTGCCACGCCCCGGCAGCACTGTGCCTGAAGCACGCAGCGCCCTCGCTCGATGATCATGGGCTGACCAGCCTAGATCAAAGAGGAAATTTGTCGAGCTTGTTCTGAATGTCAGCAATTACCTAACCTAGACAATAGATGCCAAAACTAACCTAACATCTTGATCTCTCGAAGCTACTATTACCCAACTTGAAGCCTGCGCCTCTGCACTTACTAAAGCCACGAAGTGTACGGCTCTGCACTTCCTAAGGCACCCTATCCATGCGGACTTGAATGCCAGAAATTTGATGGAGGAGAACCCATTGATACTATAAATTTTTTTGAAGGAACATTATAACCAACAATAATCCTCCCTACTACCAGAAGCACATAGCGAATGGACCCTCTTACGCTTCCAAGACTATAAAACCGTGGTAGCACACAACTCTATCATGCATAAGCTTTCCTCCAAACAGCACTTCTGTAATTAGAAAGTTACAGATACTGAAATGATAAACAAGACGTGTACCTTCCACCCTAACATAAGGATACTGTAGCAACAGTAACATCATACCAAATACCAGAACTACTCTGAGCTCAGGTTCACTTTGCTAGAAGTAGAGAAGCATGATGAACTCCTGATGAAAAATCATCATATTTTTTTATAACAGGACATAGTCAATGTCCAAAGCTCATACCAATGCTTAGCAGGCTAGCAATAGCCATGGCCGCAGAAAAAGTCAAATGCATCAAAGGGGAAATGAAAGAATGACGAAATATAGAAGGGAAGAGACAAGTCCAAGTGGAGAAGTAACATACCAAGGAGTTTCCAGAAGCAAGACTCAGCTAACAAGGCTACTTACCCTGTACAACCCTGCTTTATGTGTGGATGCACTGGCCATTAGTTTCGCACCTACCGAACCCGAAGCACTTGACGGACCTTTACATGCAATCCACTAGAAAAGTCAATAAGACCTAGGAGCACAATGTTGAGACACTTCACCGTTCAGCCTGTTGCTGACATGGACGTCGAGAAGTGTGATGATATGGTTCTTAATCCTATACAGAAGTTCCAAAAGGACTGTCTTGAATATGGAAACACTCGTATAGATGAAAATGATCTTCTTGGGACTAAGCTCGAGGAGTCCCAGAAGAACACCCACGACTTATATGGAGACCTGAATGTGGAGTATATGGACCCCGGGTATCTGCATGGCTGGCCGTGAGGACCACCCAGGAGGGGATGGGCCAAGCTGATTGCATGAAGACAAGTATTACCTGGGTTGCTCCAGTCGTACGCAAGAAGGGAACCTTGAAGATAGCAACCAACCTTGATTAGGTAGGATGCAATCTGTAATCCAGGACGTTATCAAACGGACATGTATAGAGATACGATCTCCACTCCGTAACCAGTCAGGACTCTCCTTTGTAACCACCCTCCTCTGCTATATAAAGGGGGGCGGGGGAACATCAGCGAAAAAAAGATGAACAGCAATAAGCTAGCCACACATAATTCCAGAGCACAGGACTAGGGTATTATCTCCTCCGTGAGAGCCCGAACCTGTATAATTCATGCGTCTTGTGCTACCATCAAGTTTGAGATCTAACGCCTCCCTCATAAAATCATTGCCGACAACAAAAGTTGACAGTTGGTGTGCCAGGTAGGGGGCGCGTTAAGATCAATCTCGTCGAGCTCGATGGCCGTCGTCAACAGAATTGCCAGAACAGCAGATCAATCATGGAAGAAAAATCAGATTGGACCAACACTGTTCATCTTCATCCGATTGGATCTGATCGGGCCGGCTTCCTCACTCGTCGCGCTGCCTGACGCGTCACCGCCGTCTAGTTGGCCTCCTCACCGGTTTCTTCGTCACATCGCGCGTTGCCCGCCGGTCTTCTTTGTCACATAACTCGAACGTCCAGTCAGTCCGTTGCGCCTTCGACGGTCTTCTCCATCGCATGGATCCACGGCTATCTCCAGTTGCAGCGTTCTCTGAGGCCGTAGTTCTTCGCGCCTGTCACCAGCACGATCTTCTTCGAACCGCCGACGTAGTCGGCTCCTCACCACATCACCGCGCCTTCGCTTGGCTGACTCCATCGGCGCGCTCCGGCCACCACGCCGTCTTCCTCGCGTGCCATCCACGATCGCGCCTCGGCTGCACTTATCCGGCGCCTTTCCTCTGTCGTGCCCGTCGTCATCAACACTGATGCTGGGTGCCACTCAGCCGCTTCACCGGGGAAAAATGATAAGCACTTCGATTCTCTTATCTGGACTCCAACATAATCTTCGCCCATGAAGAAAGCCATCTTCGGAAGTCTCTTGACTAGAAGTGCTTGCTCTCGTGGACAACTCGCATGAAGAATTGCTCTTGTTGCTTGCTCGTCTGGACTTGAACTACTTGTGAACCCCAAAGCCCAGGCCACATGAACAAGCACTAGGAGCCAGCTTTTTGACCTAATTTATTTTCCTCCTGAGTCGTGAAGGCCTAGCCAAGTGCATCCAAAACAGAAGGACAAGAAGCGGAAGAGTGAGAAGCTGGTTGTGGTAGCAGACCACGGTCGACAGCGCAAACCTTCAAGACGCCACGAGCCTCGCTGCGCCTCGGCGCCACCTTCGGCGCGACCACGAGCCACGCCGCGCCGAAGCGCCACCTTCGCACGCGCCACGAGCCTACGCCGCGCCCGAAGCGCCACCGTCGGCCGGCCACGAGCCTCACGCATGCGCCGCCACTCGGCGCGGCCACGAGCCTACGCCGCGCCGAGCGCCACCTTCGGCAGACGTCCACGAGCCTACGCTGCGCCAGCGCCACCTTCAAGGCGGACGCCACGAGCGAGCTGCGCCCGAAGCGCCACCCGGCGCGGCCACGAGCGAGCTCGCGCTTCGAAGCGCCACCTTCGGCACGGCCACGAGCCTACGCCTACGCCCCGAGCGCCACCTTCGGCACGCCCAAGAGCCTACGCTTGCGCCCGGAGCGCCACCTTCGGCACGACCAGGAGCCTAGGCCTGCGCCCCGAGCGCCACCTTCGGCACGGCTAGGAGCCACGCCTGTGCCCCGAGCGCCACCTTCGGCATGGCCACAATCCTACGCCAGCGCCCCGATCGCCACCTTCGGCACGGCCACAAGCCACGCCTGCGCCTCGAGCGCCACCTTCGGCACGGCCACGAGCCTACGCTTGTGCCCCGAGCTCCACCTTCGGCACGGCCACGAGCCTACGCCTGCACCTTGAGCGCCACCTTCGGCACGGCCACGAGCCTACGCCTGTGCCCTGAGCGCCGCCTATGGCTCGTCTACAAGCCTACGCCTACGCCACGAGCAAAGACGGCACGATCGTTAGCAACACATGGAGCATAAAGCAGCTAAGTCGCTTTTTACTCAATTATGTCATTATGAATAAAATGGTTGACTTTCCTGACTTGCTATTTAGTTGACCCACAACTAAGCAGTAAGTCGGGGGCTACACCTAATAGTGTGCGCATGCGCACATCTTTTTCTGAGTTGTGTTTTTCTTCTTTTGTTTAACAATTGCAAGTGAGTCCGAGTGAGTTAACTCCGAGTTGTGAAGCTCTGACCCCAAGAAAGGAGAACTTTAGTCACCCAAAACACGTGCCTGGGAAAAAGAGCCATGAGCCGACTCCCAACGCTCGGGGGCTAGACTAGTCGGGCAGAGTGCTTAAATAAAAAGAGTCAAACCACTCGGATGAATTCAAAATTAATAAGGAAAAGGAGTAAAAAACTCTAAAATTATATATACACCAGTCGGACATCACATCCGAGTGAATTGTTTTTACATTGCCTAAGTTCTGCATATACATGATTTCAGGGCTACTAAATTTGGATGCGACGTGTGTGGGCCAAACGCTTCAACGACGACATCAGCAACTTCGGCGACGAATGAATTTAAAGGGAGTGGCGCTGAATTTTGCCTTGAGCGGGAAAAGCGTTTTGACTTTTGCATATCGTTTGGGATACGGTATGCCCCAAGATGAGCCGACTGCCAGTATTCCAATAATGGGGCTAGGTACCACTCGAAAAGTTTAATGCGTGGAGCTCTATTGAGTCCTTCACGATCTCTTTGCCTACAACAGGGCACTCAGCTGTAAAGGAAAACTAGTCGGGAAGCTACATCAAGAACTGGAAGCACTCGGCGTGAAGCATGACTCAGTTGGGCTGCGACCAGGAAGGTGGCAACTCGATCGCAAAGGACTCGGGGGCTATTGTGGAGTATATGGACCCCGGGTATCTGCATGGCGAGCTGTGAGGACCACCCAGGAGGGGATGGGCCAAGCTGATTGCATGAAGACGAGCATTACCTGGGTTGCTCCAGTCGTACGCAAGAAGGGAACCTTGAAGACAGCAACAAACCTTGATTAGGTAGGATGCAATCTGTAATCCAGGACGTTATCAAACGGACATGTATAGAGATACGATCTCCACTCCGTAACCAATCAGGACTCTCCTTTGTAACCACCCTCCTCTGCTATATAAAGGGGGGCGGGGGAACATCAGCAAAAAAAAGATGATCTGCAATAAGCTAGCCACACATAATTCCAGAGCACCGGACTAGGGTATTATCTCCTCCATGAGAGCCCGAACCTGTATAATTCATGCGTCTTGTGCTACCATCGAGTTTGAGATCTAACGCCTGCCTCATAAAATCATTGCCGACAACAAAAGTCAACACTGAACTAGTCTAAAAAATATTCCACTATTTTTGCTAGTCGATGCCACATATTACTTATGAGTCTCCTTAAGAGTCTCTTTATTAGTTTAGTCTTAATTCTTAAATGAATGATAGTCTACGTTCCTGTTGAGCAATTATCATTTAAAGTTAAATAAATTATTATTTTCTAGGACATTTAATTCATTTGCTGTGTTATGTTTGTTCTATATCTCACATGATGTTCCTAATGCAACAATTGTTTGTTTGATAAATGTAGAACATCATATAATCTAACGGCAGATGAGGAATCTATCTTGTAAACAGTTGTACCACAAATTCAATTATTAGAGAAACTAAATATTTTCAGACTTTGATTAAGAAAATTGAAAATATGATAACCATCGCTGGGAGTGATGCCCTCATTGTTGGCAGTGAAAGGGCCATCATAGTTCTCCCTATGGTTACTCGTATAATAATAGAGGATGCTCTATTGTATCTTGAGTCTAGTCGTACTCTATTAAGTTTAAAAGACATTTGTTTGAACAGTTTCTACAAGGAGAAAGAAAACGAGAATGGTAGATAATACCTACTCATAACTAAATTTAACGGATGCAATAAACGTGTGGTTGAAAAACATCATACCTTTTCCTTAGAATTATACTACACATATATAAAACCTAAGGTTTATGCTGCGATGCAAACAATACTTAAGAACTCAGAAATATTTAAGGTCTGGCATGATTGGCTAGGTCATCATAGGTTGAATATGATAAGAAAAATCATCAATAATTCTACTAGCCATAGCATAAAAACTACAGACTTCCTATGAACTGAAAATTTCTTATACCCTGCTTATGCTAAAGGGAATCTCATAACTAGACCTTCTCATCTAAAAGTTAGGGAAGAATTACCGAGTTTCTTGGAGAGAATTCAAGGTGATAATTGTGGACCTATCCATCCCCCGTCGGGCCCATTTAGGAAATTTATGGCTCTGATAGATGCTTCTACTAAATGGTCCTGTGTATGCCTCTTATCTACTCGAAATCATGCTTTTTGCTAAATTAATTGCCTAAATTATTAAATTAAGAGCCTCCTTTCTAGATGAAAGATCAAGTCCATTTGAAAGAAAAGTGCTGGTGAGTTTACCTCAAAAGTATTTAACGATTATTGTATGACTCTAGGCATAAATGTAGAGCATTTAGTACCTCATGTCCACACAAAATGGCCTTACAGAGTCATTAAAATAATAAAACTTATTGCTATGCCACTCTTGCAGAATTGTAGTCTACCCAAGAGTTGTTGGGGTCACGTAGTGTTGCACGCTGCTACATTAATTCAACTCAAACCAACTATATACCATGAAATTTCCCCATACAGATAGTGTGTAGGAAAAAAACCAAATATTTCTCATCTGCGAAAATTGACTGCATTGTATACATGTCAATCCCACCACCACAGCGTACATCTATGGGCCCTTATCGGAAGTTGGGATCTATATAAGTTATGAATCTCCATCAATTATTAAATACCTAGAGCCTATGATAGGGGATCTGTATATGGCTTGGTACGCTGACTGATGAGGATATAACTCCTATGGATACAACTTTAACTCTTGGTCCAATAACACGATCCTGAGCAAAACAACTCAATTACAAGGTGAGCTCGTTCTTAAGTGATAATACTTGTTCTAATGAGAATGTGCTACTGCATAATTTTCCTTGTGATGTGTTGTTACTTAGGAGCATGGGAGAGGAGATGTTAACTCAAGGAGACCTCATACACAACTTGAACATCTACAAGCCACGTTCAACTAAAGTACAAGCCCAATTAATGCCGTCCGTGCATTTCAATTCGAACTACAACTCATCTCTGAGTCAACCTGACAGCGCTGGACTAAAAAGGACATAACTTCCTCATACGAAGTCCGTTTGGGTTGAGCCACCACTCGTTGGAAAGCTTATTTCAGGACCTATCTATTGCATACAAGCCCACCTCTAGATTAGTTCAGGAAGGCCTCCAAATCAACATGAAAAGTTGCTGATGTTGCAGACTTCGAATCAGAACCGTTGATTGATCACTTTTTGTAACTCGCCCTTATATATACTTAGCCGCCGCTAATTTTAGGGTTAAGTTATTTGCTAAGTTTGTTCCCCACGCATATGAAACACTTGTTCATCGGAGTTGTGTCACAAGACCTGGTTTGGTGAAAGAGATGACCTCAACTTTGATCGTTTGAATTGTCAGATTATTTTCTTTCTTGTTCTTGCTCATTTCTTCTACTGCGTGCAGGAATTAACCTTCGTGGTTAGGTCATCCGGGCGTGAGCGCGGTTGATAACGACAGGTGCGTGGGTGTAGCGATTGCAAGGATTCAATCTCCGTTGATTGGAAGCCCTTGGAACGCGAATGTCTCTGTTCCGCAAAAGTAGAACCTATCGGAAGATCGGGCCATTGGCGCATCACTGACTGTATCTTTGATGAGGATAATTTTTTTGTATTAGGAAGAGAATAGTACCACACTAAAGAATGCTAAGAAATAGATTAGAATATCACGGGTATTCAGTCCTTATACCCATGCACTAAAGAATCTGAACTCAAAGTTCGAAGGATAATAAATCTGGACCAAATAGATAATAATCTACCAGATGCCTTCACTTATCATTAGAGAGTAGCAAAATCTCATATACCTATAGTAAGCGCACTGGAAAGGGTGGAAATACCAAGAAGGATATTGAATCTACTCTTACCCCTCATCAGAAGAAGAGACCTCTCGCATGAGACTCAATACCGCAGAAACGTCTGCAAAAACAAAGAACCGAACAAGTAAGAACACTCCCTAAGATAGTAGAAGAAGCTCACCTTTATGTTAAGAAAATCCCTAAACCGAATATTTATACGCACAATTTAACGCTGGGAAGTCGGAACACCCAAACTCCATCGTTGTGAGAAATCACGAGGAGCTAGAATAAATTAACGAAGAAAAAACCACTAAATATGTGGATTCAAGAGAGTTGTATAAAAGAAAGACTATAATTGTTGATATATATTTTGCCTCAAAAATTGCTGAAACTCTTGAATGGATCTAGAACCAAAGTCCGTAGCAGAGTGGCAGAAGTGCTCAAATTGGGTCAAATTGAAAGAAGCAATTGAGGTAGAATTGTGCTCGCTTAACAAAAAGAAAGTATTTGGTCCCATTGACTGAACACCTCCTAAAGTGTTCCCTATAAGATCAAAATAGATTTTCATTAGGAAGAGAAATAAAAACAATCAGGTGGTGAGATACAAATTGAGGCTTGTAGCACAATGGTTTACTTAGAGACCCGACATCGATTACGATCAAACTTACTCTCCTGTGATGAGTGGAATAACTTTTCGATATTTGATATCAATGAAAGCTATCATGAACATATCAATGCAGTTGATGGATGTAGTGGCCACATATTTATATGGGTCATTGGATATGGATATTTATATGAGTCCATGAAGGAGTTAAAAGTCCTGATCCTAATAAAGTAATCGTAATATGTATAGCGTCAAACTGCAGAGGTCCCTATACGGATTAAAATAGTCAGGGAGAATACGATACAACCAATTTAGTGCATTCCTCCAAAAGAAGGGTTACTCTAATAAAGATGATTGTCCTGGTGTGTTCATAAAGAAGTTCCAGAATGGATTTTGTGTCATCTCATTCTATGTCGATGATCTGAATATCATTGGGACTATAGAGAACACAAAGAAAGAAAGTTCTTACCTTATGATGGAGTTTGAGATGAATGATTTAGGTAAAACCAAATATTGTTTAGGTCTGTAGCTAGAACATTTCTTAGAAGGAATCTTTGTACACCAATCTACCTACACTAAGAATGTATTGGAAAATTTTAACATGGATAAATATTATCCTTTGAAGACTCCCATAGTAGTAAGATCTCTTGAAGTGGATAAAGACCCATTCATATCGAGGATAGAAAATGTGGAAGTCTTAGGGACCTAAAATTCTATACTTAAGCGTCGTAGGGGCACTTATGTATCTTGCGAATTGCACTATGCCTGATATTGCATTCATAGTAAATTTGCTAGCTAGACACAGTACAACTTCAGTCAGAGGGCATTGGGCTGGTGTCAAGACTTTACTTCGATACTTCTAAGGTACATAAGATCTTGACTTATTTTACTAGAAGGACCAAGACTCAACCATGATGGTGATGACACCATGCCGGCCTAGCAAGCCGGATCGTCAACGTCGAGTTCTCCATCAATCGACTTACTACTACCTGTCGGAAGATCGGGCCACCGTTCCCATCAGATGGGATATACGGATGCTGGCTATCCGTCTGATCCATACAGTGCCAAATCTCGGACTGGGTTTGTATGTCTCTATGGTGGTACAACTATTTCTTGGTTGTCTTTTAAGCATACCTTGGTTGCTACATCTCTCAACTACTCAGATATTATTGTATTATATGAAACCTCACATGAATTTGTTTAGCTAAGACATGTGATGAGCCATCTCTAGAAGTTATGTGGCATTAGCACCGTCGATATCCCTACAATTATCTATAAAGATAATGATGTTTGCATTGCACAAATACAGATGGGTTATGTCAAACAATATTGTGAAGCATATTGCCCTTAAACTTTTCTGTCCTCATGAACTCCAGAAGAACGACAAGGTAAAGATCCTAAAAACTAAGTCATGTAAAAATTTAGCTGATTTATTCACTAAGTTTTTCCTTAGATCCACTTCCCAAAGATATGTTCGTGATATTGGAATGAGACTACTTAGAGAAATGTAGAGTTCAGGAGATGTAAATCCCTAAACCGTAACCCGTAGTGTGATCCTGAAGATAATAACCTAACCTAGAAGGTTATAAGTTGCACTCTTTTTTCCTTGGAGAATTTTCCTGAAGTTTTCTTGTATGAAGGTTTTTAATAAAGTAACAAGTGTAACACAATATGCAGATGCAATGTACTTCTCTCCATCCTTTTTTTCTCGCTTGGTTTTTGGGAGGAGTTTTTGACATGGCATGTGCATTACGCGGTATTTGCCCAAGGAGGAGTGTTAAAATATAACCAAACTCTTAGTTGTTGAGATACAATCGGACTCTTAGTTTTGGTAGGCGAATTTCGAAACTACCTCTAAGGAGTTTTGGATATAAATATAGCACTTCATTATATAAGAGAATCAATGTAGGGACCGGATTTCCAAATCTGAACCCTCTGTGTATAATATGTGCTAGTCCAGGAAAAGCTAGTATACACAGTGGAAACAGTGATGGCAACATATCCATATCACGATTCAAATATTATTAATTAAGCAAAAAGGTATCAGCCTTATGGCCAAATATTACAAGTAAACAACCTCTTGGCTTGAGTTCAATAAGTAGAAGTGGAAACGAAATAATAGCAGCAGAAGACTGGGGTTCGCGACCTAGCGATCCGGATCGCCTTCATCATAACCACAAGCATAGAACTTGTAGTCACCTTTAGCTTCGGCACACTTCTATGTGGAAAGTTGGGATATTGCAAGGGTGAGCACAAGATGTACTCCGCAAGTCTTGGAGACATAATGCAAGATAGCTATATGCAAGGCTAAACAATTGAAGTCATAATATGGCTCTTTTAGCATAAAGCAATGTTTTAACTTTAAATACCAATAATAATTTCACAAAGCATCATTTGATCAAAATGTAATTGAATATAAATTGAATTTGAAGTAACAGCTAATCAGGTTCCAACCACCTGACTGGCTCCAGCCGCCAAACTAAAACCCGAGAGTTCCATCCACTCACAGATTCCCAAACCACCACTTTCATTTAAAACAAAATCATAAAATCTACAATGTGCAAGCGTACCTCGCTTGCCTTTGACCGTGGGCACGGCTACTTAAGTAGTTTTAACTCTGCAGAGTGTGTACAGCTTTACCCACAAGACATGATCAACTCTTTTTGCCATGCAATTAACACACTTCCTTTGGTGTCAGCAGAGAGATCATGATAAGGCCTTTACAATGTACATACCCGCTATTAACCTCGCCCGCTAAGGTTTCACCGCTGAAGGGTTACCTCCACCCAATCAGAAGCCCCATCTTGCGCCATGTGGGGAAAACCTGTCTCCATTCGACACCCACATTTCACCGATTGGCGAAGTCAATATCGAGACGCACAAATTAATTAGCCAGGTCATACCCATATAGACTTGTGATTGTACAGTAGTGCTCGGTCCATGATAACACATGCTTCGGTCCTTAAATGACTAGAACGAAACATTCACTTTCAAGGTCTCGTGCATCCAGCACCCACCAAACATCCATCCGCCCCGTCTAAACCATTTCCACTTTATTTCATTTAAATAACAACAGCTATACTAATTGTCGCGTCTTCACAAAAAAGTTTGAACAATGTTTGAAATGATTCCCATGATGGCATAATACCGAAACGTTTAAACTGGACTAAGCAATTCTACCATCCCATACTACACTATTGGTTATCACCAGATAATTTAGCTAGTATCATCTAGGGTGACAAAGGTTCGACATGATCAATACCAATGAGGGTATAACAAATTTTGGAATTTAACTGTACCATAAACTATATTTAAAGTACATTGCATAAAAGTAAGCATACGTAATTTAAAACAACATAAGCTTTTCATAAAATTTAGGATCAATATGTTCAAGGATGACTTGCGTGGATCGAAGGGTAGGTGATCAAGATCATCGGTAGCAACACCTTTCGGCTCTCCGAAAACTATACGCGAAAAGCATCTAAATTCAAATAAAATACAAATAAATTCAAATAAAATACAAAACTAGTACAAATAGATATAGTATAATTTTATATGAATTTAGGAAGAAAAATGAGGTCAATCGGACTTAAGATGAAGGAGATCGGACATTTTGAATCCAAAAATTGACCTCTTGCCGGACTTGGAGAAGAAATGGCTGCCGACAGAGTTCCGGTGATATTTTTCAAAATATGATTTTACCCGATGTAGATGACACCGAGAGGAAGCTCCAGAAAAAATTTGAGGCCGAATGGATGTCGGGAGTAGCCGGGAGAGCTCGCCGAATGTTCGCCGGAGTTCGGAAAGAACGGCTTGTACAGACAGATCTGGTGGATGGATTGGAACAACTCAAAGTTGAGAATGTGTGGAATGAGGAGGATAGGTTTCAATTTATAGGGTGATCGGACCAGCGGATCGTCGGGAAACACTTGCCGAAGTTATGAATGGAATAGTAACCGAGTTCGCCAAAGTAAATGAGTGAAACGGATGGGAATTAAATGCGGGTCGGGTCCGTTCGGTGATGTGGGGGTTCACTGTAGCTGACAGGTGGGCCAGGAGGTGGTTCGGGTAGGAATGAACAGCACCCAAAAATAATAAATCTCGAAAGTAATTATTTTTCTTCTAAAAAAATTCATATTAAATATGAAAATTAGCAAATAAATTATATTAAATATGGGAATTTGAAGAGATACCGGTTTCAACAATAAAAACATGAGTAAATATTTTTAAATAATATAAAAATACTATTTGTGTCACATTAATTAACTTTTAAATGCTGAAAATTAAATAGGCTTGGGGAAAATAGTAAAAAGTTTCTAAAACTTCTGGAAAAATTCTCAAAAATACTTTATAATATTTTTAACCTAATAAAATTATTTTTGGAATTTTTAATATTTTAAATTTTCTACAGAAATTCATTTTGTAAAACTGAGAGTTGCTAAAAGAGTTTTAATAAAATCCGTAATATTCCAAATAAAATCAAAATAAATTCCAAATTGAATGTAATAAATAAAATAAAATAAAATAAAATTTTTAGTATGTTACAATCAATCTACAATTAATAGATGATGTTCACCTATTACAATTGTTTTTCGTATATTCTTGATTGGCATTAGGCTTAATCTACGACAATCAGTTTATTGTCCAACGGTCCTAAACAAAGCCCCAGGAGGCTGTTGTGCCAGGCAGAATTTGCACCTCAAGGTCGAGCTGGCTCCGCGAACGAGTCTCTGCAAAACCGCGTGATCTTGGCACGACTGCACCCTTGCCTTTTAGTCCATTGTTTTCGGGAAATGATGAGCGAGAGCTGTGCCATTCTGCAGTCTGGGTCGCATCCGAACCGCCGCCAGCCATTGCCCAATTAACATGTTATGGGCACGTTTGTTTAGGTTTTTTAATGCCACAAAGTCAATATCTTTCTTTTCTCTTTGATGGTAAAGTGCCTTTAGATTCTTATGTTCAGTATATTGCTGATTATATGACAGGTGAACCCTTGGAGAATGGATCAATAATTGCTTGTAAAAGCAAAGGTGATACAAAAATTGAGGCATCGTCAGCAAAGATGTATTTCCACTACTATGGTCAGCTATTACATCAGCAAAATATGTTGCAAGATTTTGTGAGGACAGGTCAATATCTCTACCTGTCGTTAAATACTTGAATAAAGTTACATTTGTATATAAATTTTGAGACAATGTTGACCTACATTTCATCTAAGGTTCTCACCTATTTGATTCTGTTATCAACAGAATGGCATTGAACCCACCCCTTTCTTCATAAATATAACAAGGAAGTATGCATTATTTCCCTCAGGGAACATACTATGCTGCTGTAATGGAAAACCGATCCGATTTCGAGGGTCGAGTTGTGGTTGATGTTGGAGCTGGTAGCGGTATTTTTTCATTATTTGCTGCGCAGGTGTGCTTTAACCTTCTTCATGTTTTCTTTTAACTTCCGTGTGTGATACTCTGATATAACATAAGATATGCTGTTTGGCATGTTAATGTCAGGCTGGCGCCAAACATGTATATGTAGTTGAGGCATCTGAAATGGCTGAACACGCTCAGCGGCTTATTTCTGGAAACCCATCTCTGGGACAGCGGATCATGGTTTGTTTTGTATCAGTTGGATCTGCTCCTTTCCAGACTTACCTTTGACCCTCAACTGAAACCGTATCCCCTCCTAAATAGGTCATCAAAGGCAAAGTTGAGGAAGTTGAACTTCCAGAGAGCTGATATATTGATTTCCGAGCCTATGGGTATGGCTCTTTGCTATATTTTCTGGAGTACCATTTGTCGATCTCTATGCGTGTCACTCCTGCCTGTATATCTTATATTGCTGTTCTATCAATTAAAAGACTTGTTATGTGTTATAAAATTCACACTTTTTGCTGTTAGGTAATGACTGATGAAAAAGTATTACTAGGTTGCAATGTCATCTGTTTATCCTGTTATGAATAACGAGTGTATATGTAGGCAATCTCTCCATCGTTTTTTTTCGAAAGATCGACATGAGCTCAGTCTTTCATTCAATAGGGAAGCAGAAGTTTTTACAACAAGGCCGTGGAAGATTCACGGCAGCAAAACACCGAACCAAATAGATACATAGGGCCAAGCAAGCCTTAGAGCAAATAGAACTTATGAAAACCCCTTTAAAAGGAGCTTTACAGCACCAAGAAATAGATACACCAGATACTGAATTGATGATGGTATTAAAGCCTCCCTGGTTCTTGTTTCTTGTCCAGCGGGGAGTTGTCTCCTACGTGCATGTGAATGCCAGATTGGGATTTCCTGTTGATATTTGGAGCCGCTGTGTGTTTCCTCTTCGTTCTTAATTATCAATCACATTTTGCTAGAACTGATCAAGCCGGTAGTCCATGTCTCTCGCAACCTTCTTATCGATTTCTGTTACGCTGATAGTTCCCCTGTTATCTGTGTTCAATCCAGCCATGCAACCTCTCCATTGTTAAATCGTTATTCTTTGAAATGGATCCTTTGGGTTAATAACAGCCAGTTGGTAATAGGATAGGCAAAATCGCTTGGATCATGAACTGTCCATTTAGTCTATCAAAGAGTTTAATACCCAAAGTACAGCAAGTGATGTTTGAAATGATCCACTTAGACCATAAGAATTATGTGTAGCTATCTTTTCTACAGCCACCCCATCTTGTGTGCCCAATTAACCTCTGACCATCTGATCAAGCACGTATAATGGCCCAGATTCAAATTTATTTCTGCCATCTTACCTTATTTGTCTTCGCAGAACTCAGTAACTTACATATTAGATGGTTATGACACATTAAATTATGGGTACACATTAGAATTGTCTATAATGTCCCTTTTCACGGACGGTTCGAAAATCATCTGTGATGTGCCTTTACATCACTAACAAATTGTTATTGATGATTCACAAAACCGTCTGAGATAACGATTTCTGTAGTGGTTTATCTATTTTTTTGGCGGCTTAAGCCGCGAGTTAGGAGTCCTCTTCAGTCCATTGACTCCAGCTTGCCACAATCTGTTGTGGTGTGTAAAACCTTATGTTGCTTTCTTTTTCTATCTTAATACAAAGACATGCAATTCTTTTGCGTGTTCCAGAAAAAAGATCATATACGGGAAGGATCTGTAATATGTGTGTATGGAACTGTTATTGCCTTATTGGTGACATTTCTTGCTAGTACTGCATGGATGGGCTGGGAGCCTGGGACAATCATGAAGAACTCATGTGGAGTTAATAGGCAATCAACCACGTTGAAACGAGCAGCTCTAGTGCTATAGTGCAGGTTACATGCAGGCCCAATAAGCAAAACGCAGTGCGAAGTACAGTGAAAGGCTGGCTGTTCTCGTGCTTCTCCTCGTCCTCGGAAGGTCGCCGTTGTGGCATAATATAAAGGCATGAATAATAGTTTGTCTCTTAATATTATCTCTAAAGATTCTAACTCATTTAGAGACATCACAAGAGACAACATCTCCAATAGTTCATCTTTAAAATCATTTCTTTAGCTACTTTATATTATTTTCATTACATTTTACTCTCACACTGTATCACTATTTATGTTGATTTGAGTGATCAAGTTGTCTCTTGTATAAGAGATAGCATGTTCTGTTTCCTCACATCCTCTCTCCTTTACGTAGGATTTTATCGATATAGCATAGCTAAGAGACAGCTGAAGTGGCACTATTGGAGATACCCTAAGAGCAGGTACAATAACAAAACTCACTATTTACTCCATATCTCATTCATGTTATCTAGAGTAAACAATAAATTCAGCTCTTACAATAACTATCTCTAAAAGTTGTCTCTAGAGAAACATTTTTGACTATAACATTAAAGTTTGTACAATAACTATCTTTCATGCATATCATATAGAGTAAGCATACTTGCCTCAACACAGACTTTTGGCTGATTATAGCACGTTGTTTTCCGTGCGATGCTGGTTGCTGCATGAGAGCCGGTTCTCTTATCTCTCCTCTTTTCTCACTCTTTCATATTTTTACAAAAATAATGTGTATATATTAATAGAAAACTGAGGTAGCATTATTCTACCTTCTCTAAGTAGGCAGTGACAAAATCAAGCCTCTTTTCTTTATCTTCTGATCATCTCGAGTAAAGAAAAATGTAGGCTGATTTCAATCCAATGCGCGTTGATTCTATCAAGTACACCTCCATTCGAATGAGGTAAATCCGTCTGCTGACATCGATTGCCATATTGTTTTTTTCCCGCCCTCTTTTTAGAATATATTCCGTATAATGAGATCAAAAGGGTTCCGGTGCGCTCGTGTAGGCCACGTCGCCCTGCGCTCCCCTCGCGCGACACGAGGTGTGGGTTGTGTGCGTGGCTTTGACCACTTGGGACCTATTAGAGAGTAGTCATGATCACTTGGGATCCCTATGAGAGTTGTTCTGATCTCTCGAGATATGGTCATAACTTCTAAGGGCCTCTTTGTAAAGTGATCTTGACCACTAAGAGAGTGGTCTAGACCTCTATATAAGTTGTCGTGACCTCTTAGAGAGTGGCCATTACTTCTGAGGACTTCTTGGGACCACTAAAGGAGTGGTCGTGATCATATGGATAATGGTCGTGACGACTTGGGAAGTGACCGTGACCACTTGGGAAGTGATCGTAATCTCTATAGGAGGGGTCATGACCTCTGATGTAGTGGTTTAGATCTCTAAGGACCACTGGGGAAGTGATCGTGACCTCTAAGGACCAGTGGGTAAGTGGTTGTGACCTCTGTTGGAGTGGTCTTGACCTCTAAAGACCACTGGGAAAGTGGTCGTGATTTCTGATGGAGTGGTCTAGACCACTGTAGGAATGATCTAAACCTCAAAGGACCTCTTGAGAAGTGGTCCTGACCACTAAGGGAGTGGTCATGACCTTTGTAAGAATGATATTAACCACTAAGTGGTTATGACCTCCGTAAGAGTGACTTTGAGTGGTCACTGCCAAGAGTGGTTTTTGGCTTTGGGAGATCACAACCAAGAGTGGTTATAGACACGAGTGGTCATGTACAAAAGTGGTCACAGTCAAGAGTGGTCTTTGAATTTGAGGGGTCACGGCCTAGGGAGGTTATGACTTGAAGAGTTGTCGTTGACCAAGATGGTCATGGTCTAATTGATCTAAGGTGGGATCTTTTGATGTTTGACCAGTCTCTGATCTTTGTATGGTTTCTAATGCATGTTATTTGGAATAATTCAATGTGATGGTTTGCGTGCCTGTGTTGGTTGCAAGACTTCGGGGCTAGGTCATGGTGAAGTGAAGGCGAGACCGGGGTTAGGCTAGGATAGCTGAGGTCCAGACAGGAAGACAAGGAGCCGGAGCATGAAGCATTGATGATGGACATGGCGGGCAATAACAAGGTGGACTGGGACTATATTCAAGGAGGAGTTGAGGTCTAGAACGGTCTATGAAGCTGCAGCTGTCATGGTGAAGCGGATAAGGATATGTGACGTGCCAAGTGATTTGGGTCTGTTTGCAAATGAGGACGATTCGGGGGAGTCCAAATGCGTGAGAGGCTTGGTGGCAAGTCATTGGGGCTACATGAAAGGTAACGAAGCATGGGCGATACTTCAAGTAGATGGATATGATGCTAACTGGAGCCCTACTCAAGCAAAAGAGGATCGTTGGATCAAGTGTTCTCGGGTAGAGTAGCGATTAAGTTAGTATGGTCAAAACCTGTTATGCTGTTGGGATTCGGGTTAGCCCATGTATGAGTAAGTTAATCCCTGCCCTTGATGAGGTTACTTATGGGAGAAGGATTCAAGGGTGGAGATGGACTCAATTGTTCTATAAATGAGGGGGTGGAGGGATGTCTCCAGTACCTTGGTTGGAACCAAGGTCAAAACCAAGCCTTAGAGAAGGGTTTTTTTTGTTTCTTTATGCTTTGTTGAGTTTTGCCTACCTAGAAGTATGGCTTTGTAACCATCCCTCTATAAGCAATGTAAGATTCAAGTTTATCTATGTTATAAAATTTATCTCTATTATTACATTTTTGCTTAGTTCTTTCTTGCAACTTGAGTTGTACTTCACCTCCTTCTACTTGCTCTATTTCTACTAGATCTACGACGTATAAGAGGTTGAGAAACTCATCTAGAGTATGTTCCAACCCAGCAAGATCCACTAGAACTTCTTGCTCAAGTTTTTGGTCTCCCTTCTTTTTGAGTATTTGATCTCTTTTTAGTTTCTTTCTCTCTCTCGATCTTGTGCTGCCAAAGATGAATGATTGATGGATGAATGTTCTGCAGATCATATCCCATTCATCTAGGCAAGCTTTGAACAAGATCTCAGATACTTTTCAAGAAACCAGTAGATCTCTTCTTAACTCATTTGAGGGGTGTTTCCTTAGGGTTCTTGCTTGCTGTGACATGTGAGAGATCATTTTGATCATCAAAATCCCCACGAGCAAGCTTAGGGTAAAGTTGGTGTGTTTTATCCTTATCTTGGTATATCATTCCTTCAAACTGAAAAAGGTTGGAACTTTGTGATCAATTCTTGTAATTGAAGGTTGGAATAGATTCCTGACATCTAAAGGAAGGTGCATGAAAAGTTTCACGGGATTTGAATCAGCCAATCAAAAGTTATCTCGATTCTTGTTTTTGAAATTGTGCTAATTTTTTTGGTCATCCTGATTTTATTGTTCACCCAAGAGCACTGGATGTTTGCCCAGTGCTGGCCTGGCTAAGCCCATTGGTTGGCTCTTTTATAAAAGTAGCTTGAATTCTCTTTTATCCTATGCTGATCACATTGAGCCATTCAGTTAGCTCTTTTAGAAAAGAGGCTTCAATATTTTTGGAGGGGAAATTTTTATTTGGCTCCTATTCATCCCCCTCTAGTCACCTTTGAAGGGGAATGGGTAGGCTACTCTAGCATAAAATCAAAACTATCTACCGCGCAACTAAGGAACCATTGAATGTTATAAATCACAGAATTACCACTAGACGGGTAGACCCATAGCAGAAGTAGAGTTGATGTAGCGCATTGGTGCTGTTGTAGTCGTACTACCCTCAAGTCTCCTCCATCAGCTCCTCGTCACCGTCACAGGTTGCGAATCGTCCTAGCATTGAAGCTTTGAAGCAACGCCTCTATAGTGTCCACACGTACAGGGCAGAGACGCCACATGCCGGAGTGCTAGTGCTAGCTACGTAGTTTTGGGCGAAGAAGGTGTGGCGGCTAGGGTTTCAAGAATTCCGAATTGCTATGGTGTCTCTTAAACCCAAAAGCTACCTCCCTCTCTCTTTTATAGATTCCCCCTTCTGGGCCTTTACATTAGAGGCCCATTAGGAACTCGAAGCCCATCAGAACTTGGATCACCATCCGAATTAAGTCCCAACCCCTTAAATGTGCGATCTTATAGGTTCACGTATACTTGGACATGGCTTCAGTACTCTTACTGGACCATTAATCGGTAGCGATCCCTAGAAGGAAGTGTCGACTCCCGAGTATATGTAAAGATCACATCGGACGAACCTTAACAATGATTAGTTATATGCATTTCCCTTTGCCTCACGATATCGGTTAAACTCAAGACGAGAATGTACCACCCTTGTTTAGATAGGTCGACCACTCTTTCTCGATTAAGTGACTCAGAATCCCCGACTACGGTTAACTTTTTAACCGCGAGTAGCATGGCCATGCATTTCTGGAATCCAACCACTCGAGAGGCCTAGTGATATCTCTCCCATTGTATGGAGTGGCAAATCCCATCTTGATCAACCATGCCTCGTACCATGCTTCATGACAAATCCGAAAGTCACCTTTATAACTACCCAGTTACGGAATAGCGTTTGGCAACCCCTAAGTAAGTCATTACACATCACGAGTACATACGTCAACCTCAAGTATAAAGATATAGCATACACATTGTATATGAGACCAACTGATGACAAGTAAGAATACAACGTTATCTCAGTGTCTTATGGTGAGTCGATCCAACTCTAAGTTCTTTAACATGTATCCATATTATTGGTTTGATATCTCCATATCAATGACCCGTGAAACATGGTCGTCAACCAATACATATGCTAGTTTATTTATACGTGTCCTCATATGTTTATCGACTAGGTATCACTTTAGAATAATCATCATAGAGTCAATACAGAGTTTCACAAACAAGTCACATACTTGCTAATAAATAAAAAATAACATTATTCAAGGAACAAGATAAAAAATCATGAACATAAGGAAATATAATCATCTCTATGATTGCCTCTAGGGTAGTCTCCCACTTTCACTAGAGTCAATCATTTAAGTATCTAATACCTAAAGCTCTTGTGTGCACCTCACACTTTGGCTATGTGAGAGGCTTTGTCAATGGATCAGCAACATTTGAATCCGTGTGCACTTTGCATATCTTTACATCTTCTCTATCCACAATCTCGCGAATAAGATGATAGCGCCTGAGTATGTGTTTGGACTTTTCATGGAACCTTGCCTCCTTAGCCTACGCAATGGCTCTACTATTATCACAATAAAGATTCATTGGGCTGGAAGCACTTGGGACCATACCAGTTTAGACATGAATTTCTTTATCCAAACACCCTCCTTTGCAGCTTCGGAAGCTTCAATGTACTCAGCCTCTATCGTAGAATTAGCAACCGTGTCTTGTTTGGAACTTTTTCAACTCACTACCCCTCCATTCAAAATATATACAAATCCATATTGCGAACGATAATCATTCTTATTGGTTTGGAAGCTTGCATCATTGTAACCATTTACAATGAGCTCTTCTTCACCTTCATAAATTAGGAGCACATTATTAGTCCTTCTCAAGTACTTAAGAATGTTTTTAACTGCTGTCTAGTGACCTTCACCTGGATCAGACTAGTCTCTTCTCGTAACTCTTAGAGCATATGATATATCGGGATGAGTACATAACATGGCGTATAGGGTAGACCCAATGGCTAAAGCGTATGGAATCTTACTTATACAGTTTTGCTCATCAGTAGTCGAAGGACACTGAGTCTTGCTAAGACTTATTTCATATAATATAGGCAAGAACCCTTTCTTGGTATCCTGCATGTTGAACCGATTCAACACCTTACCAATGTATGTACTTTGGCTTAATCCAATTAGCCTTTTCTCTCTATTTCTGTAGATCTTTATACCCAAGATATATGCTGCTTCTCCTAAGTCCACTTGTAACATCCCAAAATTTGGCTTAATTAAGTTTTATTGCTTAAATGTGCATTTATGACTTTCTGGAATTTATTTGGATTTTTCTGGATTTATTGGAATTAATTTTAATTAAAGTTTATTGCCCTTTTATTCAAATCTATTTAAATCTGTGTAAAGTTAAAATAAAGTTTTGCCAAAAATATTTTATTTGAGTCCAGAATGTCTCAAAGTATTTTTGAGATTTTTCTTGGATTTTTCCCAATAGTTTTATCACTTAAAATAAATAAAATGAATTTCTTTAATTATTTTAAATAAGAAATCTTTTAAAAAGTCTTGTGAACAGTGTTGAGCCGAGCCCAAAGATCTTTGTGCGCTTGAGGCTGCGTTAGTGCGGCCCGGCCCAAATTTACGAATCGCGGCGGGAGGAACCCTAATTCGCGCAATTGCTCGATCAAGTCTCAACGGACGGATCGCGCCGCGTAGAAGCCGTTCGTGGCCGTCGGATCGCGGCAGCGTCTGGCGAGCGTCGTCGTCCCGTTTGGACTCGAGTCCGCGCCGTAAAGCCTCCGGTCTTCTTCGCCGTGTAGAGCTCGGACGCCGAGGCTATAAAAGGACGGGGTAGCACCCCGAGGTTCGCAGTCGAGCGCCGCGTCTTTTGATCGGAGGGGTTTCGCGAGGATTGTCGTAAAACGCGCAGAGGAGCTCGCCGGAGTTGGAAGCGCGGAACGCCTCGGTTTTCGTTCAATTTCGTCGCCGCCGTTCAGCCTTCGCCGTCTCTGACGCCATCTTCGAGTTCGCCGGACCGAACCGCGTTGAATTCAGCATCACGTCGCCAGAACCTCGCTGGAACGCCGCTACCTCGGTCTTCTTCTTCGCTGCCGGTAAGATCTCGCCGTCGCATAGCCATCGCCGGACCCAGAAGCCTTGAGCCGTCGGATCTAGATCTGTTGGCTGATGCGTTGCCACGTCGCGCGTGAACGCTGACCGCCCGATCGGTTTTCTGCGGATTAGATCGAGCGGTACGGGCGACCAATCAGGGTGTGCCGCGTGTCGGGCTCAGCAGCCGAGGCGCCATGGACCGAGTCCACCGTAGTCCCGCGCTGCGCCGTGGACTCAGTCTATGCACCGGGACCACGTGGCAAGCTCTGATTGGCTGGCGCCAGGGCTGACGCCAGCGTGATGTCATGATGACGCAATAAATCTATTTTCAATTTCAAAATAAATCTGTTAATTCTGATTTTCTGATTTTTAACAATTTTAGTATTTATTTCAAACTTCAAAAGGCTATAACTTTTGCATCTTAACTCGGATTTGAGTGATTCAAATTTCTAAAAATTTTTAAAATTAAGATATATTTAATGGTGAATTTTATTTGATTTTTGGAGTTCAATTGCTCTCTTTTTTGGTATTTATTTGCTTTTCTTCTTCGGTACGCGTAGACGTTGAATTGTGCGACGCTTGGAGGAAGATCCAAAGAACTCAAGAGCAAGTTCCGAGAACAGATCAGGATCTATTCCAAGGCAAGTTGTGCTTTGATCATGTTGAACCCATGTTTATAAAATTGCTATATTTGTTTTACCCTATTGCATATATTTCAAATATACAATTGTTTCAAATTAGATTGGGTTTAGCTAATATACTGATTGATTTATACCCTACCTTGTCATTGTATGCCATGATCCATTGTCACCCTAGATTGGTTAAATATAGTTGGTTAATAATTATAATCAACATTGGAGGATTAGTCCGTATTAGTTGCTTAGCCATGCCACGTCATCACATGTGTCAGAATCATTGATAATTAATCTTGATTAATGGAATATGGAACAATGTTATGAACTTGTGTGTCATGTGGGATCACACGATGAGATTGAGTTGTTGTGGCGAGTCATGTCACGCAACGATGTTGAATTGTTGATGGCACGTGGTGCTTGGTAATCAAGCGGGTGATAATAACTTAGATTGGGGCAAGTGACAAGGGCGAGGATGCCAAGGTAGGCCCGATGGGCAGAGGGTATGTGGATGTCTTGCCTTGATCACTCTAAGGACTTAACCTTGCAAGCCTTTGACCTGAATCAATCATGCAACCACATGTCCGTATGGGCCACCTAGTGAGTAATTTGCAATGTCTTAATTTTGGTACTATCGTGGTCGGTGTGAGTTCGAGTTATGGAGTAATTCACATGGCGCAAGAGGGGGCCCAGGTGTGGTAACCATCCCACCAAAGGTTGAAACCTTAGCGGGTAGTATCGGATTAAGCGAGCATTGTAAAGGCTTTGTTATAATCACTCGCCTTGGTGGTGTTTGGTTGTATCGCGTGGGTAAAGTGCATAATCTCGCAAAGTGTGAAACTATTCGGATAGCCGTGCTCATGTATTGAGCGATGCTCGGAATTACGATTAAGGGTTAGCTTAATTAATGGACAACTTGGTTGGGATGGCGGAATGCCATATGGAAGATGGAATTTGACTTAGGATTGGAAACTTGGTTTACTTGAGAAATACTGAATTTATTTACTATTGATATTTGTTTCTGATCTTTACAATCTATTTACTGTATTTGTTCATAAATGCTGCTTATTGCAAAATAGCCATAATAGCCTATCCATTGGAATAAGCCTTGCATATAGATACATAGAATTGCATTCTGTGCACAACTTGTTGAGTGCTTAAGTACTCACCCTTGCCAAACAACAATAATCAACAGTTGAAGAATCTACACCTGTGTTGGAAGAGGAAGTCCAAGAGGACGCGAGTCATTAGGGTCCGAGCCTTGTGGGTTGCCTGTGGTGAACTGATGAGCTATCTACGTTTTCTTCTGTCCGCTGCTTAATTATTAGTTTATATTTTCTGTCTTGCCCTGCGTGGCTTAATAATGTAAGTTGGTCATAAGATCATACCTTTAGGTATATCAATGAATGAACTATTATTTCTATTATTGTTGAGTATGATGTGATATGTACCGATGTTGAGCTGTGTGCACTAGCGTTGATCCTGGGACTAGTGCGGTAAACACAGTGGGTTCGAATCAGTGGATTCGGGTCCTTACAGAGGTGGTATCAGAGCATACTGACTGTAGGTCTTGGCCCTAGATAGTATGGAGGTGTCCTGGGTGTGTCCAAAACTATTTTCTAAAAGAAAATTTAAATTTGACCACTAAAACACTCTCGACTCATCTCATTCTCTACTTCTCGCCTTTGCTGAATTTACCTTTTTCCTTTCCGTTTCGGGTGGAGAACTTATTCAAAGTTCTTGTGGAGCAGATGCCGATCGTTCCGACCTTCGAGGAGTCAGCTGGCGGCTACGCCATAGAGCTGTGGAGAGTTCTTCAGACGCTTGGAGGCTTCTATCGTCCGCTTTACCGAGGAGGCAGCTGGTCAGTTAATGGTGTACACTGAGGATTTATTTGCAAGCTGATTATCTACGCTCGGGAGAACGAGGAAGCTAGCAGGCCAATCAACATCTCCGCCAGAAGATTCTCGTACGAGGTTGCAATTCAGGAGGTTGCCCGATTTGCTCTTCGCCGTGTCTGCCGCGACTATGCCGACGAGCTTCACGACTCAGTGTTCCGACTTCACCCAGACGTTCAAGCGTGCCAACGCCGACGGATCGTGGAGAACGAGTGTGCTACTGCGGTACACCTTGCGAGGTTCGCCCTTGCCCAGGAGGATCATATGAGAGAGACTACTTAGGAGCTGGAGACTGTGTACGAGGCACTCAGAGTAGTAGAGCAGGAGCTTGAGGTGACCCGTGCTTCAGCCATCGGGATGATCATTGAGCTGGGAGAAGCCCTAGAGGCGGTCGAGGACGAGTTGGAGCGCGTGACTCGAGGAGTTCAGGAGCCAGCTGAGGAGTCCGAGGAGGATCCAGAGGAGCGAGAGTGGGAGCTAGAGGGGAGTGCAGACCCCGTTGTTGCGGAGGAGCCAGCAGTAGGTCATCAGGATAGGTTCACTCCTATGCTAGCTCACCCGCCGGTGTATGCGCTGGATCAGCCTCAGCCAGGGTGGCTGGATGAGTGAGTGTCAGCCTTGGAGCTGTGTTGAGACTCGAGTGTGAGTCGCGTCTTTAAGTTAGTCTTTACCTCTTTAGTTGACGTTAAGGTTTGGTGTTTAGTTTGCTTCTTTGTGTGCTGAGTGTGCAGTATGTGTTGCAAAGCTTGTAGGCTTAAATAAGCAGTCATACCAAGAATAAGTAAAGAATTATTTCAGTTGGGTATAATCTATCTCCCCGCTTCAGAAATTCTTACTTCTTATCTATGCTACATCTACCTTTCCTAACCCAAGAGGCAATCATCAGATGGTGAATACTCGAGGGAACAACGGTGCTTGAGAAGTGGATCGCGCGAGCGACAACCCCAACGATGGAGGCAGCCCTCAACCACCGCCATCGACATGCGAGAATGCAGGGCGTTTCTCACGCACGACTCAACTAATGCACCATGATGCGGCGGATGCAACGGATGACCAACGCAGCAAAGAACCAACAACAACCACAGAGCCCGTAACAACCATGGTGGACCTCGATCTCATTCCAAGTTGTCAGATTTCATGAGGACTCGGCCACCAACTTTCTCAGGAAATGTGAACCCTTTGGAAGCCGATGACTGGCTTAGGACTATTGAGAAGAAGCTGCACATCACCCAGTGTGAGGGCAATGAGAAGGTGCTCTACGCCTCTCATCAACTTGAAGGAACCGCCGCAGAATGGTGGGAAAATTACTGTGCCGCTCATGGAGCCCCACAAGAGATCACCTGGGAGGAGTTTACTAATGCTTTCCGCCAATACCATGTCCCGGAGGGAATGATGGATCTTAAGAAGGAAGAGTTCAGGGCTCTGAAGCAAGGAGGCCAACCAGTGGCTGAGTACCTGAACAAATTTACCAGCTTAGCTCGCTATGCCCTCAAGACGTGCGACTGACAAGGCTAGGCAGTCTCGTTTCATGAAGGGACTGAATTCAGGACTACAGGTGGGACTGATTACCCACAATTTTCCAGATTTTCAGGAGCTAGTGAATAAGGCTTTGATCCTAGAGGATAAGCGCAAAGAGCTGGGTGAAAACCGTAAGCGCTTAATGACTAATCAGGGTGGACGTCCAAACCATCTACGTTTGAGGATGTCACCACAGCAATTTGCTAGATTTCAACCACCAGCCGTGAACAAGACATCAACCCCTGCGCCTCGCCCTGCTAATCAGAACTTTCAGACACCAGCACAGGGCAACAATGCACCAGGAGGGAATCAACAGTCTGCAGTGAAAAGATGCTATACATGCAATGAGCCAGGGCACTTTTCTAATAGGTGTCCACAGAAGGGAGGCATTACGCCAGTTCGTTTCAACTTGGGAACAACACCTGCCAAAGCACCAGCCTCAGGAGGAAATCGTGCGCCAGTCAAGCCGAGCAACGCCGCGATCAACGATCGCGCGGAGGATCAACCACATCACCGCAGATGGAGCTCGGGAGGCTACGAGGCGTCGTCTTGGGTAAGTTCTGGTCAACTCGGTACCTACTACGGCTTTGTTTGATTACGAGCTTCGCGTTCGTTTGTTTCTCAAAGTTTTGCAACCAAGAATGGATTTAAAGTGGTGAATCTTAAGTGTGTGCTCTTAGTCCAAGCCCCAGGATCTGAGCTTAGATTTAGCCTTGGGTGTTTGGGAGCTAAGTTGCTTATGGGTGGGATAGAATTTCTAGCGAATCTTATCCTGATAGATGCGCGATCCCTAGACGTCATCCTTGGAATGGATTGGCTGTATAAGCATAAGGCTGTTTTGGATTGTGGCCGAAGGATCGTAACTTTGGAAGGCCCTAGTGGAAGAAGGTAGAATTTCAAGCGACCGCAGTTCATGATGGGCAGATAGTGGTCAACAGCGTGAAAGCCATCAGTATGGAAGATGTGCTAGTAGTCAGAGAATACCCGGATGTGTTTCCAGAAGATTTGCCAGGACTGCCACCAGACCGCGACATCGAGTTTGTTATCGAATTAGCACCAGGGACAACACCGATATCAAAGAGACCATATCAGATGCCTACCGACGAGTTAGTGGAAAAGAAGAAGCAGATTGAGGAGCTGCAAGAAAAAGGTTTCATTAGACCTAGTTCACACCATGGGGAGCCCCGGTTTTGTTTGTTCGTAAGAAGGACGGAAGTCTTAGGATGTGCATCGATTATCGTGCACTTAATGAGGTAACGATCAAGAATAAGTATCTGTTGCCCATGATCGATGACTTATTTGATCAGTTAAGAGGAGCTGGAGTTTTCTCCAAGATAGATCTTCGTTCGGGATACCATCAGTTGAAGATCCGAGCAAAGGATGTGCCTAAGACTGCGTTTTCTACGCGATATGGATATTATGAGTTTACAGTCATGTCATTTGGATTGACAAATGCCCCTGCATATTTCATGAACATGATGAATAAGGTTTTCATGGAATATTTGGATAAGTTCGTTGTAGTCTTTATAGACGATATCTTGGTTTACTCGAAGACAGAGGAAGAGCATGCAGAACATCTGAGGATGGTTCTAGAGAGGCTACGAGAACATCAGCTGTATGCTAAGTTTAGCAAGTGTGAATTTTGGAAGGAAAAAGTCGAATTTCTTGGTCATGTAATGACTACTAAAGGAGTGGCAGTCGACCCAAGCAAAGTGGACGCAGTTTTGCATTGGGAGCAACCAAAGTCTGTTACCCAGATTCGTAGTTTTCTGGGAATGGCGGGATATTACCGTCGGTTCATAGAGTGATTCTCGACAATTGCTAAACCCCTTACGCAGTTGTTGAAGAAAGAAAAGAAGTTTGCATGGACGCCAGAGTGCGAGAAAAGTTTCATGGAATTAAAGAAGCGTTTAACAACGGCCCGTATTAGTGTTGCGGATGTGCTTTGAATGGATTTGACATTTATTGCGATGCTTCAAAGCAAGGCTTAGGGTGTGTGTTAATGCAAGAAGGCAAAGTCGTTGCTTATGCGTCGAGACGCTTAAGACCGCATGAAGTGAACTACCCAACGCATGATTTGGAGTTAGTCAGCCGTAGTGCATGCCTTGAAGATATGGCGTCATTATCTCATATGAAATAGATGTGAGATATATACGCACCATAAGAGCACGAAATACATATTCACTCAAGCGGATCCGAATATGAGACAAATAAGATGGCTAGAGCTAATTAAGGATTATAATGTGGGAATTCATTATCATCCCGAGAAAGCCAATGTGGTAGCAGATGCTCTGAGTCGAAAGAGCCATAGCGCAAATACGCTAACAATGGAGGATCAACCAGAACTATACAAGGAATTTCAGAAACTAATGTTGGAAGTCGTTCTGCAAGGAATGGTAGCTGCACTGGAAGTGAAGCCCACACTGGAGGATCAGATTAGAGAGGGCCAGAAGGAGGACGATAAAATTTCTAAAATCAAGGCTAAAAAGGAGGAAGGCCTAGCCATGGTTTCACTCTAGACGAGCAAGGAACCATGTTCTTCAAAGGCCGAATCTGTGTGCCGGATAAAAAGGAACTGGAACAGCTGATTCTTGAAGAAGCTCACGATTCTAAGTACTCGATTCATCCAGGAAGTGCAAAAATGTATCAAGATTTGAAAGAGAGATTTTGGTGGCCTAATATGAAGCGTGAGGTAGCTGAGCATGTTGCTTTATGTGACGTATGTCAGAGGGTAAAGGCCATGCATCAAAGACCAGCTGGTCTGTTGCAGCCGTTGAAAATTTCGGAATGGAAGTGGGAGGAAATTGAAATGGATTTTATCACCGGTTTACCTAAGACTCAGAGAGGTTACGATTCCATTTGGGTTATTGTGGATCGTCTAACCAAGGTCGCTCATTTTATCCCAGTGAAAACCACTTACTCGGGAGATCGTTTAGCAGAGCTGTATATGTCAAGGATTGTATGCTTGCATGGAGTGCCCAAGAAGATTGTGTCGGACAGAGGTACCCAATTCACCTCAAGGTTTTGGAACAAGTTGCATGAAGCAATGGGGACTCGTCTGAATTTTAGTACATCATATCACCCATGCATGCATGGTCGATGAAAGAGTAAATCAGATTTTAGAGGATATGTTGGAGCTTGTGCTTTAGCTTATGCTACATCTTGGGATAAAAGTTTGCCATATGCAGAATTCAGTTACAATAATAGTTATCAAGCTAGCCTGCAGATGTCACCATTTGAGGCGTTGTATGGACGTGCTTGTCGTACTCCGTTAAATTGGAATGAAACAGGAGAGCGTTTGGTTTTCGGGCCAGATATTCTCGAGGAAGCCGAAAATCAAGTCGCAATGATCAGAGAAAGGTTGAAGATAGCACAGTCAAGACAGAAAAGCTACGCGGATAACCGTCGTCGAGATTTGAGCTTTGAGCCAAAAGATTATATGTATCTCAGGGTTACCCCTCTTAAGGGCGTTAAAAGATTTCACGTTAAAGGGAAGCTTGCGCCAAGATATATTGGTCCGTTCAAGATTCTGAGCCGTCGAGGAGAGGTAGCTTATCAGTTGGAGTTGCCTCAGTCTTTGGCAGGAGTGCATGATGTGTTCCATATGTCGCAGCTCAAGAAATGTCTCAGAGTGCCAGCAGAGCAAACCCCGTTGGAGGCAATAGAGTTGCAAGAGGATTTGACTTACAAAGAGCAACCAGTCAGAATTTTGGATGTTATGGAACGCAAGACCAGAAACAAGTCTATTCGCTTTTGCAGAGTTCAGTGGAGCAATCATTCTGAAAGTGAAGCCACTTGGGAGCGAGAAGAAGATTTGAAGTCAGAATTCCCGAACCTATTCTATAGTTAGCCCTGAATCTCGGGTCGAGATTCTGTTAAGGGGGGGAGGTTTGTAACATCCCAAAATTTAGCTTAATTAAGTTTTATTGCTTAAATGTGCATTTATGACTTTCTGGAATTTATTTGGATTTTTCTGGATTTATTGGAATTAATTTTAATTAAAGTTTATTGCTCTTTTATACAAATCTATTTAAATCTGTGTAAAGTTAAAATAAAGTTTTGCCAAAAATATTTTATTTGAGTCCAGAATGTCTCAAAGTATTTTTGAGATTTTTCTTGGATTTTTCCCAATAGTTTTATCACTTAAAATAAATAAAATGAATTTCTTTAATTATTTTAAATAAGAAATCTTTTAAAAAGTCTTGTGAACAGTGTTGGGCCGAGCCCAGCACTATGCGCTTGAGGCCTGCGTTGGTGCGGCCCAGCCCAGCCCACGAATCGCAGCGGGGAGGAACCCTAATTTGCGCAGCCGTTCGATCAAGTCTCAACGGACCAGATCGCGCCGCGTAGAAGCCGTTTCGTGGCCGTCGGATCGCGACGCGTGTACGGCGGAGTGTCGTCGTCCCCGTTCCGGACTCGGAGTCCGCCGCCGTAACGCCTCTAGTCTTCTTCGCCGTGTAGAGCTCGGACGCCGAGGCTATAAAAGGAGGGGGTAGCACCCCGAGGTTCGCAGTCGAGCGCCGCGTCTTTTGATCGGAGGGGTTTCGCGAGGATCGTCGTAAAACACGCAGAGGAGCTCGCCGGAGTTGGAAGCGCGGAACGCCTCAGTTTTTGTTCAATTTCGTCGCCGCCGTTCAGCCTTCGCGTCTCTGACGCCATCTTCGAGTTCGCCGGACCGAACCACGTTGAACCCGCAGCATCACGTCGCCAGAACCTCGCCGGAATGCCGCTACCTCGGTCTTCTTCTTCGCTGCCGGTAAGATCTCGCCGTCGCATAGCCATCGCCGAACCCAGAAGCCTTGAGCCGTCGGATCTAGATCTGTTGGCTGATGCGTTGCCACGTCGCGTGTGAACGCTGACCGCCCGATCGGTTTTCTGCGGATCAGATCGAGCGGTGCGGGCGACCAATCAGGGTGTGCCGCGTGTCGTGCTCAGCAGCCGAGGCGCCATGGACCGAGTCCACCGTAGTCCCGCGCTGCGCCGTGGACTCAGTCTATGCACCGGGACCACGTGGCAAGCTCTGATTGGCTGGCGCCAGGGCTGACGCCAGCGTGATGTCATGATGAAGCAATAAATCTATTTTCAATTTTAAAATAAATCTGTTAATTCTGATTTTCTGATTTTTAACAATTTCAGTATTTATTTCAAACTTCAAAAGGCTATAACTTTTGCATCTTAACTTAGATTTGAGTGATTCAAATTTCTAATTTTTTTTAAAATTAAGATCTATTTAATGGTGAATTTTATTTGATTTTTGGAGTTCAATTTCTCTCTATTTTGGTATTTATTTGCTTTTCTTCTTTGGTACGCGTAGACGTTGAATTGTGCGACGCTTCGGAGGAAGATCCAGCAACTCAAGAGCAAGTTCCAGAACCAGATCAGGACCTATTCCAAGGCAAGTTGTGCTTTGATCATGTTGAACCCATGTTTATAAAATTGCTATATTTGTTTTACCCTATTGCATATATTTCAAATATATAATTGTTTCAAATTAGATTGGGTTTAGCTAATATACCAGATTGATTTATACCCTACCTTGTCATTGTATGCCATGATCCATTGTCACCCTAGATTGGTTAAATATAGTTGGTTAATAATTATAATCAACATTGGAGGATTAGTCCGTATTAGTTTGCTTAGCCATGCCACGTCATCACATGTGTCAGAATCATTGATAATTAATCTTGATTAATGGAATATGGAACAATGTTATGAACTTGTGTGTCATGTGGGATCACACGATGAGATTGAGTTGTTTTGGCGAGTCATGTCACGCATAGCGATGTTGAATTGTTGATGGCACGTGGTGCTTGGTAATCAACCGGTGATAATAACTTAGATTGGGGCAAGTGACAAGGCGAGGATGCCAAGGTAGGCCCGATGGGCGGAGGGTATGTGGATGTCTTGCCTTGATCACTCTAAGGACTTAACCTTGCAAGCCTTTGACTGAGTCAATCATGCAACCACATATACGTTCGTATGGGCGACCTAGTGAGTAATTTGCAATGTCTTAATTTTGGTACTATCGTGGTGGTGTGAGTTCGAGTTATGGAGTAATTCACATGGCGCAAGAGGGGCCCCGGTGTGGTAACCAGTCCACGATGTTGAAACCTTAGCGGGTAGTATCGGATTAAGCGAGCATTGTAAAGGCTTTGTTATAATCACTCGCCTTGGTGGTGTTTGGTTGTATCGCGTGGGTAAAGTGCATAACCTCTGCAGAGTGTGAAACTATTCGGATAGCCGTGCTCGCGGTATTGAGCGATGCTCGGGAATTACAGTTAAGGGTTAGCTTAATTAACTGGACAACTTGGTTGGGATGGCGGAATGCCATATGGAAGATGGAATTTGACTTAGGATTGGAAACTTGGTTTACTTGAGAAATACTGAATTTATTTACTATTGATATTTGTTTTACAGTCTTTACAATCTATTTACTGTATTTGTTTATAAATGCCGCTTATTGCAAAATAGCCATAATAGCCTATCCATTGGAATAAGCCTTGCATATAGATACATAGAATTGCATTCTGTGCACAACTTGTTGAGTGCTTAAGTACTCACCCTTGCCAAACAACAATAATCAACAGTTGAAGAATCTACACCTGTGTTGGAAGAGGAAGTCCAAGAGGGCTGAGTCATTAGGTCCGAGCCTTGTGGGTTGCTGTGGTGAATCGATGAGCTATCTACGTTTTCTTACATCCGCTTGCTTAATTATTAGTTTATATTTTCGCCTTGCCTGCGTGTTTAATAATGTAAGTTGGTCATAAGATCATACCTTTAGATATATCAATGAATGAACTATTATTTCTATTATCGTTGAGTACGATGTGATATGTACCGATGTTGAGCTGTGTGCACTAGCGTTGATCTCGGACTAGTGCGGTAAACACGGTGGGTTGAATCGCGGATTCGGTCCTACACCATTGTAAGGACCCAATCCACCGATTCGCACTCCACCGTGTTTACCGCACTAGTCCCAGGATCAACGCTACTGCACACAGCTTAACATTGGTACATATCACATCATACTTAACGATAATAATAATGAAACTCCATTTATTGATATAACTAAGTGTATGATCTTATAACCAACTTACATTATTAAGCCATGCAAGTCTAGCTTGAATGATAAACTAAGAAATATGCAGCGGAAAATAGAAGACGTAGATGACTCATCAGTTCACCACAGGCAACTCACAAGGCTCGGACCCTAACGACTCATGTCATCCTGGAACTCCTCCTCCAACAAAGGTGTAGACTCCTCAACTGTTAATTTTGGTTATTGTCAAGGGTGAGTACATAAAGCACTCAACAAGTTGTGCACAGAATGCAATTCTATGTAACTATATGCAACGCTTATTCCAAAGGAAAAGGCTATTATGGCTAATTTGTAATAAGCAGCATTTATGAACAATTACAATAAATAGATTGTAAAGATAAATAATAGTGATAAATAGATTCAACTTTTCAAGTAACCAAGGTATTCCATCCTAAGTCAAATTCTAACCTTCCATATGGCGATTTCGCCATCCCAACCAAGTTTCTCATTTAATTATGCTAACCCTTAACTGTAATTTTCGAGCTATGCTCAATACAGCGAGCACGGCTATCCGAATAGATTTACACTCTGTAGAGGTTATGCACTTTACCCATATGATACAACCATACACCACAATGGCGAGTGATTATAACAAAGCCTTTACAATGCACTACCTTAACCTGATACTACCCGCTAAAGTTTCAACACTGGTGGGTCTAAAAACTACAACCAGGGCCCCCCTCTTGCGCCATGTGAGTTACTCCATAACTCGGGAACTCACACCGCCATTGATAGTACCAAACTAAGACATTGCAAATTAATCACCTAGACTGTCCCATACCAGACACGTGGTTGCATGATTGACTCAGGTCAAAGGCTTGCAAGGTTAAGCCCTTAGGATGATTGAAGCAAAACTTCCACATACCCTCTTCCCATCGGGCCCACCTTGGCATACTCGTCCTTTGTCACTTGCCCCAATCTAAGTGATTACCACCCCAGTTGATTACCAAGCACCACGTGCCATCAACAATTCAACATCATTGCGTGACATCCATCGCCACAACAACTCAATCTCATTGTGTGACCACACATGAAACACAAGTTCATACCATTGTTCCATATTCTATTAGTCAAGATTAAACATCATTGATTCGAGTATATGTGATGACGTAGTAAGGCTAAGCAACTAATACGGTCTAACCATCCCATGTTGATTTTAGTATTAACCAACTATAGTGAACCAATCTAGGGTGACAATAGATTATGGCATACAATTGACAAGGCAGGGTATAGATCAAATTGGTATAATAGCTAAGTCCCAATTTAATTTGAAACAATTTTATATGTGAAATAACATGCAATAGAGTAAAACAATATAGTAATTTTATAAACATGGGTTCGACATAATTAAAGCACAACTTGCCATGAAATAGATTCTGGTCTTGCTCTGGAAATTGATCTTGGGTTGACGGATCCTCCTCCGAAGCGTCGCACAATTCAACGTCTACGCGAACTGAAGGAGAAAAGTAAATAAATACCAAAATAGATAGAAAATGAACTCCAAAAATCAAATAAAATCCCTAATTAAATAGATCTCAATTTTAATTTTTTTTAGAAATTTGAATCACCTCAATCGGAGTTCCAATGAGGGAGAACGGCCTCGGAGAAGATTCAAATTTCTAAAAATCAGAAAATTGGAAAATCAGTTAATAAACAGAAATATTTTTATAAAGGAAAATGTATTATTACGTCAACGTGACATCAGCATCGGTTCGGACCAATCGGCGTGTGCCATGTCACCTCGGTCCATGCGCTCGGTCCACAGAACCTCCTCTGGTCTACCGTGAACCCGGTTCATGGCTCCTCGGCACCCGCACTACCACGCGGCGACACCCAATTCATTGACCCAACGGCGCGATCTAAACCCCTTGCTACCGATCCGACGGCCCAAAGCTAGCGACGACGCGGCTTGCCGACACGCACTCCACGCGGCGCAGATCTAACGCGATACCTTTGATCGGACGGTTGACAGCTCCTCTGATGGTAATGGCGAGACGGTGGCGAGGATCTCTACCGGTGCTGTAAATGACGACGACAGCGCGACGATTCAACGGTGCGATGGCGACATTCTCGGCTGGTTCGGGAGTGCCTTGAGACAAGGGTCTCGGATCCGATCCTCAGAGTGGAGGAGACGGCATATCAGCGATGGTTCTGTACGAAAACCACAGCGCTTTCGATCTCCACTCCGGTGAGCTCCTCGGATACAGCCAACCGCGTCTTAGGCGAAACGGCTCTACTTGAGAGACACGGGGCTGACGACGAACATCGGGCGACCCTTCTCGGCTTTTATAGGGGGCCTAGGGAGGCGTGTTGGCCATGGACACGGACTCCAAGTTCGGCGGTGATACAGCGGCGCGACCCCGATTTCGTTACAAGGACAACGGTGCAGCACCGTCTGATCAACAATCGAGCAGCCATGATACACTCCAATGTGATGTGATCCTAACCTCTCGTAACAACCAACGGCTCGGATTAGATACTCCTGGAACGGCACAACTTCTCATATGCCACACGATCACGATCCAACGGTTCACGTTGCTAGGGTTTCCGATCATCTCCTCGCTCATTCGATCGCGATCTGACGGCTCACGCTGATTCTTCTAGAGATAGGCTGCAGAAACTGGGCCGCGTATGCACACAGTACTTGGACTCAGCCAGTACTGTTCCCAAGGGTTTTCGCCAGTTTTTTCAATTAAAATAATTCTAGAAATTAGTTTAATTAGTTTTAGGCAATAAAAATACTAGGAAAAATCCAATAAAATTCTCAAAAATACTTTGAAACGTTTTGAACCTGAATAAGATATTTTTTACAAAACTTTGTATATACTTTATCTATATTTAATTAGTTTTCTCAAAAATCCTATATACTTAATTTAAGATAGATTCAAATAAATCCAGGAAAATTCCCATAAATTCAGGAAAACACAAATCAAACAAATAGCAATAAAATAATATTAAGGTAAATTTTGGGATGTTACAAACCTCCCCCTTACCAGAATCTCGACCCCGAGATTCAGGGCTAACTAAGAAATAGGTTTGGAAATTCTGACTTTAGATTCTCTTCACGCTCCCAAGTTGTTTCATTCTCTGAATAATTGCTCCATTGAACTCTGCAAAGGCGAATGGACTTATTCCTGGTCTTGCATTTCATAACATCCAAAATTTTGATTGGCTGCTCCTTATAGGTCAAATCTTCTTACAGCTCTATTATTTCTAACGGCGTCTGTTCTGTTGGCACTCTGAGACATTTCTTAAGCTGCGACGCGTTAAACACATCATGCACTCCTGCCAATGACTACGGCAATTCCAACTGATATGCAACCTCTCCTTGTCGGTTCAAAATCTTGAACGGACCAACATACCTTGGCGCAAGCTTCCCTTTAACGTGGAACCTTTTAACACCTTTAAGAGGGGTAACCCTGAGATACACATAATCATTGGGCTCAAAGCTCAAATCACGACGACGATTATCCGCGTAGCTCTTCTGCCTTGATTGTGCTCTCTTTAACCTCTCCCTGATCATAGCAACTTGATTTACGGCTTCCTCGAGAATATCTGGCTCAAACACCAAATGCTCTCCTGTTTTGTTCCAATTCAACTGGGTAAGACAAGTACATCTATACAAAGCCTCAAATGGTTATATTTGCAAACTAGCTTGATAACTGTTATTATAGCTGAATTTTGCATACGGCAAACACTTATCCCATGACGTAGCATAGGCTAATGTACAAGCTCTCAATTTATCCTCCAAGATCTGATTTACCCTCTCGGTCTGACCATATGTCTACGGATGATTCGCTGTACTGAAATTCAGGTAAGTTCCCATTGCTTCATACAACTTATTCCAAAATCTGAGGTAAACTGGGTACCTCTATCTGACACAATCTTCTTAGGCACTCCATGCAAACACACAATCCTCGACATATACAATTCTGCCAAACGATCTCCTGAATAAGTCGCCTTCACTGGAATGAAGTGAGCGACTTTGGTCAAATGATCCACAATAACCCAAATAGAATCATAACCTCTCTGAGTCTTAGGCAAACCGGTAATAAAGTCGATTCCGATTTCCTCCCATTTCCATTATGGAATCTTCAATGGTTGTAACAAACCAGCGGGTCTTTGATGCATGTCTTTTACCCTTTGACATACGTCACACAGAGCAACGTACTCAGCTACTTCACGCTTCATGTTAGGCCACCAAAACCTTTCCTTAAGATCTTGATACATCTTAGCACTTCCTGGATGAATCGAGTACTTAGAATCATGATCTTCCTCAAGAATCAATTGCTTAAGCTCCTTCTTATTTGGTACACAAATCCTTCTTTTAAACCACATGGTACCTTGCTTATCCACGACAAAATCCTCCGCTAAACCTTCATCCTTCCTAGTCTTGATTCTGCTGATTTTCTCATCATCCTTCTAACCTTCTCTAATTTGATCTTCAAGTGTCGGCTTTAATTCCAATGCAGCTAGAAAACCTTGTGAAACAACTTCCAATTTCAGTTTCTGAAACTCACTACACAAATCTGATCGTTCACTTGATATCAGCATATTTGCACTATGGCTTTTGTGACTCAAAGCATCGGTTACCACATTAGCCTTACCAGGATGATAATGAATTCCAACATTATAGTCTTTAATCAATTCCAACCATCTCCTTTGCCTCATATTAAGATCTGACTGAGTGAATATATACTTTAGACTCTTATGGTCTGTATATATCTCACACCTATTTTCAATGAGATAATGTCGCCATATTTTTAAGGCATGCACTACGGCAGCTAATTCCAAATCAAGCGTAGGATAATCCCTTCATGCAGCCTCAATTGTCTTGATGCATAGGCCACCACCTTGCTGTTTTGCATTAAGACACAACCAAGACTTTGTTTTGAAGCATCACAATATATATCGAAACTATTCTGCACATCTGGCACTACTAACACAGGTGCGGTAGTCAATCGCTTCTTCAACTCTTGAAAACTCTTTTCGCATTCTGGCGTCCATGCAAACTTATTTTCTTTCTTCAATAACTGCATAAGGGGTCTAGCAATCGTAGAGAACCCTTCTATGAATCGACGGTAATATCCTGTCATTCCCAGAAAACTACGAATCTGAGTGACTGACTTCGGTTGCTCCCAATGTAACACAGCTGCGACTTTGCTCGGATCAACGACAACTCCTTCTGCAGTCATCACATGACCAAGAAATTCCACCTTATCCTTCCAAGTCACACTTACTGAACTTAGCATACAACCGTTGCTCTTGCAACCTTTCTAAAACCAATCTCAAATGGTCTGCATTCTCCTCTCTCGTCTTGGAATACACAAGAATGTCATCTATAAATACAATGACAAATTTGTCCAAATAGTCCATAAATAGCTTATTCATCATGTTCATGAAATATACGGGAGTATTGGTCAATCCAAAAGACATGTCTGTGAACTCATAATGTCCATATCGCGTAGAAAACGCAATCTTAGGAACATCTTTGAAACGAATCTTCAGTTGATGATACCCTGAATGAAGATCTATCTTGGAGAAAACTCCAACCCCTCTCAACTGATCAAACAAACCATCGATCATGGGCAAAGGATACTTATTCTTAATTGTTACTTCATTGAGTGCATGATAATCGATACACATTCTTAAACTCCCATCCTTCTTCTTAACGAACAAAACCAGCGCTCCCCATGGCGAAGAACTCAGTCTTATGAAACCTTTTTCAAGCAATTCCTCGATCTACTTCTTTATCTCAACCAACTCATATGTTGGCATGCGATACGGTCTCTTTGCTATTGGTGCTGTTCCAGGCACTAACTCAATAACAAACTCAATCTCTCTATCTGGCGGCATGCCCAGCAAATCATCAGGAAAGACTTCCGGATAATCCCTTACAATCTGCACATCTTCCATACTAGCAATTGTTCACCATTAATTGTCCGTCACGAACGATTGTCACACGAACCTTCACTTTCTTGCCACTAGGGCTTTCCAATGACACCACTCTTTGGCCACAATCCAACACAGCTTTATGCTTGGATAGCCAATCCATTCCAAAGATAACATCTAAGGTCTAAGTATCTAACAAGATGAGATTCGCTAGAAATTCTATCCCATGTAACTGCGAGCATTGTCTTCGTGCGGAAACAAGGGGGCGCAGAATAGTAGTAAATGTAGAGCCTTAAAATAGTAATAGAGACCTGTAATGTGTATTAAAACTTAGAATTCGCCATTCCAGTTCTACGATTTTTTACTGCCAAATCATATAATCTGTTACCATCTCAAACGCGACAAAACTATTCTGCTAGGACTCGTCTAACAATCTTAATTTATCCTGAGAGTAAACTCATGAATATCTTTTTGCTCCAACGAGCAAATTATATTACATGTAGTTGCAGAATCGAATTGAAACAAATTTGAAATGCCACTGTAACACACGTATAAATTTTTACTGTCCTTACGAGTAATGCTTACTATGTTAACAAAATGAGTTTACTATCTTGTGCTAAAAAGCTATAACTAATGTCACATCCTTACTTCTGTACTGACGTTGCGACTTAACGACGGAGTGCGCAATATTTTACAAATATACGACAGGATGATTACTAAGTTAACAGCATATATTTACTATAATTTCATTATGTCTTCATATACTACTGACATTGTATCTTCAACATGCTCATGACAAAAGTAGCCTTCTGTTCCAATCAACCTGACACAAATTTTGAGGTAATACATGCTTCATGCCAGTCTAAACTTCTCTAAATTCTCCGGGAGTGGCTTCACAATGTTAAGAGCGTGGAACAACATATAGAACATTAGCTCCGACCTGTATTGGCTACCCTTAGCCTACAAACAAAAACATAGCCGATTTAACACATGATTACTACTTGTGCAATAAACAATTACGACAATATATATATAAAACTATTACTATATGACATACCAGATCAATGGCACAATGAAGTTTGCCAACTTCGCCATCATACAACTCAAGGAACTTCATAGCAAAGAAGGCGCAGTCGTTGAGTAGAACCTGCTTGGGAGTGTCAAATAGCGGTCGCCTCCAATTTGCAAATTTCGGGAACTTACCGCCGGTGACAACTTGGAATACATCTTGCAGTCGAGATATCATTTTCTCACCAACATCAGCGTGATGATCCTTGTGGTCAGTGCACCGCTGCTTATAGTCAAGGGAATCCAGCAGATCAATTCTCCTATGAACCATATTTATGTAGTACACCGACCAATGCTGGTTATGTAGGACAAGGAAAAAAACCTGGAAAAAATTATCGATAAGTTTTGGTAATCAGAACGAATGGAAGATAATTACAATAATTAGGTTTTCCAACAAGTCACAAGCTTTACTCCAATCACATTTGTTTGACCAATTTGATATCTAAGCATTTGAACTGCAAGCTCACTGTTGTTCTCGTTTTGTTCAATGTATTCTTCAACATTCATAAGCCTCTGGGAAAATTACACAACATATAAATTGAGAAACCTAAAAACATTATAATTTACTAAGCGAACTGTTTAGAATGAACAGTTTAGAACCAAAGTATTTGCATACCGACAGACTCCACGAGAGGTAGATCCTGTATCCAGCACAAGATGGCCTCAGCACAGCATCATCATTTTTTATGCATTCAATGACAAAAGCAACAAACATGTCTTCTGTCATTTCACCATCTTTGAATGATTTTCGCACTTCCTCACCATTTGCAATACAATGCAAATCTGAGGACATCATAATGACCTGACTGCAAACCGAATGATACAAACACAAACAACGAACATCATACATTTGTGATGGAAAAACATTGATTAACATTGAGTAAAAAATATAAACAACTGACCTGTTCAAGCTGTCATCCGTACTAATGACTTCGCGCACCTTCATGGCAGTGTCAATTGGAACTTTTTGCTGATAGCGGCACTTGAATGGTGACATGTAACGGGAAGGCACTCTTGTCAATCTCGTTCCGGTAATTCCCATGGCTCCAGTTTGAACAAATTGTTTCATTGAAGCTTTTGTTTTTCTAACTGCCTCAGATTGTTTATCCTTCAATCAACATAATTAATAATTAACATTAGGTTTACATGTAAAAAAGGTCATATAAAAAATAATAATAATTGTTGATATTGATTAGTATACCTCATGTGTAACCGTGGCAGCTATGTCCTTAGATGCAACATCATTTATTGTCTGCTTTGGTGTATCCTGCAAACAAAAAATTTAAATTACTGAACATACTACAAACAACACTTAAGATCTTAATCCAACAATTACTATTAACACTATAAATATTTACAAACTGCCTTGGTTTGATTATCCTTCGATTAACACAATTAATAATTACCGTGTCGGATATGCACTTCGGTGCAACATCGTTTCCTGTTTGGTTTGGTGGGTGCTGCAAACAGAAAATTACAGTACTGAAAACACTATCTACAAAAACTGAGTAGTTTAAACCGAGAATTACTAACAAGACTAGTAAGATTTACTATCTACTCACGATATTTCTACGGGAGAATTTTGTGGGTTAGAAGTTCTGGGCAACTGCGGATTATTGTCCTTCGCCTCAATATCAGGATGAACCCCTATAATGCCATCTTGTTCAATCGCGTCGATTATGCTATCAATCTTATCCGAATTATAATCCACTCCCTCAACAACTGTTTACATCAATTATACAAACATACACAAAAAACAATTACTTCAAGATGGAACAATAAAAAACATTAGCAAAGATGTAAAATGTACCTGCTTGATTTGCATCCTCATTCACATCTTCAGATTCACTAATTAGGGCGGATGCAGGGAGGAAAATGGACTCATCAAGCTGCTACGGAGGAGCGTCACTAAGTACTTGAGAGGGCGAAAAGACAAAAAACAAATGGATGTATATAGATAATATCACACATCAGTATATAACACTAAAATGTGATATTCGATTACCTGATTTGCATCAGTGCCAGGTTGAGGATTTACTTGATCATCCTTATCACAATTTTTTTTTATTCCTGAAAATAGTAATTATCAATTCAAAATAACTATATATAAGAAAACATTCAAAAATCTATACAAAAAAAATACTACGGGAAAACATGTAGGTTGGAAGATGTGGTATTTTTCGCATGAACATCGTAGTATGACCCTGGAATGCCAACTTTATCAATAGTGGTGACAATACTATCAATCTTAATACTATCAAGCAAAAAGATTACTACATGCCAATAATGATGCGCAAATTAAAATTGAAAATTTAACTTGATGCGTTTGCATCGTCTATCACACCTTGAGATGCAGGGAAATAATCCGAAGCTGGAACGTAGATGACACCATCACTCCGTAGGGGCTGAGGCTCACTTGCTATCTGCGGAGACGAGCTGCGTTGATCATTCACATTTATAGGTGGAGAAGGTTGGCTAACAAATTGTTCTTCTGCTGATTGCTGCCCGTGATCCACAACAGTAGAATAATCCTTTTCATGCTCTGCCATCTTTTCTTTCGAAGACTCTTCCATGATAACCCGCAACGAAAAAACAACCTCTGCCTGCAAAGTCTGAATCCTTTGTTTAGCTTTATTAATCTGCTTTATCGCTCTAGATGATTCATCATCAAATTTCTTTAGAGCTTCTTTTGCTGCCTCACGCTTCGAATTGCTAATGGAATTGAGAGAGTCACCAAGCAAAGATAGCAAATTAGGTAACTCTGGGACATACAAACTTCTTTCATCAGATTCAACACCTAGACAATAACATGTGCCCTGAATGCTCCTTAACTGAAAATGAAATAAATACATTAAATAGTTAGTTCTACTTAAATATAAATTTACAAACAACAAATTTAAATATCAGAGCACTCACACTGAGCTTGCCGAATGTTTCATTGCCTAGCTGGTCTACAGTCCTGTCAGCGGCAACTAACTTGTCAACAAGCCCCGTCGTGAAGAAAGCAGCGCGAGGTGTCTCCACAGCTTCAATGCTGTGAGCACACCTAAGGTTGTCCAAGTAGTAAATCTGATACGACATAATTACTATTATCAACTTGAAATGTTATAACTAAATTTAAGCAACAAAAAACATTTGCTACAAGAAAACAACTAATACTCACCAGCAAAAAAACAGCACATCCACTGATTGATTTACTCGTTGTTTCCTTCTTCTTATGCCAGTTGCATACCGCAACCCTTAAGTCATCTACGACCGCCTTGCACCAATCGATGCCACCAAAATTTTCCATGTCTTTTGTCAAAACAGCATCCTTGCCAGTGATATGGTTAGCTGTCCCAGAGAATAGCAACTTATTGAAAACTAGTAGGAAGAAACATCTAATTGTCAAGCTATCGGTACCCTGTGTGCCGATCCTCGCCATCACTACCTTAGTCGTTAATTCAGACCGACTAGCAACTCCGAGCAAACGCTTCAGATTTGCAAGTTCTGCTTTGCTTCCATCTAATGTAACAAGAGGAGCATCCCTTCCACCGAATGGAATACCTAGCACACACTTGACAGCATGGGGAGTTATTGGCAGGCTCCTTCCACCACCAGTATGAATTACCATGTCATCTGGATCTGTCCTCTCCATCAAAAAATACAAAAGATCTCTGCTCTCCAAACCCTCAAGGTTAAATCTCAATAGATCCCCGAAACCAAGATTTCGAACCTTGTTAACCTGATCGATTGTAAGGTTGCCTATAGTGGATACAACAAGAGCAGGCGTACACCTGCACATCAGGGGTAATTTGTTCCTAACGACATTATCCTGCCAAAGAGTCATAAATTATATACTATAATTAGCTTAAAAAATACTTTAACTTCAACTAAAATTGTCCAAAAAATACGTGCAAACAACTGTTCGAAAGAAATATGCAATGAAAAATTGCTATACGATGCAAACGAAAATACTATAGTGGCATGATTACTAAAAAATACTATATGAAAAAAGGAAAATACTATATCACGCAACCGAAATTACCTGCATAGTCTTCTTAGAAGCAGGAAGGAGTTCGAAATCATCGTCGTCTATTTCATCAGACTTCTGAGTACGCATCCATTTCCTACCAGACTCATTAGCGGGCGAAGCAGTTTCGTTTAATTCTGAAGGGAAAACCGTAGCAATCGGTTGAGTTTCGTCTGAACGAATCTCCAATGCTAACTGGCTATCCTCTATAGTAATCTTTTTCACCTTCCTGGGGACTTTCGCCGAAGTCCTCATCTACAACGCAGAATAACATGCACTGATCATCTACGTAAATTACTATCAAACACCGAAAAATTTACTACACCAAAATCATCTTTAAACAGAAATACAAAATTATAACGTAATACCCCAAACGACTTGTACATTGCTAACCTGAGAAGTCTTCTTGATTCGACTCAAGAAAGAAGGATAACCGTCGTTAACTCTTGGAGTAGGGCAGGAGAATGGATAGAAAAATCGAACGAAGATGAACAACTCAGTGCAGAGAATATATATTTGACTCCTTGATGTTGAGTTCTTTGAAGTAATGAGTGGAGAGAGAGAGCGTAAACGAATCGACATAACTCGAAATACGAGGAAACAACCCATCGCATAGCGGAAGATTTATATTTCCAAATATTACCACGATGTACACTTCCATTTCCTATCACTACATATATTCCATTTACTATCATCAGACTATTATTTTACTATCCATAAATACTAGATAAGGCTCCTCGATGTTGAGATCTTTGAAGAAATGAGTGCTGAGAGAGAAAGCGTAAACGAATTGTCATAACTCGAATACCGAGGAAACAACCCAACACAGAACGCAAGATTTAAATTTCCAAATATTACCACGATGTACACTTCCATTTACTATCAATACATAGCTTCTATTTACTACCATCAGAACTCTTTTTTACTATCCATAACTGCTAAATAAGGCTCCTAGATGTTGATATTTTTGAAGAAATGAGTGCGGAGAGAGAAAGCGTAAACGAATCGACATAACTCGAAAACAGAGGAAACAACCCAACGCAGAACGGAAGTTTTATATTTCCAAATATTACCACACGTTATATTTCCATTTACTGTCACTACATAGTTTTCATTTACAATCATTATAACTGTTTTTTTACTATCCATAACTACTATATAAGACTGCGGCCTTGAATTATTACAATTACTATCACTACATAGCTTCCAATTACAACCATCAGAACACTATTTTACTATCCTTCACAACTTTAGAAGACTCTTGACCATACAAAACGTGTAAGTGTACATTGCGCTGGCGTAAATGGGCTTTTAAAACGTCAGAGAGAACATAGCCCACATGGCCCATGCGCGACTAAGTGCATCGCTTGGACCAGAGTTCGGGTGAACCCGAGTTCGCATACTAGGCTAGCGTGTAGAATAACTATTCTTTATTCTACACGCAGCCAAAGAATAGCATATATATATATATATATATATATATATATATATATATATATATATATATATATATATATATATATATATATATATATATATATAGAAGCCTTTCAGTACTCAGGAGTACATACTCCCACATGTAATATACCACTTAAATGAATGCTTTATACACCTTTATCACTTTCAGTATACTCCAATAATAATTCTAATATACTCCAATGCGACATGGTTGAAAAAAATTCATCAAAGCACTTTATTTTTTTTGCTACATACCCTTTTCCATATGTAAAACGAATATATAAACAAATTATGCTATAAAATGGTGGACTTTAATGAAATTTTTCATGGAATTCACTTTGGATTATCTTATAATCAGTATTAGAGTATACTCAAAAGGATAAAGAGGTATAATAACATCATTTAAACGGTATACTAGAGGTGGGAGTACGTACACCCAGGAGTATGGAATCATTTTCCTATATATATATATATTATAATTACTTGGGACACCATGGTGACTGGGCACCATGATCTAAATAGGATATTTTTTCTATGTATTTTCATGCATTTTTTTTTGAATTTTTTAGGATGTTGAGTTTAACCAGTTTACTAACTAGTTCAAACAAGTTTGAACTGAAATTCAAACTAGAGTTTCCCTTTTTTATGATAGTTTGGTTGTAGGTATGTGCTGATTTATATATAAATCAGCAAAGCATGTGATCCAAACTCATTCAAAATTTTTGAATTCGAGTATATTTTTTCAAATGTATGTGTTTCATTTGAATTGTTATAGATGGGTATATACTCTAAAACTGAAATTTTTGAAAATTATACTCGAATATGACTTGAATTTGCACATTTGAAATCATGGTGCCCACGCACCATGGTACCCCATTTCGGCCCCCTATATATATATATATATAGAAATGATATTCCATACCTGTGTGTAGAATGGGCTATGCTACTCTCCAGCCATTTAACATGGAACGACCGAGTCAATCCGTGCAACGAAACGGTCTGTGGCAACCAACCAGTAAACGACTAATAAATGCTACTTCTAGTTTGTACATGAATCTTTCTTTCTTTGATTTAGCCATAACTTTCAAATAAGATTGATTTTGAAATTCAAATTTTACACGGTTGTAGAATCTCACCTCCCCTACGTATAGTATTTTTTTTGAGAATTTTTCAAAACTTGCACATATATTTTCTATGGACTTTACATGATAAAAGTAGTTTACTGCCAAATGAAAACCAAATTACTGATATATGTAAGATTTTACTGTTAAACAAATTCATAATATTTTACTAATGGTTCTCATTTGATTTTATCATCTATTAAAGTAATATTTATTTTTGTCCACATAGCATTTTACTACAGGACCAACAAATAGAGTAAGAGGCAGTAAAATGCAGCTTTCTTGACAGTAAAATATAGTATATGCTGCTGTTTGGCACTTTGTTATTTTCATATCTCTCAAATCCTATTGAGTTTGGTTTTGAAATTTTACAGGGTTGTAGAATATCACCTCTCATACGTGTGGTAATTTGTTGAGAATTTTTCACAGTAAAGTGTTATTTTTTTATAGTAAAAGATAGTATATGTTGTTGTTTGGCACTCTGTCTTTTCCATATCTCTCAAATTCGATTGAGTTTGGTCTTCAAATTTTGCAGGATTGTAGAAGCTCAACTCCCCTACGTGCGGTAATGTTTAGAAAAGTTTTCAAACATTTTACTACAGGTCTAGCAAACAGAACTTTATTCTTATTCATGAAAATCATAAGTACACGTTTTCAAAAATTCTCAAAAAATTACCATAGATAAGGGAGCTGAGATTATACAACACTGTAAAATTTTAAGACCAAAATCAATATTAGTTGAAAGATATGAAAAAGATAAATTCGGCAGACTAGTGATTTTTCGTTGTCTAGTTTTTTGTCAATTTCATATATTTCAAATGCGATTGAGTTTGATCTTCAAATTTTGTAGAGTTGTAGAAGCTCAAGTATCCTATGTATGGTAATTTTTTGAGATTTTTTGAAAACTTATACATATGATGTTTATAGATTTTACACTATATAAGTGTTGTGTACAGCATTTAGTAACAGATTGAGTAAGAGGTAGTAAAATGCAGCTTTCTTGATAGTAAAAGGTAATATATGCTGCTTTTTGGCACTTTGTTATTTTCATATCTCTCAGATCCTGTTGAGTTTTGTTTTGAAATTTTACAAGGTTGTAGAATATCACCTCCCCTACGTGTGGTAATTTTTTGAGAATTTTTCATAGTAAAGTGTTATTTTTTTATAGTAAAAGATAGTATATGCTGGTGTTTGGCAATTTGTTATTTTCATATCACTCAAATACGATTGAGTTTGGTCTTCAAATTTTGCATGATTGTAGAAACTCAACTCCCCTACGTGCGGTAATTTTTTGAAAAATTTTCAAACATTTTACTGTAGGTCCAGCAAACAGAACTTTATTCTTATTCGTGAAAACCATAAGTACACGTTTTCAAAAATTCTCAAAAAATTACCATAGATAGGGGAGGTGAGATTATACAATACTGTAAAATTTAAGACCGAAATCAATATCAGTTGAAAGATATAAAAAAACAATGAAAAGACAGATTAATGTACAAACTACAATACACATTAACTAGCTGGGTTGAACAACGCATGAACTAGTAACTAATTCAGCAGTAATTTAATCTGTTGTTATATAGTAAAATGTATTTGTGATTTACTACCGAATTGGATTCAGGTGTGCTTTGCATGCGCTTCGCCAGTAAATTAACCAGTTGTTCTATAGTAAAATATTTCGTGATTTACTAACAAACTGCATTTACTAGTATTTTTCGCAATGCATTAACTCACTACGTTCCGACCAACGCGTGGAATTTACTTCTCTAGCCGGAGCGCAGAATAGCTATTCTACGCTCAGGAGTAGAATAGCGTCACCGTGTGTATATACACACACGAATGTGTTCTCGCAAACAAAATTATGAAAGCGACAAAAAAAACCAAAAATGGGCAAGGATTGCGGAGGTTAGCGGATCAATATCATCTCTAAATAAACAAACATCACGAAGAGTAGATGACATTTTTGTTCGAGTTTCTCTGCCTTGCTAGCCTTACAAGTTTCCACAACCTTAACTTAAGAAAGAAGAAAAGTATAGCTCGCATGAGTCCAACATATCATGCGCCGGCCGTACTCCACAGGTTTTCCAACTGCTTCGATAACGAACTAACGAAGTGATTGAAAGAAAAAGCTGCATCGAGATATAAAGCAAGTCAAAGCCTCCGCCGACACGTGGTTAACATTTACCGTACGTTGACATTGAGCTGAGGATCTTTACAGACACGAAGTCTCCACCACATCCATAATCTCCTCAGATTTTATCACCAGTGATTCTATGTATTCAGAAGCTTTCGAACCTACAAAACTGTAATTAAAGCCTGGTCAATTAAGAACAGTAATTAAAGCCAAATGACTAGATGTCATATCATACTACTGATACAATGACAAATCAGAGTTGCATCATCGTTAACCAGTGTGTGTAAAAGCAGGGAACACATACATAGATAGAAATAATCTTATAATAGAAAAGTTTTAGTTTAGAAAGTTTGTATTAAGAAAATTTTTGATGAGGAGTCCGATTAGGATAAGAAAGTAGAATCCTATTCCGTTAATTAAGGCTATAGTTTTGGATATAAATATAGAGGTAGACTTGAGTTTTATAAGCGAACAGAGCGAGAAGTAATAAAAGAGAAAATTAATTATCCCAAAGTTTTTTGACGTTCTGTTTCAACAATTGGTATCAGAACCTAAAGGTTTCGGATTAATCCGCTGCCCCGGGAGGAGGAGACTCCCGGGGCAGCACTCGAGGAAGCAGGCTATCGTCGCTGAGCGACGCGGTGTTGAGGAGCTCCAGCAGCAGCCAAAACGGGTGCGAGGATCCTTGGCCGTCGAGGTGTACGCGGCGCACGGGAGCATGAAGGTGCCGTACGAATCCAAGGGCACGGGCGGCTACAAGCGGGGGGAGCTCGACTTCACGGCGACCGACAACCGGACGGAGTGGCGGCGTGGGACCTCCTAGTGGAGGAACTAGACAAGACAAGAATAGCAACCTGTCATTGGAGGAGTTCATGGAAGGCCTCCACATCAATGGCCAGTCTGTGCCAGAGTCAGAGATCAGGATGCTCTTAGAAGTCACGGACATGGACGGGAACGGGATGCTGGACTGCGACGAGTTCATGACCGTGACGCTGAAGCCATCGAGCGCAAGAAATCGACCATGTACAGCGGACGTCCCGAGGAGAAGTAGCGTGCAGCTGCGACAAGGAGAGCAGCAAAGCATGCTGCTACAAAAATTGGCCGAAGGAAAAGCCTGGCGACTTGCTCGTGTTGAGAGCAGATGTGCAAGGTTGTGGAAAAGAAAAAAATCGAGTCTGTCGAAGTTGACTCCAGGACGTTGAAGAGATGTGTTCTCGTCCAAAGTCAAGTTCGTCGAAGATGAGTTCAGGATGTTGAGGAGTTGTGGTCGCCGTTCTAGATGTATGTGCGCATGAGAGTTCTTATAGGTGCGTCCAAGTTTTCTCGTAGGTAAACTCTAATGCGAGTCTGCGTCACCGTTAAGTTGCGTTACCGGTGAAAAGACAATTGAAGCTGAGGCAAAAGGTTGTAATCATCGGCGAGGTAAGTCACCAGTGGTATGGCCAATAAGAAAAAGGCGAAACTCTTTGGAGATGCGTTCACCATCCTGTATCGAGTGCGTGTTTGGCAAATCGTAGTTGAGACCGATTGCCTCAATGAGTTAGAGTTGCGTTACAAGATTAAGGGGGTGATTGATAGAAATAATCTTGTAATAGGAAAGTTTTAGTTTGGAAAGTTTGTAATAAAAAAATTTAGGATGAGGAGTCCGATTAGGATAAGGAAGTAGAATCTTATTCCGTTAATTAGAGCTGTAGTTTTGGATATAAATATAGGGATAGACTTGAGTTTTGTAAGCGAACAGAGTGAGAAGTAATAAAAGAGAAAATTGTCCCAAAGTTTTTTTTGACGTTCTATTTCAACAAACATCAGTTGCATGTCAACCACATCGGACAACATTTGCATTGCACCAAAAACGGCAAAAAGACCGCAAAGAGCTATAGCCAAAATTATATCACCTTCGCCCAACTGCCTGCGGCTTCAGTTCAGACAGCATTCATGTCGTTCGTTGATTGTTACAGAGATCACAGCCAATGGCCTGCAATGACGAGGGGAAAGAATAGACATGTTTGCCTCACCTGTCAACTCAAGTTGAATATGGTAGGCGGTTGGCTGTTGGTTGTGATCTTCGGCATAACTGAAAGATCGAAAAATTTGGGCTAGACTCATCTCACGTTCGCGTCTTGATCGGGAGTGCCCAACAGATTTGGTTCGGTCCCGTTTGCTAGCGCTAGAATAAATGGGAGAGGCCGGCGCTCTTTTTGCTAAGCTAATCTCGAGTTTTGCCTCTGCCTAACATTTGTCCAATCAAAAGCCTGAGCTAAAGCTAACGAAGAACTGCTACCAACACTGTGTGGATCATGCCATCACGTGCTTCTTTCACCGTTCTTCATCGACACCAAGAACATCTACCGACAACCCTAATGGTTGTTCATCTCCGGGTCAGTCCATCTAACGTTTAATTTTCGCATTATGTTTGGTGATCATGCTTTAAGGCTAGTTAATGTTTTAGTTAATTCTAGCCTATCATTTGGTATCAGAGCCGATCTAGTCTTTTCATGATCCCTTTTAGCCCGATTCGGATCAGATGTTCTTGTCGGTTTTTGGCTTGGTTAGCATTTAGAAGGAGGGGATGAGAGTAGATCCAAATCTCAGTGCTCAAAATCCCGAACCCTAATTCCCATTTTTGTCCCAAATCAAGCAATTCCTAATGATCTAAGAAGGGGGTTTCGGGCTTACCTCGTTCGGTGCTGTCCTCGCCCGTTCGTGGTCGTCGTCGGTCGCTTTGTGTGCGTCGCCGCCGTTCCGGTTGTTGGCTTCTCTGGCCGCCCCGAACGCCTCGCTTCTGCTCCACCTGCGTGTGCGCGGCGGCCTGAGGCCCTTCTCGCCGGAGCCGCGCTCGGCATCCGCTTGCCGCGCGCTCGCTAGTCGGCGCGCTTCCTTCATTCGCCCGTCCGCTCCATCGCCGCCTTCTACGCGTCTTTTTCGAGGAGACAGAGAAGTGCATTAGGGTTAGGGTTGCGCGGCGTGTTTTGTTCCGATTACGCACAATCCCGACCGTTCGATCTGATCAGCGGCCGTAATTTTCTCACATATGGGCTGCGTCGCTTCGGCTCGGCGGCGTTCTTTGAGCCAACGCCTTGCGCGCACCACCAGGCCGCTCGCGCTTGCATACTGGTTGGTCGCGCCTCGCTTGCTGGGCCGCATGCGGTTTTGGGCCGAATTCTTATTATATTTAGCTCATTTTATTCTTATTCATTCAGTCTTACTTAATTCAGCAATAAGTATTGTTTAATTATTTTTCCTGGGCATTTATGATATGATTAATTGTATGATTATTTTTTCTGGGCTAATTAATAATGTGGTAATTAATTTCATATGATGATTATTTATGTGTATTATCTCTAATTGAAACGGAACCAACGGGAAGTTTTGATTAGAGATTATTGTTTAATGTTTAAAATTGGGATTATGCTATGACCATGATCATATACTGACCAACGTTGTTTATGAACATGTGTCACCCATAAGATACTTTAGTTCTTTTTTGTTTCTGCCCAACGGTGATGCGAATTTAAACTTTAAATTTTTTTGTCATTAGCATGATTAATAATCAGACCAACGTAGCGTTAATTTTCGTGCAAGACATTTATTTTTTCAATGTTTACTGATTATATTTTATTTTGATTCAGCCATGAATAACACTAATGTTGCCGCTTACATGAACGACATTGAGTAGCTGACTGGGACAAACTTTCCTTCTTAGAAGGAGAGAATTTTGATTGTCCTTGGAGTCATGGACTTGGATTATGCATTACGTGAGGACGCTCCCATAGCTCCTTCTAATGATGATGAGAGTTTCACTAAGAAAAAGAAACTCTATGACTTAACAGCGAAAGAGTGGGAACGGTCCAACCGCATGTCCTTAATGATTATGAAAAGCACCATTTCTGTAGGGATAAGGGGAGCAATTCCTGAATCTGATAATGCTAAGCAGTACTTGGCTTTAGTTGAGGACAATTTAAGGGCTCCTCAAAGGTTTATGCCAGTAATTTAATTATGAAGATGCTCACTACTAAATATGATGGCTCTAGTAGCATTCGTGAGTATATTATGATGATGACAGATATGGCTGCCAAACTTAAGGGCATGGACATGGCCATTTCTGATGGTTTCTTGGTCCATTTTATTATGACCTCTCTCCCTTCTGAGTATAATGCATTTAAAATTAATTATAACACTCTGAAGGAACAGTGGACCATAAGCGAGTTGATCGCTATGTGTGTCCAAGAGGAGGAGAGGATTAAGGCTGAGAAGAAGGACCAAGTTTTCCATGTTGGTCATGGGAAAAGGAAATTCCAAGGGGAATCTAAGTCCAAAAAGAAGTTACATTTTTCCCCTAAGGTTGAGTCAAGCAAGCCAAAGCCAAAGGAAAAAGCCTCTGCTGCATCTAACTCTACTTTTGAGGGGCCCATCTGTCACTTTTGCAAGAAAGTGGGCATATACAGAAAGACTATGTGGGCTTCATGAAGTGGCTTGCCAAGAAAGGTAACGACATTATTTCTACCGTTGATGAAACCCTTTTTGCTGATTTTTCCCCTAATACTTGGTGGATTGATTCTGGTGCCCTATGCATGTTTTCAATTCATTGCAGGGATTCCTTACCGTGAAGACAATAAGAAAGGGGGAGCGAAGTCTTAGAGTTGCTAATGGAAGGGAGGCTGAAGTTGAAGCCGTTGGCACACTACCATTAGCATTAGATAGTGGTTTTACGCTTCATTTAAATAATGTTGTTTATATTCCCACTATGAGGAGGAACCTTATTTTTGTTTCTCTATTGGATGATGATGGATACGTTTGTACCTTTGGGCATAATAAATGTATTATAAGTTTAAATTCAAATAATGTTGGTCTTGCGACTCGACAAGACAAACTCTATATGCTTCCTCTCTCTGAATTCCCTATGTCAATGAATGTGTGCGATGACACCAATAAGCGAAAGAGAAGTATAAGTGATGAGACTTTATCGAAATTGTGGCACTGTCGTTTAGGCCACATTTTGAAGGGGAGAATGGAACGTCTCATTAAGGAAGAGATACTCCAACCATTAGACTTCTCTGACACAGACCACTGTATTGACTGTATTAAGGGAAAATATGTAAAACAAATTAAGAAATGAGTCGCTCGAAGCACAGGAATATTAGAATTAACCCACACTAATATATGTGGACCTTTTCATGTAACTTTAGTGGATGGATATGACTCCTTTATCACTTTCACTGATGATTTCTCCCGTTATGGTTATATTTTTCCCATTCGTGATCGATCTGAATCACTCGATAAGTTTAAAATATTCAAGGCTGAAGTAGAAAATCAGCATAATTTAAAGATTAAGGTAGTGAGATCAGATCGTGGAGGAGAATATTATGGGAGACATGCTCCTTATGGACAAATTCCTGGTCTATTTGCTAAGGTTCTTTCTGAAAATGGCATAATAGCCTAATATTCAATACCTGGTGAACCTCAGCAAAATAGAGTAGCTAAAAGACGCAATCACACCCTTATGAATATGGTGCGTAGCATGATGAGTTACTCCAGTTTACCAGTTGGTTTGTGGATTGAAGCATTAAAGACAGCCGCACATATACTTAATCGGGTTCCCAGTAAATCAGTACCTAAGATACCTTATGAATTATGGACTGGGAGAAAACCGAGTTTAAAATATTTATGTGTGTGGGGTTGTCCTGCTGAAGCTAAGGTCTTTAATCCACATATTGGGAAATTAGATCCTAAGATAGTAAACTGCCATTTTATTGGATATCTCGAAAGATCTAAGGGGTATCGATTTTATTGTCCAGATCGTGTTACTAAGTTTGTGGAAACCCGACAAGCTGTATTTTTAGAGAATGATGAAATCAGTGGGAGCTCAAAGGCTAGGAAAAAGATCTTGAGGAGATTCGGACTTATGTGCCATTACCGATAATCCAAGAGACTATTCTTCCTATGCCTCATTCGGTTTCACCTCCAGCTGAGAATCCTGGAGTTGAGCCCACAATAGAGAATTCTGGAATTAACAGTACATCACTTAATGATGAGCCTCAATAGCCCCCTGTGATAACTAACGAACCATTAAGGAGATCACAGCGGGACAGAAGGTCTGTCATCCCGAATGATTATGTCGTATACATGAATGAAGATGTTAATGACATAGGGAAGGTAGATGATCCCACCTCATTTAAAGAGGCTATGATGACTAAAGATTCACCCAAGTGGCTTGTGGCCATGTAGGATGAAATTAAGTCTGTGAGCATTAATGACGTCTGGGATCTAGTAGAAATTCCTGACGGAGTCAAAACAGTAGGCTGTAGACGGGTCTACAAAACTAAGCATGACTCTAAGGGAAATGTCAAAAGATTCAAGGCAAGGCTTGTAGTAAAAGGGTTTACGCAAAGAGAGTGGATTGATTATGTTGATACTTTCTCTCCCATCTCAAAGAAAGATTCACTAAGAATTGTTATGGCGCTTGTCGCTCATTATGATTTAGAGCTATATCAGATGGATGTTAAAACTGCATTCCTTAATGGTGACTTGCATGAGAATGTTTACATGGCTCAATTGGAAGGTTTTGTCGTGGAAGGCAAGGAACATATGAGATGTCGACTTAAGAAATCCATCTATAAATTAAAACAAACGTCTAGACAATAGTACCTTAAGTTCGATGAGACCATAAGAAATTTTGGTTTCAAAGAAAATGAAGTGGACAATTGCATATACATTAAGACCAAGGGGAGCAAATTTACTATCTTAGTGCTTAATGTGGATGATATCTTATTGGCTAGCAGCAATAAGGATATGTTGTATGAGATCAAGAGATTTCTTTCCATTAATTTTGACATAAAAGATCTTGGTGATGCCTCTTATGTTTTGGGCATTGAAATTCATCGAAATAGGTCTAAAGGGGTATTAGGCTTATCCCAAAAGGCATACATTGATAGAGTGCTTAAGAGATTTAATATGCATAACTGCTCTGCCACGCCTACTCCTATTGTTAAGGGCGATAAATTTGGAACATTCCAATGTCCAAGGAATCAATTAGAATCTAATTAGATGAAGGGGATTTCTTACACTTCAGCAGTCGAAAGCATTATGTATGCTCAAGTTTGTACTCGCCCTGATTTAGCATTCGTAACCGGGATGCTTGGCAGATATCAATCTAATCTAGGGTTGGACCACTAGAAAGTCGTTAAGAAAGTTTTGCATTATATGCAAGGCACTAAGTATTACATGCTCACATATAAGAAGTCTGATACCCTTGAGGTTGTGGGTTATTCAGATGCTAACTTTGTAGGTTGTGTTGATACTAAGAAATCCACATTAGGTTATATCTTCACACTTGCGGGAGGAACCATTTCATGGAAAAGCTCCAAACAATCCCTAACTGCATCATCAACAATGCAGGCTGAGTTTGTGGCATGTTATGAGACTACCGGGCAGACTGTATGACTTAAGAATTTTATCCCGGGATTAAGAGTGGTAGACAGCATATCTAAACCACTACTATATATTGCGATAATTTAGCCGCAGTTTTCTATTCGAGTAACAGCAAGTCAAGTGGTGCTGCCAAACACATTGACATTAAGTATCATGTTGTGAAAGATAGTATCCAGGATTAGACTATTGATGTCAAGCATATAAGAACTAAGTCTATGCTTGCGGATTCACTTACTAAAGGCTTACCACCCAGTCTCTTTCGAGAGCATGTTGCCGGCATGGGTTTATTGGAAAGCCTCTGATTCTGGAAATGAGGACCATAAGTGTAAAAACCAACTCCCGTTAAGAATAAGTAATTATCCTTTCGAGATAGAATAATGCACTATAGATACTGGTGTTGCTGCGGTGCTTAAATTAACTGTTGCAATACTTTATCTTGGTTTGTTGTTCTGTTGAGTGTGGACTTATGATATTATCCTTTCGATCAAGCGGGAGAATGTTGGTTGTGATCTTCGGCATAACTGAAAGACCGAAAAATTTGGGCTAGACTCACCTCACGTTCGCGCCTTGATCGGGAGCGCCCAACAGATTTGGTTCGGTCCCATTTGCTAGCGCTAGAATAAATGGGAGAGGTCGGCGCTCTTTTTGCTAAGCTAATCTTGAGTTTTGCCTCTCCCTAACATTTGTCCGGTCAAAAGCCTGCGCTAAAGCTAATGAAGACCTGCTACCAACACCATGTGGATCACGCCATCACGGTGCTTCTTTCGCCGTTCTTCACCGACGCCAAGAACATCTACCGACAACCCTAATGGTTGTTTGTTCATCTCCAAGTCAGTCCATCTAACGTTTAATTTCCGCATTATATTTGGTGATCATGCTTTAAGGCTAGTTAATGTTTTAGTTAATTCTAGCCTATCATTGGCAGCTCAACCATTGCAGCTGCAGCCTCAAACTGCAAAACAGTACTATTTATACAAGTTGCCAGCTTCTGCAAATTGTGTAACAAGTAGCCACTAGTCAAGACTCGAGAGTACCGAAGTTGCAGATTGGCGGGTGCAAACTTATTCAGAAAAATCAGAAGACAAGTATGAGCGCAGCTGCACAAGGAAATCTCACTTTGACCCAATGCTGGCCAGATCGGCAGCAGATCTCTCCTACAGCTAGCATGGGACAGAGTTCCAGAAGTTGACTAATTTGAAAGGATACTACAATTGGCTAAATAACTGAAACAAATACTTGTTCCATGGAATTCTAGTGCCGTGGTAAGAGGCGTTAAATGCTGGTCGGGTTCTTCAGTCCTGCCAGAGAAAATGGATTGCAAAGTGCATGACTGAAGTAAAATACGGTGGCCAGTATTTTCGTCGCCTATGAGCTAACATATGATCTATGCAGATCGGAGGAACTCGACCAAGAAGACCCTTCCAACCCAGGAATACATTAAGAGCCCAACATTATATGATACTTTAATGTCACTATCCAGTCAAGACGATAAGTGCTTAACAAACTGGGCAGGCACACTTGCTTTGGTTTCACAATGTTCCCTACTAAAAACAATTATTACTTTCACTTTCCATTTTCATGGCATAGCTGCAATACTAATTAGAACAGAAAAAACGAAAGGAAAAAAAAGGCACAGGTGGTAGTTTCTCACGAGCTTAATGCCATATCAAAAATCGGAACATCCTCAAATGTACTGTTTAACTCTGAACCTTTGCATACAGAATTTCAGATACTCGGTAAACTTTTTTTTTTTTTAGCAAGGTGGCTGGGATCTAACCCAAGGCGACTCGGTTGCCACTCCCGGTTCTCCTCCATCGGGAACTCGTCCCGACCCCAGATACCCAGTGAACTGCTTGAAAAAAAAAGGGAAGGCGAATTGCAAACATCAACATGAAAAAAAACAAGGATTTGACTTCTGGAAGACGCACAATTCAAAAGGACAGTGGAAATTCGAAACAAGACAACCCCGGTCAAATCAAGGAGCCTTCTTCAAATTTGCTCCATGCAATATGTCGGGGAAAACAGATCAACGAAGACAATGCATTTTTGCATGGTTGATATGAATATAATCGAGAGTATAATAGTCCAGGAGATAGGGTTGATGGACTAGAAGTGCACAATTGTAGTTGATATGCACTTGGACCTAAGGAAAATGACATAATGCCCTAGAACACCCAGCTTGACGGTTGAGCAACCAGATTAACTTGTGCAAATTGTGTGATTTTATATTACTAAATTCACTAGTGTCCAATTTCATAGCTATCAACGTTTCTAGATTTGCGAAGAAGCCAAAACCAAGAAGAAAGGAGGATAGGTGTACAAATATAAAAGAACTGCATGCTGACACCTGGTTCTGGTGGCATGTCTGTAGAGAAAGGGCATATTGCTCCCGGCCTCGCATGGATTGGACTGCTCGCCCCTCGTGCGTTGTTTATCTTCTACAATTGGTAGGAACCACACTTTCCATCTGCAAGTAGCTGGATCCTGTAGAAGTAGGCAATGCAATGAGAATAAGAATGTACAAATTGCATCGAAAGGAAGACACTGTTATGTAATCGAGGTTGTGTTGCCGACCAGATTATATAAATAAGAGATCAAAACTTAGATAATAGATGTAGATCCCATAACTCTATCTCTTTATTTATATTTCTTGTGTGTTTACAATGTGTGTCATGCCCTCACATATATAGTAGGAAAAGAGGAGACTTTTATTGCAAGCCAAGGAAGGATCTAAAGTAATATACTCGAACTCTTAATCCTCGTTAGGAAACTCTCATGAGTTCCTTTAGGAAACTCACAGAAATCTGTTTAGGAAAGTGTCCACATATATTGAATTAGAATATTTCGCATCACTTTTCCTTGGTCACTTTTTCAACATTATGTTCACTCCTTAAAACCCAGTGAGAAAAAACGGACAGGAGAAAAGAGTACATACCTTGCATAATTTGCATTGTATATGTTGTCTTATTAAAAACCTTCAATTGAGGAAACCCAATGAAACAAAACTCAATTAAGGGAAAAGGATTACACCATTAATCCTCTCGCATTTGATTGTGTCCTTCACATCCCACAAATTTGATCTCCAAGATCAAAACGATCAAGTGGTATATCTTTGCATAAACATTTAGCAAAGTTAAGGGATTACGCTCCTCCTCCTAACCATGGGAGATATATATATGATATTTAATACGGTCTTTCAAATTTTACTTATGTTAAAACTCAGAATCTTCAACATAAGAATCGATATACGATCCCATGAAGACAACATCCATTGATGTCTTCTTATACCATTGCCTCATATACATCCCTTGTCTCACTGTTCGTATAGGAATCGTGAATGTACAGAATCATTGATTAGTATTATGTCTCCAATTTATCCTTTCACACTACCACATACTTGATCATGTGCAATACATGTATTCTTGTCCTCTCCTCGGACAACGAGGGTATTAGTTGCATTACCTCAATATTGCTAGATAATCATTCCAGTTTTTTAATTTAATGATATCAGGCTTTACTTATAGCAACTATCTTTGGGTGGTTCCCTCAAGATTTGCAACCAATGTCTATCCAATAGGCCTATTCATGGTTATACCACCTAAATGTATATCCAATCTATGACTTGGCATTTTACTTATTTTTGCCAAAGTCCAAATGAGCACCAATGTCATCAATTCCTTTAAAGAACTCTTAAGAGTATATAAGATTGTTTCTCTCATACCCTTTGATATATGAATGCACTATATAGTACTCGTAAACAATCATGAATACAATTAGTGAATTATACTAGTGTTTTTAAGTATCTTCTGCACTTTATGGTCTTATCTCTTTTCTTTGAGTATGTGCACAACACCATATCATCGTTTAGCACTATATCTTGCCAACATATATATATCGATCCAACTGACATGATTTGTAAGATACAACTATGGAATCACATGTCCCAATACTTCTCACATATGGTCTAGATGGGCCTTAATCCATTTTCAGGATTACGTAATCATTAGTGCTCTTAGCACATGAGGTTAATTTGTGTTAACCTTCTCCTGTAGTCATTACAGGTGCATTTGACTGGCAATTGAGTGATTCTTCATGATCCACTCAATCTCTAGGTAGATACCATCTTTCAGGTAATATTCTACTTCTCCTTCGTTGTTCTACTGGACTCACAAGGATAAGTTACATTTATTGTCAACATCGATCTATATATGTTGCCTTCTTATTGTAGATTTTGTGGAATATTGTGTGTACCCTATTGGATCTCACACCCTTTATTTATAGCAAATATTACAACCGTATAAGGATCTAACTCTATCTCTAACTTCTAATCTTATCTCTAAATTGAATCGGATTCTATTCCAAATTCTTATCCCAACACTCACCCTCAAGATGGGCTAAAAATATCAATCATGCCCATCTTGTTACATATTGTAGAACCCTCGCTAGGACCTAACCCTTTAGTGAAACAATCAACCAACTGTTTAGTAGACTTGACATACTCCAACTTCAACATTCGGTCATCCAGCTTCTCCTTGATAAAGAACTGATCAATTTCAACATGCTTGGTAAGATCATGTTGTACTGTATTATTAGCAATGTTGATCGTAGATTTATTGTTACAATGCAATACCAAGGGACCACTCCTCAAAACCCGAAGTTCAGACAATAGTCCCTTCATCCAGATCATTTCACTCAAACTTAAAGCCATTGCTCTATATTCTGCCTCTGCAGTAGATCTAGCCACAACTCCTGCTTCTTACTCCTCCATGACACAAGATTACATCCCACAAAGATGCAGTATCTATATGTAGACCTTCTAGCATCTATACTGAAGGACCATGTGGAGGTCCATCCATGTTTGTGATGAGTATTTGACTTTATTTGAGCAAGGTGTGCTCAAGTTTGAGTTTGATTTGGATTGTTTTTCGAGCTAGAGCAATTTGAGTTACTGGTTGGAGACCAGTCGTCCGACCCCGAGTGGTCGGGTCGTCCGACCTGAGTGGTCGGGGCTTTGGCTGTGTTGTAGACCAGTCGTCCGACCTCGAGTGGTCGGGTCGTCCGACCTGAGTGGTCGGGGCTTTGGCTGGTTGGAGACCGGTCGTCCGACCTCGAGTGGTCGGGTCGTCCGACCTGAGTGGTCGGGGCTTTGGCTGGTTGGAGACCACCGTCCGACCCCGAGTGGTCGGGTCGTCCGACCCGAGTGGTCGGGGCTTTGGTGTGTTGCAAACCGGTCGTCCGACCCAGTGGTGGGTCGTCCGACCGAGTAGTCGGGCTTTGGTGGTTGGAGACCGGTCGTTCGACCCAGTGGTTGGGTCGTCCGACTCGAGTGGTTGAGACTCAGAGTGATTGAGTTGGAGACCGGTGGTGGACCATGGTTGGTCGGGATGGAGACCAGTGGTCAGACCACGTGTGGTCGGGGTTTTTGCTGGTCAGCATAGTGTATATCTTTCTGTTGAGATGGATATGTGTTGTTGGACATTGCTATGTGATGTGGTTTCCTTGTCTATGATGGTTGCAGGACTTTGGAGTTAGGTCATGGTGAGGCGAAGGGGATCAGGACTAGGCTGGGAGAGCTGAGGTCCAGATGATCAAGGTGTCGCCAAAGATGACTGAGGCTAGGGAGTAGCTGCAAGCCGAGAAGACAAGGGAATGGATGAGATGCTAACTTGGAGCTGCTCTGATCTAGGAGGACCGTTGGATCGCGGGCAGGAAGATAGAGTAGCGGGTCAAGTTAGTGTGAGTTGAATAGCGTGCAAAACCCGTTGTGTTGTTGGGTTTCGGGTGAGCCCATGCATAGCTTTGTGAGTGGGTAAAATCTCAGCCCTTGATGGAGTGCTCTAGGGTTTAGAGGCTCATCCAAGGGTGGTAGGTGTTCCAAGCCTGCTATGAATAGACAGGAGAGGGGTGTCTCCTTGGGGGTGGCAGTGAGGAAAGTCTACGTGAGTAGTTGAGAGTTGTTGAGAGGACAGTGTAAGGATCAAATCCACGGCTCTTGAATGTTGGCTTAGGATTGAAGCAGACATCCAAAGGTGGGAATTGATCCTGTGTCACTATAAATAGAGGGTAGGGCAGCCTCCCTCTTTGAAGGTTTTGAAGGTTCGAGGTTTTCTTTGCTCATTTGAGCTTTGCCCACTTTGTTGTGAGGCTTTGTAAACCTCCCTTCCGTAAATGAAATGTTCTTCATTTCTATTCTGTTTCATTTCTCTTACGTATTTACATTACGCACTTAAATTACATTATCTAAATTCGCATTTACTTACTTGCAATTTACCTTACGTAATTTGGATTTGCCTCATCTCCTTCTACATGCTATTGAGTCTTTGTTGAAATTCATGATTGATGAACTCTTCTCTGGATTCGTGCTTTCAATCTTTTAGGCAATCCTTACGTTCTTGTTGCAAGTTGTAAATCATGTGTTCTTAAAGTGCGTAAGCGTGTGACTTGCGTTCTTTAGTCTTGATTGGCTTCTGGTTCTTGTTGCCAAGGATGAAAGATTGCTGGATGAATCTTCTATAGATCATATCCCAATCATCTAGGCAATCTACAACCTCTTCTATTCAGTTTTGCAAGAAACCAATTTCTGTGCCTAGTTTTCAGATAGTGTTTCTATTTGTTTGAAGGGTTGTTTCTTCGTGTACTTACTTGCTATGATTTGTGGAGAGTCATCCAAGGATTTCTGACCATCAACTCCCAGCAGCAAGTCATTCTCAAAGCCATATCACGGCGGTGGCTTTTCAGCATTGGATCTAACTGTCCTACGTTGTGCAAGAAGTAAATCTAAATGAGAGGAGTCAAAGGGAACATTACCACTTGCCCCAAGGGGAGGCAAGAAACTTGATGAAGAGAGATTTGAGAAGAGATTTGGGACTGGTATTGAATCAATTGGACTGGCAGGTTGTTCAGGTTATGGTTCGTTTGATAAAACTTGCTCAAGTGCAGATGATAGCTGCTATTTCTCCCCTGTCTCCCTGGTTCCTCTACTACCTCTGGTAAAACTTGCTCAAGTGCTGACGGATGTTCCTCCTCCTGTTTATGGAAGCGTATTCTCTTATATACTTTTAATTCTTTTAGGGCTGTCACATCACTTGCACATTTTTTTATCCTGACACAGAGAGGGACATGGAATTGTACCCACAACAACAACTTCACTCCCACCTCTTTGTTCTCCCCTCTCGACTATCACCCTTGGTGACAGGAGAGAATTTCTCTAAGAATTGACCAAGATCATTAGTACTCGTGTAGTATGGCTTGAACTATTGAAAAGTTACATCCATACTCACAAATAATTTTTTTTCTATTGAGTTCCAGCACTTATATCCCTTCTGACGAGATGAATATCCTATGAAGACACACTTCAAAGCCTTAGAATCTAGTTTTCCAACCGTTGGCAAGTGATCGTGTACAAAGCACACACAACAAACACCTAGGGGAAACCTTAAAATCTCATTGACCCAAAAGAAGTTCAGTGGGATACTTCATCCCAAGTATTCGAGATGGTATACAATTGATAAGATATGTAGCTGTCATAATCACCTTACTCTAGAATCTCTTTGGTACATTTATCTGAAACATGTGTGAACGTGCTAGATCCAACAAATGTTGATTCTTCCTCTCAGCCACTACATTCTGAGGTGGGGTTTCTGGACAAGTGGTTTGATGAAGTATCCCATTCTCTGAGAGATATGCTACAAACTCCTTATTATCATACTCAGTTCCATTGTCTATTCGAAGAATTCAAATCTTCGCATCAAACTAAGTTGCCACCAACCGATGGAAGTCCTGGAAACATGGAAGGGCCTCGCTCTTGTGCTTCATCATATATATCCATGTCATACGAGTATAGCAATCAATGAATGTGACAAACCACTTAAAACCACTCACAGATGTAACTGAGCATGGACCCTAAACATCTGGATGTATTAATATAAAAGGTTCATAACTCCGAAGACCAAAACTACTATAAGTAGATCGTGTATGCTTTTCAAACTCACAAGCATCACACGCAAGTTTACTTTTATCTACTTTATTAAACAACTCAGGGTATATTAGGCTCAAACTCTCAAATGAAGAATGTCCTAGACGATGATGATACAGCAAAATCTCTTCCTCAACTCCTCTTGTAGCCACGGCCAATGTTGTATCCACCTAATCAACATACCACAGTCCATTACACCTGATTCCATTCCCAATTCTCTTCTCTTAGAACAGACAAGAGTCCTTATCAAATAAAACAGTGCATTTGAATTGATCGATGAAGGAACTTATTGAATGAAGATTAACCAAAAAGGATGGGACATGCAAGACTAGAATAAAGCAATGGATAGTGTGCACTCTACAAATCCTACTCCCTAAATAAGCTGAGAGGTCCCATCAGCTATTTGAAAAGTTTCAGAGTGTGTACATGGAATGTAGGATACAAATGCCCTAAGAGAACCTGTAACATGCTTAGATGCTCCTGAATCTATGATCCAATCAATATGAGGATGCTTATATGTGGATGCAAGTGCCTGTGCCTGAGTACCTTCACCCATGTGGGCATAGTTAGCAATGTTACCAAAGGAGGTGGTAGGTGTCGTCGTAGAATCCTAAGAAGACTAATGCTTTGCCCTTCTGCCATTTTCCCACTGTATTGCCTGCTCGCCTAGTAATAGTCATACTTTCTTTTACCATAGACATATTGGCTACTTCGGCCTCCACCATATCGTGGAAGAGGACAACATGACTCAGGTGTCCTCTTACCCTACAGTTGTAACACTCCCTATCATCAGGTATAACATAGGCAGATCTGACTAGGTTGTTGCCCTCCATCACGCGTAGTCAAACTTCCTCCTGCATCATAGCTGAAATAGCTTCCTCCATAGTAGGTAGAATCGCCAAGTAAAATATGGCAGCTCTCGTACTCTCAAATTCTGGATTTAGCCCCTTTAAGAAGTGTGTGACTCGCCTACATTGCAACCATAGTCTACCAACTTCAATATCACCGGCACATGTCAATCGCAGTGGATCATAGTGATTCAAGTCTACCCATAGCTACTACAACTCACTAGCATACTCCTGGGCGGTCTTCCCTTCATGTTTCAGGGCCTCCACCTTGCCCTGAACCCCCACCATCATCATCACGTTGCCTACCCCAGAGTACATGTTGCTCAACATCTTCCATATCTCCGATGCATTCTGCATTGTCACCACCATAGAGTTCGTGGTGTTCCACATCCTCTAATCCATGATTATCTTGTCTAAAGACTCAACACAAATCTCCTGCAGGTGTTGCTTCACTCCCTTTGTCCTCAGAATTAGCTGAGCCCTTCGAGACCAACTCAAGTAATTTTTGCTTCCTTCTAACTTCACATCATTCGACATCAGCTCTGGCTTTAGTTCAGATGATCTTGTACCAGTCATTGGACCAATCATACCTATCGCTAAAAGGTCTTGTAATATGCTTCTCATATCACCTTGTGTGACCAGTGAAGAAATTGACTAAAAAATTGACCTCTTCTTTTCTTCGACCACCCTTATTGCGGCTTCCTCCTCCTACTTCCTCATGGCCTCAATCTCCTTTGGAGTCATCTTGTACAATGAACTGGAGCAATACCGATCACAAATCTATGCCACGCGTATCACCATGATCACAACAATCCTTTAAGCATCAATGTGAACACAAATCACACACGTGCATTTGATACACATGCTATTTAAAAAACAAATAAACTTTTTCTCCTATTTTTGTTTCCTTATTTCTTTTTTCTCATTTTCTTTTTCCTCTTCCTTTTTTCTTTCGATTGAAGCCACCTTCTCCTTTTCGATCGAAGCTGACCTTCTCCTTTTCTTTCTCTTCTCTCCTCCTCCCGATGAAATCTGAGAGAAGAGCGAGAGAGCGGCGTCCTCCGAGCGACGACCTCCGAGTGGCTACCTCCCCAATCCTGAGTGCTGACTATGCCTCGATCCCGAGCCTAGTGGTCCGAGTAGTAGTGCCCTCGAGCATTGGTGATGGCGATCCACTCAGCAATGCCTCGAGTGGATCCAGGCGACAATGGGGATGATGACCCGCTCAATGGTGCCCTGAGCGAATCTAAGTGACGGCGACCTCCGAGCAGCATCTCCTCCGAACGGATCTAAGCGGTGGCGGTGAGGATGCGACGGATCCTAGCAAGGTGGCGAAGAGGATGAGATGGATCAAAGGTTAGGGCTCTTATACCATGTAGATTTTGTTGAATATTGTGTGTACCCTATTGGATCTCACACCCTTTATTTATAGAAAAGATTACCACTGTACAAGGATCTAACTCTATCTGTTCTGAATTCTTATCCCAACACTTATATCCTTATCACAATAAGGACTTAGAGAGCTACCGATGCTCAATTAATAGCATTATCATTTTAATCATTTGTTGTTAGAGATATCATGTAGCGAAACATTATTTCATTAACAGGAGAAATAACCGGTCACTTATCATGACTTTCAAACTATCGCTTTACACCACCTTATGATGACCTATCATATTCGAATTCAAATATACGATTTTAGCGATATTGTTTTGACATCAATTGCTTTCATCCCTTTTGACCCTTCATCTATGAGTATCATCAGTACTCTGCTATAGACTTTAGATTTTAGATCCACATAAGCAATTATAGAGGAACAATTGTCGACAATATTTCTATTGTTCTCCCGTATGCATCTCTCACGTGGATATGTCAATATTAACTAGATCTTTCATCATTTCTCAAATGATAGATTCTTGGTTTTTTTTGCAATCCTGACAAATATAACACATACGTGGAAAAGTGTTGGCCTGTTCATTCTGCTGATAAACTTTTGGTGAGACCTCTCACCTGATAGGTAAGTCCAATCATAGGAGTTTTATATAGTGATTTATCAGTCAAATGTCTTTATGTTAATAGATCGTAGATTGTCAGGACCCGAATATGCAAATCCGGACCCTCTATGTATACTGCACAAGTCCATAATCACGCTAGTGCACACAGGCTCAACATAGATGAATACCACAATCATACATAACGAAAACATAATAAAAGACATTATATATTAAATATTAAACTGTTGACTGACCTTATGGTCAAACTTACAGGATTATGCTCCGTAAGGCTAAATAACAAATTAAACTGCAGCGGAATAAAAACGTTGATAAACCCCCAGTATACCACAGACAACTAATAAGGCTCACCCCCTAATTATTTGTCTTCTCCTGGAACACCTCCTTCAAAGCTGGTGTAGACTTCTCACTGGTGATGTTGATGTTGGCAAGGGTGGGTACTTAAAGCACTCAACAAGTTGTGCACAGAATGCAATTCTATAACTATATGCAAGGCTTATTATTCCAAAAGAATGGCTAACATGGCTATTTTGCAGTAAAGCAGCATTTATGAACAAGTACAATAAATAGATTGTAAAGACAGTAAAACAAATAACAGTAAATAGTAATTTTAGCATTTCAGGTAAACCAAGCTATCCAATCTAAGTCAAGTTCCAACTTTCAATAACAGCATCCAGCATTCCCATCCAGGTTTTCATTTAATAAAATCTAACACTTGATTGTAATCCTCGAGCATTGCTCAATACCGCGAGCACGGCTATCCAAATAGATTTTACACTCTGCAGAGGTTATGCACTTTACCCACACGACATAACTATACACCACAAAGGCGAGTGGTCATTACAAAACCTCTCAGAAACCTTTATCCTAGCATTGACCATCCCGGTAAGCCATACACTACACCTTCCCTCAGCGGAGGAGAAGGATAGGACCGACAAACCGTTAGATTGATGTGTAACGCCACATCCTCCGCTATAACCACAGTTCCATGTATGCATGCTTCTCTGTGATTATCCACCTGAGGAATCATATATCAAGATATTGGTAATCCTACTAAGTTAGGTCTGTCCCATTCCAGTTCATGTGGTTGCATGATTGACTCAGTTCAAAGGCTCGCAAGGTTAAGTCCTTAAGATGACCGAGGCAAGACTTCCACAAACCCTTTGCCATTCTTGGCCCACCTTGGCACACTGACACTTGCCACTTGCCCTAATCTAAATTATTTACCACCCCAGTTGATTACCATGCACCACGTGCCATCAACAAGTCAACATCGTTTCGTGACATACGTCACTACAACTCAACATCATTGTATGACAGCACCCGACACACCTTTCATAAATATATTCCGTATTTCATTAATCAAAATTCACTTTTGATGTTGCAAAAGAAATGTGGTATACGTGGCATGGCTAAGCAAGCTAAACACGGTCTAACCAACCCATGTTGATTGCTATAATATTAACCAACTAATAATGAACCATCCTAGGGTGACAAATAATCATGGCATATAAATGACAAGGTAGGGTATAGATCAATTGGTAGATTAACTATATCCCAATCTAACTTGAAACCGTTGTACACATAAAATATCATGCAATAATGTAAAACGACATAACAATTTTGTAAACTGGGTTCCACATGGTCAAAGCATAACTTGCCTTTAGAAAAGCCCTTATTCTTGCTCTAGACCTTGGTCTTGAATCAACGATTCCTCCTCGGATGTTTCGCACAATTCGACGTCTACGCGAAACGAGATAGAATACCAAATAAACACCAAAATAGAGAGAAAACAATATCCAAAAATCAAATAAAATTCACCATGAAATACATCTAAATTTTACAAATTTTTAGAAATTTGAATCACCTCAATCGGAGCTCGTATGAGGAAGAACGGGCTCTCGGAAGATTCAAAAATCCTAAAAATCAGAAAATTGAAAATTGAATAATAAACCGAATTATTTTTATAAAGAAAAATTGTATTATTGCGTCATGCTGACGTCACGGACACCCGAACCAATCACGTGCCAACACGTGGCGCTGATCAACCGTAGACCCGGCGCACGGTTCCTTGTGTCACATGCCCGACACGCGGCGAGACCAGATTGGTCGTTGCACGTGGCTCAATCTGACCCGTAGAAAACAGATCGGATGGCCATAGATCATGCGCATCGTGGCAGCATCTTGACCGACCGATTAGATCCAACGGTTCACCTAAGAAGATGAGGTTTACTGCAGCGCGGCTACACGGCTCGATCCTAGCGGTTCGGAGATGATCCGACGGTCAACAACTTACGGATCTGGCGATGGTAGCACGGCGGCTAGATCTTCACCATCACTGAGAAAGATGACGCAGCGACAGCGTTCCGATGACGATACGGTGTCGAGACTCCACGGATCAGATGCGCAACACTTCGTCGAACTCGGATCTGGAACCAGAGTGGCGGAGTACAGCTTGATGGCGACGTTCTCGAGCAAAAACTGCGGTGGCACAAGGAATCAACTGTGGTGAGGTCATGCAGGCGCTACAGGGCTCCACAGGCGGCGGCGCTTTAGGGAAAAGATGCGGTGAAAACTGGTGATCCTCGGGGACCCAGCCTCCCCTTAAATACCCTTGGCAAACGCGCTTAAATCGAAACCCTAGGCCCACACAGCGGCAGAGTCCGGTTCCGATACAGCAGCAGCACTCTCCGAGTCCTACGTGGAGACGACGACTGCGGATCGTCCAATGATAAATGAACAGGCACGATACACCCTAACGTGGCACGATCCTAACGACCTTCAACGACTAACAGTTGAGATCAGATGGAATTCTGAATCGGTACACCACGATCTCACGCGTTTGATCCTAATCCTACGGTCTCAATGCATTAGGGTTTACTAACCTCATTATCCAACGCTGACCGCTCGATCTACATCAACGGTCACGAGCGAATCTGGGCTAATGGGCCGGCGACACTGAGTGATTGGGCCGCGCAGACGCGGGCCACTCTTGCACAGTGCTGGGTTGCGGCCTAGTACTGTTTGTTGAAATTTCCACGAGTTTTTCTTTTAAAATAATTCTAAATATTCACTTAACTAGTTTTGGGCATTAAAAATGCTAGGAAAAATCCAAGAAAATTCTCAAAAATACTTTGAGACATTTTTAATTCAAATTAAATATTTTTGTCAAAACTTTATATTCACTTTATCTATAAATAATTAGTTTCATAAAATGGCCAATATACATAATTTAAAATAATTCCAAATAAATCCTAGGAAAATCCAATAGATTCAGAAAAATCAGAAAATACACAATTAACAATAAAATAATAATAAAGGCAAATTTTGGGATGTTACATAGATCCATAGGCATCCCCATAAATCATAGATCCTAGATCCGCAAGCATCCCCATGAATTCTTTTAACATTATAAGTCCTCTTGCATAAGTGGCATTCATCCTGGGATAACTCCACTTTATGCACATTTACTCTTTTTATAATATATGGTAGACTTTTCACTTATCAACCGCGAGAGTATCCTCTCAACTCTTGGTTCAATTTTGCTAGTGCATGCTTTTAATTTCTACTCATCATAGCAGCATTGAATTGAAGATATTTCATTCATACAATTACAACATCCAAATATGGGCTCTATCCTCCCTCTAATGTCAGGATGACATCTTAAATTAATAATGTATAAAAAATCCCTAATCATGGTTTTCTAAGTGCCCATGATATTACGATATGGTGGTGATTTATGTGGAAAATATTCTATTTCTTCCTAAATGGATATTCTCATCTCTTAGACTCTGTGGACTAGTATCTCCTTGATGATTTTCAAATGGACTAGTCACTAGTGGTATATGCAGTGTAATGAACTCATTCTTAATGCATCATTATGCAAAAAGATCCCAACTGGGTATTTCCAGTTCTTCATTGGTGAACAATTGTCACATTTCTTGCATAATGGAAATTCTCTTCTCTTAGACTTCTGTAGATCAGTGTCTCATGGATGATATTTCTGCTAGTTAAGGCTTCTTACATAACTCAGTACTCCACTCTTATACCCAGAATCCTAGAACTGGGTTCTTAACTCTACGAGTTATTTCAATTTATCTTCCTAGGAGTATAAGTACAAGTGGATAATATCCACATAGTGGGTAAACCTTGCTTCCACCTAGTAGAGGCAACAATCAATACCACAAAGTACATGTATGAGCTTATCATGGGATCAATTAGCTCTCATCTGAATCCTCCCAAGGGAATCAAGTGATTTGTCCCTAATGATAATCGTAACCTTCAACAGAGGTCTTACACTTAATGTGTAAAAAATATTAGGGATCCTATTTTAGCCTATTAAACCATATCTCTCAAGAGGTCCCATACATTCATCTCAAGATTAAGTCCACTGAAGGATACTTTAATGTAGTGGCCAGCAGAAAATGTTCATAGTCTAGTCTTATTTTATCAATGCCCAAATTGCCTCAATATATCATATAACACATGCAAGATTTGGGATGTTTCCAATGAGAAATGTTTATATGTGGTCAATATAAATGTGTTCTAATATAACAACTTGTAGAGTATATCAAACAATACTACATACAGGTGTAATCATATGCGGAAATAGAACATAATAAATGACCATTTAATGCCCAAAGATTAAACAAGAGCATGGAATTAAATGTTCTTTCAGAACATCAAACTTGATCACCCAAAGAATAACGTTGTTTTAACACGAACACACATCTTAAACAAAAGAAGGTAATTTAATATATACCCGACTCAAAACTAAGAACAAGATTCCTAGTATACTTCTAGGAAATTAAGATTACTCATGATCAATATCACCCTCTAGGTCATTATATTTTATTTGGGAATCAAGATTACTCTAAGCAAATCTTGTATAGCATAAATACCAAAAATCATTCAACTTGTTGATCTCCCCAATGCTTGAAAATCATTCAACTTGATAATTTTGAAATATCCCATTGTGTGCTTAAGGGGGTTTTTCGTATAGCTCCAGCTCCACCAAAATCTGTGGAGTTGGTGGAGCAGGGTATCCTAGCTCCAGAAATTTATGAAGCTGGAGTTGTAGGTACATTAAGAGTGTTTAGGTGGGTCATCTTGTTTACATTTTATACTAAAAATATAAACTTAATTCACTTTATTTTAGCCTACAAGCTCCAGATCTGAGGTGGAGCTAGGATCTGAAGCTCTGCCAAATAGGGACTTCCACCAAAGATTTTCTTATGCTCAGTAGGCTGATCATTGCCTCTAGCAATATCACCTTTATTTTGACCTAAGATTTCCCACGCTATTTGCCATCACTCATCATTATATCCATTGCTCTTTATTTGCCACTTCCCTATTCCTCCCCCTCTTCACTCCAACGTTAAAAATTTCGAGTGCATATGCCCTAGGCATATATGGGAATTAACTCGGATTATACTATAGTGTATACCTCTTGAGGCATCATTTATGTTGATTTGAAGCCTAACGGATGGGGGTGGAAAATTATATCTTAAAGTGATCTTCCCTGAGATCATGTAGATTTAACTTCAAAGTGCTATTTAGGGAACATATTACAAAGCCATCAAAATCAATTTAGAGTTAATCGGATATCAAGAGTATATGAAATCATCATATAATGTGGAAAATTTATCTACAATGTCAAGCATATCTTCTACTTTATTTTATTCAATGCAATAAATAGCACAATATGCTCTCGACAAATTAAATTATTATGCTAAAAGCATATGGACTTCATAAAAATATCTAACAACAAGGAAATAATTTCCCTTAGATTTAGATATTTTTCTATGAATTTCCAACCATTTTCGTAAATTTTGTACAATTTTCTATGCCCATAAAGTAATTCTCTTGATTACTTCGCGTGCAAAAAATAATTATTGGAATAAACTAAATGCCATTAAGGTATTTTTTTAAGTTAAAATAACTTAAATGGCCTTTTTGGAAAAATCCTAAAAAGGTGGAAGCCCTTATGTGTAATTTTCTTCTGCAATTTCTGTAGCCGATAAGGACTTGTTCACAATTTCTAGAAATTTTGAGGACCTTTTGTAAGATCTTCAGTGTCACAAAATTCCAGGGCCTTTCTATAAAATTTCCATCAAAAGGACCTAAATTTAACTTATTAAGAGCTTATATGGAATTTTCACAAATGCCAATGGTTTATTCGCAAAATTACCATGGGCCATTGATTCCATCGGTACGGTCTCATCTGGGGCAAACTCAGTCTGCAAGCTGAATATATTAGGCCCTTTGTGGGCCTTTACCATTGGATCGAAATAAATAGGAATGGCCCATAGTTTGATGGGCTTGTATTGGCGCCCTGTGGGCTCACTCGGCCCAGTCCATCCGACCTGCATGGCTAGGGTTAAGAACCCTAGTCGAAAATGACTTAGGCTTGAGCCCCATTTCTTCCAGCTAACTGGCTCCCTTCTAGAAACCTAGCCACCCTTGAGCAAAGAAGCTTTCGGTGATAGTCATGCTGATGGCATCCAGTGTGGTGGAGAGCCTAGTAGTGGCAGCCTTGAGCAAACCCGGTGGCTACCCCATGTGAAGCTGGTGGAGAATCTGGCGGCGGCTCCACCCCTCCCTTTTTTGCCTCTTTCTTCCAGTGGCTCCGTGAGCTCCGGTGGTGACATATCTCATCGATAGTGTGGTAGTCCAAGGGTCCACCCTTAGCGGTGGAGTAGTGGTCATCTCCGGTAACCCAACCTTGAAGCATATATAGGAGAGAAGTGTCTCCAGCACCCCCTTCCTGTGCGGTGGTTGCAATTCAGTTCCGATGATGGCAACCTATCGGTGGCTCCACATGGCCCACCAGTGAGGAAGAGGACTATGACAACAGCCTCCCATCCTTCTTGTTGATGATGCATTCTAGCTCTTCTAGAGCAGTCCAGTGGTGGCATACAGTGGCGCAACCGGTCTTCCACATCGGTGTGCCAATGTGAGCTCCAACTCCGAAGGTCACGGAGTTGATGTGATTCGATGCAATGCAGTGGCCAACATGAACATCAACACTAGATAGGTGAGGATCTAATTCTTTTCTATTCCTCTTCTTATTTCAATCCATGATTGAAACTTGTTTTTATATATTGATCTCAAACTTGGATCAATGCCGTCTAGATTGATTTCAATCTGTTAAGAACTCTCTCATTCATTTCTTCTTTGATTCAATCATGGATCTTATATGGTTGTGAATCGAAACACTTTGTTTCAATCTCGGTTCTCAAACCAGAACGTTTACAATTGTTATCCAATTAGATTAGATCCATGTTCATGTTCCCTTATTTTAGTCGATTCTATCCATGATCAAGTACCACATATAACGTCCCATCTTGCCCAACAAAATAGCTGTGATGATGGCTTGCTCAACGATGGCGATTGAGCCCCATCCGCACACTCGATGGCATGTCGGATCAACAGTCTCTGTGGCACCTGCGCAAAAGGCATAGTGCATTACGACACATGTCTGCCACAAGGTAGAATGTTAGCAGTCTGGCTCTAATCTTGTGTCCTCGACACAATGAATTGTGACAACGTTAGCGGAACACGCACACGATGCGGTGACCATGGTCCGTCCCGCTCTCACACATGGTGATGTCAGCGATGTCACCTCATGTTCTCTCGAGCACAGTGACATGGATACGGCGGTGTCCCATCATCTTACCGATGGCGAGCATGACAGCAACACCCCACACTAACGGTGTGGCATCGCCGATCTACGCACATGGCATGGTGGCGACGGCCATGGTGAGTTGTGTCACAACACAATCTTGATGATTTTCCGGTGTCCTTGCCGAAGCAAGGCACAGCAACAACACGCACATGGCATGTCCTATCAGCTAGCCACCAACCATGCACAAGGCACAACATGATGTCGATCACGCCACGGCGTAATCAATGGTTTGTGAATTGATTTGGCGACGTCACTGTTGTTTGATGAATTTTTTAAGCAAAATTCATGAAAATAATAAAGAGACAGTGGCCCACGTGACAATCAATAATTATTAATACGCGACGAAAGAGCAGCATGGAGGGTATAAAATTCTCTAAAGCAAGACTATCGGCTATGTGTGTCAGTTTTTTTAAGCGTAACCTATCTAATATTAAGCTCATTTAAGGATTTATCGTGACTCATAAGGAGCAGAAATGTTCAAAAGGATCACAAATCGGACTCTTTTTTAAAAAGATACGGTTTATGTAAGCCTATTTGATCAAACAAAATAAAAATTAAATAAACTACCACGTCACGTGTACGGCCATGCACATGTAAATAGGCATACACAGTGGCCTTTATGGCATCGGTCGGTTGCCAGTGAAATAAAAGAATATCACGGGTGTGTGTAGGGATAGAATAGTAACCGATTCAAACACATGTTTCTCACACAGTTTCAACCAGTGTCGTGAAAAACGTATTCGCTCAACTGACAAACTAGTACAGTTAAGAATTACAGTTGATTAATCAAAATTTAACAGACGATTATGAGTTCCTATTAATATATTATTTACATTCAGAATTAATTAGAAATATTTAGTTACCTAATGTTATTGTAAATTATCACTTTAGCAAACATGTTTTACATTTCATTGTTTATACTTCCTCCAAAGATAAATAATATAAACATTATGACACAATATTATAAACTAATTTAGCATACTTAGTAAATATATAAGCTATTTTGTGATTAAATAGAAAAACGGATGATTAATAAAAAAATAGCCTATTAATTTGATTATACATAGATTAATCATTCGACCATGTTAATTACACTCTAATTAAACTATTTATAAAATTTAATCACCGTCACCGATTAATCAGTGGAGTCCACCGTCACAACTAGAGGTGGGCGTCGTCTAAAATCTTGGGCGGCCAAGCGCGAACCCATCGTGCTTCGGACGAACCGTGCGGGCCGTCAGTGCCGGCTTCGCCTTGGCGAGCCCAAGCACGCCCATTTACGCTTCGTCGCGTCGTCGCTCAAGTCCGGTCCATTTACACTATTGCGGCGAGAGGAAATGACCCAAATTTGCTTGTAGTAGCGTCGTCTGCGATGCTACGGTGCGGCGAATGTATAGCCACCTTGATTAAATAAATATGTAAATCTACAATCGAGCAACACGCATGGATTAGAGATCCTTGGCGATCCGGTGGATCGCCAAGTTTGCGATTGATGGGCATCCAACCGTCGGATCGGCGAATCGGCGGTCCGGATTAATAAAGCGGTCTTGCTACGATGAAATTGGTACAAGATTGTCGCTCTGATAAATTCTTGCATTTGCTACATTTCATTTCTTCGGCTTTGCTACAGTAAATTGCTTCATTTTTGCTACAGTAATTTGCTCCTGTTTTGCTACAGTAGATTGCCGATTAATTAGATCGTTATTAGCGAACACGCATTCGTTCTCTTGTGTATCTCTGGAGAAATTAGCAAAGTAAGTAAATAAATGACAAGAAGAAATGTACACGCAAAACAATGACTAAATGAAAGCATGCGAAAGAAACATCCTGTAGATATCGGTATTGCTAGCAATGGACACAAATATTGGGGAAAAAGAAGTAAATTTTATTAAATCTTGAACATGTACAAAGTTCTTGCCTCGTTAAAAACCTTACACCCGGTGTAGGGTACCCTCGATAAGGAAAAAGTCTGATAACTACATTTATATACATAGACTACCCGAGGCCGAGATTGTCAAAGTCCGCTACGCGTCAGTGATCTCTGATCCTCTGGGCGATGTTGTGTCCTCTCGACCTGCGCTCCCGATCTTTGAGGCATGTAATTGCCTCAACCATCTCAGTGTGAGAGCGACCTCCTTGGCTCAAGTATCCTCTCCAACGAATCGAAAGTGGATTAAGACGAGACAGTGGACACCGGAACCGTAAGTACATCCCGTGCGGAATGGGATAGCACGGGTAAATCGTTGGTTATTCTTCCACCACAAAAGCAAGTTAAGTTGATTTTCCTCGTCCATGTCAAGCTCGGACTCTATGAAAGGCGTGTCGAGGTAGTGGTTGATCTCTACCCGTGGATTCCATTGTGGTGCGCTTTCGGCGTTTGGAAGATGAACAGACGATTTGCCTTTGACTTCTTCCACATGTTTGAAGCCATCGAACCGCCTCGTGTTTGTTGCGTTGTTGAGGTAGATCTTCGTGCTTCATACGGTGCCAAACTTCTCGTAGTATTTGTGAAAACTCGAAAAACTCGTTATAAACATGAGTATAGGCCTCGGAGAAACCAAGATCGAATGTCTCACCTATTCCCGCGTAGAGCGCCTGCAAGTCGAAAAATTTTCTCCGAGGATCCAAAATGACAAAGAAAACAAGACAAATGTGGAATAGCTTGAAAATATTTTAAAAAATTTTGCTCCATTGGTTCTATAATGGAACGTAAAACATAATTATCTCTATTTTCTTTAAAAGCATTAGCAATAAGCCAAAGCCACTCGATAACTAAGCAAGAAGTTGGGTAATAAACACCTGATAATTTTTTAGTTGCGTCGTAAATTTTTTTAAAAAAATTACGAAAATGACTAGCAATTACCCAATCCGCATCAGTAATCAATACCTCACCATTATTGCAGTTGACGAAGACAGTGATAATGTGCTCGTAGCCTTCGCACCGTTGCAGCATAGTATAAGTTGAGTTCCATCTAACCTTCATATCTAGGTTGAATCTTCTTGGTATCATATTATTGGCCTTGCAGTACTCTGAGAACTGGGCAAACTTCACAGGTGAATTAGTAATAAAATCGATAGCATTACGTATGCCCTCCAAAGTATGTTTCATTACATGCATACCTGCCTGTACAATGAGATTAATAATATGGCATACGCATCTCTGGTGGAGTACAAAACCTCAATATAAGACTCGGTAGCGGTGAGAGATGCTCCATAGCCGTTGTGTTAGCTGATGCATTGTCAAGAGTAATGAAAATAATTCTACTTTCTATTTTAAATTCATTAACAACCTCGAGTATACGGGTAGCGATAGCATGTCCGGTGTGTGACTTCGAGATTGGCCTAAACCCTATAACTCTTTTATTTAGTACGTACTCGTCATCTAGATAGTGCGCAACAATACTAATATATACTGCTCTTTGGTGAGAGGAAGTCCATATATCAGATGTTAATGCGAATGAAAAACTAAGCATCATAAAGGTCTATTTTAACATTTCTAGTTTAGTTGTAAACATTTTACCAACATCACGTATTGTTGTTCTTCTACTAACATGTTGGTATTGCGGGCAAAAACCACGTTGCACTATTCTCTCAAAATTAGAGCTCTCACCCGTTCTAAGTGGAAGATCCTCTGTAACTATGTAACGTGCAATTTCTTCTCTAGCTACATCGGCGTTGTATACCCATGTGCTTACCGAACCGTCGGTGTTGAAGTTGAGTCGTATGCACGCGCCCTCGCCGACCTCCGTCCGTGATATCTTCCTCAAGCAATTCTCCGTGTCTCTTTAGATGACCTGTACCACCACATGCACGTGCGAGATAGTTTAGATTGTGATGATTTGCAAACGGCATACACTACCTCATGTCCGTCAACAGCTTTGACGGTTCATCCATATGTTGCCCGACCACCACGCGCGATCGCCGGTCTTGGCTGCATGGATATGTCGGGCTGCGTGTTCGTGTGAATCTGACGCCGTCCGCATGCACCGAGGTAGCGGCATCCGAGCTCGGTGCATCCGGAGTGTATGAGGCATCCTCGATACCGTGCGTGCCGCCCAGGATGACGGTCATCCATGCCGTAGTCTCCCATCTTTGGGAGAGTTGGCGTGGATCGATCTCTTGATCTGACGAGGGGACTAGGAGGCGCAGCGTGCTCTCCTGCTTTTGCTTTTGCGAAACATTTTATTTCTACAACGAGAGCAAAAAATGCAAGCAAATAGAGTGAGATCTGAGAATGTCTTGGCGCTGAGCAAAAAATGGGCAAGAGAGAGCGCAAGAGAGTTGAGAGTTGTGCAGAGAAAATGCAAGCCATCCCCTGTATTTATGGTGTGTCCAGCGAAATGACCGTTGTTCTGCTGTCGCGTTCAAAATTGCGTTAAAGAGAGCGGGATGGAATCAATCAATCACATCGCTGTCTTCTTTGCGTTCAAAACTTAAAATTCATCAGGCGCGTGATTTTCTTCCCGTGATTCTATCGAATGTGAGCGTGTCCATTCAAAATCGCACGTGATTCCCTCGCTTGCATGCATGCACAGAGAGTTCAATGTTTCGTCATTTCGTTCTCTTTTTCTCAAACGCATGTCATTATGACGCGTGATTCCCGCGAACAATTTTTTCTCGTGATGTACTTTCAGATTCCTTCTCAATCTCTGTTTTCCCGCTGATAACGAGCTTTTTCCTCTCTCTGTTTTCCCGCGGAACAATTAGACGTTGAGGGAGACATTGAATTCAGACATGTGATTCCCTCAAATAATTTTTCCCGTGAGAGACGTTAAAATTACCCGGACGCTGGTCGCATGCGCTACACTCTTTTTTTTCTCCACCGACCGATTGGACTTGAGACTTGACTGCCCAGCGCCTCTCTTTTTCCGCCCTCGGGCCGCGTGCGCGCGTGAGGCCTGGCGACTCCTCGAGTCGCCCGCGTCGTCTCCTCGGGCCCCGCCCCGCCCACCGCGAAGTTCGCGACGCGCCCGGCCGTGCCCCGTCTCGCCGCGCCCCGTGCCCGTGCCGCCCCCTTTGCTTTCTCCTCGCCGTTCTTGGGCTCCGCCCCGACTTCGCCCGCGCGCACGCCCCGCCTCGCGCGCCGCCGCGCGCGTTCGGAGCACCTTCACGCTGCGGCGGCCATGGCGACACGCCCTTCCTCCTTTTTCTCCGCCACGCCCGCGCGCCCCGCCACGCCCGACCGTGCCCCGCCGCGCTGTTCGGAGCACCTTCACGCCGCCCGCCGTTCCGTCCCTCCTTTTTCTTCGCCGGCCCGGCGTGCGCGGGCGGCCGCTGTCGCGTGCCTGCCGCTTGCGTGCGTGCGGCGCGTGCGTGCCTGCCGCCGCCGCCGTGCTGCCGTGCCGCCGTGGGCGTCTTGCGTGCGAGGCACGGATGGGCTATTCGGGCGTCGCGCCCGAGCACGCCGAACTTCCGTGCCGGACGGGCCGCCACCGTGCCGAATGGCGGGCCGACGCAGACGAACAACCGTGCTAGGCCGGCCCGACCCGTTTAGAACAGTAGCGTGTCGGGCCAGGTGTCAGGCTGGGCCGAGCGGGCCTCGTGCCGGCCCAAAATGGCTCGACCCAGTACCCACCTCTAGTCACAACCGTGGTTTCAACCGAAGCCCTAGCTACTCGTAGCTATGAAGTGCCGTACGGCCTCTTCAGGAGGCACGCACATACCCCGGCCCTCCCTCCCTACGAGAAGACGCGCGACGCACGCACGTCCTCCATCCACGCGACAAACAGTCCTCGCTCGATGCACGTACCCGAGGAACACACGTGCTACTCCAAACAGCGAAAAGCAGAGCGACCAACCAGTTGAGTGGAAGGAAAAATCGTAAAACGTTATTTGTTGCTCCTGTCATCATCAACTGTTGCAACTCGCGACATTCGGATTTCCTTGTAAACAACTTGACCTCATCAGATAAGAATAAAATTCTCCAGAACATACACCACATATTCCCCATGGAAGTAAGACTAGATATAGATCAAAACTATCATAGTGTATGATCTCCCAATGAGATGGAATTAGTTACAGAAGTTCACACGAGCGTGGTATAAATTTTCCTATATAAGGAAACTAGCTGTGAAAGTACATAGTTTGAATTTTTGATTGATAGAAACTCTACCGTAACCCAAATAAACACAATAAAGTACCATACTATGTTGATTTTTTCCCCTCACATGGGAGCAAAATTATTTAATGCTTCAAAGAAAACATCATCCAATGCATCATGTGCACATCGTCTGCTGCAAGACCTAGGCACACAATCCGCATAATTTTTATATATCGACACCATGGGCGGGTGTCGACGAGACAAAAAGTACACTTTACCATAAACATTACCATTTGTCTAAGACCGACGAGACTAAACAAAGTTATGGCCTAGTGTCGATGAGGCAAGGTCGCTACTCCATCAATACGTCCCAAACGGATGGGATCGGACACTTCAGAACCAGGCACCAACGAGGCAAAGGCAACACAAATGTCCACGTTCGATGAAGACAGGCACACACATGACTGGGCACCGATAGGTCAAAAGTCATCCTCTCCATCGATGTATCCTATCCGTTAACTGACACGTCGATGGCATATATGACTAGGCATCGGTGAAGAAAAAGCCATCCCATCACATCTGCATCTTCACCGTCTACATCTACATCAACACCTACATGCATATGGACGAGCAACATAAATATAAAGACGACTACTGCGGTACAACTTAATCGAATGTATTCTATAGGCTAAGCCTACATGTGTAATTAACGAACTGAAAGCATCTAGGCACCCCGTGTGTGTTGGTTTTGATAATTAATGACAACTTTGTTATACGATCTAATACTTTTTTTGAGAATATTGACAGTAGATCAATTCCAAGATTGACGACCATGGAAATATCAAGGAAGGTACAAATCAATTGTCAATATGTTAAGATCATGAAAAGGTAAAATTATAAGGTTCTTTCTAGTCTTTTGTCGATCTTGGTGTTTGGAAGAAAGATCGGTGTCGGCGTTTCGAGCACCGGCAAGTAAATTTGTAAGTCTAAGGGGTCGCGCGTTCCACTCCCTGAATGGTTAGACTCAGAAGTCCAAGATGTATCTTGGTTGGGCGAAGATCCCTACTCCAGTTCGTGTGGTGGCGTTGTATTCTCTTCAGTACAGATGATTGCACAAAGTTTACAAGTGAGAGTGCCAATGACTTAGCGAGATGGGTTTGATGGCGCTCTCTCCTCTTCTTTCTACGGGAGTTCCTGCCTCCTTTTATCTGAAAGGAATGGGCGGGTTACATCGAGAATGGGAGAGGGCGAGGCGACCTACACTAGGAGCCTCGGTCCTTCGTTACGCTGGTGATCATCGCTCGGTCTTGCTCATCTTGGGTCGGTAGCTTAGTCGGTCGAGGCGGTTAGGTATTTCCCGGAAGCGGCGTGCACGCCTCTGCGAACCTTACTGGTGTTGGCGTTCTTTGCGCTGGCGTGGGTGTTGCCTCGAGAGAGGCGTGTCTTAATCTTGTATCGACCGGTGATGGGATCGGGAGCATGACTTGGTCGATCATTTAAACCCTCCGGGAAGGAGCCACTTGCCCTTGTATAGTCACTTTGATTGACCCGTTAGTAGGTGCGTGGCGGTTGTCTGGCGGAGAGCCGACACGCGGCCCTTGGCGGGGTGGTCTTGGCACGATCGGTCGGGATTCCGACTGCTGCGGTCGGGAGCCTGCTTGGTCGGGCCGGGGCCGTCTCACGAGGAGGTCGGGAGCTTAGCTCGGTCGGAGACATTCCCTCGATCGGTCGGGAAGGAAGTCCGTGTGGCCTTGCAGTGCTTGATCGGTGAGTGGGTGAAGCGGCTGTTGGGCTTGAGTTGTGCTTGAGGCCATTTGGTCACCTTGGGCGTTAGGGTACCCTGTTATAAGTATTCGTCGAGACATTCCCTCGATCGGTCGGAAGGAAGTCCGTGTGGCCTTGCAGTGCTTGATCGGTAGTGGGTTGGGCGGCTGTTGGGCTTGAGCTGTGCTTGAGGCCGCCGGCTGGTCACCTTGGGCCGTTGGGGTACCCCTGTTATAAGTATTCGTCAATCGGTTTGCTAGAATTAGAGCCGTACTATAAAGAGGGATCTTGACGTTTATCTTGATGTCATTTCGGGTTTAAAGGCTCAAATTACATATTCATATGAATGCTTGATAATATATGTGTTCCTAAATAGAAAATCTTTTTAAACAAATCAAGTCTCTGGAAATCCGGTGCTACTGCCCATGGCAGCGCGGTGCTCTACGGGTGCAGTAGTAGCACCGCTCAATAGGCGGTGTGAAAATTCCGGAGAAGTTCTTTTCTGGTTTCTGGTAGCCCGGTGCTACCGCTTATGGTAACCCGGTGCTACCGGATTATCGGTAGCACCGGACATTAACCCGGTGTAAAAATTCCAGAGAAGGGCGTTTTGTAGCCGGTGCTCTACAAGCTAAGCGGTATGCCCGACATCGGCCGGTGTAAAAATTCTGAGAGGATGTGTTTTCTGGATTATCTGCAGCCCGGTGCTATCGGACCAGCGGTTGCACTGGCACTCAGTCCGGTGCTTAAAATCCAGATAGGTCACTTTTTGAAGAAGGAAAATGAAGTGAAGCCCGGTGCTACCAGTCCTAGTTGGGCGGTAGCACCGGACCCTCTGTAACGGTCTCTGGCAAGTGCATTAAATGCACTGTTCTAGCCGTTGCAATTGAGCCCGGTGCTTCCGGTCCTACATGGGCGGTAGCACCAGAAAAACAGATTTTTGCCAATTTCATGCTCCAACGGCTAGAAAGTTTGGTGGAGGCTATAAATACCTCCTCATCTGCATTCTAGAGCAACTCTTGGTCCTCATTGATGATATTTAAGCTCTAGCAAGTGTTCTCCACTCTTGTGTGCATTCAATTTTTATTTGTGAGTGTGAGAAGTTAGGTTGAGTATTGCATTTCATATTTGAGCCTTTAGACATCGATATTCGACCTCAAGCAAGCGTCAAGGTTTATTACTCTTGGAGGTTGCCGCCTCCTAGACGGATTGGTGGAGATTGTGCACGGTGAGTTTCTCAACGGAGATTGTGAGAAGCCCCAGCAAGTTGTGAAGGCCGGAGTTTGCCTACCCGGAGCGGGGAAGAACTACCTTAGTGATCGAGGAAGGCTCAAGCGAGTGGAGCCGGCTTGACGTGGTTCAAGTCATCTCAACGTGGAGTAGGGGAGACTGGTAAGTCTCCGAGACCACAAGTTAAATTTCTTGTCTCCCATTTATTTGTGATTGGTATTCCTCCTTGTTGAGAATCTATTTCATTAATAGCATATTCTTGATAGTCTTTGTGATCTCTAGTATATTTGCTACTTTAAATTTGACATAGTATCTCAAGTGTATGCTAGAGAAGTTTAGTGTGAATTTACTTTTTGTATCTCTATATCTTAGTGTTATTAATAATTTCTAAATTGTGTCGAAAAATTTAGAAACCTCCTATTCACCCCTCTCTAGTCGGTTATCCTTGATCCTACACAAACGCCATGCAAAGGCGTTGGGAATAAGTGTACTACGCAATCTCTAGCTAGATATTCTCCTTAAGCAAACACGCGGAAGACAAAAAGATGAACTCCTATGGGTGCATGTAATTTTGTATATTCAATACAGAATTAATGAAATACAGTGCTCTCATGTGTTCAATCATCCTTTTGTTTTCACAAATTATGGTGTTATCTGATGCCTAGGTTTATTCGGTGTTTATGCCAAGGAACGACACGAACACAGATCACGGTAATATGTGAATCGATGGCCGAAGAACCCGATGCATACCGGTGCATGAAAATGATGGTCGGGGTTTGGTCGGAGACATCATACATATTTAGAAGAATAGAAAATAGGAGGGTCCAAGTAAATCCAATAACTTGAATTGATCCAGAAAGATCAAGAACCTCAACGGATGTGCACAGTAGATGAATCCAAAATCTGCCTCGTGCGTCAAATAGAACTGTTGCTATGACAACAAAAACACTATCGTGTCAACGATTTCCTCCTGCCACGGTAGGATCCTGCAGATGGCCTTAGCTCCCGAGCTCTCGTACTGATAATGTGTTGTGTAATCGAGGTTGTGCTGCCGACCCATCAAGATCACGTGAACACGATATTAGAACAAAGATGACATATATAGATCCCATAGTTCTTTCTCTTTATTGATATTTCTCGTTGTGTACAATGGGCCTTATGTCCCACTTGTATAATAGGAGATGAGGAAACTTTTCTTGCATGCTAAGTAAGAATCCAGGGAATTACTCAACGGCACTCAAGTGGTTTTTTTGGTTTGTGAGCACATTTTTTTTGTCTATTAGATATTGACGTTTTTCTGCGAGCACTCAATTTTTTGTCTATTAGATATTACTTTGTGAGCCACGTGGTGCTTTATCATTTTGACGTTTTCTATATTTAACTTTGTGATCCATATTTTTGTTTGTTGTGTTCCTTATAGTTTGTTGTTTTTTTTTACAAATTGTTACATTATTTGTAACATCATTTAATTTGGGTAAAACTAGTATATAATTGATGTAAAAAAAGCCATGCATAAAAGAATAATGTTCTTTTTCTTACAAATTGTCACATCATTTTGTATATAATTTTATTTGTGTAAAACCAGTATGTAATTGATATAAAAAGACCATGCAGAAAAGAAAATTATTCCTCATCTAATACCTAAAAAAATTGAGTACTACTTGATAAAATAGTATTCAAATAGGAGAAGGAGACGAGGCAAATTGATTTTATCCATGGATTAGATGTGAAGACTTAAAATGTAATTGCTATTTAGTAGCAAAACACTCGTATTTTTCTTTGACGCTGCAGATATCTAAAGTAATCTAGACAGCTAGTTGTCTAATCTAGTAGGACTCCTAGTTGTCGTTAGGAAACTCTTAGAAAACTGCATAAAAAAAATCTATTTTACAAAGTGTCCATATATATATAAATAGAATATCGAAATGATTTGCGATCAGACGTCCGATGTAAGATTTTTTTATCAAATGTCCACAACATTTTTTACCCATACGTGTAACAAATGTAATCACCTTGTGCAACAAAAACGCGCGATGATAGTAGGAATATCGATCCGGATTGGTGCAATATTTTATACCCATACATGCAACAATTGTAATCACCGTGTGCAACAAAAACGCGCGATAACAGTATGAATGTCCATACAAAAAAATGTTGCACTGGTGATTAAATTTGTTGCACGCGTTATTAAAAAATATTGTGCCGATGCGTTCGATAAAAAAATCTCGCGTTGGACGTCTGATTCCTAGCAACACCCATAGAATATTCTACAAAGACACAAGCAAATAATCCATCCAGTGTGTGTATTCAGTGCTAGGTTCCAAATTTCGATGAATTTCGGCGAAATTTCACCAAAATTTAGGATTTTTGGCTCCTACGAGATCCAAACTACCAGCAGGGTAAAAAATAATAAATTGCTATAGTAACTTCGTTTTTTTCGGCGAAATTTCATGAAAAGAAATCCAGATTTTGATGTTTTATGGCCAGATTTAACTTTAATTACATCGATAACCCAGAAGAAAGTGATCTTTCATGATAATTTGTCGAAAAAATATTTTTTGAGACATTTTAAAATTTTGGCAGAAACATTATTGGAATTTTGTAAAATTGAAGAAGCTTTTTAATGCTATAAAAAATTTATGGTACCATATTAAGAAGTCTAGGGTCAAACAGGAATTTTTTTAAAATATTTTAACTTAATTTGTTATCTTTAAAAATAAAAAATAGAATTAGCATAACGAGGTAGTAACAGTATAGGAATTTTTTAAAAAATATATGTTTGATCATTGTTTGAAAATTTTATGGTAATATTATTGATTCGTCAAGACTATCCATAAAAGTTTTTAAAATTTTATAACATGGTTTGAATCATTTTTCATTCGGTTGAAATTTATCGGTCAGGCTTCAGTTGCACTGTTCGAATTATTAAAAATTCATGAAGCTTAATAATCATCTAAAAATTTTATGAGAACATTAGTGATGCATCATAACCATGCATAATAATTTCAAAATTTTCTAACGTGATTTGTACCATTTTTCATTCAGATCAAACTTCCCGGTCAGTGTTTTATCAGGACAATAACAATGTTTGAATTTTTAAAAATTCCTCAAATGTAATAATCATTTGAAATTTTTTTAGGAACATCACTGATATGTCAGGAACCTCCAAAAACAATTTTAAAATTTTTTGTTTTTGTTTGACCCACTTTTCAGCCAGTGCAAATATACCAAATTTCAGGAATTTCACCCGAAATTTCGAGATTTTTCGACGAAATTTGGTTTCTTTCGGTAGAAAACGAATCGGATTTGATTTTTTTTAATTTCTAACGAGATTTATTCGAAATATCTGAATTTCGATGAAATTTCGGATTTCAATCCCGAACGATATTTTATCCGAAAACAAAATTTGAATCCTTAGTTCAGTGCTACTGCTGATTGACCAAACCTCCTCTCCTTATCTCGCCAACATCCACGCTTCGTTTGCTTTATCGTCTGAACTCCCGTTTCTGACTTCGCTCTCAGAGGCCAGAACCACGAGGTCCACGACCATGCTGATGCTGCACATCACACTCACAAGCTCACACGCTCGCAGCGGCCACCCCACTGCAGTAGAGTAGTAGACAAATAAATATTCCGGGCTCATGTCTTCTCCTGCTCCTCCCCAATCCAATCCACCATTAGCTACTGCCATACAGCTCTCTGCTCCGTGCTCTTCACTCTGTCTAGTTCCCAAGAATCCACACTCGAATCCAAATCTCTGACTGCAGATACCATTCGAGGCAGCTAACTTAGCTAGCTAGGCGAGCCGGCCATGGAGGCAGTGATGGAAGGCAAGCATCTTGTAGTGTTGTGTATGGCTGCAGCGGCGTTGGTGGTTTCTTTGGGTGCCGGCGGCGATGAGGCAACACCGGCGGCGGTGGCGAAGGAGCTACGGCGAGGCTTCTCGGCCGCCCACGACCCGTCCTATTCGCAGTTCCAGTCGGTGCTCTCCGACCCCACCGGCGTCTTCGCCCTCGGCTTCCTCCGCGTCAACTCCACCATGCTCGACCTGGCTGTCCTCCACCTCCCTTCCTCTGTCCCCCTCTGGCGGGCTATCCCGGACCGCCCCGCGCCGTGGTCCGCGGCCACCTCCCTCTCCTTCGACGGCAGCCTCGTCCTCACCGACCGCGCCACCAACCAAGTGCTCTGGTCCACCGCAGCCACCACTGCAGCGGCCGGCGACCGCGCCGTCCTACTCAACACGTCCAACGTCCAAATCCAAAGCAGTAGCTCTGGCTCACCCAGTGTAGTGTGGCAGAGTTTCGACTACCCGTCCGAGACCATCGTCCAAGACCAGAACTTCACCTCCGCGGCGGCGCTCTACACCTTCGACCGGCAGTTCGCCATGCGGCTGGGGAGCAAATACTTCGCGCTGTACATCGAGCCGCCGCCGTCATCGGGCGGCGTCTCAGCCGCCATGTACTGGAAGCACACGGCGCTGGAGGCCAAGGCCCGGATCGTGCCCGGCGGCGGCCCGACCTACGCGCGCTTGGAGCCCGACGGCTACCTCGGCATGTACCAGAAGGAAGGACCCCCCGCCGACGTCCTCTCCTTCAACACCTTCAACCATGGCATCCGCGCCCTCCGCCGCATGACCCTCGAGCCCGATGGCAATCTCCGTGCCTACTACTGGGACGGCTCCCGGTGGGTCCTCGACTACACCGCCATCACCGACCCGTGCGAGCTGCCCACCACCTGCGGCGCCTACAGCGTCTGCGTGCCACCCAGCGGCCGGTGCGCATGCCTGGTCAACGCGACCGACGGCACGGGATGCGCCGCCGCCTCCGTCGGGGGCGGCTTGTGCGGCACCACGGGCGGCGAGATGGGTGGGCTGTACTTGGCAGTGCGGAGGCAGGGCGTTGAGCCGGTGAACAAGGAGCTGGTGGGGTTCGAGCACGCGGCGTCCGCGGAAGACTGCGAGAGGCGGTGCGCGCGCAACTGCAGCTGCTGGGGTGCCGTGTACAGCAATGGGACGGGGTATTGCTACCTCATGGACTACCTGGCGCAGGTGATGGTGGCGGCCGACGAGAGAAAGGTGGGATACTTCAAGGTGAGGAGCCTGGAGGAGGCGGCTCGCGGCGGCCGGGGCGGGAGGTTTAGCGGCGCCCAGGCGGCACTGCTCGCAGTCGGCATCGCGGTGGTGGTTGCCGCGGCTGCGTTCGCGGTCTACAGGGTGTGGGACAGGAGGCGCCGTACGTCCGCGGACGCGAGGCGGCAGCTGGGCGCCGACGACGAGGGGCTCTCGCCGGGGCCGTACAAGAACCTGGGGTCCTTCAGCTCCGTCGAGCTCTCCAGCTTCAACTCCTTCCGGAGGTAGCCAAGTGCGAGTCTGAGACGCCTGAGATGCGGAGCAGTCCAAAGGATCTGTGAGATCGCGGCGAAGCTCTCGCCGTGGACGGAGAAGGCGCACAGGCACGGCAAGGGAGGCACGACAACGGCCGCTGATCGGGGAGCAGCGGACCAGCCCAAGACGACGGTGGTATTTGGGCCGAGTTATTGCGCAGCAAAGTAAAAAAATTTCGAGCAGGGCTGCAGTTGTAGGATTTGGGCTCATTTAAACCTTTTATTTAGGCCCATATTGGCCCTGCAATGTGGCTGTTGGATGAAGCCCAGAATCCATTGGTTCGTTGGGCAGAAGCTCGGGCATTTTCGTTCGTGAAGTGGCCTACAAATCTGAATACTAAGGGTGCAAATGAGTCGGATTAGGATGGATACTGTTGTAAAACGTAGTCGTTCATCCACGATCAATCAATAGCACGCCAACAGGATCACACGATCAAGAAAAGGAGCACACAGAATATAAGGTGGAACTCTCTCACGCTTTATTAGATTGATCTCTTTACATGGGGGTAACCCAATATATATAGCAGAGAGCATTAGAGATGAGTTCGGATTCGCCCACAAATAAGAGATAGTTAGTAACCGAATCGGTTATGGAATCTTATCTCATAACACTCCCCCTTGGGCGAATACCACGTAATACACATGTCTCGTTAAAAACTCCACTCAAAAACCCGGTGGGAAAAAGGAGATGGAGAAAAGAGTACATTGCACTCGTACTTTATGTAGCACTAGTTGCCTCGTTAAAAACCATTACGTGAGAAACTTCAGGAAAACTCACTAAGGGAAAAGAGTACAACTTATAATCTTCTAGATTTAAATTAGGATCTTCAGGATCACCATAAGGGTTATGATTCAAGGGTTCACTCCCCCTGAACTTTGCATATCTCTAAGTCTTCTCATCCCAATGCCTTTAACACATCTTTGAAATGTGGATTTAGACAGGATTTAGTGAATAAATCTGCAAGATTTTCACATGACTTAGTTTGCAAGATTTTTATCTCATCGTTCTTTTGGAGTTCGTGAGGATAGAATAACTATGGAGCAATATGCTTCGTGATATTACTCTTTACATAACCCAAATGCATTTGTGCAACACAAGCAGTATTATCTTCATAGATAATAGTGGGGATATCGACGGTTTTAAGGCCACATGACTTCTGGATGTGGTTAATCACATGTCGTAGCCAAACACATTCTCGTGAGGCTTCATACAAAGCTATGATCTCTGAGTGGTTGGTAGAAGTAGCCACCAAAGTCTGTTTACAAGACCACCAAGAAATGGCTGTACCACCGCAGAGAAACACAAAATCAGTCTGTGATTTGGCACTGTGGGGATCAAACAGATAGCCAGCATCCGTGTATCCCACCATGGTTAAATCTTGGTTCTTCTGGAAAAATAACCCAAGATCTTGAGTACCTTGGAGGTATCTGAGTAAAGTCTTAACACCAGCCCAATGTCTTCTGGTTGGGGCTGCACTATGTCTTGCTAGCAAATTTACAGCGAATGCAATATCGGGTCTTGTGCAATTCGCGAGATACATAAGCGCTTCAATGGCACTCAGGTATGGAACTTCAGGTCCTAAGACTTCCTCATTTTCTATCTTTGGTTTGAAAGGGTCTTTATCCACTTCAAGGGATCTCACGACCATGAGGGTTTTCAAAGGATGTGATTTATTCATATTAAACCTTTCCAATACCTTCTGAGTATAGGAAGACTGATGTACAAGAATTCCTTCTGGGAAATGCTCTAGCTGCAGGCCTAAGCAAAATTTGGTTTTACCCAAATCTTTCATCTCAAACTCCGTCGTGAGGTAAGCACTTGCTTCCTTTATCTCCTCTGTGGTTCCGATGATATTCAGATCATCGACATATATTGAGATGATACAGAATCCATTCTGGGATTTCTTTATGAACACACAGGGACAATCATCATTATTCGAGTATCCCTTCTTCAGAAGGAACTCACTCAGCCGGTTATACCACATTCTCCCCGACTGGTTTAGTCCGTATAGCATTCTCTGCAGTTTGACGCTATACATGTTACGATTATTAGGATCCGGAACTTTGACTCCTTCAGGGACTCTCATATAAATGTTTGTATCCAGTGACCCATATAAATATGCGGTCACTATATCCATCAACTGCATTTTTAAGTTTAAGCTTGCTGCCATTAATATTAATTTTTGGAACGTTATCCCACTCTTTACAGGAGTATATATTTCATCGTAATCGATGTCGGGTCTCTGCGTGAACCCTTGTGCTACAAGCCACGCTTTATATCTCACCACCTGAGTATTTCATTTCTCTTCCGGATGAAAAACCCATTTGATCCTACAGGGATTACTTTAGGAGATGTTTGGTCAACGGGACCAAAGCTTTCCTTTTAATAATGCTTTGCCTCAATTGCTTCTTTTGTTTGACCCTATCAGAGTGCTTCGGCACTCTGCCATGAACTTTGGTTACGGATCCGGCTTTAGCAATTTTAGAGGCAATTATATGTCGACAATTGTAGTATTTCTTTTATACAATTCTCTGCATCACTTGAGGATATCTCTTTATAAATTTCTTCCACTCCTCGTGATTTCCCACAACGATGGAGTGCAGGTGTTCCATTTCCCAACGTGTGATTGTGCGCTTAAATATCTGTTGGGTTATCATCTTGAGGATGGATCACTTGAGGATGTTACCATCTCGGGATGGCTCACTTGAGATTTTCTCAACATCGGGTTGTGCTTCTTCCACCGTCATGGGTAGTGTTCTCATTTGTTTGGTTTTCTAATTCTGCGACGTCTCATGGAATTGAGTCCGTCACTGAGGCCTCCCCTCTTTTTATCATGAGGGTCAAGAGTGGGTTCAATATCCTTCTAGGGTATTTCCACTCTTTCAGGTGCATATACTGCAGGTATATGAGATCTTTCCACTCCCTTATGATCAGTGAAGGCACTTGGCAGATGTTAAGCTTATTTGTTGCAGATTTATCATCCTCCAAACTTCAAGTTCGATCTCTGTAGTACGTGGATCTAAGGACTCGGCATTCTCTAATGTGGTACTTATCTCCCCCTAATGCTGAAAAATATCCTTAGTACAATCAGCGTACCAAGCCATGTACAGATCCCCTGTCATAAGCTCTAGGTATTTTAATACATGACGGAGATTCATAACCTACATAGATCCTCAACTTCTGATGAGGTCTTATGGTGGTACGCTGTGGTGGAGAGTTTGGCATGCATACAGTACAATCAAATTTTCGCAGATGGGAAATACTTAATTCTTTTCCACGCACTCTCTGCAACGGGGAAAATCCATGATGTGCAGTTGGTCTGAGTTGAATTAATACCGCAGTATGCAGCACTGCGTGGCCCCAACAACTGGTGGAAAGCCTACTATTCTGCAAGAGCGGCCAAGCAATAAGTTTTTATTCTTTTAATACAATGACTCTGCAAGGCCATTTTAAGTATGGACATTAGGTATGAGATGCTCTACATTAACTCTGAGAGCCATACAACAATTATTAAATGCTTTTGAGGTAAACTCGCTAGCATTGTCTATTTGAATAGACTTGATCCTTTCTTCTGGAAAGTAGGCTCTTAACTTAATAATTTGGGCAGAAGCATGGTTCCTATAGATAAGAGATATACATTGGACCATCTAGTAGAAGCATCTATCAATACCATAAAATTTTTTAAAAGGAGCCCAACAGGGGCTGAACAGGTCCATAGATATCACCTTGAATTTTTTTCAGGAAATTCAGTGATTTTTCCCTAAATTTTTAGGTAAGAAGATCTAAGAATGAGCTTTCCTTTAGCACAACCAGGGCATAAGAAAAACTTCAGGTCTAAGAAAGACTTTATGCTATGGCCAACAGAATTATTAATTATTCTTCTTATACTATTCAACTCAGGGTAACCCAGTCGATCTGCCAGATCTTAAATATATCTAGGTTTTGCATCGCAACACAAACTTTAGGTTTTATATATGCATAGTATAATCCGGAGGAGAATAAATGAAGCTTTTAACCACACGTTTATTATACCCGTTAAACTTAGTCATGAGTAGGTATTCCGTACCATCCTCATTCACTATCTCCATACGGAAACGATTAAAGGAGTGTGACTGGACTCAGGGTATAATATGGCATTCTTCCAGTGCCAACTATGAGAGTATCGCTTCTGGTGATAGTCATAATATTTTCAATTCACTTAGTGTGGTACAATTGTCTTCTAGACAGATTTTCTCCTCCGCCATCAGATTATACTTTGTTCTATATTGGAAGTATGATTTAACAATCAAACAATTATTGCATCAGGAACAAATTGTAGTATATAGAACAAACATAGCACAATTAATCAAATATCTGAGAAATATCAATTTATTCAATTTTCGAGTGATAATCACTCAACAGGAGCGTAGACCAAATGTTCGTTCAGGAACTAGGGCTAAACTGATAAGGAGACTTATAAGGAATATGTGACATCGACATAGCAAAGTGAAGGGATATTTAGGATACTAATCGAGGTCTCCTTATGAGACATAGGTGCCCTCCTGGGACTCCTCGACATCATATCATCACACTTCTCAACATCCATATCAACAACAGGTTGAACGGTGAAGGGTGACATAATATTATTTCACCAGGTCTTATTTAGTTTTCAATGGATTGCATGTAAAGGTCTACCACATGCTTCGGGATGCGATAGTTGCATGACCAATGGTCAGTGCATCTTTACTTAAATAGGGTTATTCAGGGTTTGCGGCCTTACTTCTGGAAACCTTTGTCCCTTTGCCTTTACTTTTTCACTATGAATTGCCTCTTTCCCTATTTGATATGTCATTCTTCCACTTATCCCCTTTATTCCATTTGCCTTTTCTGCAGCTATGGCTATTGCTAGCCTGTTGAGTATTTGCATGTGCTTCGGGCATTGCAAAACTTCCATTAGGAAGTACGTGATGATTCTTCACCAGGAGTTCATCTTGTTTTTTTGCTTCTAACAAAATGCATGTGTGCTCGTAATACTTCTGGTACTGGGCATGGCGATACTATTACAGCAGTATCCTTATATTGGGGTGGAATGTGCACAATATCTTGTCGATCTTTTAAGCATTAGTAACTTTCTGGTTACATAATGTTAGATTAATGACAAACTTGTATATGACAAAAATTATATGTTGCCACAGCCTTTAAAATTCTGAAAGCGCGGGAGGATCCATTCGCGTTGTACTTCTGGCAACATAACGGATCTTTGCTGGATATCTATTTTTCCTTCAGGGAATCCAAAGTTACCAACTGATCATCTTCCATCGATTATTTGGCCTTCAGGTCCGTATGAAGATGGTGCCTCAGGAGGTGTAGAGCCGTACATCTAGCGGCTTCGGGAAGAGCAGGGGTACCAGCTTCATGCTGAGAAAACAGTAGCTCCAAAGGATTGAGCTATCAGGTTAACCTTGGTATTCATTACACAGGTAAAGTAATTGTTGCCATTCAGGGCAAGTTTGATAGGTTCCCTCTTTGCGATGTCCAACATATCCTAGTTCTATTTATGCAAAATGACTTTTACTACTGGTAAAATCATTATATTGCATACTCACTCTTCAATCATTAAAACTTGGTCTATATCTATTCAGTAGATAATTATCTAAAATTTTCCAGAATTTTCTTAGCAATTTACATGGTTTTCTGCTAATTATTAAGCAATTATCAGAATTACTGAATAATAGGGAAAAATATGACCAGCATGTATAATTATGAAAACATGCTGAGAAAATTAATACAGTATCAAGACACACTTCAATGGGTCATACATAATTTTCCATAATTTTCTAACATTTTCTGTTAATTACTAAGCAATTTTCGGAATTACTTAAATAACAGAAGTTAAATTTCAGCTCATATTAAATATGGCATAATACTGGAAAATAAACCCAGAGTATGAAACTTCCAATGTGCTAAAAACAAATTTCCAAAATTTTATAGAAGCCCATAAACCTAGAAAATCTAATTTCTAGGAAACATTGTCAAAAACTCATGTTTTAATAATTATTTTTCAGATTTTTTTTCTTTGTGGGCTACCGGTCCAATCGGGCAATTACGGCCTTACAGGCCAGCCGGCTCGCATGCCCCTTTTAGCCAGTTGGGCTTGATTGCTCACGAATCCAGGATGGCTGCTAGGGTTTCCCTAGCCGCTACTTTTTTCACGCGGAGGGCAACGGCGCTCGGTGCTAGCGACGCGCATGCCGGCGAGCGCAAAAATCCCGTCGACCACCGCTAAGGTGCCGTCCGTCTTCGCCGCCGAGTGTTGGCGCTTCGGGTGCAGCGGCGGGCGCAGCGGTGGCGCCGACGCGACGACGACAGCGGCGCGCGGAATGCTACGGAGGCAAGCGGTCTTGGGACCCAAGTACCTCCACCAGCGAGCGGAAGCAGCGGCGTGGGGACCCGAGCGCCTCCACCGGCGGGCGAAGCCGGGCAAAGACGCGGGGGGGAGCCGAGGCGGCACTCGGCGTGGGGGCCGGCGCCTCTGGCGGTGAGCGGAAGCGGCGCGCGGCGCGAGCCGCGGCACGCGGCGTGAGAGCCGCGCCTCGCCGGCGGCGAAGCGAGGGGCGCGAGAGCCGAGGCGACACGCGGCGTGGGAGCCGAAGCGCCCTCCGACGGGCGAAGCGGCGCGGCGCGCGCGAAGCGGAGGCAACGCGCGCGCGATGGCGAGAGCAACGTTCATGGCGATGGTCGGAGGCGGCGCCGGCGATGGCCGGAGACGGCGCGCGCGGTGGCGCGTGGTGGCGGCCGGGCTCGGGTGGCTACTGGCCGACGGATCCAGCCAGCACGGTCGTGTGGACTGGATAATTATTATTTTTCTTTATGTAGATGAACAGTCACCTAAACATTACATCAATCAAACAGTAATATGATCTACGGGATCGCTATTATCGTAGATGTACTCACGTAGGGCTTGAGGTAGCGTAGATCGCGTGACGCAGGATGAATTTGACGCAGTGTCGATTATCGCAGGCAGACAATCACGATCGATGGCCTTGGTAGAGTTCGTGCTGATAATGTGTTGTAAAACATAGTCGTTCATCCACGATCAATCAATAGCACGCCAACAGGATCACACGATCAAGAAAAGGAGCACACAGAATATAAGGTGGAACTCTCTCACGCTTTATTAGATTGATCTCTTTACATGGGGGTAGCCCAATATATATAGCAGAGAGCATTAGAGATGAGTTCGGATTCGCCCACAAATAAGAGATAGATAGTAACCGAATCGGTTACGGAATCTTATCTCATAACAGATACTACTCTCACTGACTCCTAATATATATTTTTTTCTAGGATTTAGAGCCAGATGCAGTCGGGCCAGATATTGAGACAAATTCGGAGTTTCAGGCATGATACCGTCAGAACGATAGTATAGGTGGATAGCACGCACATACAAAAAGGAATATATAAAAGAATATATGTTGAGTTATACCATCATCACTTCCAATGTTTAAACATACGGCCACACCACATTTTAGTGTTTATACGGTAAACGGTCTTGTAAATAATTTTATTATTTAAAATTCAGAGAAATATATATGTATTTGCAGTAACAAAATAAGCATCGAAATTATTTTCTTTCATGCATACAGAATAGAACTACCAAGTGATGAGGACATCACTCCTACCATGCAACTAATACTTCTCTGTACACTATGCAGTCTAAGGTCCAATCACACGAGCACATGCATGTCAATTGAATTATCAGGTAACTTGTTTTGGGTAGTGAATTATGTTTATAATGAGAATTTACTTATCCTCAGAAATCATGGAGAGAACTATAATGTGTCAGAACAAGAGAAGGAAGACTACAAGACGAAGGGCTACAAAGAGAATTCGAAGCCTGGCCCAAGCCGACGGCTTCAACTCCTCTCCCTGGCGGCCACCGCTTCCACAAGCCCACCAGGTCGGTCCAACTACATATGGAAGCCTTCCTACATGGTGGTGCGCCATCTTGCCAATTGGGCTTCGACCCATGTAATAGGAAGGTCTAGGAGGAGTCCGTGTCCACCTCTTGCCGCACACCCCTTTAGATGCCTATTTACGTTAGCCGAGCTCCCTTATGAGACTTAGATTTTATTAGATTAGTTTTTCACGTGAAACTCTGTGTTCTTTGCTTGAGTCAGCTAGACCAACCGTAAAGACTGCTAATGGAACCCCAACATTTGTCCTTAATCTATATTCACAATTTCATATTGCTTTTGCTTTCTTCTTGCTTGTTTTTCAGTTGCTTGTATGATTGATCTTCGTGATCAAGTCAATCGGGATTTGGCACAGTTGATAACAACTCGGAGTTTGGTTCAGTGATTGCTTGGCATTGGTCGTGTTTCGGTCGGTAGCCTAGATCGTGAGGGTCGTCTCCACAAATCGAGAGTTATCCATCTCACCCTCACGAAAGATTGAGCCTCCATTAGTCTCATCAGGTTGTATCAGAGCTTTCGTTGATCGGTAAGAAATTTACAGTTTTCTAGTAGTAGATTCATTTTTATTTACCCATAGTCCAAAAAAACCGCCACAAAAAAATTTACCTTACCCGAACTCTTTGAGCCATTGCATTCTTTCTTTTTTATTTGCTTCTCTAAATTACATGTTGCATCGTCGTGTCTAATTACTGGTCTTAGTGTCTAGATTGGTCTAATTTTTGCTTGCTGAATTCCATCTAGGGTTATGTTGTCGTCAATTTTGGTCACTGAGAGTCCTGTTGTTGTGCCCAGAAAAGAAAGAGATCAAGTCGTATTGTCCTTTTCCTTAATTCCGAATTAAAAAGATTGAATCAGTTGTGTCTAGCTTGGAAAGAAGTCAATTCGGATTGTCCTTCTCCTTGTGTCCAATTTTTGAATCCAAGTTGAGCCCGTTTTTGCCATCTCTAGAAGCCGATCCGGACATTGCTCAGTAAAACTACTATAACTTTTGCATACAGGGTCCCTTTTTGACGAACAAATACTTGTTTCGATGTGAATGACGAGGCGCATCTGAAAAAACATGTCTTTAGTCTTAAACATGTTTTGACCCTCAAATTCGGCCTCTAAGACTGAGTTTCGGACTTGAAAGTTTTCCGTGCCGTTTTTGTTGTCTTTGAGTCGTCCGTTTAGCGTATTCTATCATTTCAAAATGTGATATTTTTGCTTTCTATCCTTAGTTGAGTCGGAAGTTGCATTTTCGAGTTGCAAAAAAAGAGGAATTTAAAAAAAACAACAAAAAAATATTGTGAGAAGTGCCTCTTGTTGAAATATCTCCTTCTGTGATAATTCTTCATGCTGGTCACTTGTGTTCGACCATAGTAGTACCTTTCTAAGTTTGTTGTACCTAGGTTTGGTCTAGTCTAGGGCTAGTAAATTGTGACTAGTACTTTGAACTGCTTTTCAACTTTGCAATTTTCGGATTGGATTGAATTACTTGCTGATCCTTGCTACATATTTTAGTCTGTCCGAGCTCCACCTTCTATAATCAAACAGGTACTTTCCTCTTTGAAATCGCTTTGCCAAGCTTGAGATGCATTTATCACGAACCATCTGCAGATTTCACCACCTGTTTTACATTGGTAAGAACTTGTAAGAGCTTGGTAAGGGTTTGAGTGTGTGTAACTTGTTAACCTCCAGCACCTAGTAGTTGATAGCGATTATATACACTTGTGTCTTTTTCTTGTTTACTACTAACAATGGCAGGATCAGGAAAACATGATGAGAATAGTGGGGATGATACACCCCTCATACCACGCACAAGATGGATCGTGTAACACTTTGAGCGCTTGTTCAATTATCACACAAGTACACATGATGCTTTGGATGAGATCAACACCAACATCGCGGTGCTCCGCACACACGTTGAGTGCCTCAAGTGGGAACCACCTCCTACTGTACCTACGGCCAATAGAGTTCCCCCACACGTTGCTCGCTCTTGAGCAGATGAGGAGAAAGTAGGTGACGCGAACAACTATGTCACCGATATGGAATCAAATGAGGGATTCCATGTAAACAATGATCGTGATCACTGTCGGTGTCATCACAATTGACAAGATATGGGATGGAATCAAATAGTGGTACCTGATCGTGATGATCCACTATCAAAAATTAAGTTCACAATGTCTTCTTTTGCTGGTAAATATGATCCTGATGCATATCTTGATTGGAAGTTAGCAGTAGATAAAAAGTTTGTATGCTTTGATTTTCCTAAGAATAAAAAGAGTAGGGCTGCTACTACTGAGTTCACTGATTTTGCATCAATTTGGTGGAAAGAGGCTTGTAGGAATGAACAAAACTTACCTAGAACTTGGGATGATATGAAAAGAATGATGAGAGCTAGATTTTTACCTTCATATTACTCTCGTGATTTGCTTAACAATTTGCAACGCTTAAGACATGTAGTAAAATAGTAGAAGAATATTACCAAGAGCTTGCTGTGTTGTGGGTTAGAAGAAACCAAAGATGCTGAAATGGCTAGATTTCTAGGGTGCTTAACTATGAAATTCAGGACATTCTTGATTACAAAGAATACAACTCTATCACCTGTTTGTTTCATCATGCTTGTATAGCTGAATGAGAAGTGCAGGAAAGAGTTCTGTTCCCAGGGCAATTTTGGAGGTTCTTTTGCAGATAGGCCGAACCAGTCATAGAGCCGTGTGACACCCTAGCACCTAGACAACCACCTACCACCTCCACACGTGGGCACCCTACATCGTCCACCACTACTCCCTGCACTTCTGAAGCAAGCAAGTCTATGGTTCAAGCACCTGCAAAAAAGTCCACTTCAGTTGCTTCTACAGGGCGATCCAGGGATGTACAATGCCATCGTTGCAAGGGTTTCGGGCACATGATGCATGATTGCCAAAATCAACGAGCCCTCCTCGTCAAAGACAATGGTGAGTACACTTCGGCTAGTGATATTGATGAGGAATATGCTATGCTTGCCACTGAACCTAAAGGTGAGGAACATGAATCTGATCATGTGGAGGAAGAACGTTTTGGTGCGGAAGCTTCTGACAAGTACTTTAGCATCATTGTGAAACATGCGCTAAGTACTCAAATGGAGCGTGCTGAATAGAACCAATGCCACAACCTGTTCCAAACTAAATTCGTCATCAATGAGCTTTTGTGCAGAGTTATCATTGATGGTGGGAATTGCAACAATCTTGCAAGCATGGACATAGTCGACAAGCTTGGCTTGACCAACAATCAACACCCTTGTCCTTACTACATGCAATGGTTTAATTCTTGTGGTAAGCTAAAGGTAACACACATTGTAAGAGTATACTTTTTTATCCGTTTATATCATGATTATGCTGATTGCGATGTTGTACCTATGCAAGAATGTTCTTTGTTATTAGGTAGACCTTGGCAATATGATAGAGATATTATTTATCATGGTAGAACCAACTAATATATTCTCATGTCTAAAGGAAAGAAATTGTTTTGCTTCCATGTCTCCTCCTACAATTTTAAAAGATGAACTAGATAGAGCTGAAAAACAAAATCAGGAGAATGCTAAAAGTGAGAATCAAATAGTAGCTAAAGAATGCTTCCCACCTAAAAAGAAAGAAGCTAGAGAATCAAACGCTACAAAGCATAAAATTAAATTGAAAGTTGCTATTCTTTTAGCTACTAAATCTGATTTTAATGGCTTGAAGGTGGATAGTTCTGTTTGCTATGCTTTACTTTGCAAAGATGTTTTATTTTCACTTTAGGATTTTCCTGCATCTTTGCCTCCTGCAGTTACTAAACTTTTACAGGAATTTACTGATGTGTTTCCATCTAAAATACCCCAGGGTTGCCACCTGTTAGAGGAATTAAGCATCAAATTGACTTGACTTTGAAAGCTTCTTTGTCAAACCGTGCATCATATAGGACTAATCTGGAGGAGACCAAGGAACTTCAACGTCAAGTACAAGACTTTCTTGATATAGGGTATGTAGGTGAAAATTTTAGTCCTTATGTTGTTCCTGTGATTTTATTTCCTAAGAAAGATGGATCATGGTGTATATGTGTTGATTGTAGATCTATCAATAATATAACTGTACGATATTGTCATCCTATTCCTAGGTTAGATGATATGCTTGATGAATTGAGTGGATCTACTGTTTTATCTAAAGTAGACTTGCATAGTAGTTACCATAACTATGAGTGGATAGTGATGCCTTTTGGTTTAACTAATGCACCTAGCACTTTTATGAGATTAATGAACGAAGTTTTATGTGCTTTCATTGGTAAATTTGAGGTGGTTTATTTTGATGATATATTAATTTATAGCAAGTCACTTGATGAACATCTTGAACACTTACGTGTTGTTTTTATTGCTTTGAGAGATGCACGTTTGTTTGGTAACCTCGAAAAGTGCACCTTTTGCACACGGTCAAGTTGTTTTCTTGGCTATGTTGTTACTCCATAGGGAATTGAGTTAGATGAAGGAAATATTAAAGCTATAAAGAGATGGCCAACATCACAAGCGGTCACACAAGTGCGGAGCTTTCATAGACTTGCTGGATTATATCATCGTTTTGTGATGCATTTCAGCACCATCGCATCACCACTTAATGAATTGACAAAGAAAGGTGTTCCCTTCAAATGGAGACAAACGCAAGAAAAAGCTTTCAACCTTCTTAAAAAAAGCTCACAAATACACCATTACTCCAACTTTTGATTTCGGTAAGACTTTTGAACTTGAGTGTGATGCTAGTGCAATTGGAATTGGTGGTGTATTATTTCAAGAAGGTAAACCTATTGCTTACCTTAGTGAGAAATTGAATGGACCTAGTCCAAATTATTCAACTTATAATAAAGAATTATATGCACCTGTTCATATGCTTGAAACTTGGCAATATTATTTATAATCCAAAGAACTTGTTATTTATTCTGATCATGAATCAATGAAACATATTGGAAGTCAAGCTAAATTGAACCATAGACATGCTCGTTGGGTTGAATTCATTGAATCTTTTCCTTATATCATAAAACACAAGAAAGGGAAGGAAAATGTGATTGCTGATGCTTTGTCTAGACGATATACTTTATTGTCTCAACTTGATTGTAGAATTTTGGGTTTAGAGATAATAAAAGATTTATATGCTTCTGATGATGAATTAAAAGATGCCATATCCATTTGTAAAGATGGTAAATGGTGGAACAAATTTGTTTTAAATGAAAGGTTCTTGTTTAGAGCTAATAAGCTATGCATTCTAGCTAGCTCCATTCGTTTTTTTGTTGCTATAGGAGGCGCATGGAGGAGGACTTATGGGACATTTTGGTGTTAAGAAGGTGGAGGACATCCTTGCTGAACATTTTTATTGGCCAAAGATGAGATGTGATGTCGAGTGCTATGTTGCTCTCTACACTACATGCTAAAAAGCTAAGTCTCGATTGAATCCATATGGTTTATATATACCTCTTTTTGTTTCTAATATGCCTTGGGAGGATATTTCTATGGATATTATTGTAGGATTGCCTAGGATAAAGAGGGGGAGTGATAGTATTTTTGTAGCAGTGGATATATTTTCTAAGATGGCATATTTTATTCCTTGTTATAAGAGAGATGACGCTACACATGTTGCTGATTTATTTTTCTGGGAGATCGTTGGACTATATGGTGTGCAAATTACAATTGTTTTAGGTTGAGATGCGAAGTTCTTGAGCCACTTTTGAAGGACTTTATAGAACAAGTTGGGGACGAAGTTGCTATTCTCTACCACATGTCTCGCCAAACTGATGGACAAATTGAAATCGTCAACCTCACATTGTCAACTATGTTGAGGGCTATTTTAAAAAAAAACTTGAAGTTATGGGAAGAATGTTTACCTCATGTGGAGTTTATCTACAACTACTCGCTGTATTCAACAACAAAGATGAGCCTTTTTCAGGTAGTATATGGCTTTAACCCTCATGCTCCAATTGATTTGTTACCTCTACCATTTTTGGAGAAGTTAAATCTAGATGCTAAGAAATGTGCTGAATTTGTTCTTAAGTTGCATGAGACTACAAAAGAAAATATAGAGCGCATGAATAAGAAATATAGGATTGTTGGTAGTAAAAGTAGAAAGGAAATAACTTTCGAACTTGAAGATCTTGTCTGGTTGCATTTGAGAAAAGATAGATTTCTAGATTTCAAAAAGTCTAAGTTGATGCCTAGAACTAGTGGTCCTTTTAAGATTATCGAAAAGATTAATGATAATGCATATAAGCTTGATCTACCTGTAGATTTTTAGGTTAGTCCCATATTTAACATTGCAGATTTGAAGCCATATTTGGGAGAAGATGAGCTTGAGTCGAGGACGACTCCAATTCAAGAGGGGGGATGATGAGGATATCACTCCTACAGATGCAACCAATACTTCTCTGCACACTGTGCAAGTGCAAGGTCCAATCACATGAGCACATGCACGTCAATTGAATTATCAGATAACTTCATTTTTGGGAGTGAATTCTGTTTCTAATGAGAATATGATGTTGCCTGATGCGTGTGATTTACTTATCCTCAGAAATCATGAAGAGGACTACAATGGGTCGGAACGCGAGAAGGAAAGCTACAAGACGAAGGTCAACAAGGAGGATTTGAAGCCTAGTCTAGGTCGACAGCTTCAACTCCTCTCCCTGGTGGCCACCATTTCCACAAGCCAACTAGGCCGGCCCAACTACATATGGAAGCCTTCCTACATGGTGTTTCGCCACCTTGTCAATTGAGCTCGACCCATGTAATAGGAAGGCCCAAAAGGGACACCCATGAGGAGTCCGTGCTTGTATCCACTTCTTGGCCACACCCCCCTTTAGATGCCTATTTAAGTTAGCCAAGCTCACTCATAAGACTTGGGTTTTGTTAGATTAGTTTTCCATGTGAAACTTCTGTGTTCTTTGCTTGAGTCCGCTAGACTAATCGTAGATACCGCTATTAGAACCCCAACATTTATCCTTATTCCATATTCACAATTTCAGATTGCTTTTGCTTTCTTCTTGCTTGTTTTTTGGTTGCATCTTCGTGATCAGGTTAATCGGGATTTAGCACAGTTGATAAAAACTCAGAGTTTTGGTTAGCGATTGCTTGGTGTCGGTCATGTTTCGGTCAGTAGCTTAGATGGTGAGTGTTGTCTTCACAAATCGAGAGTTATCCATCTCACTAAAAGATCAGACCTCCCTTAGATTCATCACCAAGATATTAACAATTATCCATAGCAGTAACATAAAGAAAAAAGATGACATGATGTTAATCTAATTAAAGAATCATAGATGAATGAATGAACAAATCAAGTGACAATTAAAAGAAAAGTTAGTATCCATCTCATGTATGTCATAATGGTCCATGTCATATGTACCATCCCAATTTTTCTCCAAATATTTTAATAATGTTATTTGTGTATTTTATGAATTTTGGGATTTTTTGGAATTTATTTTGTATTTTTTAATTATTCTTAATATAGATATTATTTTATTCTATTAAAAAATTTAAATAAAATTTTGTCAAAAATATTTTATTTGAGTTCCAAATGTCTCAAAATATTTTTAGAAATCTTTCTAGAATTTTTCTAGTATGTTTACTATTTTATTTAGCTTATATTATTTTCTGGGAATATTTTTTATTGTAAAACACTTTAAAAACCAGCAGAATAGTGATGGGCCCAGCCTAGTCTTGTGCGAGCCCAGACCAAAAGCTAGCCAGGTTCGACACGGTTGCTGTTCGCTGTAAAGCCGGGTTCGGTGGTCGTTGGATCGCGATCCAACGATGGTGGATGGATCTGGGTGTGGAAGTACCCTAATGTGTTGTGGCCGTCTGATATTGATCGGATGCATGTGGTCAATTGTGTCAGTTCAGAACCCTAAAGTTCCTTGGCTGTTGATTGTGTCGTGTGGACAGTTCGGATCATGCCACGTTGAGTGCGCTAGAGTCCTTTGGATTCACGACATGTGGGTGGTCTCGATTGTGTCTTCCCTAGGAGTTCGCCGCCGTGATGAGTTCGAATTTTGCCGCTGTGTACGGGTAGAAATCTGGCCCAAGCACGAAAGTCGAGGCCTTTATAAGGCATTTGGACCTCGCCTCGAGGTTCATCTAATCTTGATCGTTTGGTCCGTCGAAGCCATCCGATGTGCACTGCCTATCATGCCTGGGTCTCACTGCGTGTGCGTGCTTGCGTCACCCATCGACATCATCTGCTTGCGCCAGCACTCGGTCGAGGCCCACATGTCAATCGAGCTGTTGCGGTAGACCTAGCCCACCATGGACTTGTCTAGTTCCGTGGACCAAGTCCGTGCACCAGGGGCCACGTGTCAGCACAAGATCTTTCTGGGTTATTTTAATGGTTGCTAATATCAGTGATGACGCAATAAATAAGATTTCCAGTACAAACATAATTCGAAAAATTAATGAATTTCTTATTTTCAGTATTTTCTTTTATTCAAATCTTTGGAGAACCCGTTTTTCTTCATACGAGCTCTGATTGAAGCGATTCAAATTTCTAAAAATTTGTAAAATTGAGATATATTTAATTGTAAATTTTATTTGATTTTTGGAGTTTTTATGCTCTCTATTTTGGTATATATTTGCTATTCTCTCTCGATTCTCACAGACGTCGAAGTGCCCGGAGCGTTTGAGGGTGAAGCAATGACTCAAGAGCAAGGTCTAGAGTAGGAACAAGATCTTTTCAAAGGCATGTTGTGCTTTGATCATGTTCAACCTAGTTTTATAAATTGCTACGTTGATTTAAATACTGCATGATATTTTATGTGTAGAACTATTTTCAATTAGTTTGAGATCTAGTTATTCTACCCAATTGGATTATACCCTACCTTATCATTTATATGCCATGATTATTTGTCACCTTAGGATGATTCATTATTAGTTGATTGTTAATAGATACCAATACAGGTTGGTTAGTTCGTGAATAATTGCTTAGCCATGCCACGTATAACTCATGTCTTTTCAAATATCAAAATCAATCCTGACTAATGGAATATAGAACATGTTTATGAAAAGGTGTGTCAGGTGTTGTCACATGATGATGTTGAGTTGTGGTGACACGTGTTGTCTCGCAACAATGTTGATTCGTTGATGGCATGTATAACGATAATCAACTAGGGTGGTAAATGATTTAGATTGAGACAAGTGGCAAGGGGCCGTGTGCCAAGGTGGCCTGTATACTGTTCATTTGGTCCTGTCATTCAGATTTCTCCTTGGGAAAATATACATTAATGTGGGCTTGCTGCTAGCTACTTGTGCAGCATGGCCAATGATGAGTATACTCAAGTATGTTGTCTACCAAAGGAGGTACAATTGGTGTATGCAAATTTGTAAAACTGGAAGGAAACACCAATACTGATACTGTTCATGAGACCCATTGACCTTCTTGCGTAGCCTCAGAATACTATAAACAGATTGTGTGTAGTACATTCTTGTAAATATTAGGAGGATTGTAGCATCTGTTTCTTCAATAAATTCCATTATGATTTGCTCGTTGAACTCAGCGGTGCCAATTTCAATATTGCATTAATGTATTTGTTTGCACCAAAATTTGGCAAGTCTGGTCAAAATCGGCAATAAAGTCAAAGATACGGAATTAACGGACATGATGAAAAGGTTTGGAGATATTTTGGTAACGGCAAGATCTTTTAGGAAATAACTGTCCGAGATGAGGCCGATACGGATCAAAACTTGAAACGTGTTGTAGTCGGACACGATCGGCCGAAGGGTATAAAAGAAGGACCAGAGCAAGCTGAGGAAAAACAACAACACAATACAATCAACCAGCTTTTACTTTTTCTACTTTTTCCTGTCGACTAGGAGTAGCCTCTGTAATTTAGATATCTCTTTATAATCGATTTTGATCAATAAAGTTGCGCATTGCCGGTTGTTGATCTTCGTCAATTACACCCCCAGGTTTGATTTGTTCTGATTTTGTTGCGCATCGCCTTCTTTAGAATCAATCTACCTTTATCCTCTAATTAGCCTTAATCGGCTAGTTAGACTTACCCTGTTACTTTGATCTTAATCGGCTTCAAGCTGATTGAGTCTAAGCCGATTGGTCGTTACGATCGGCTTTTGAGTAAATTTTATATTTTTTACCTTGTCGGTTACAGGTTAAATCGACTGGCACGCTCTGAACCCGGTGTTCGTCTGGTGTGCTGCTGTCAGAAACCATACATCAAGTTTTTGACGCCAACACACTCTTGGCAGGCCCGGTGGGACAAATGTCATCATCAAGAAAGTCGATTCCACCATCCGATCTCAACGCAGAAGCCATAATCGTCCCAACAATGGATGATTTGACCGCGGAACAACGTCAGGAAATAGAGACTCGGAAGACTGCGTTGGAGGAGATGATGCTAAGTTGTTATCAGAAAACTAGACGTGGCGTCACTCAAAAATCCGCCCTGCCGATGGTCAATGCCCTGGGAGATGCGGGTGTGTCACAGAACCGGTAAGCCGATATCTGCCTACTCAAGCCGAGTTATCAGCTATAATTAATCAGTCTGTGCACCACGCCTTAATAAATCAATCATCGGCTCTCGTAACAACTCTCAAGCCGATGATAGCAAATAGCGTTAAGTCTATAGCCCAGGAGTTAGCCTCGTCAGGAAGCCTACTTGACCCATTACAAGCTCTGCCAAATTATCCTGTTTTTTCAGTAGCACAAAATACGCAGAGCTCAACAGCCGATCCTAAACTATCGGCTATAACCTCACCCCCTACAATGATGCCTACGCAGCCGACCGTAATATTGCCTAGAGATCCTCGGTCAAGTGGGGTGAGCCATTACCAATCCTACACCGATGCCGCCAAGTTAGACGCATCGATAAATCTGTCGCTGTTGGCTCCATTCTATGCCTTTCCCCAATCTGTTCCACAGCCGATTGGCTCCGAGAGATTCTCTCAAGATCCTACCATGCTTAGAAACCCAGGTCAACATAGGGTAGTGACATACTCAGAACCGTTTGTCCCAAAGGTTTAACCTCAAGTCAGGCATAATCGGCATGATCAGTATGGTCGTGTGCTGACGATGCAGAGTCATAATTGGCAACCCGAGCTTGCACTCGGGGCGGTACCAACTATGACCAACATTATCAAGGGCCTGCTATGCCAATGGCGATAATGTAAATTAGGCGAATCGATTTCATTGCTTTACGGGACCCGATTCGATATCTGACCTAAGGAAAGGTTATCGGCTATAGAAAGCCGTATCCTAATTACATAGATCGTATGCCATACCCTCATAATTTCAGAGTACCAGACTTTGCGAAATTCTCTGGCGATGATTTAATTACAACGTTGGAACACATCGGACGCTTTATCGCTTAATGCGGCGAAGCGGCTCAGTCCGATGGACTAAAAATAAGATTGTTCCCATTGTCATTGTCCGGAGTAGCTTTTACCTGGTTTACCTGTTTACCTCCGAATTCGGTCCACTTTTAGAACGATTTGGAAAGCCGGTTTCACGAATACTTCTTTTCAGGCAGTTTGGAACTCAGGATTTCCGATCTAAGCTCCGTCCGTCAGAAATTTGGGGAATCGGTAACTGATTACATAAAAAGGTTTAGGGAAACTAGGAATCGATGTTTTAGTGTCACTTTGCCCGATAATCAACTTGCTGACTTAGCGTTTCAAGGATTGATTCCTCCGCTTAAGGAAAAGTTTGGAGGGCAAGAGTTTACTGACTTAAGTCATTTGCTTCATCGAGTATCGGCTCAAGAAAGCCGATTCCCTGATAGTAAAGCGTTTAAAGAGAGATTCAAGAACAATAATAGTAAGGAAAAGGACAAGGCCAAAGTCAATATGGTCGAATATTGTCCCGATGATTCTTGAGAAGACGATGAGGGAGAAATAAATATAGCCGAATGGGTGAAGGGCTCTAAAAAGTCCGTAGTCTGTTCTTGGCTAAAGCCGACTAGAAATAAGTCGAAAGTTAAATATGCCTTTGATATTTCCAAATGTGATCGTATTTTTGATTTGTTATTACAAGAAAAAATAATACGGTTACCCGAGGGACATATTATACCATCAGCTGACAAGATCAAGAAACACAGGTATTGCAAGTGGCACCATTCTTTTTCTCACAATACTAATGACTGCAATATTTTTCGTCAACAGATCCAGTCGGCTATTGAGGACGGTCGACTAAAATTTGCTGACGAACCGACTATGCAAGTTGATGCTGATCCATTTCCAATCAACATGGTTCAATGCTCGGCTAAAGGAAAGAAGCCGATACATGATGAACCAAAGAAGGATCGGCAGTTCAATATTCAGCCGAATTCAGACGCTGGTCAAACGCTAAAAATTACGATCGGCTCACTACGAATAGAGGCCGATCACGAAGGAAAAAATTCGAGGACCATTAAACCCAAGGGTAATCCTCGGGTGGGTAAATGGTACAAAGCTGAAAAATCGCCATCAAAGCGATCGGCCAAAAGGCCGGGACCAACTTTTTCTGGCCGATGGATAAATATGAAAGGATGAATAGCCGACCGCGATATCCTACTCGCCGGTCGGATAATTTATATCACGCTGAAAACGTGGAAAGGGCCCATAGAAGATGTCCTTTTTGGCAGTTTTGTTGGGACAGGGGAGTAGCACTGCCATCCCCGTATACGTGCCCGATGGAACATTACCCCCGCGATGATTGGCCAAGGCAATCGGCTAAAGATAGGCTGTCTGGGCCTATTCGGGGTTACAACGAAGGTTTCAGAAGACCTGTTCATGAAAGGATATCTGAACCAAAGCAAGAACCAAACCAGGTCGAAACGCGGAGGTCAAACATAGACCAAGATAATCTCGTCGGCAAGATAAGAAAACCAGTAGAGCCTAAGCCTAGATGGTGTCCGTCTGGCCTTAGCCGATCGCAACGCCGACGACTTCAGAGGCTAAGGACTCAAGAGATTCGGGAAGCCAACGCAGAAAAACAGAGGGACGAAACTTTCAATGAGCTTCGTCTGGTCAAAATTGTCAAGAAAGAATGGAGGAAAAAAGAACAAGCTGAAGAAGATTTTGAATCGGCAGATGATCTAGATTCTCCAATGATTAGGGACGATACACCACCAATGGATATCAACATGGTGTTCACATTGCCAGCCGAATTCAAAATCAAAACTGAATCGGCTAAAGAAACTTTTGCCCAATCTTGTTCGGGAGTCCAAAACGCAATCTTTGAGAATCCCAGAGATGATCATCGGCATTTAAAACCGTTATATCTGAAAGGATATATAAATGGAAAGCCGATATCAAGGATGCTGGTAGATGGCGGAGCCACAGTAAATTTGATGCCTTACACGACTTGCAAGAAATTGGGTAAATCCGATGAAGACTTGATTAAAACTAACATGGTTTTAAAGGACTTCACAGGCGATCCCACAGAAGCCAAAAGCATCATGGTTACAGAACTAACCATCGGTAGTAAAACTTTGCCGACCGCATTTTTTGTTATTGACGCCAAAGGAAATTATAGCGTTCTGCTGGGAAGAGATTGGATTCACGCCAACTGCTGTATCCCATCAACGATGCATCAAGCGCTTGTTCAATGGAACGGAGAAGAAGTTGAAATTGTCACGGCCGACACATCGGCTCACATTGCTATGGCCAGTTCTGATGCGAATTGGCAACATGAAGAAGCAGGGTGTATATCGGGAAAAACATTGGAAGATTGTGATTTCATCTGCGTAAGCAAGACAAGACTTATGCCGATTAGTGTCAAGCCAGGCACATTTGATCGAGCAAATGAAGTGCTACGCTGATGGGGACAAGAAAAACAGTGAAGGCATTACAAGATAAAATGCAAAGCTATCGGCAAACAACGGATAGCTATGAAGCTATAGAAGACTTTCAAGAAGATGAAAAGTTGGGTCATGGCTTTACGTCCACCGATCTGCTTGAAGAAGTTGATATAGGTAGTGGTGATAGAAAAAGACCAACTTTTGTTAGCGCAAATTTAGATGTAAGATATAAAGAAAAATTAATCGAAATTCTTAGAAAATATAAAGATTGCTTTGCTTGAGAATATTACGAAATGGCTGGTTTAAGCCGATAATTGGTAGAACATCGGCTACCCATTAAACAAGGTTATAGACCGTTTAAACAGTACCCTAGGTGTTTTAATCCGGCTCTGTATAAAATCATAAAAGAAGAGATAGAGCGATTGTTGGAGGCTAAATTTATAAGACCTTGTCGATATGCGGAGTGGGTTTCCAACATTGTTCCAGTTATGAAGAAAAACGGAAAACTGCGAGTATGTGTCGACTTTAGAGATTTGAACAAAGCGACACCAAAAGATGAATACCCGATGCCTATAGCCGATATGCTTATCGATGCTGCGTCGGGGAATAAGATCATAAGTTTTCTGGACGGGAATGCCGGATACAATCAGATATTCATGGCGAAGCCGATATACCAAAAGCAACTTCGGATGTCCCGGTGCAATAGGTTTATTCGAGTGGGCGATTATGACCTTCGGATTAAAGAACGCCGGAGCAACATATCGTGAGCCATGAATCTAATTTTTCATGATTTAATCGGCCACATCGTTGAAATATACATTGATGATGTCGTGGTAAAATCTGCAGAGGACTTGCGAGATTTGGCGATCTAGAAAGAGTTTTCCAGAACATAAGATCGCATGGCTTGAAGATGAATCCTTTCAAATGTGCGTTCGGCGTGTCGGCTGGACAGTTTTTGGGTTTTATGGTGCATGAGAGGGGGATTGAAGTCAATCAAACAAGGGTCAAAGCCATAGTCAATACAATGCCCCCGACGTGCAAAAATGAGTTACAGAAGTTGATCGGCAAAATTAATTATCTCCGAAGGTTCATCTCGAATCTTTCCGGACGAATCCGCGCATTTACCCCACTGTTGAAACTGAAGGATAATCAAGAGTTTGTATGGGGAGCCGATCAGCAAAAGGCTTTTGACGATGTTAAGAAATATTTAGCCAATCCTCCGGTTTTGACCGCGTCACAAAAGGGGATTCCATTCAAGTTATATATATCGGCTGAAAAGGAAACTATTGGGTCTGTTTTAGCACAAGAAGTTGATGGAAAGGAAAGGGTTATCTTTTATTTAAGTCGATGCTTTCTTGATGCTGAAGTCAGGTACCCTTTCGTTGAAAAATTATGCTTGTCTTTATACTTCTCATGTACAAAGCTAAGACATTACATTTTAGCATCGGCTTGTAAAGTAATCTGTAAAGCCGATGTTATAAAATATATGTTGTCAGTTCCAATCCTGCGGGGTCGACTTGGCAAATGGGCTTATGCCTTGGTTGAGTTCGACCTGTCCTATGAATCGGCCAAAGCAGTCAAAGGGTAGGTATTAGCCGATTTTATAACAGGACATGATACTACTCATCGATTTGGTATCCGTAGCCCTTGGCAATTGTTTTTGACGGTGCGTATGCGAGAGAAGGCGATGGAATCGGTATAGTGCTCATATCACCTAAAGGGCATAACTTCGAGTTCGCATTTCGGCTAAATAGCCGATGTTCAAATAATCAGGCAGAATATGAAGCGTTGCTCAAAGGTTTGCAGTTATTGGAAAATATCGGAGCAAGTACGGTTGAGGCATACGGGGATTCTATGCTAATTATACAGCAAATCAAAGGAGAATACCAATGTCGGGACGAGATACTGCTAAAATACTTGTAGCAATGCATAGAGATCATCGGCTCGTTTATGTCATTTTCTATCGGCCACGTCCCTAGAGAGTTGAACGATAGAGCTAATGCCTTGGCTCAACAGGCATCAAGGTACAAAGACCTCGACCGATATCAAGTGACTGAGCTAATAGATAAAGCCGTCATGTGTGTGGATGTCGCGGATTGGAGGACGCAGATAAAGAAATACCTGATCGATCCATCTGAGTCGACAGAACGCAAAATTAGACAACAAGTTTTGAAGTACATTGTTATGGACGATACGTTATATTATCGGACAATGGAAGGATTGCTATTAAGATGTCTTGGGGCCGAAGAAGCGCGAGTGGCAATGGGTGAAGTACATGAAGGCATTTGCGGTTCTCATCAATCGGCCCATAAGATGAAATGGATGCTTAGACGGACAGGTTACTTTTGGCCGACAATGCTAGAAGATTGTTTTAAATACTACAAAGGTTGTCAAACTTGCCAGAAATTTGGCAATGTATAACTAGAACCAGCATCGGCTTTGCACCCAATTATCAAGCCATGGCTGTTTATAGGTTGGGGAATAGATATAATCAGCCAAATATTTCCTGCATCGAGTAAAGGTCACAAGTTTATTTTGGCCGCAACTGATTATTTCTCAAAGTGGGTTGAAGCTATACCACTTCAGAAAGTAACCAGCGTTGAAGCCATCGGCTTTGTCAATGAACATATTGTTCATCGGTTTGGAATACCGCAAACAATTACAACCGATCAAGGCACGGTTTTCATGTCCAATGAGTTTGGGCTTACGCAACAAGTGCGGGATTAAACTATTGAATTCATCCCCATACTACGCTCGAGCTAATCGACAAGCGAGTCATCCAACAAAACGCTGATTAAATTGATCAAAAGAAAGATCGATGAGAAGCCGAGGAATTAGCACTCAACTCTATCAGAATCACTTTGGGCATATCGGCTAGCTTATCACGGAGCGACGAAGCTTTCGCCTTATCAGCTGGTGTATGGTCAAGAAGCCGTATTACCCGTTGAAATCAATATTGAATCTATACGAGTGGCCAGAAAAAACGGTTTGTCGACTCAGGATTATGACACTTTGATGATTGACAATTTGGATGAGTTGGCAGAATTACGATTGTCTACGCTTGATCGGCTTAAGAAGAATAAAATCAGGGTGGCGAAAGCATACAATAAAAAGGTCGTGCCTAAATCTTTCGATCAAGCCGATTTAGTATGGAAAACAATATTACCTGTTGGTTCGAAAGATATCCGATTCGGGAAATGGTCACCTACATGGGAAGGACCATACAAAGTTAATCGGCTAGTCGGCGAAAATTCGTACGTACTAGAAACGTTGGAAGGATATGTATTGCCTAAAGCTATTAACGGGAAGTATTTGAAGAAGTACTATCCTAGCGTTTGGATTGGAGCCTAGCCGACTAAAGATTTCATTCAAAAAGCCAGTTAACACGATGCTGTTATTTGGCTAAAAGAGATTGCAGACAAATTACAGGAAAGTAAAATTAAATCGGTTAAACAGCCGATTATAAGCGTAGCAAGAGTTACAAAATATTCTGGGTATTCCAAAAGCCTATCACCAAGCAATGTTTCATCATTGGAAAAAGATTGAAATTTAGAGCCCTGAACCAAGAAGCCTGCCCCCTAAAGCCGATATTGCCCCTGCCGCCTTGGCAATGGTTTGTTGAATCTCATCCAGGAACTTTTCATCTTCTTTGTCGCTGCCTGGGATAGGAGTGATCTTGGCCATTTGCTTGTGAGATTTGAGATCTGACTTGGCCGATCTCTTGCTTTTGGTTTTGAGGAGGCTGCGGTTGTAGCAAGTGAAGATTGCTTATCGACTAAATTCTTGTTCACCTCGCTAATCTTGCTCCTCAAAGGCGTTTCTTGGCGATTCAAGTGAAGAATCTTGGCCTTATCCAATTTAAGGGCTTGATTGTCTTCATCAAATTTTTCTTGAGCCTTTGTGTTAGCCACTAGCTTGTCCAGATGATTCATCCGGCTTTTGGGTTTCCCTTTTTTGCAATTCTGGCCCTTGCCTCTTGCACTTCGGACCTTTTGCTATCCAGATGGCATACTTCAAGAAGGGCAGCCATGGCTTCTGGGGGAGGTCGGCTTCGAGAGCTGCCATAGCGTTGCGAAGAGGTTGTGTATTGGCTAGAAGGTCGGCTTCAGGCTGCATTATTTCTTCAAAAAGTTTATTCAGTCTGGCTTGCATTCCAGGTAATGAAGTTACTGCAGCCGACGCTTCCTCTGCGACTTCAAGGATTCTTCTAATATCCGCAAGAAAATCATCCGTAGCCATTACCTCTGGATCTTCCAATTCATCAAGAGTAAATCCTAATAAATCCATTGGATCAGAAGATATGGAAGGATTGGAGGCTGGAACCGATGGTATTGGATCAATAAAGGCCTTCGAGCCCGGCAAGTCGACGATAGGGGTGGTTCGAGGTTGAGTGATAGCAGGGAGATCGGCTAGGATGGCGGCTGCCTGCGCAGATGGTGTCGGCTGGAAAAGGAATAAAATCAAAATGAGAACAACGAGCGAAAAGGTTATGCAAGCTCAGAAATATCAAAGACTCACCTCTCCAGTAGCCGATACTGTTGGCGAGCTTTTGCCACTCTGCTCATTGGGTTTAGGGACCTTCTTGGCAGCGGCCTTTGTGTACTTTCGCTTCTTTTCTGAGTGTGTCGGATAAATAAATCTTGTTAGATGGAAATTGATTGGAGAATGAAAGAGAGACGATACAAATACTTACTAGGTTATTTCTGCTTCTCCAAATCTAATAGAGACGGGCTCTGAATGCCCAAGGATCTAGAAGCATAACCGGTGATGGCAGCCGATTGTTGTTTCTTGGGCTGATTGTCACCCGATGGGCCCGAAGCCGTCCTCTTTCCAATAGCCTTGTTCTGCAGAAAAAGAGCAAATTTAGATTCAAGGTAAAAAATTCATGTAACAGTGGGAGATTCAGACTCTAAGCCGATACCTCATCAGAAACATCTACGCGCGTGTTAGTATATCCGGACGAAGTGGCCTCACTGCTAGAATCAGCGCGAGATATTAACATTGGCTCCGGAAGATTCGGAAAGAATTCATTGATGATGTTCAACAGAGACTTTGACCGATAAAGAGCTTCTGCAATAACTGACCACCATGAAGTATAGCCGCCTGCTCGTCTGGTGTTCAAGAAGAAGTGTGGTAAAGATTGGACTTGCAGGTCATCGGCTACTTCAAGAACAATCTCGGCCGGTACAGCATTACGGACTCTGGCTCTTGGCTCAAGCCAATCAAGAAGCCGAAAACTTGGGATCACTTGACCAAAACCCAGTTGTCTTGAATAAATGGACGGGTGGTAGAATTCATATGACGGCTGATATGTCCGATTCCTTGTATGGAGACTAGCATGAAGAATACAAGGAGAAATAAAAATTCTATACAAGTCTAGGGTTTCCTGAGGCATCGCAGAGCTGTCAGCTTCAAGATTAAGGAACGAAGGCCATGGAAAATCGGCCACTTGACTATAGCTGAAGAAGTCTCGCTGTCTCAGATCCTCATCGCTCAAATGAAGGAAGAAGGACATATACTTCCTTGAATCAGCTGCTGTGATTTTTGTTTCACTGCCAGAACACATAATGAACCGTTCGCCAAACGATCGGCTTGCGTGGTATTGAGGAATAGTGTTCTCTGGGTTGTCTTCTCTTGGAAAGGCTGTGTCATCGTTGGGCTCTAGATCAAAAGGTCGGCTAAAGAAGTAATACAACCAGACTTGAATAAACCATAAAGGGCCACCCACGTTACCCACGGTAAAATCGGCAAAACCCGTGTAAAGTCGACTTCTGATAATATGCATCATTTGGTACACTGCTCCGAGAAACGTTTTTCCTAGTGCCAGCCGACGGCCTTCTACCAATCCTTCTGCAATGGTCTGATACACTTGGGTTGGTCCTAACGAAGCTCCACAGAACAAAAATCGGTCAAGCCACAGATTGAGGAAAGCAACGTGCTCTTCATCCGATACCAATCCATTTACTTTATTATTATTTGCAATGTACTTGGACCAGCCTTCGCCTTTGGACCGAATAAGTTTATGTTTGGGTTTGGCGCTAAAAGCCGATATTTGTTCTCCATCTGGTCTTAAGCAGCAAAGTTGAGCAACGTCCAATAAAGTTGGGCCGACTAGACCGGTGCGAAACATGAAGGCGTTAAAAGTATCCGACCAGAAATAACAGGCCGTGGCCACCAAGGGCTCATTGGCTTTTGGATCGGCTAGACTCAAAGGGATGCATTCGGCTATACCCATTCTTTCCCAGGATTCTCTTTTTTGAGCTGCTACTCGGTTATACCAGTTTTTCCACCCTTTAAGTGCAGTCGGCCAAGCCCGAAAACTCTTACTCCAACCCTCAATGTTATATCCTCTAGCCGACAAGGGAAGGCGAGTTATTTCCTGATCAATAACCGTAGTTGCATCTAGGTTTCCTAATGGGCCAAGAAAAAACTGATCAACACTGTTGGGGATTGGGATGAGTACCGGAAGGATCCATTCAGCCGATCTTGATTTGAAAGCCGACTGCAGTCAAAAGAGTTGGCGTGCCAGTGAGAACAAGGTGCGGAAGGAAGAAACCAATTGTGAAAGGCGTGAGAGCTCGAGCGCGTGAAGAATGACTGAAGTGGGGGCCACATTTTATAGCGTGGTGAAAATTTGAAGCGACGGGAAGTGAATCTCAAAAGGCGCGAGTAGTTAAAACGCACTACCCGCATGTCAGAGAATTACGGCACGAATAAAGTAGCAGTTATTGAGCGAAGTTCAACAGTTAGCCGATTGAAAAGGCCGATAAAATTACGATTTTTGACAGATGACAAGTCATCTCTCAAAAATGGGGGGCATATGTTTGCACCAAAATTTGGCAAGTCTGGTCAAAATCGGCAATAAAGTCAAAGATACGGAATTAACGGACATGATGAAAAGGTTTGGAGATATTTTGGTAACGGCAAGATCTTTTAGGAAATAACTGTCCTAGATGAGGCCGATACGGATCAAAACTTGAAACGTGTTGTAGTCGGACACGATCGGCCGAAGGGTATAAAAGAAAGACCAGAGCAAGCTAAGAAAAAACAACAACACAATACAATCAACCAGCTTTTACTTTTTCTACTTTTTCCTGTCGACTAGGAGTAGCCTCTGTAATTTAGATATCTCTTTGTAATCGATTTTGATCAATAAAGTTGCGCATCGCCGGTTGTTGATCTTCGTCAATTACACCCCCAGGTTTGATTTGTTCTGATTTTGTTGCGCATCGCCTTCTTTAGAATCAATCTACCTTTATCCTCTGATTAGCCTTAATCGGCTAGTTAGACTTACCCTGTTACTTTGATCTTAATCGGCTTCAAGCTGATTGAGTCTAAGCCGATTGATCGTTACGATCGGCTTTTGAGTAAATTTTATATTTTTACCTTGTCGATTCTGAGTCAAATCGACCGCACGTTCGAACCGGTGTTAAATGCGGTGTCTTCTTTGTCGAAACCCTACATCAAGTTTTTGACGCCAACAGTACTGTAAGTTCAAATGATCACACATTGTATGTTTCAGTTGTTTAACTTGTATGGTTGTTCCAAATTTCACCAAACAACCCCTAAATATGTTAGGACATAAAGTGCCAGACAGAGTAGCTCAACGCTAAACATTCGACAAGTACCAAAGTAGAAGAAAAATGCTAGTTATTCGAAGTCATTCAATCTGCTAATTATCTATTAATATCAAAGGATCGCATGATTACATTAGAAGGTTAATCATGTTGAATTGGCTAACCACAATAATAGAGCATACAACGGCTTGGGAAGTAGCCATCCAAACACTTCTTACATCTGGACATCCATCCAACTCGCTAAGGCTAGTCCCAGTGGTAGTATCATACGTTATAAATGATCCGTCAAATAGGATTTCTTGCTGACATGACAATCGATTAATGAAGAAAGAGAAGATAGCAGTATCATGAGGATGATACTGCTTAGGCTCAATATTCAACGTCTTGGATTTTGTATGATACTGCACTGGGAGCAAACCATATCATATTCATATGAAATATTTGATCACAACACATGCAACAATTAATGCACGCAAACTATCTTGGATATTGTAGTATGATACTATGCATTGGAGATGGTGTTTCTTCTCAACAGTATCACGCTCTCTATCCTACGTGGCAGTCTTGGATTTTGGAATATGATACTATGCACTGGGATTAGCCTAATGCAACAAATCAAACAACAACTCAACGGTCTGACCCAGAAACAGCCAATCAAACAATCCACCTTGCATCCACTTAGTCGGCCTAGGCTAGCTCATACGAACCAGTTAAGAGGGTTCAGGCATCATCCACTTAGTTGGGCTAGGCTAGCTCATACGAACCAGGTAGGAGGGTGCAGATAATCAAATAGGCTTATACTGAATTTTCTTCCCAAATAAATACTATACCGTCTGATGATGGAGTAAACTTCTAATGCATTTTTGAAACTAGTTAGCTCATCAAACTATACGACTTTAAAAAAACAAGCATTGAACATAGTGGATGAGTTCATCCTTTGATTGAATACTAATAAGTGACAATTACTGATACTAAATTACCTTAATGCCCTTAAACATGTAATACACTGTGCAGTACAAGATCACCAGGACACCAAAAATCAAGTCTTGGAATTATCAAATCAAGACTTTCGCCAGGATACCGCGAGGATAACCAAACCTTACAGTGATAGCGAGCTTACACTACAGAATTCAAATTTCACACTTATTTATTATTGTGAAATAGAGTAACACATATCATCCAAGATATGTCTTGATTGAAGTGAAAAATACTAAAACGTCGTCTATTTATGAACGGAGGGAGCAGCTCCTAAACCTGACAACCCAATTCTCAACCAACTATAAGCTCGTACGTGTCAGCACTAGCCATGCGTCCCCCCCCCCCCCGCCCACCTCACAGACAACGATGATCACCTAGCAGGAGTGGGAGCAGGAGCAGCGCTCGGACAGGCGCCGGAGGAGGCCGGCTACCCGGCACGTCCACGTGGTCCGTGGCCGCCGCCGCCTCTGCTTGAACGCGGTCCTGACGGGGACGTGGCCCTGACGGCGGCGCGGTAGACGGGCGGCAAGGAGGAGGCGCGGATGTCGAGGACTAGTCTAGAATCTAGATTGGGCACAACTCTTTCGTAAAATCCAGTTCAAGGACCCTGTCGTGAAACTCGAACCCATATGCGTGTCTTAAGGACTAGAACTCTAGATTGGACGGATTTGGGACTACTCCTTAGAAAAAGCAGACTGAAACTACAAGCAGACGCAAAAGCGTGATGACCTCATCAAGGATTCTTGGCATGCAATTTAACCTTTCTCAAATCCTGCCCCTGAGAATTGAAGATCTTGTTTCAAAGTACGTCAGGTTGCTTGACAGTGACGTTGCTACAGAACCATAAGAAATTGATAACTCGTGAGCTCATCATCATCATCGGTTACAGAATGGCAAATGTGAAGCCATACAGAATTGATCCCCATTTCACAGAAATTGCACGTAGTAAAGCTCCTCTTGTATGGTACGGTGGCCGGATCTAGTAGAGGGTCTCCATCGTCTTGCTCAGCTCTTCGAGTTTCTTCATCCGCAGCCTCTCGCTCTCGCTCACTAGCTGCTCAAAGATCCACAAGGTGCATGAGTTAGCTTTCTGAGGTACCAAGATGCTTGAAACGTAGAAGCATAGTACTTTTATGCCTACGAAATTAGGCCCCCGGGCGCCAGGTCCGGTTGGCCAAGCCCAAGTCCAAGCTTAAGGTAGGGCTGGGCTTAGGGTTTCCTGATTGCAACCAACCAGGCCAGCCCGTACCTTGTCCCGATACTTTGGGCTATGCCTAGCCAGGGCCAGCCCAGGCATCTCTGTTGAGAGATGGACCTATGTCCGCCTCGACCGTTTTGAATTTTACTATATTTTTGGGGTAATTTCACGTAAAATAGTTCAATTCCAAATTGGGAAAAAAAATATGGGCAGTCCAAATTGCACGAGAGGTTCTGAACTTATATTAAGCTTCACCTAGAATTATGAACATAATAAGCTAGCTTCGCAAGTTCCTTAACTTGTCATCATTAATCGAGTGCAAATCAACGTGCTACCTCCAGTACAGAACCGAGCTACGGCCAGGCGAACGCTCGTGCTCACGCTAATAAAAATATAGCTAAACAACCGTGTGTACGTGTTATATAAGAGTATGGTGTGCGTGGATTGTGTGCGTCGCCTTGTATATTTAAAAAATATAAGGTTCCTAGAATGCATGCAATCAATCTGTACTAATTTTGACAAAAAAAACATTTGAGTAATGCTTATATGTATCACTGTCAATACAAAGTTGAACAAATCTTGAAACAAACCAATAGGTAAGTAATTATCATCTATTATTCATTCATGCTTTAATATTATATAATATATAGTCTGGATATATGAAAATGATATGATTAAATTTTTCCGAAAATACTTTCATAATATTCCACTTTTATACATTTGCTCATATATATAAAAAGAAAATTTAGTACTTAAAGTACCATCTTATTGACTTTGAAAAATAAAAACGTCACTCTTTTTACAGGGACGAGTATTCTGCTAGCATGGCTGCCACATTCTATTTGGAGGGACCTTATAGTATGCAAGTAAAAAAAATCTTTCAAATTACATACTCCATCCCGTCACAAATACATGTCTTTTTGTACATAGATATAGTCAAACTTTTGAACTTCGACTATCAAATCTTTTTAAATATTTCAATTGGGTACATGAAAATCATATGTATAGATTTGTCTCGAAAAGTAATTCGCTAATATTATAATTTTATGGGGTTTTATAAATATATTACAATAGAATTTAGTGGTCAAAGTTATGTTTTAGATACTATGTTAATGTCTAAAACGACGTGTATTTGTTACGACGTGTATTTGTGACCGGAGGAAGTACTACATAAAAGATGAGAAAGCAAGTGGTCGAGTATAGCTCGAGATAGGCTTAAAAATGGTCATAAGTTCAGAACACTTATGATATTGATCTCCTAAGGACCTGTTTGGATAGGGGTTCCCAAAAAAATCTCCCTCATGATCTCATCCAAACACCTCCCTAAAAAATTTTCTTTGTCTAGTTTCAAAAATATATATATATATTCTTTGTCTGCACGGCCAAGTTAATTTAGAAATGTAGGGAGCTAAGTGAAACTTCGATACAAGTCTAATAACGTGTTAAACTAGCTAATTTATAAGTTTAAGTCCTCGCAAAAAAAAAAGAAGTTTAAGGGACTAGCGAAGTTTTGGAAAAAGCAAAATCTTAGGACCAACAGTGCAATTTATCCATTTTAAACAAATTTTTAAGAATGTCTTAAAACCAAAGTTGATTGCAAAAAAGAAGCATAACTTAATTAGTTAATGGATTATGGATCTTTATTCTCTCTTAAAGAAGTTCATGGATCATTAGCAAAAGTAGCTGGGAAGAAAGGTTATAGTCGATTAGTTGTTGATCACCTCCATTAGCCTGTTGACGAGCGTAGCTTTCTCATTGCTCTTTTCGTTGTATGCCTCGAGACACATTTTGTACTCCTTCTCCTGCCCATCCAAAGGCAAGCAAATCAAAACTACGAATGTCACTTGGGCGACTCCCGTTGAACAAAATAAAATGCAACTAATTAACTAAGGGCCACTATGAGTAGAAATGTAGAATCAACGACGGCTTCACCTTCTTGAGGCAGCTCTTCCCAAGAGGCTTGAGCTGCCGGTTCACCTTGTCGATCCGCTTGCGTATGGACTCCACCTCCCTCCGTGTTGGATCAGCCATCACTTCCAGCTCCTGCAACAACTAATTAATTAACCTCGAGTTGCCACCAGCTACACTTATTTTCATGCTCGCTTGGAACGAACGAATTTAACAGGAAAAAAAATGCTTTATTCCCTATCGAAATCCTGAAAAAACTCCAGCGTTCCAGACGGGGCATATATAAGCTTTAGTTGGTGTGCGTGAGACCGAGTACAGTACGTACTACGTACCTGGCGGATGGAGGCGAGGCGCTTGGTCTCCTCCTCGACCCTGCCGAGCATGGAGAAGACCTTCTCCCTCACCTCCAGCTTCTTCCGCTCGATCTCCTCCTCCTTCTCCTTGAATAGCGACAGGGCCGACTGCGACGACTCCCATTGATCTCTCGCCTCCTCGCCGCCGGTCGACGAGCTCCTCACGCACACGATCTGCATCTGCTGCTCCCTGCTTCTGCTCTCCATCTCTCCCTGCTGCATCGATCGATCGACTCAGCTGCCAACAAGCTCGGTCTGACGATATATCTCACCAAACGGTAGGGAAGCACACCTTCCACTCTAAGTCGTAGAAACTAACTAGCAGCTAGCCACTCGCTCGTCTATTTATCTATTCTCTCTTCCTTCTGTTTCCCTTTTGGTCATATTATATATATTTCTTTGTGCAAAGGATTAATAGTACTTGAGGACTCGCATTCTATTTGCATGCAGTCTGAACCTTTAAGCAAGCAACAGCAGTGTGTATTAATTAGTTTACGAATCTCTATATATCTTCATGCAGGTGTCAGTCATATCTAACTTTTGAGCCCTCTGGAATTGATCGATCGATCGAAAGGAAGGCTGTAATGTATCCCATGATGGAAAGACAGCAGTGGAAGCAGAGCGGAACTAGAAAAAATTTTATGATAGTGTACACTTTACATATATAAATCTATAATCTTGTACAATGATTTCGTAATATCATAAATCCAACATTGGCATTTAAAATTTACTAAAATTACAATACAAATAATTTTAAGGTCTTAAAAACCCCAAATCATTAAAATCAAAACTAATTCAATCAATAAATTCGAGCCAGTGAAAAAGCATTCTCGTGGGTTTTTCAAATTTTTGTTGTAACCGTCACCCCAGATCCTCCCCTGAAAGACAGCATCATTTCATGAACAGGATGGCAACTTGGGATTGGTCCAAACTCGAAAGTGTAATAATCGGTGTTAGGTGCGTCAGAGGTCGAGTAGAAGTAACTCTTGAGCAAAACTGTTTTTTTGTACCATAGCGCTGGTGAAGTGTCTATTGTCATGGGTTGTTGTGGACCTTGTGGTAATGCCCATGTGTGCTCTCCATTTCTTTTTCTACTTTGGATAGGCGAGCTGTTTCCTCTCCATTGTTGCAGGGTTAACATCTCGGGAACAAGGTTCAAAAAAACTGGCTAGATTTTGAAAATCTCGGCCGAGATCTCATATTCTGGTCAGGGACGGGATCTAAAATCCTGATCGAATAAAAAAACAAAAAAAAAATTGCTACAGTATTTCGCCGAAAAATCTCAAGTAATTTGACTTTTTTTTTACCGGATTTGGCCCAATAACCCTTAACAAAGTCATCTTCCATGAAAATTTGTTAAAAAACCGAATATTTGAGATGATTTAAAATTTTGGGAGAAACTCTATCAAATTTTTATAAAATTGTACAAGCTTGATCTTTCTCTTAAAATTTTATGGTACTATCTTTATAAGTGTAGGATCATACAGGAAAGTTTTCAAAATAATTGAACTTCATTTGTTATCTTTAAAAAATTAAAAACAGAATGAACATAACTGAGACAGTAACCTTATCAGAATTTTAAAATTTGTTCGATTGTGATCATGATCCAAAAATTTTAGAATAGCTAAGTATTTCTAAGAACAGTTTTCTAAAATTTTCAATTTTTTAAATTTTTTGTTTGCTCAATCAAATATATGGATGAATTGAACTTCATTTGTTATTTTTCAAAAAGAAAAAACACAAGGAACATAAATGGTACAGTATCATTGTAAGAATTTTATAAATTTACTGATGCATGATCATGATCCAAAATTTTTATGAGAGCTTAAGAATTGCCTCAGCACCCTTCTCTAAAAGTTTCAAAAATACTAACCCTTTTTTGGTTGCTCAAGCAAATCTATGTATTGATCATGAGGCTTTTATCAGGACATAGCACTGTCAAAATTTTTGAAATTTTTTTAAGCTTGGTCATCATCTAAAAATTTTATAGAAACATTGATGACACATCACAACGATCCACAAAAATTTCAAAAAATTTCTAACGTGGTTTGGATTAATTTTCATTTGGTTGAAATTTGCCGGTAAGCCTTTATCAGGACAGTAGTATTGTCCGAATTTTTTGAAAATTCATAAAGTTTGATCATCATCTAAAATTTTTATGAGAACGTTAGTGATGCATCCGAACCATGCAAAAAAATATATATAAATTTTCTAATGTAGTTTGCTTCATTTTTCATTCAATTTAAATTTGTCGGTCAGCGTTTTATCAGGACAGTAGCACTCTCCGAATTTTTAAAAATTCCTTAGGCTTGATAATCATCTAAACATTTTATGGGAACATTTTTGATGTGTCAGGACCCTTCAACAAAAATTTCAAAATATTTTGACATCATTTGAACCATTTTTCGTCGGTTCAATTTAACCAAAATCTCAGCAAATCTCACCGATATTTCAGCAATTCCGAACGAAATCTTGGAAATTTCGGTGAAAAAAAACCGGATTTGATTTTTTGTTTTTTATTTCATCTGGAATTTGTCCAAAATTCCAGATCTCGGTGAAATTTTAGATTCCGGCCACTTCTGAGATTTCAACCGAAAACGAGATTTGAAACCTGCTCGGGAAGGGAGGCGAGATGTTTGCAACGCCAAACCCGGGAGATGCAGTGTCTTGAGGGATGGGAGTGTTGGTGCTTTGGGAAGACGCATCAGTGCAACTATGCTTGAGCATTGGATCTGACTCATTTGGTACTCAAGATGGAGTAGCAGTCAAGAATAAGCAGAGCAGGACCACACTACTGTGTAGCCTGTCGTGACCAACATACTTTTGACTCCCATAAAACCTCACCTGAAACTCTGAAAGGCCTCCCATAAAGCCATCAATATTCAGTAGCGCTCAACATTATGAAATAAGTGCAGGAAAAATAAAAAAAGAACACCGGAAGTACAAACATAGTTCTTGCAACATGAAAAAAAACACAAATCTGAGTAAGAATAAGCATTGTCAGAGAAACAAAACATGCCTGCTTAACTGGCTTCGCAAATGGTAGCAATGATCCACGGGGATATCACGATTTACAAAGAAGAGCATGTTTTTCTAGTAAATCCCTCCTGAGTTGGGAACACAAACTACAGCAAGCTGTCTGGTCTATCCAGCATTCGTTGAAGCAGAACCTTATTAAACCAATGCAGAAATTGCTCATAACAAGAGACAGACCTTGCCACCTGGTTGTATTGGCTAAATGATTTTTCTCGGTTACAACAGCCACAAACTTGACATCTTGTTATGTCAGTCCACCGGAGCATAGACAACACAGGTTCTACTAGGAGTATACACTGCGAACGAATGGGGCCTGTTGTCATGTGAACAGTCCTGCAAGTGCAAGGAACGGGCAAAGCAGAAGTTGGTTCGGATTTGCCAGGAACGAGTTTACACAAGCGTACTATAAGCAACCTCGTGAGAAAGACTTACAGCAGTGAAGTGCTCTGCGGTGTGATGGATCCTACCAAACCCACCAAAAAGCCCAGCGTCCGAGTCTAAGACCACCTGATAGAAAACAGCAGATATTATCAGCACACAACACATCCAGTCCATCTGTATGAACGAGTAAAAATAGCTGCATACCTTGTACTTCCCGGGCTTTAAACAGCCAACACGGTAGTCAAAATAGCTGTTACTCCAATGGAAGTTGAACACAAATACCAGATCTCCTCCTTCAAACACAAGCACCTTATCCTCCTCATGTTTCCGAGATATGTACTGGTGGTCTGATGTCATGAACTGCAATTACGTGGCCAGTTTCATCAGCAAATCTTCATTGGTTCCAGAGATGTTAAGATGAATAGCAATAATCATGAACTTGCTAAAATCTGCCTAGTTTAGAGCAATGGGTACCAAAAGGACAGTTAAGCAGCAGCCATGAAATAGAAGTTAGTGATAATGGAAGAAATAATATTCTCTTCTCCAATTTCAGATATAATTTGCTGGCAAGGCCAAGCAATAAATGGGGTACTGCAAATCCTGTATACCCATTTCAAATCTCAGTTAGCACCCGCAAAGTGAAAGCTAACCCAATGTTTTCATCGCAACATTTATTAAAGTATCAAAAAACTAAATGAGGGGGAAAAAACGTACACATTACATGCTACAAAATATTCAATTAGTTTTTTTTCTACCTGAACAGGTTTAAGTTTTAACATAATTGGAGATAAATATAAAGTAAAAAGAAGGAAGACTATTCCCCTAAGAAAAAGAAAGAATGGAAGACTATATTATTATCCTACCGTATGCCACACTAGTATGCTTCTTCTATTCAGCATATATTTCAGGCAAGTGCTTTTGTTATTTTTCATGCTTAATAATTAAGATATAGGTGACATATCAAGAGGATTAGAATATAAAGATATAGGACCAAATGAGAAAGGATATAAAAAAAGGAGGATCTGGCTTTCTGCTGTATATTTAGTTCATCAGATTTAGAGGATGTGTCCCTTGCAGCATCGTACCAAATCTATATCTGACTAACCAAATGATATGGTGAAATTATGAATAAAATGGCATTACAGAAAGAATGTAACACATAATGTGATGTTATTATAAACAGTAATGCAATTACTCAACCTGGCAGGAACGAAAAGGAAAGTGAATACTAAATAGTACATACTCCATATTTTTCCTCAAGGTGCTGCATTGCTTGATCAAACTGTTGCAAACCATGATACCTAAGATATTCTGCATCACCCTGAAAAAGTAAAACAAGGGAAAATTTCTTACCTATCAATAAATTTTAAAAAAGCGTGGTTCAAGGTTTCTAACCCTGCCCAAATGCTAATGTGAATAAAGAAGAGTAGATGACCGAGATGAATTATCATATAGGCACCTTGTTGAATAAAGCACTGGAGAAGAGGTAAAGGAAGCTCTAAATTTAACTTGATGGAGGTAGAAATTACTGTTGTTATCGATAATAAGCTAATAGAACAAGGAACTTTACCAGGTCAAATCTTCGACGGCATTTGTCATAACTGTTGTTATTCCCTGGGATGAACTTACCATTTGGAAGTACTTGTGGACCTCTTGGAAAATCTATCCATTCTGCAAAATAAAAGGTAGAACAATAACTTTGAAACCAACTGCTTCCTGAAACATAATAAAACTACATGTGCAAGATAATTGTCAAATGAAAATTTTCTTTAAGATTTAAACAACACAACGTGCAACAAATTAGTTGAATCTCACCAGGATGTCCGAACTCATTTCCCATAAAGTTAAGATAGCCTTCTCCTCCTAAACCCATCGTGATAAGTCTAATCATTTTATGCAATGCTATTCCACGATCAATGCTAGGTGTTGAAGGTCTGTCCAGAGCCATGAAATCATACATATCCTGCATGAATACACCAGATGAGGTTCCCCTGCCATTCATTATTATAATTCTGTGATTTTGTGCTTCTACATGTATTTGCCTAAGAACAACTAAATCAGAAAGATTATCTCAAACAAAAGCATGAGTCATATTTGTTCTACAACCTCAACGAAGTATTAAAACAAGGAAATCACAGTTTCATAGAACTAGTCAAGACTAGGAATTCTCTCTGACAGAAGTATTGGTGGCAATCATGCTAGCTCCAGTGCATGAGATTTCACAGATACATGATCTAGAGATCATGATGCATGCAACTAATATGAGAAAAAGCAGGGTGCGGTGGCCTAAAGCTATCCAACTTAACCAATAATATAAATTGCATTTAGTGTTTGAGGAAAATCAAGAGAAATAATTATTATAACAACAAATATATTTCATAAAGAAACAAACAAATAGATGAAACAACATAAATTATGGTGTTAGCTAAGGTCAGAATAAGTAAAAACTAGAAAATTGATGTGTGATTACCTTGTCCATCAACCAGAATGCTATAGTCTTGTCACCAACTAGTGCTTGATCATGACTTTCAGCATAAGTAACACACTTCTCTGACCACCTCCTATTTGTTAGTGTGTGCACAATGTCAACCATCTTCCAAGCTTGATCACTTTTTCTGTACAAAATGAAAGCTGCAATTCAGACACCACATATTTCACATAAAAAACACAGAATGAAGCACCAATGTTTTACAGTTTGAAAAGAAGCCTAAACAATTGTGAGAATGTGAGATGCAAACAGCAGAAGAAGCTTCTTTCATAGACACAGAATAGAGAGGCGTTATTAAAAAAAGTGTAATGTAATTACCCAAAATCCTGGAAGTTGGTAATTGCGTCTTATTTTTGTAGTTTTGCTGTATAAACTACTAAGTCATGACCATTAACCCCTTTATGCCCATATTCAATACACTAACAACAATACATGCTCATGCACATGCATCTGGAAGTCATATTCATATGCAGTGCACAAGAAACTATTATATCCAGTAGATATAATGTTACCATCTGGAATAACCAGCATTTGAAACACTTACTTGAGAAGTTCAATCCATTTGTCAGGGACAGCCATATGCAGGCGATAGTCAAAACCAACTCCACCGTCTTGAACAGGAAGGGCAAATGTGGGCATTCCACTAACCTGGAATAGTTAAATGAATAATTAAAATAGTTGAACAATTAAGTTAATTCATTTTGTTTGGAAATTCCTGTTTATGTTTGGAAGCAACTGATTTAGAAATTAGAACTCTGGCCCATAGATGCTCCACCATAACCTAGTTAATGTGTCCTGTGATAACCCGGGGGGTTATCAGTTTAATTAAAGAGTTAATTAAAGTTTTAAAAGCAATTAGGCAAAGATAATAAGAAGTAAGGGTTTAGAGAGTGCCGTCAGTCCCGCAATGAAAGGTATCGCTCATCGAGGTACCCGACCTGTCCGGGACCCAGGTGGCCCCTCTCGCTAGTTTTCGGGTTCATCATTCGGCGTGTTAGAGCTTACCTGGTGCGGTTTGCGGGTACCGCTTGCGAATTGAGGGAGTTATGACCGTAGTACCCTTTTGAGCCAAAGCCAACAGTAAAAACCTAAGGGCAAAAGGGTCATTTGCCGATTGCCCAGCCCTTTAAAGCCAGCTTTGCTCCAGCCAACCAGAAGCCAGCTACCTCATTGCTGTCTCCCATTCGCACACAAGCCGAGAGGCACAAGAGCATCCAGCAAGGAGCACAGCCAAGAGCAACCAGTTCTTCCTCATCCTCATCCAGTCTCAAGCCCAGCCAACCGAAGCAAGAAGGTGGAAGGAAGATCATCCAGGAGGAGAAGGCGACCAACATCCAGAGGTGAAGGAGGAGGCAATCCAGAAGAAGGAGGTGAACCATCCCGAAGAGAGGAAGGTCACCCGAAGCCAGGAGGCAGCCATCTTCTTCCTTGCTTCCTCAACCCCATCTTCAGCTAGCTCCATCCCCAACCGATCATCCCAGGTGCATCTTTTTCCCCATCCCAACAAACAGCAGTGAAAGTGCGAGTTTGCGTGTGCAGTGGGTAGATTGAGGGTTTGGGCTAGCAATGGGGTAAGCTAGGGGATAGATCGGGTTGTTCCTGTGCGGTCTCAGTCGTTGGGTTAACCCTAGAAGCTAGTGTAGCATCTGTTCTTTGAGTTTAGCTCAAGCTTCCCCAACGTGCATCATAGACCCCCTCAGTATAGCATAAGAAGTAATCAAGCAAAACAAAAATGCAAGAAAATGAATCGGGTAGAGTAGAGGTAGAGAGGGAGGAGGAAGAGCACAGGTGCGAGAAGCCGTCGGCACCGCAGGAGGCGGAGCGAGGAGGAGATCCGGCCGGGCGGTGCCGTCTGGGCTAAGTCGCGCGGGGAGGCGGCGCGAGGAGCCGCCGAGCCAGCTCGACAGAGCCTTGCGCAGGCGAGGCGAGGCTGGCCCGGCCGAGGCGCGAGAGAGGTGGCGCCGAGGTGAGGCCGGCCGGCGTCGTCGCAGGAATGGGAGGCGCTCGAGAGGAATCGTGGCAGCCGGCGCTGAGGCGAGAGAGGAGAAAGGGCCTTGATCAGAGCCGAATGGCTCTCATCTTTATTCTCACCGACCGAGAGAAAAGAAAGAAGGCGAGAGAGAAAAAGAAAAGAAAAGAAAAGAGAAGAAAAGGAAAGAAGAGAAAAAGAGGGTAGAAAAATAAATTGTATCATGGACGCGTCGATTACGTGATCGATTCGCGGATCGCCTAAAAATCGTCAAAGTGCATTTCTTTAATCGGTGCCAATATAAAATCGAACGATGATTAAAAATCGATTGGACACCAAATAAATAATCCAAGTGTATGGCCTTAGTGTGTGTGTTCTGCTTTTGAGGTTCGACTGAATCGCCCGCCAACCGAATTCACCTTCGAGCGAGGTCGATCCGTCAAATATTATTCCAGGCAAGATTTCCTTGAGCATCTTTGTGAAATGCTTTTGAAGTGCTTTTATATATTTAATCATATCATCACTGCATGAAAATTTAATTTTGATATGGAAATGTGGAGATGAATTGGATGGAAGAGGTGATATGGATGACTGGTAGAAATGGTGTGATGGAATGGGTTGTGTGGTTTTGGTAAATGCTAATGAGGTATGGTTGTGGTGAAGGAAGTGGCTGTGTTGTCTAGATGTTCACGAATGGAGTCGTGGATAATATGCTAGAGCTAAATATGGTGGGTAGAGGGTGCAAGGAAAGATGGCGTGGTGATGCCTGGGTGTGGTGATACCAATTGCCGGTGGACCCTCTACATAGGTTATAATATATAAGGTCAAACATCTACACTCGAGCAATGAGCCGTATTTTCAAGTGCCAACCATAGCGAGATAAATCGCTGTCAGAAAAGGTTGTCCTAAGAAAGTGTTATGATCTCCACATTGGGTAAGAGTAGCTACTAGAGCCAAAGTGCGGTATCTTGGAATGCCCGGATGAGAAAGCTGTGATGTGGATATATATATATTAAGCCACGGTGGAGTTACTCCGGTTGGATATCGGGGTACAACTGTACGGTGAGGTGTGAATCGCCTTGGATAGGGATTCCCCTCGACTACAGGGTTGGAGATCTATCACCGGATTAGTGATAAACGTTCTGGAGCCTCACCTGTTGGGGCCGTTATGGGTAAAGTGGTACGAACCTGCGCAGGGTCAAAATCTTGAATTCAAGCCTGTCTCCTGGATTGGAGGCTACGGAAGCTAAGTCTGTCTCATATACGGGTGCTAGTAGTTGAATTTCAATAATTAAAATCTGCCAACTCTTAAAGAAAACCAAAAACTTAATTTATGTAAAAGATGAGTTGGAGGGAAGGAAATGGTGTTGTTGGAAGGAGAAATTCATATTGCATGTTGTGATTTAATGCTTGCTGAGTACTTTGTACTCACTCTTGTATGTTCCCCCTTTTTCTAGAAGAAGAGTCTGATGGATCCGCTTTTGAGGCCAGCGAGGAGGCCTATTCTCAGGCTCAGCTTCAGGGTTATCAGGAGGATTCGTATGAGGGCTGCTACTACTCCGACTACTACCAGGAGAACTAGGCGTAGCTATAGGCCATATTATGCTAGTAGGAGGTATTTAGTTTATGGCAGTGGCTTTATCTTTTGCTGTATCCAGGGATCGCGGTATTATTATTATGTAATGGACATATAGCCCTGCGTGGTTTGGAATGAATATATTATCGTTCGATCTCTAATTATTGTTCTCGCAACTCTCTAAACACGGCATCGTTACGATAAAGCATCTAACTTTCTGATGTTCTGCCGGTAACTGTGCCGAGATTCGTGTAATTAATCTAGGGAGGTGGCAGTGTTACTGTCGTAACCCTAGGCTAATTATACGGGTCGCCACATGTCCCATCTAAAACAAAACCTATTTAATGTGCATTTAATCAGATTTTCGGTGAAATTATTGTCCCCGAGGAAAAGGAAAGGCTGTCACTCCATGGAACATACATCTATTTGAATATGGAAGATGACATGTAGCTAGTCTCATGTGGCTATTTGATCACCTTGCTAGCTGATAATTCCATAGTAAGCGATGACTAGAATGACCTCGCGTATTTATGTACAAACAGGAGCTGATAAGCACGTCTCAATAAGTGGAGTTAAATGACCATACAAAACATTGAAAAATAATGCTTTTTCATACCAGAATATGCATGTAAGACAAAATGTCCATAGCCCTGGACTTTGATATAGTTGCAAAGTAGTGGCGCAGTGTGCACTTCATTTTAAAAAATCTAAAGAAAACTTTTACGTGAAACTCATGTAAAAAAACAAAGGCAACCTAGACTGCAAAAATGATCACCATAAATATATGTGGGAGAAATTCATACTGAAAGATAAATGCAGTCAGAACTTACATCTTCACCAATGGTTACGGCCTCAGGATTAAGTCCATGAATTAGATCATTTACAAGCATCAAGTAAACAACTGCATCTACATCGGTGGCAAAGCCAAAATACTCATTGTAGTTCCCCGAAAAAGATACCTAAGATAAATTTCAGTAAGTTAGAAAAAGGAATAATAGGCTGTAAACTTGTAATGAAATATGATAGTATAACATACAGAAAATTCTTAGATGTAATCCTATCACAATTACCAAGGTAGTGAAAAATAAAATAACAGAAATCAAGCAATAAATTACTTGTAATCCATGGTGAGTATACATCATGGAGGTCACTCCATCGAATCGGAAACCATCAAACTTATATTCCTCAAGCCACCATCTTGCATTTGAAAGTAGAAATCTTATAACCTATAAAAAGAAAAACAAATGTTGGGAGATATGTAATAAATGGGGATAAATATATAATAAATGGAAATAGAAGATATTCCATACTTCCCAATTCCCGTAGTTGAACAGGCGAGAATCCCACATCCAATGATGGCCTCGTGAACCGCTATGAAAGTAATGGGTATCTGTACCATCAAAGCCATTCAACCCGTCCAAGGTATTATTCGAGGCATGACTGCAGGAAACAGAAAATTAGAGGTAATGCTATGTAACAACCAGTCGCGAAGGTAGGTTTTATGGATGGGGTTGCAAACATAACACAAGATTGTCCAACAGAAAAAAGTTCAAATATATAACAGCAAAAGTCAAATAGTTCAAACCACAAATTGTTTATACTAGAGCCAACATCACAATATAATTGATAAAAGCTACGATTGTAAATGTCATTTGATTTACTTTTCAGCTCTATCCCACAAAGATTCTAGGTCTCTATTATTTATTTTTCAATTGCAAATTACAACAATAAAATTAACATGATTAAACCTAGAAGATTAAGAGCTCAAGATATGACATAAGATCAAGAACTCAAGACATGCTTGCGTGTTGGAGAGGATGGCTGAGTATTCCAGTACAAATAATGAGTATAGACCCATATATGGAGTACATATGCATAGTATATATAGTAATACTTAGTACTAGTAGTCTCTGCCCCTGGTTACAACAGGGCTTAAGTAAATCAACCAGGATATCCAATGGGCAATGGGTTAAATCAATCTCATCCTGAAAGTAAAGCTATACAACCAAAAGGGCTTTGTAGGAATTAAGTATGAAAACAAGTGGAAAGCTAGTTTTGTATACTAGTATCTCTATTCTCTATATTGTTTCTAGGAACATTCTTTCTTTCACTAAGGCAAATACTAATTAATTCTCTTCTTCCTTTGGTTTATAGGAATTGGTGAGATATTACGTCACCTACTAATTATTCTTCCTCGGACATCATTGCTTCTGTCCGCAAAGCAATAACTTCATATATTTTTATACTTCACAGTGGTTGACAACACTTGACATGTAAAAGAGAAACTAGATGATGCTTTCATTATGCCAATACACACGAAAGAGCACCAAAATTGAAATAAAGAATCAAGTTTAATGTGAACTCACCCATTCATAAATAAGAAAAAAAGGAAAAAAAAACATTTACAAGAACTTACACAAAAAATGGATTCCAAAACCATTTAATTCTATAAACATTATCCTAAGACTCCAATTAAACTTAAATCCTGCAAAAATTCCAGTAGTGATAAAAAGTCAACATTGCCAAAGGGAAGAAATAAAAGAAAATGATAGGTACTTATGTGGGTCACAAAAGATTAGACCATGATAAAAGATGACAGCAAATGAATAGGCTAAGATTTTGAATAAAAGAGAATAAAAACAAAATCCGATAAAGTATTATATTATACATCAACTCTTTTAGAATCCATTTACAATCACAAACTAAAAATGAGTTGTTTCATGATAGTCACTAAATCAACACAAAACCGATCTGTTGTTTGCCAACACACACACACCAAAAAAAAAAGCAGGAAGAGGGGACCTTACAGACATAAAACAGTGACCTAAGATAAAATTTCAAGAAATTGTATCGGGCAACTGATCTAAAGATGTCGAATGTATTCAGCTTCAAAATGAACACTATTTGAAGTAGTATGACAGATCAGCTAACAATCGGCAACTTATTAAGTACCTGTGAACAACATCCATGAGGACAAGCAAACCAAGCTCATGAGCTCTATCAATTAAAGACTTCAAATCTTCTGGGGTACCAAAACGGCTACTTGGCGCAAAGAAATTGGTAACATGGTACCTGCAATAAAAGTAACAAAATACTAATCAATGCTGTAGTATTGGTTGTCAAAAAAGAAAAAGACATCATTTGCAATAAAAAATTTGAGTCGAATGCTATTTCAATGGCCATGTCATTGGAAAGGAAGCCAATATAACACTGATAACATTGTCATATTGCTACTTGCTAGTATGGTGGAGCTTACTATGTATGTAACCTTATTGTTATGTGTGCATCACTGTTCCCCTAGGCAGCTGCCTAGGCACTAGGCCCCTCCCCCCGCCTGGCCTCCTAGGCCAATTTATCCCACCTAGGCGGTGATTAGATGCTAGACGCCGGTCTACCACCCGACTAGCACCTAGCGTGTAGGGGAACACTGGTGTGCATTCAAACCCAATTCTTTTTTGGAGACCAAACCAAATTGTTTACATTTCCAGAATACCAAAATAAACTTGACCAGCGATAAGATGGCTACTCTGAACAATAGCACAGGAAAAAAGTAGTTGAAAGATAACAAGAAGCAGAAGTTTCTCACATAAAAAAAAAGGGAAGAAAGGAAGCAAGAAATACATAAGATGAAAAAGTTTGCAAGCACATAAGGGTTTCTAAAGGTGAAATAGGTATAACTGTAAACTGTAAAGGCAAGAAAGAAAACCAAAATGGATCCAGATCATACCCAAAGCTTCCATAATATGAGTGCTCTTGGATTGCCATTATTTGCACTGCATTGTATCCAAGTCTTTTAATTCTTGGAAGAACCTCATCCCTAAAGTTTGCATATGTGTTGATCTTTGGTTCCTGATCACAAAAGAAACTAGTAACTATCCATCCGTCTATATAATAATGCCACCAGCAAGCATAATTTACAAAATAAGAGAATAATGAATTAATGAAAGAACATCTATAGACAACAATTTCTTAGTTTGATAGGATATATCACAAATTACCTGGCAATAGGACATAATGTAAAAAGATGGGAAACATAGTTATGCTACTATCTAATTTCATGGTGTGAGACTTAAAAACAGAAGCACATCTAACAAAAATTTTTTATAAAAATATTAATTTAATTTAATTAAACATTGTTTCAAACATGTTGATATAATGATAGAAATATATATAAACTTATAGCAGCAACAGATGTAACATTCAAAATCACATCAACTAGCAGAATTCCCCACACAATTGTGCAACTAGATACCACAATGCATATGTTTATATCTAAACATATAGTTGTACTCGTTATACAACTCTGGAAATACAATCCTTATACAACTGTAGCAACTATCATATTCATATCTAATTAATCTGCACCGTTATTAACTGGATCCACCAAAATAGATGGTGTAGATCTTACTCTTTTTCCCTCGATTAATGTGGTAATTTCTAGAACTTGAGAGCGAATGTGGTGACTTCTTTTTCTTTGTTTCAACTATAATAGATCTAAAGTTTTGGGGTTTATAGACACCAAGCTTTTGGCAACAAAAATCTGACACTTACTCTGACTGTCAAAACATCATATTTGAATCAAGATAACAACATTCCTGGATAAGAAGTTCTAAATTATCCTCGAAGTACATTTTATGATTTTATTAACCAAGTAGTGTAGGAAAGTTTTATGACAAGTTATTACTGCAATTACTCATCTTCTTAGAAAAGGAAGCCAAGCTATCAATTCCAAAATAGCATTGCAACACATGTTAGTTACTTGAACTGCATATAGTTAGCATCATTTAAGGAATAAAGTCAAAGGTGCAATACCGGGCTGCTCATTCCAATATGTGTTTCATATATCCGCAATGATTTTGGTCGTTTAGGTTGAGGATGCTTGAATACATACTTCTCCTGCATATGCATGTAAAGAATTTTGATACTCGGCTACTAAAGAGAAAATTAAGATGCCAGCGGCAAATAGAAAGTTGCACAGCTCGAAAGAACACTTATGAGGCTCCATGGACAGAAGATAACAGACTTTTTTCCTTTTTCTTTTTGCTGAAGCACATAAGTACAAATAAAGGAAAGCACATAAGTACAAATAAAGGAATATTTTAGAAGTACAAAAGACAAAAAGAAGTGCCTCTTCAGAAGGATCATAATATATCCCGTTGTATGGTATATCTCCCGGGGCCTGCACAGAGTACTTGATCCAGGCAGGAATTGAATCCTTTATCCCAGATGGAGTATCCATTCGCACCTGACGATCAAAAGAGCTGCTGACTAATACAGGACATGCACATGAGCCAAAAACACTTGACAAGCAGAAGAAAGAACTACCTTTACACGTGAGCCATGAGGAATAGGTGGTGAATCATCTGCATTGTTAGGCAGAAAAATCTCCCAAACACCGAACTCATTCTGAAAAAAATTATATTGGATATGAGCATCATAACTCTTTCAATCATATGGAGCTAAGGTTCATGAACTATGAATTATTATGTAAAAACTACACCGCTACTCCTATCATGTGACCACATAAACTGTAAAAGATACCTACATCATAACAATATATATCTAACATGCGCGTAATCACTATCAACCTCCTAAGACAAAAGCAGCATCAACATTGATATCTAGTAGTGGTCCCATTGCAGCAGTCAAGTGAAGGAACAGAGTCCAGTGAATTTAATAGGTGCTTTCGACTAGAAAGTTTGGACCATATAGAAGTGCATTCATATTATATCTATGGCCCTAGAATACATATGAAATCTATACCAAACCTAAGTCATATAGATAATCAAATCTATACAAACTAACCTTAACAGACAAGATGAAATGTATGTGAAGCTATAGGCGTACTTTGCTCATATGGTTTGCATTTGGATCCCAGTTGTTGAAGTCGCCTACTAACGCCGCAGACTGCAATTGGAAGCTGGAGTCAGTTCTTAATAAAGCTAGTTATGTAACTTTGGTATGCTATTCATTTGGGATGTACCAAATCCGTACAAAATATCTTAGGATAGCCAAGGGTAATTATTCACAAGTAGTTGACAAGCAAATCTTTTTCTGGACCCTTGGCTCAATTGTTTTTTGCAAGTTTGGCCCCCATCTGAATGAAATTGCAAATATGACCCCTTCTCGACTATGGCAGGCACCTACCGTGCTCCCATACTGCGGTAGATTACATGCCGTGGTCCCATAACACAGCAAGCGACACGTTCTTGATCCTTCGACGATCGAGAAGGGGGCTATATTTGCAATTTTGTTCGGATGGGGGTCAAAGTTGCAAAAACAATTGGGCCAAGGGGCCAAAAAAGCCAAAAACTCAAAAGATGGAACTAGTATAGTACAGTACATTACATAGGTAAATGATAAGACTATCAGAAGAACATACATTTGCTCCAGGAGCCCATTCTCGGTAAGTGATACCTTCAGCACTACATGGGACGAGGAAGGAAGGTAATAAGTTATTTGCTCATATATAGGAAAAGGAGATACATACTTATGTAGTAAAGAAATTTTACCTGCGATTAAATCCAAACTTCTCGTAACTGCGGGAAAATGCTTCCAAACCTCCTTCGTGTTGGTCAATGTCTGAACGAATTCTCCTATATAGGCTGTATCTGTTTTTGATCCATTAAGGCATAATAAGATTGCTAGTTGAGTAGGGTATATATGGATCTATGGGTTTCATCCTTATAACAGCAATACAAAAGGAAGGAAACAAAGTTGTTGTTCAATTGGCAGAGGAAAAAAAAAAGAAAAATATAGAGCCCATTATACCATATGTGGACATCACTTTAGTCAATTAGAATCGGTAATTATCAACGAGTGTAATTTATATTGCAGTTGTGAAAAACCATTCTACTAGACATTTGTTTGGTTACCAGTTCTGTAAACTCTAAATCAGCCTGTCCTCAGAACCATGAATATACAGGAGTAGTGGTAGTCTCGTGACACATCAAGCAGCAATTACATCTTATGAAAGACCATAATATCTTGAAGTGCACAGGGGTGGAAATGAGGCATACCGATATTCAAGATGGTACTTAAAGCCTTGCAGCATTGGATCAATCTGGTATATTTTCTGTCCATCACTTGGTGGTGGGACAACTCGTGGTTTCTCCTCAGCAGTTGATTCTTTGGCGATTTTGTTCATGCCTTGAAAATCACTTTCTTCAGCACGCTGAGTTGTCTCAAAAGATCCAATATTAACTTCAGCTCCAACCTCCGTGCTTGATTCATCATCATTGACTGGTACCTAGAACGATGTCCAAGAGACAAAATGTTCAGAAGAAGAATGGTGATACACAAAGTTGTAAATGCATCCAACGTGTATCCTTTGTGGCCTCATATATGGGGTTTTGGTCTAGATCTCGATTATCATGCAGAAAAGTACTAGCAAGAACAGAATCCCCGTACGAAACAGAATATACGCACGCAGATGCAGTTGTGCAGACACTGAGGCATGAAAGAGGACGCAATGCAACGTACGTGTGGAATTCAGCAATTCTTTGGTATCTCATTTCGTTAGATAGCACAAGAAACGTATTTCAAGCGAACCATGCAAATATGGTAGTACCAGTATTCTGAGCGCAGGATATATCACGCACCTGCAAATCATCAGACTCGAACTGAACCGCACCGGCTGAAGACGGCATCCCGTCGCTCTCGCCCTCAGGGATAATCACCTCCCCGGACGCGGTTGCCGCGCGCATGGCCGCACGCCTCACGGAACCGCCGACGCGAACGGCACCTACAGCCACCATCACGCCAACAAAGTAAGATCGCTGCATATGCCGCATCCTGACACGCCTGATCGAGTCCAGAGTCCAGACACGCGACGGGCTAAGGACCAAGACGACAGAATTAACCAGAGTAAATAGCGAGGAAGGTGCCGCGGATTATTACGAGGGAAGCAGGAGCCCTTGCTGCAGCCGAAGCGCAGCGACGGCGACGGCAGCTCCACCCCGCGCGTCCTCCGCTTCGCGCAGCCGGATCGAGGAGCCCGCACGGCCCCGCCAAGCCCCGGCCCGGAAACCGCAGACGCCAGCGCCGCCATCTCGCCGCAGCTGGATCAGATCCAACCGCCTCGCCCCCTGCTTAAACCCTACGGCCACGACTCGGAGCGAAATGAGGAGCGGAGCGGGCGCTGGGTGGTGCTAGAATTAGGAGGGGCGGAGGGGGCGCTATATAGCACGGAGAGAGGAGGGCGCCTTCACGCGAGAGCGGCAGTGGGGCTGGGCAACGCGCGTGCGAGGCGAGGCGGACGGCTGCATGGGTGGTGGCGTGCACGGGCGGCGGGGTGAGAGGCAGAGGCCGCTGCGCGTCAGTCCAACGACGGCACACGAGTGGCGATGCCCTTTCTGATCAGACGGGGTGGGGTTTTGCGGTGGCGGGTGGCGATCGCGCATCGGTTTCTCGCGGAAATCTTCGGTTTTGGGTGACGAAGCGGACGAGGCGCTGCGCGGTCGCGCGGGTGGTGGGGCACTGGGGCGTCGCGTTGTGGCCATGCCAGGTGCCATGTGGGGGTAGCGGCGCGTGAGTTGGCGAGCGCCGAGCCGCGCGGGCTGAGGTGGGCGGAAACCAACGGCGGGGAGGCTTTTCCTGCAGAGCCGTTGTTGTCTAGTCACTGCACTGACGTTACTCTCCTTATGCTCCTTTGATTTTGCCGTATAATTGATAACAAGGAAAGTGCTTTAGGTTTTTCTTTTTAAAAGTTATATAAATACTATAAAGTATAAATAAAAAAAGATATTGATTATTTATCTATTCACTTGCTTTAAAATTTATGCAATTTATATTGAGAAAGAAATAATAGAAACACAGCTCAAATAACGAAAAAATGTTGCATAAAAGTTTACACGATTTTCCGGTGAACACACCATCTACACTGTAGCATGTGAATATCTAGACGTAGGCACCTGGGCCGTGCCTTGGTGGGCTGGCTCGAGGCACGAAGCGCACGGTACGGCCCAAGCCCGGTGCAGCACGTTGGAGGGCCGGGTCGTGCCGGGCCCAAAAACGCGGCAAGACCGTTTGGGCCGTGCCCGTGCCGGCATGGCACGGTGAGGGCACGCCGACATCATGGCGGCACGTCGGCCGCGGCCGGGGCGGGCACCGCCGCTATCGCACCGCCTTCTCTGCCGCTCGCGTCTTCACCTCGGTGTCGCGCCGCGCCTAGCGTCTTCGCCTTGGCGCGTCGTGCCAAGCGCGCTCGTGCCTCGCGTCTTCACCTCACCGTGCACGGCCACGGAGAGGCGGCGCTCACGAGTGAGGGAGGGAGGAGGAGGGGTGGTGGCGATCGCGGCCGGAGGGAGGAGGAGGGGCGGCGCACGCAGAAGGCCCGAGCTGGAGGGGTGGCGCGCGCGGGAGGCCCGAGCCAGAGGGGTGGCGACGCGCGGGGAGGCGGGAGGAGGGAGGGGCGGCGGTGCTTCGATGGCTCGGTGCCTCGGTGGGAGTCTAGGATAGAGAGGGGCGCGGCGGAGAGAACGAGAGAGGGGGCATGGGCGCGGCCGCACAGGTCTCGGTGGGAGTCGTGGTCGTGGGACCGTGGGAGTGGCCGACAGGCCGAGTGGGGGACAGCTCGCGCGCGGCCCAGGTGCCCACGTGACCATGTCTACGAGCGAGTGACGGCTGTGACCGTGTGACATGACCGAGTCACGAGAGAAAAGGGGGAGAGAGAGGGGCGCGACGCGGGCAGTTCGGTCTGAGAGAGAGAGTCCTGGTCCCTTGGACAGTCTGGTGTTTGAGAGATTAGAGAATCACGGGTGAGAGTAGTAGAAAAAATAGTGTCTGATAGTCTGGTCTTTGAGAGAATCACGGACGCCGCGGCCATACAGGAAAGAGAGGAAAAGAGACAGTGATTTGATTGAACGATTCCATTCCGCTTCCGTCCGAGCAATTTATTTGGTAAGCACTTTTTATCCCGCGCCTCGTTTCAATTTTGAATGGACACGCTCACACTCTCTCCGCAACGTTCAGCGAACAGACAACGACGTGACACGATAAAGGACGTAAAGCAACGCGACGTGATTGAAAAATTGAAATGAACCTGCGCGCAACGGGCATAATGGCTATTAAAATCTGTCGAGCAGTCATTTATTCTGCATTTGAGCACTCGAAATATTCTTTCTCTCCTGAGTTAACCACACACGTTCTCTCATTTGTTCGCTCTCTATTTACTTTCTATTTTTTGCTCTCCCGTCGCGACTCACGAAATACAATGTTTCGCAAGAGCAAGAGCAGGAGAGCACGCCCGCGCTCTCCAAGTCCTCCTCATCAGGATCAAGAGATCGATCCACGCTAACTCTCCCCCGGTATGGGAGACTATGGCATGGATGACTGTCATCTGGACGGTACGCACGGTATCGAGGATGCCTCATACACTCCGGATGCACTGAGCTCGGATGCCGCTACCTCGGTGTATCCGGGACGGGCGTCGGTATCCACACCGAACACGCAGCCTGACATATCGATGCAGCCAGCACGTGCATCCATATCCAACACTCGACACGCGTGGTGCTAGCAACATATGGACAGAACCGTCGAAACTGTTGACGGATATAAGGTAGTGTACACTGTTTGCAAATACTGTCAAGCTAAACTATCTGCACGTGCATGTGGTGGTACAGGTCATCTAAAGAGACACGCGAAGAATTGCTTGAGGAAGATATCGGCCAGACGGAGGCCGGGCGAGGGCGTGCAGACACAGCTCAACTTCAACACCAACGGTTCGGTAAGCACATGGGTATACAATGTCGACGTAGCTAGAGACAAAATTGCACGTTACATAGTTACGGAGGATCTTCCGCTTAGAACGGGTGAGAGCTCTAATTTTGAGAGAATGGTGCAACGTGGTTTTTGCCCGCAATACCAACATGTTAGTAGAAGCACAACTACACGTGATATTTGTAAAATATTTACAAATAAACTAGAAATGTTAAAACAGACCTTTATGACACTTCGTTTTTCCTTTGCATTAACATCTGATATATGGACTTCCTCTCACCAAAGAGCAACATATATTAGTGTTGTTGCGCACTACCTAGATGATGAGTACGTACTAAACAAAAGGGTCATAGGGTTTAGGCCAATCTCGGAGTCAAACACCGGACATGCTATCGCTACCCGTATACTTGAGGTTGTTAATGACTTTAAAATAGAAAGTAGAATTGTTTCCATTATTCTTGACAATGCATCAGCTAACACAACGGGTATAGAGCATCTCTCACCGCACCTAGAGACTTATATTAGAGGTTTTGTACTCCACCAGAGGTGCGTATGCCATATTATTAATCTCATTATACAGGCAGGTTTGCATGTAATGAAACTTACTTTGGAGGGTATACGTAGTGCTATCGATTTTATTACTAATTCACCTGTAAAGTTTGCCTAGTTCTCATAGTACTGCAAGGCCAACAATATGAAACCAAGAAGATTCGACCTTGATATGAAGGTTAGATGGAACTCAATTTATACTATGCTGTATCGGTGCGAAGACTACGAGCACATTATCACTGTCTTCGTCAACTGCAATAATGGTGATGTATTGGTTACTGGCGCGGATTGGATAATTGCTAGTCATTTTCTTAATTTTTTTTAAAAAATTACGATGCAACTAAACAATTATCCGGTGTGTACTACCCAACTTCTTGCTTAGTCATCGAGTGGCTTTGGCTTATTGCTAATGCTTTTAAAGAAAATAGAGATAATTAAATTTTACGCCCCATTATAGAACCAATGGAGCAAAAAATCTTAAAATATTTTCAAGCTATTCCACATTTGTACTGTTTTGCTGTCATTTTGGATCCTCGGAGAAAATTTTCTGACTTGCAGGGCGCCTTCGAGGGAATAGGTGAGGCATTCGATCTTTATTTCTCCGAGACCTATACTCATGTTTATAACGAGTTTTTCAGAGTTTTCGATAAATATTATGAGAAGTTTGGCACTAGAAGTGAAGCACGAAGATCTACCTCAACAACGCAACAAGCACGAGGCAGTTCGATTGCTTTAAACATGTGAAAGAAGCTGAAAGGCAAGTCGTCTGATTCGTCTCCCGAAACGCCGAGCAGGCCGCAATGGAATCCATGGGTAGAGATCAACCACTACCTCGACACACCTTTCGTGGAGTCCGAGCTTGACATGGACGAGGAAAATCAACTTAACTTGCTTTTGTGGTGGAAGAATAACCAACGTATTTACCCCGTGCTATCCCATTTCGCACGGGACGTACTTACGGTTCCGGTGTCCACTGTCTCGTCGAAATCCACTTTCAGTTTGGTGGGGAGGATATTTGAGCCGAGGAGGTCATCTCTTAGACCTAAGATGGTTGAGGCAATTACATGCCTCAAAGACTGGGAGCGTGCAGATGAGAGGACACAACATCAGCCAGAGGATCAGGAGATCACGGACGCGGTAGCAGACTTTGACAATCTCAGCCTCAGATAGTCTATGTATATAAACGTAGTTACTGTACTCTTTTTCTTAACGGGGGTACCCCACACCGGGGTGTAAGGTTTTTAACGAGGCAGTAACTCTGTACATGTTCAACATTTAATAAAATTTACTTCTTTTTCTCCCAATATTTGTGTCCATTGCTAGCAATACTGATATCCACATAGGATGTTTCTTTCTCATGCTTTCATTTAGTCCTTACTTTGCGTGCACATTTCTTCTTGTTATTTATTTACTTACTTTGCTAATTTATCCAGAGATACACAAGAGAACGAATGCGTGTTCGCTAATAATGATTTAATTAATTGGCATAATGCATGATCCCACTTTATTTTGGATGATCTAAGCGAACGCGTCTTGCTCGATTGTATATTTACATATTTCTTTGATCAAGGTGGCTATACATTCGCTGCACCGTAGTATTGCGTACGCACGCTACTACAAGCAAATTTGGGTCATTTCCTCTCGTCGCAATAGTGTAAATAGACCGGACCTAGACCGGCACGGCACGAAACGTAAATGGATTGTGCTTGGGCTCGCCGAAGGCGAGCCGGGCCGGCACGGCCTGGGACGGCGGGCACGGCAGGCCATCGCGGCCCGGCACGGTTCCGACCCGAAGCACGATGAGCCTTGCATGGACCGGCCCAGCCCGGCACGACGGGCCCGGCCCGGCACGTCGCCCACCTCTACGAATATCCATGGATGATCAGGTCATGCCTTTTCTCAAGCGACTCACAGAAGTCACAGAGCGTCTGCTGCCGTGAATTGCAAACCAGTGCAGCAAGCAATGTACTAAGCAGCACATACTTGTTTGGGGTTATTGTTTTTAACGGGACTTGTTTGGTTTTCTGTGTCTACATTTCTATGCTTTACAAGCGAGTTTCTTTGATCCCATTCCCACAACGAAGAATGATGAGAAATGTGAAGAAAGGGGAGTGAAGGGTAGTTGTGGCTCGGCATTTAGCCAGAGTATCCCCTGAGCCTTGATGCCGTTAAGATTGCTAGGTCAGACATGCAGGCATGCTTTCTTCGGCGTGATGCAGGATTTTTTTTTTATTATTCATCACTTCACTCAGCGATTGCATGCACTCGAGTATTACACTCAATTTTGTTCCGAATGCCTCTTTTAATTTGCAGGATTCTAAAAACACAGGAATAGAAAAAACCTAGAAATATGAAAGGAATACATATGTAAAATAGAGAAATAGAAACACATGTAAATTTTATAGGATTGAATGTTTGATTCGCAGATGAATTTTAGGAGTGAATAGTAATTTCATTTGCTTTTAGTCTAACTAAGCACTAATTTGGAGTGAACATTAATTGCATATGCTTATCTCATTTTATTACTAAAATTTTGAGAAAATGTCAATGTAAAGTACGCTTTCAAAATGCAAAACAGAAGAGTTTCGGCTTTTTCGTTCTGAAATTGCTAGATATTGAACCGGTTTTGATGTTTTTAAAACTGGATTTCACTCCAAATTTTTTTATGGAGAATTGTAATGCCTTTTATAAGAAATACATGTGAAAATTTTACAAAAAAATTCATATACAAATTTGCTTTTTGAACTGAATTATAAGAGTGCGTTTGCTCTATGCATTCATATACTTGTTTTTCCCGTGCTAAGGAAAAAGGTTCTGCGCTTGTTACCAAGGTATGTTGTATCTTCATTGCTGTTTGTCAGAGTTGCAAACCTTACTGAAGATGTGAAGAACGAACTCGAAGACCTAGATAGTAGGTGGTAACCGGCTAGATGGTTTGTCATCCAGTTGTGCTTGTAATCAAGAATTTGACTATGATTGCTTCACCTGAAAGCTCCTAGTTAGGATTGATATCTATCCTAAATTTCCGTTTGTGTCAAATTTGATAGTTCTGATTGAGCACAATATAAATATTGATGCTTGCGCAAGCAATCAATAGCTTAAATGATTCATTTATATACATTTTTCCTTGCTTCATAGGTATAACTTTGGGTGGAGTAGAAAGAGAAACTTGAGTCTAGGAAACTCGGTAAACACTCATTCATTTTACTAATTATGCATCCGATTGTAGGTGAGGTAGTGTACATTCTTGAATGAATATTGGAAAGAGGTACTAAAATTTGGGGACTAATGAATTTCGCTACCTAGTTCATTATGCACCTCAAGCATATCTGTTTGCGCTTTGCAAATACTTAGTATTTTGCATTCAAACATATAGGAAATGTAGATAAATGCTTGCATGATTGAAAGCATCGAGGCCCCAAATTCCTTTTGGTTTTGGTAATTAATGACAACCGTGATTAAAGGACTAATATTTTCTTTTAGAATATCGAAAATAGGTTGGTCCTAAGTTTGGCGATAAGTGGAAGCATGAAAGCAACGCAAAAGAAGATCAACATGTCAAGAAAATGACTAAGGTATAAATTTAAGGACCTTTTTCTTGCTTTCTTACCGGTCTTGAGGTTTGGAGAAAAGATCGGATTGCTAGAAATAGGGCTGTACTATTAAGAGGGGTCTTGATGTTTATCTTGATGTCGTTTAGGGTTTAAAGGCTCAACTCTCTGCTTAAGATCATGCATTATGTCAAATTAAGATTCCAATTGAAAATTCTATGAATTTTAAAGGAAGCATCAGAGAGCCCAGTGCTACCGCCCATGCTAGCCCGGTGTTACCGAGTGAGCAGTAAGACTGACCCCCAGAGCAGTGTGTAAAAACCCGAGAAGGGTATTTCGGGGGACCTGGCAGGGCGATGCTATCGCCCTTGGTAGCGTGGTGCTACCGGGCGAGAGGTAGCACCAGCCCGTTGGAGCGGTGTGAAAATTCCAAAGGGCCTGCATTTCGGGCATTTTGGTAGACCGGTACTACTGTCCATGGTAGCGCGGTGCTGCTGGGTGAGCGATAGCATCGGCCAAATTCCCCAGTGTAGAAATTCCAGAAGGGTGCATTTTGGGATATTTTGGCGGTCCGGTGCTACCGTCCATGGTAGCCTAGTGTTACCGGGCGAGCGGTAGCACCAGCCAAAATGTTTGGTGCAAAAATTCCAGAGGGTCACTCTTCGGGCCGAGCAAATTTAAAAGGGGGCCCGGTGCTACCGGTCCGAGTTGGGCGGTAGCAGCTGACCCTCTGCACAACGGCCTCTGGCAGTGCATTTAATGCACTGCTCCAACCGTTGGCTTGGAGCCCGGTGCTACTGGTCCTACATGGGCGGTAGCACTGGAAATCCTGACTTGATCCATGATTCGAGCTCCAATGGCTAGTTTTGTTGGTGGGGCTATAAATACCCCTCACTTGCATTCTAGAGTAACTCTTGGTCCTCATTGATGATATTTGAGCTCTAGCAAGTCTTCTTCACTTCTTAGTGCATTCAATTCTCATTTTGTGAGAGTGAGGAGAAAATTTGAGTGTAGCTAGTGTTGAGCCTTTAGACACTCAATCCGACCTCAAACAAGCGTCAAGGCTTATTACACTTGGAAGTTGCCACCTCCTAAATGGCTTGGAGGTGTTCGTGCGCGGTGAGTTTCTCAACGGAGCTTGTGAGAAGTCCCAACAAGTTGTGAAGGCCGAAGTTCGCCTACCCGGAATAGGAAAAAACTACCATAGTGATCGAGAAAGGCTCAAGAGGTTGGAGCCAGCTTGAAGTTGTTCAAGTCACCTCAACGTGGATTAGGGGAGATCGGCAAGTCTCCGAGACCACGGGATAATTTCTTGTGTTCCATTCTCTTGTGGTTTGAATTTCTCCTTCTTGTGCACAAGTTATATTTCTAGCAATTTGAGTATATCAGTTGTGCTTAGAATCATTTCTTGCTTATACTAGAATTGTTGGAGCATTTATTTATCACTAGAAATCTTAGTGATAATTTGTCAAAAATTGCAATTTTTGCTTAGTGACATTATTAATTGCAATTAGAGTTGAAAAATTTAGAAACTACCTATTCACCCCTCTCTAGCTGTTATCTTTGATCCTACAAGTGGTATCAGAGCTTGGACTCTCTTTTGGGGCTTTACCGCCTAGAGAGTAAGGTTAGCTAGCGATGGGGTGTCAATAGATAGAGCGCTATTTTTCGATGGCATAAATTATGCATATTGGAAAATTCGTATAGCCGTTTATCTCAAGGCCATGAGCCCAAGTATATGGAGAATTGTAGTTGAGAGTTTCGCTCTGGGAGTTAATCCCACACTCACAATGGAACAAGAAGAGCGAAACACTCATCTCAATGCTCAAGTTATGAACACTCTTTTTGGTGCTTTGAATGCAGATGAGTTCAATCGAGTGAGCAACCTTGAAACCGCTCATGAGATTTGGACAACCCTTTCGAAAATTCATGAAGGGACATCCTCGGTCAAAGAAGCCAAATTGCATATGCTTCAGATCAAATATGAGAGTTTTATTATGTTACCCCATGAAAACATCAATGAAATGCATTCACGGTTAAATAACCTAGTAAATGAGCTCAAGGGTCTTGAGGGCGTCTCTAACCGATTTTGATATTGTTCGTAAGATGCTTATGGCTCTACCAGAAAACATTAATGATATTGTTCGTAAGATGCTTATGGCTCTACCAGAAAAGTATGAGACTTTGGTGACGTTGTTTCTCAACTAACCGGAGTTACCAAGGATGACGCCCCACCGGACTTCTTGAAAACATCATCACGAATGAGCTTTACAAGAAAAACAAGGAAGAGCTCTTGGAACAAAGGTCTTCAAAGAAGAAGAACATCGCCTTCAAGGCAAAAGCGGAGTCAAGCGATGAGCCGCTTGAGGACTCCGACGAAGATGACACCGAGGAGGAGATGGCACTCCTTGTAAGAAGAATAAGGAGATTTATGAAGAGGCGCCCAAACTCAAGTGCCCTTCATAAATTCAAGAAGGGACAACACTCTAGCGCCAACTGAAATGCAAGCATTCAGTGCTATGAGTGTGACAAGAAGGGGCATATTGCCTCTCATTGTCCTAAGATGAAGGACAACAAGAACAAGTCACCCAAGAAGAAGAAGGTCTTCCAAGGGAAGAAGCTTTTCAAAAGGCTTCACAAGGACGGCAAAGGCGAGGCTCACGTTGGAGAGCGAGGTTCCGAAGAAGAATATTCAGATTTTGACTCCTCCGAAGATGACACACCTTCAAAGAAGAAGGGTCTTGTCGGAGTCACAATCAAGGAGGCCTCTTCGCCTTTCATCACTCCGTTTTGTCTTATGGTAAGAGGAGAAATTAGGGTAAAATCTAATGACGAAGATGAACCTACTTATGATGAGCTTATGGATATGCTTGAGGACTTGAATGAGTACTTAGGCAAGGAGAAGTCCAAACATAAGGCTTTGAGAAAATAATATCTTTCTCTCAAAGATTCTTATGAGGAGCTAAAGGAAGCTCATGAGACTCTCCTTGCCAATGACCATTCAAAACCTCAAAATGATGTTGGTATTGAGTGCAATATTATTGATGATATATCTAGTTTTGGAATTGATTCTTATTGTGTAACAAAACTAGCATATCTACTTCTTGTGATGATTTAATTGATATGCCTTCAATTTCATGTGCTAGCTCAATTTCTTGCCATGAAAACTTATTGGTAGAAAATAATGAACTTAAAAAGCAAGTGGATAAACTTAGCAAAAGTTTAGATAGATGCTTTAAGGGTAAGGTCACTCTAAATAAAATTTTAAATAGTCAAAGATGTTCCTACAATAAAGAAGGTCTTGGGTATATTCCTAAGAAGGGCAGGAAAATTAGTAACAAAGCTCCTCGGTTTGTAAAATCAAATGGGAAGCTTTGTTATAAATGTCATGATGTAGGACATTTAGCAAATGATTGTCCTTTAGTCAAAGCATCCAAAAATAATGTTTATGATTCATGCTATGTTCTTAAGAAAGATAGAAATGGTGATATTGTTGCTAAATTTGTTGGGACTCCTATACTTGGCCAAAGAAACAAAGCCATTTGGGTGTCCAAAACCTTGGTTACCTAAAAGGGTTTGATTTTCTTTTGTAGATGAACTATAAGACCGGTGGACAGCATTGGGTGTTGGATAGTGGATGCACTCAACACATGACTGGCGATCGAAAAATGTTCACTACATTCGAGTCGGGGAATGGGCAACATGACAAGATCACATTTGGTGATAATAGCAAAGGAAGGGTATTAGGATTGGGTAAAATTGCTATCTCAAATGACCTTTCTATTTCAAATGTCTCCTTAGTTGAAACATTGAATTTTAATTTGCTATCTGTTGCTCAAATTTGTGATCTTGGTCTTACTTGCATATTCTCTAAAATTGGAGTAGTGATTTCTAAAGAAAATGATAATTCTTTGGTGTTCAAAGGTTTTAGATTCGGAAATTTGTATTTAGTTGATTTCACCTCAAATGAGTCGTGTCTTCAAATATGTTTAATTGCAAAAACCTCCTTGGGATGGTTGTGGCATAGAAGACTAGCTCATCTTGGGATGATTCAATTCAAAAAGCTTTTCAAGAATGATTTAGTTGTGGGCTTAAAGATGTGAAGTTTGAGAAAAATAGACTTTGTAGTGCTTGTCAAGCCGGCAAGCAAGTAGCTAGCTCTCATCCTTCAAAGAGTATCATGTCCACATCTAGACCATTAGAGCTCTTACATATGGATTTGTTTGGCCCGACAACCTATAAGAGCATCGGGGGTAATTCTTATTGTTTAATCATTGTTGATGATTATTTGAAATATACTTGGGTTTTCTTTCTAGATGATAAATCCGAAACCTCCGGTATTTTCAAAAGTTTTGCAAAAAGGGCTCAAAATGAATTCGAGTTTAAAATAAAGAAAATTCGTAGTGACAATGGTTCCGAATACAAAAATACAAGAATTGAAGATTCTTGTGATGAACTTGGAATAAAGCACGAACTTTCCGTTACCTACACTCCGGAGCAAAATGGAGTTGTAGAATGAAAAAATCGATCATTAATTGAAATGGCAAGAACAATGCTTGATGAATATGACACTTCCGATAGCTTTTGGGCAGAAGCCATTAATACCGTTTGCCATGCAACGAATAGGCTTTATTTGCATCATCTTTTTAAAAAGACTTCCTATGAGCTTCTCATTGGAAGAAGGCTGAACATTTCTTATTTTCGAGTTTTCGGTTGCAAATGCTATATTTTGAAAAAGGGTATTCGGCTTTCAAAATTTCAATGTCGTTGTGATGAAGGTTTCTTGCTTGGCTATTCTTCAAATAGTACAACCTATCGTGTTTTTAACAAAAACAAAGGTTTTGTTGAAGAAATTTGTGATGCTGAATTTGATGAAACTAATGGCTCTCAAGAAGAGCAAGAAAATTTGGATGATGTAGGTAATGAAGGCTTAAAAGAAGCAATGAAGAATATGGCACTTGGAGATGTAAAGCCGGAAGTGGACAAAAAATATCAACCCTCATCCACTCAAGTTGAATCATCTACTTCCGCAACGCCAATTCAAGTTCAACCAATTGATGCGGATGAGAAGGAGAGTGATCAACAAGTTCAACCCCTACCTCAAAGAGTCCATCATAGACTCTCCAAAGATCCATCTGATAGATCAAATATTGGGTGACATTAGTAAGGGTGTTCTAACTTGATCTCGTGTCGCTTCTTTTTGTGAGCATTACTCTTTTGTGTTTTCTCTTGAACCTATTCATGTAGATGAAGCTTTAGATGATCTGGATTGGACGAACTCAATGCATAAAGAGCTCAACAATTTCGCCTGAAATGATGTATGGACGTTAGTCGAAAGACCCAAGGATCACAATGTCATCAGCACAAAATGGGTATTTCGAAACAAGCAAGATGAGAATGGTATTGTGGTAAGAAATAAGGCAAGATTAGTGGCGCAAGGTTTCATACAAATCGAAGGACTAGATTTTGGTGAAACTTTTGCACCCGTAGTTAGATTAGAAGCTATTCGAATCTTGTTTGCATTTGCATCTTGTTTTTCTATTAAGTTATTTCAAATGGATGTGAAGAGTGCATTTCTAAATGGACAAATATCTGAATTGGTTTTTGTTGAACAACCTTCCGATTTTGAAAGTCCTAAATACCAAAATCATGTATAAAAACTCTCTAAGGCGCTATATGGTCTCAAACAAGCTCCTAGAGCATGGTGTAAGCGACTTAGAGATTTTCTACTTTCAAAAGGTTTCAAAATTGAGAAGGTTGATACAAAACTCTTTACTAAAATAATAGATGGAGATTTCTTTGTTTGTCAAATTTATGTTGATGACATCATATTTGGTTCTACTAATGAAGATTTTTGCAAAGAATTTGGTAATATGATGTGTAGGGAGTTTTAGATGTCAATGATTGGAGAATTGAGCTTCTTCCTTGGACTTCAAATCAAGCAACTCAAGAATGGGACTTCCGTGAGTCAAACCAAGTATATAAAGGATCTTATCAAGAGGTTTGGCATGGAAGATGCGAAGCCCATCAATAATCCAATGGCATCAAACGGGCATCTTGACCTAAATGAGGGAGGTAAACTAGTAGATTTAAAGCTTTATCGTTCTATGATTGGTAGTTTACTTTATCTTACCGCATCTAGGACCGACAACATGTTTAGTGTTTGCATGTATGCACGTTTTCAAGCTTCTCCTAAAGAGTGACATTTATTGGCCGTCTAGAGAATTCTAAGATATTTAAAGCATTCCTCAAATATAGGGTTATGATATCCTAAAGGTGCTAAATTTGATTTAGTTGGATATTCAGACTCAGATTATGCGGGTTACAAAGTGGATAGAAAGAGCACCTCCGGGAGTTGCCAATTGCTAGGTAGATCCCTAGTTTCATGGTTCTCCAAGAAACAAAATTCCGTAGCTCTATCCATTGCCGAAGTCGAATATATTTCCATCGGTAGTTGTTGTGCTCAATTATTGTGGATGAGGCAAACCTTAATGGATTATGGAATAAATTTCAAAAATGTGCCTCTATTATGTGATAATGAAACTGCCGTTAAAATAGCCAACAACCCGGTCCAACACTCAAGAACAAAACATATAGATATCCGCCACCATTTCTTAAAAGATCATGTTAGCAAGGGGGATATTGTGATTAGTCACATTAGAACCGGTATTGTGATCTTGGTAGCGCGGTGCTACCGGGCGAGCGGTAGCACCGGCCCTTTGGAGCAATGTGAAGATTCTAGAGGGCCTGCATTTTGGTCATTTTGGTAGTTCGGTACTACCGCCCATGCTAGCACGGTGCTACCGGGCGAGCAGTAGCACCGGCCAAATTGCCCGGTGTAAAAATTCTAGAAGGGTGCATTTTAGGACATTTTGGCGGTCCGGTGCTACCGTCCATGGTAGCCCGGTGCAAAAATTCCAGAGAGTCACTCTTCGGGCCGAGCAAATTTAAAAGGGGCTCAATGCTACCGGTTCTAGTTGGGCGGTAGCACCGGACCCTCTGCACAACGTCCTTTGGCAATGCATTTAATGCACTACTCCAACCGTTGGATTGCAGCCCGGTGTTACCGGTCCTACATGGGCGGTAGCACCGGAAATCCTAACTTGATCCATGATTCGAGCTCTAACGGCTAGTTTTGTTGGTAGGGGTTATAAATACCCCTCCACCTGCATTCTAGAGTAACTCTTGGTCCTCGTTGATGATATTTGAGCTGTAGTATGTCTTCTTCACTCCTTAGTGCATTCAATTCTCATTTTGTGAGAGTGAGGAGCAAATTTGAGTGTAGCATTTAGTGTTGAGCCTTTAGACACTCAATCTGACCTCAAGCAAGCGTCAAGGCTTATTACTCTTGGAGGTTGTCGCCTCCTAGACGGCTTGGAGGCGTTCATGTTCAGTGAGCTTCTCAACGAAGTTTGTGAGAAGCCCGGCAAGTTGTGAAGGCCGAAGTTCTCCTACCCGGAGCGGGGAAGAACTACCATAGTGATCGAGGAAGGCTCAAGAGGTTGGAACCGGCTTGAAGTTGTTCAAGTCACCTCAACGTGGATTAGGGGAGACCGGCAAGTCTTCGAGACCACAGGATAATTTCTTGTGTTCCATTCTCTTGTGGTTTGCATTTCTCCTTCTTGTGCACAAGTTACATTTCTAGCAATTTGAGTATATCAATTGTGCTTAGAATTATTTCTTGCTTATACTAGAATTGTTGGAGCATTTAGTGATCACTAGAAATCTTAGTGATAATTTGTCAAAAATTGTAATTCTTGCTTAGTGACATTATTAATTGCAACTAAAGTTGAAAATTTTAGAAACCTCGTATTCACCCCCCTCTAGTTGGTTATCCTTGATCCTACAATGATTTTTTTTATATTTTTCTAATTTTTTTCTAGGCTCGGGAGACCTTTTCATAGGAGGTTGAAAATCACTGAAATTTCGGTTTCCAATTTACCGAATTTCAAATTTGCTTTTTGAATTTTGTCTGGATTTCGGCCAAAATTTTGAAATCTCGCCGAAATTTTGGATTTCAGACGCCTACAAGATGTGAACTGAAAATGAAATTTGAAACCTTGGTTTGGATTACTTGATGCTACCCCGTGAATTCAACTCACATAAGAACACACGTGAGAACTCCCAGAAAAAGAAGAACATATATCACACACAAGACTTGGTTCTTGAAATAACCCGAAAACTTAACGAAATTAAAAGGACACATAAATAGAATAATAACGTAATTAACTAAATCATGCAATAAATGTAAACATCATTTTATTTATCCCACAATAAAGCACATGAAAATAAAATTTCATACAACAGAATCATGTACAAGTTGTTAAGTACATCGAATAAAATACAAAACATTTACAAGTGGCCTACAACTATAGCAATCTTCAGATGACCTTCGACGTCGACCACCTGCAACCATTAATTACAACAAAGAAACAAGAGATAGACAAATAAGAAATTAGGAGATAATTTAATTGCTAATAGACCCGAATACGATTAGAAAATGCTCATCGAGGTATTAGACCGTCCGAGGTTGGTCGGCACCTCTCGCTAATATGGGTTTTATCATCCGGCAAAATGCAAACCTACTTATAGTTGGGCAACCGTTGCCATGCATGAATAGTGCTAAAATATCTCACACAATAAAAAGATGATCAAGCCCAGTTAAAAGAAGGGGGAATATAAACCAGCCACCGGTATACTCCCCCATACACATCCTTCTCACTGAAGCCACCGAAGCCAACAGAGCCAGGAGCAAGCCCAAAGCAAGCTAGGAGCAGTCCAAACCAAAGGAGCTCCAACCATCACCATCAACCCATCACTAGCATGAGCCCATCCCCATCGACCCCCACTTTCCCAACATAGTGCAATTCTTTTGCTAACTTTAGGATCACATAGTGCACAAAGGAAGTAAAGAGGCTAGTCGATAGTGGGCTCGAAAATACTAGTGGTCTCAAAAAGTGGCCGCAATATTGGCGACGCTGTGCGTGCCAGACAACCCCTCGTACTCCCCAGCATACGGGAAGTCCCCAGGTGTTGTCACAGCACCACCAACCATGAGCGTAACAACCCACAAATCATCATCAACCGGTAAGAGAGAAGCTCAAAATAAAAATAGATAATCATACAAATTGATCAAGCACATCATAGTAGAAGAAATAAGGGGAGGGAGAAGTGGCTTCTCACAACATGGCTGCTGTGGCAGCAAAAATCTCTGCCACGGCAAACTTCAGCAGTCGCATGGGGAGCTGGCACTTGAGTGGTGCGATGAGGGCCAATGGGGCCATGCGATAGAATGGGGCCGGTGGTGGCACGAGAGAACAGGAGCCGATGGTGGCACTGAGAGAAGAAGAGCCGGCAGCGTCGAGAGAAGAGGAGCCAGCGGTGGATCCGGGTGAGAGAGGCGGTGAGGCGGGGAGGAGCGACGGCGCCGGCATAGGGGAAGAAGGGCTGGTGATGTCGAGAGAGGGGAGTGGCGGGGAGGCACCAGCAAGAGAAGGCTACGACGGTGACAGCGGGGATACCGCCAGTCGATGTGACGCACCGAAGATGGGGCGAGGGAGGAAGCAAGAGGGTGGCGGCTTAGAGGGATAAGAATGAGGATGCTAGGGTTCGGCAAGCCCTTGAGGCCAAAAATAGCCCAGTAAATAAATAAATAATTTTGAATCAGCAAAATAATAATAACAATACTGATATTAAAGTTTTAATATGATAAAAAGGATGATAAATGCATATAGATAAATAAATAAAGAAATAAACAACACTAACAATAACCACAATAATTAAAATAAGAAAATAATACGGTAGGTCAAGTAAACACATGACCCAAAAATTTTAATGTTTGACGTAGAATAAACTACACCGCGTAAACGCATAAAACTTAACAGAAGTCAGAGAAAAGTTGGACATTGTAAAATACATAATAATTTAACAACAATCTGAATTACAGTATCCCAAAATTTTAGGGTGCGAGTTAAATCAAGCAGGAAACCACCTTTGAAATTCGAGTGAGGACGAGTATTTCAACCCTATTTCAGGCAAGCATTTGTTGAACATATTTGGAATAATTTCAATTAAATGTATTATCTTATACGTATTATCACACGATGCATAGGAAAATCCTTTTCCTTGAAAATTATAATATGGGAATCGAGATGGATGGAATTGATTATTGTATTAATGGATCTCTTTTGGAGACCTGGGATAGTCTGTTTAACTATGAAGAGTTAATAGACGTATATAATTGAGGTGGGTAGAGGGTGCCGATGAGAAGGTGCTAAGCCAGTGGGGCCCTCTACGTAAGCTAGAGTATAAAGTTAACCCACTACACTCGGGCAATGAGCCGTATATTCTCGTATCAACTATAGTGTGTGAAAACGATCAGAAAAGGTTGTCCTAGAAGGTATTGCGATGTCCACATTGGGTATGAGTAGATAACAAAGAGTGGGAAGCCAGGTAAGTCAGAAGGCCCAGTGAGACCCTGATTTGGAAGACAGCTATGGGCTGACCATTTCGGGGCACTATATTTAAATACCATGAGATGAGTATCATTGTTGTGTGGAAGACATGATACAATTGGTATGCTGCAAGTGGGTGGGGAACGATCGAGGACACCACAATTCGTCAGATACCAGGGTTGGAGATCTAATATCTGAGTAGTGATAAACATTCTGGTGTCCCAACAGATGTCGAGATCACTATAGGTAAAGTGGTACAAACCTGCGCAGGGTCAAAATCTTGAATTCATGCCTATCTCCTAGATTGGAGGCTACAGAAGCTAAGTCTGTCTCATATATGAGTGCTAGTAGAACTTTCTAAATAAAAAATCAACAACACAACTATTTCCTTAATAAATCCCTACTTCCAGTAAAAAGGATATGAGAAAAGTGTGGAAACATTTCATGTCATACATTTTGTCGTTATTAATGCTTGTTGAGTACTCTTTATACTCACTTTTGATTAACTCCCCCTTTGCTTAGAAAATCGCACCGATGTTCAGGTATCCAGTTGGGACATGGATCTCTATGGATATGCCTACGAGGCATGGGTGAGGATCACTCACATGTTCATGGTTACGAGGAGGAGGACCACCCAGAGGACCTGGTGAGTAGTGGACCGTATGGCAGCTTCCATCGATCCACTAGATAAATATCTGTTGTACTTGGGATATTACGTAAGGTTAACTATGTACTGGACCTTTAGCCCTGCGTGGCAATGGTTGAAATAAGTTTCCATTCAGTCTTTAATTATTGTTCTACTGCAACACTGTGAACACGGTGTATTAACTGATAAAATATCAGGGGTTTCCAATATTTTGTTAGTTAATATTTCAAGATGAATGTAATTATCTTAGAGTAATGGTGGTGCCACTTTCATTACCTTGAGATAATTATGTGGGTCACCATAGTGCTCAATCGCAATAGCTTGGCAAATGAAACATTCCAATTTTTACTCTTTGAAAATCTTTTTGAGTAGTTTAGCCCTCTAAAACTTTTCACTATTTTATTTCCAATTAAAACTTAATATGGGACTTTCATAAATTAAAAATAATTTAATATTATTAATACTCAAGTGAACAATGGTCAAAATTATTTTATTTGTGTTTCTTATGCTTGGAAGTATTTTTTAGATTTTTATGGGAATTGTTCGAGTCCATTTACTATTTTGTTTGAGCTCCTTTGCACTTCATGTATTTTCGAATAAGAAAAACTAAATAACTGGAATTACCTTTGGGTCGAAACCCAGCCTAGCCAGCCCATTTCCTCTTGGCCTGGTCTGCCAAACCACCACGCCATGTTAGCCCATTTCTGCACGCAGCCTAGCCGCACCGTGCCATTGAAAGGTATGGCCCACCTATCAAGACAATGTTCATCGTCATCACGACGGACTCTGAGTCTGTGTCACGCATGCCGCTGTGTTTGTGTTGGATTCCATGATACAAGCATGCTGAGACCACTATAAGTAGCACACCACAGTCACTAGGAGTTCCTCGTCTAAAGCCCTACACCTAGTTGCTGAGGTTCAACGCCGTTGATCCGGATTTAAGGTTTTCTGCACGAACTACTGCTAGTGAGTCTTTATCTTCTTGGTATTCATTCTTAGGTTTGCCATCTTGTGTTCTACCTGGTATGCACTCTCTCATCGTCGAAGGTCATTGTCACTATGATGGTTGTCACTGCTGCCGCTCGTCGCCGATCACTAATCACCATGACACATCACCATGTTCGCCTTATCAATAACTACCCACTGGTATGACTCGGTGATCCAGAGGAGATGTCGGTGAAGCTCTCGCTATCATTGCTGTAGCATAGCCAGCGATGACTATTGATTCCCGTGCCGGTGTGTGTTGAGTTCACGATGTTGCCTGTGTCAGTTTGCGCTGCTTTGTATCCATGGAAACCTCGCCATTAGCTATTGTGCCATTCGCAGGAATTGCTCGCCATCTATCACGATTCGCCATCTTCATCCCTGGTGAAGTCAGCTAACATGGAAAGACACGTTAGAGCCATGTAGACGCCACATCAGCACCACGCAAGCATAAGTCCAAATCGAATCTGAATAGGTTAAGTCCAACGTGAGTCATGTCTATGGCATATGAGTCCACATGTCAGTGAGTCAAGCTATACACCGAGTTCACCATAAACCATGCATTTTGTCCATGGACCTAGTCCATAGTCCAAGGGCCTACATGTTAGTCTCTAGTTAATTTTTGAAATTTTATAAGTTAAAAAGAAATTAAAAAATCCCTAGGCACACTTGTCAGTCTCTCATAGAGGAATATTTTGGAATATTCTCCTTTCCCTCTCAATTTCTAGATATATTTATCCGATAAATCTTCCAAGGCTCCGTTCTTCTTCATACGAACTCCAATTAAGTCTGTTCAAATTCTTAAATTTATCTAAAATTGAGAGCTACATTCTAGTATGTTTTATTTGATTTTTGGAGTTAGTTTTGTCTCTATTTTATAGTTATTTTGCTTTTCACTGATCGTTTCACTTAGACGTTGAAGTGTCGGGAGCGTACGAAATTGAAGAATTGACTCAAGATCAAGATCAGGAATTATTCCAAAGCAAGATGTGCTTTGATCATGTTGGACCCAATTTATAAATGTTATTTAGTTTCAAACTATTAGATGATAATTTAAATATCAACTACTTAAATTGTTTGGGAATTAATTATGCAGCTCATTTGAATTATACATATCTTGTCATTTGCAATGCGATGATCATTTGTCACCGTAGGATGGATAATTAATAGTTGATCACTAATATATTATCAATGTGGGTTGGTTTAGAATGTGGTTAGTATGCTTAGCCATGAAACGGGTTATCAATATCATTTTGAAACTTCAAATTCAAATATGACTAATTGTCTATGGAACATATTTTATGAAAAAAGGTGTCATGTGTTGTCACATAATGATGATGTTGATGGCATGTATTGCATAATAATCAACTGGGCTGGTAAATGATTTGGACTAAGGTAAGTAACAAGAGGCTATGTGCCATGGTGGATCTATGTGACATTGGGATAATGATTCTTTGTGAATCGGTTGATAATGGTTAATACAAACAAGTAAATTGGATGTCATGCCTCAATCAGTTAAGGACCTAACCTTGTAAGCCATTAAACTAGGCTAAATCATAAAACCACGTCTGTAATGGGATAGACCTAACTCAGTACGTTGCCAAGTCTTGACACATGATATCTCAGGAGGTAAATCAAACTGTGTGCGCGGTTGGAGAATGTGTGTGTTGAGTAGCTCTACATTTTCAACAGTTATTGTTTTTAGTCCATCAATGAGTCCCTCATATTCTTCTGCTCTATATGAGAGTGAATAGTGAGACTAGGCTTATTGGGAGTATCTATGTTTGGATAGTGTTTGAAAGGTTTTGTTATGATCATATTAGTTGCACGTTGATAAGTATAAGTTATGGCCGACATTATAAGAATAATCATATCTTGTGGATAAAGTGTATAACCTCAGCAGAGAGTAAAACCTATTCGAATAGCCATGTCCTCGATTATGTACAATGCTCAGAAATTTCACATAAGGGTTAGATTTTATGAAATAAAACTTGGGAATGAGTCTATGTGCCAAGAAAGGGAATTGGATTAGGTTGTGTGCCAGTGGAACATGAGAATTATCAAAGAATCTTATTATGTATCCATTTGTTTTACCATTTATTTTAATTTGTTATCGTATTCGATTGCAAATACTGGTTTATTCAAATGATGCCATGTCAGCCATTCTTTAGATTAAGCCTTGGATATAGTTATACTAGACTTGCATTCTGTGCACAACTTGTTGAGTACTTTTTGTGCTCACCCTTGCAATAATAATCAATCAGTTGGAGAGGAGTCAGCACCACCTCTAGAGTTGGGTTGTCCATTGAAGTTTACGTTCTGCTGTAGTTTATTTAGTGAATCAAGTCATACAAGGCATAATTGTCAGGACCCGAATTCGCAAATCCGAAACCCTCTGTGTATACTGCACTAGTCCAGGATCACGCTAGTGCACAGAGTGGAAACATAGATGAAATATCATTCCATACAATGAATTAACTAAGAAAGAGGCAAATTATTATTAAATAAAGCATCAGACCTTATGATCAAAGTTTACACCAATATGCCTTAAGGGCTTAAGAAACAAATAAATTGTTGCAGCGGAAACAAAAAAACTTAGGCCATTCAACATGCCACAGACAATCTTCTGGGAACGCCTTCCTAATCCACGTAGTCATCATAATATTCCTCTTCATGATATTCATTATTATGACAACATCTAGCCACTTATGGAATGCATAAAAACAGAAACAAGCCATCCCACAATTCAGGCTTGGACTCAATCTAAACTTTCAAAAACAAACATACACAAATTACTACTGCCGTTGTCATTTCCGAAACTAGAAGCGCAGGTCATGCCAGGATTAAAACCAACATACTCCCACCTAATCCTGACGTGGCCCAAGATCGCGAACACCTAGCAGGTGCCGCATTGTCGCCAGCTTCGCTACTGGCAGCGCTTTAGTCAGCGCATTAGCTCACGCTCTTCCGTGCATACAAACTCCACAACGATTTGTCCTCCATCGACACATTCGCGTATAAAATGGAACCTCGTATCGATATGCTTGCTGCGCCCATGGAAAATAGGATTCTTCATCAAGGCAATGGCGAACTTGTTATCAACGAACAGTTTCACCGCCTTGGGCTCCTTTCTTGTCAATTCACCCAACAAACTTTTGAGCCGCAGTGCTTGGCACACTGTCGCTGTCGCTGCCATGAACTCATCCTCGCATGATGACAGAGCCACCGTTTTCTGCTTCTGCGAGTTCCATGAGACTAAACTGTCATTAACATAGAATGCCATACCTGCAGTGCTCTTCCATTCATCCATGTCACCGGCCAAATCACTATCAGTGTAGCTGGTGATCATCTCTTCTCCACTTCCTCTGGTGTACATGAGTCCACAGTCGATCGTGCCCTTCAAGTAACAGAGGATTTGCTTCACTGCCTTGTGGTGCATTACTGTCGGCCTCTCCATGAATCTGCTCGCCACACCGATGGCAAAGGATAGGTCCGGCCTTGTGTGGAGAAGATACCTGAGGCAGCCAATGGTCCGATGATACTCCATTGCGTCCACCGGTTGTCCCTCCGGGTCTTTGTGCAGCTGCAATCTCTGCTCCATGGGGAATTTGGTGGGATTGCACTCCATCATCCCCAATTGTGACAACACCTTCTTGGCGTAGGAGGCTTGCTTAATCGTGATGCGGCCTTCTTCTCATGTCACCTCAATTCCGAGGTAATAGGTGAGCAATCCAAGATCACTCATCTCAAATTCGGACATCATTTGCCGCTTGAATGCCACGATTGCTGCTGGATCCTCCCCTGTCACAATAAGATCATCAACATATACCCCAACGATCACACTTGCCCGACCGGTTCCTCTTGTGTACATGGCTTGTTCTTGAGCACACTTCATGAATCTGAGCTGCTTCAAACTTCTATCAAGACGTGTATTCCAAGCCCTTGGCGCTTACCGAAGTCCATACAGTGTTTTACTCAGTTTTAGCACCAAATGCTCCTTGTTCTTCACTGTGAAGCCCTCCGGTTGAGTCACATAGACCTCCTCCTCGAGCTCACCATTCAAGAATGCCGATTTGATATCAAGATGGTGAACTTCCCAACCGTGATTTGCAGCTATGGCAAGTATAACACGCACGGTGTCGAGCCTGGCCACCGACGCAAACACCTCCTCGAAGTCAGTGCCCTGCCGCTGGACATATCCCTTCACGACTAATCTTGCCTTGTGTTTGATCACATCACCACTCGAATTCCTCTTCAACTTGTACACCCACTTGAGCCCAATTGGCTTGTGTCCAGCTGGCAGTGTCGTGAGAGTCCAAGTTTTATTCTTCTCAATGGACTCGATCTCCTTGGTTATGGCGTCCTCCCAGGCTTGCTGCCCAGCGGCCTCATGGTAACAAGACGACTCCTCCGTATCCACAAGCATGGCCTCTTCTTCCATGTCCTCCTCTTCGAGCTCCACCCTTCGAGCATCTTGCATGATGTCGTGGATGTGCCTATAACGAACAAGCCTATCATCGGTGCTGCCACTGTCGCCTAACAACGGTGTGGGTAGAATCGCAGCAGTCGCGGTAGGATCATCCGTTGGTGCTTCCAAAGCCGATATCGCCATCGGAGTGGTGGGAGATGTTGAGGAGGTTGATGGCATGCGTGCCGCAGCATGCACCCTGGTTACCGGCCCTGCCAGTGTCACGTCGTCGGCCAGTGGAGTCGATGCAAGGGCTGGATCTGTGTGTGCCGTGGGTGCCAACTCGCCTGTCGGGCCACCTGCGGGCAAAGAGGAGTCGCCCATGACCGGCTCGGTGAAGTACTCCTCCTCAACGGCGAAATCAGATAGTTCCTTGCCGCTTGAGCTCGCACTCCAACTCCATTCTTCATTCTCCACGAATTTTACATCTCTACTTACAAGAATTTTGCCGCGCCGTGGATCGAACAACCGGTGTGCCTTGCAGTCGTTCTCGACACCGAGGTACACCATCGGCTGGCTACGATCATCCAGTTTCTTCAGATGCGGCGTTGTCACCTTCGCGTGTGCTATGCACCCAAACACACGGAGGTGAGCAAGATGCGGTTTCCTCCCGTTCCAGGCTTCGAATGGGGTGCGCTCGCCCAGCGCCATCGTTGGCAGATGGTTCAGCAAGTGCACCGCGTGCCTCATCGCCTCCCCCCAAAACCTGTCGGGAACGTGCATGCTCTTGAGGAGTGATCTTGCCATTGCCATCACCGTCCTATTTCTCCACTCCACCACGTCGTTTTGCTATGGCATGTATGGCGTGGTGAGGTGCCGCTCGATCCCCACCTGCTCGCACATTCAGGTGAACTCGGTAGAGAGGAATTCGCCACCACGATCGGTCCTGAGCGTCTTCACGCATCGCCCGCTTGTGTTCTCTGCCTGTGCCTTGAACTTCATGAACATGGAGTACGCCTGGTCCTTCGTCTTGATCACGTACAACCACATCCATCGGGTAAAATCATCGACAATCAACATGAAGTAGTTGTACCGGTGAGGGTCGTCGGCGTAATCGGGCTGCACAAATCGACATGTAGCAGTTCAAGCGGCTCCTTCGCTCGGTAGTTTGCCGTTGTCGGAAACGGCTGCCTTGCCTGCTTAGCCACCAAACACCCCTGACACAACTGGTTAGGGTGCGTGATTGGCGGTACCCCCACAACCATCTCCTTGTCGATGAGCATCTTCAGTGCATGAAAATTTACATGGCCGAGCCTAGCATGCCACAACCATGTTGGGTCCTCAAGGCTCGCTAGGAGGCAAACCGCCTCCGCCAGATGCAGCTCAATTCGGTAAAGGCAATTTGCAGTGCGCCTCATCTTCATGAGCAGCCTCACATGACTTTTGTCGAGCACCTGCAGGGCATCCTCATCCATGATCACCTTGTGGCCAGTCTCCGTGAGTTGTCCGAGGCTTACGATGTTGCTGCGAAGCCTCGGGATGTAATATACCTCCTGGAGCAACCACTGATCCTCGTTCTTACAGGCAAACAGGATTGATCCCCTACCCATGATCTACACAGTCGAGCCGTCACTGAATTTTACCTTGTCGGTGACAGCCTCATCCAACTCGTGGATTTTTTCTGTCGCCGGTCATGTGATTGCTTGCCCCGTTGTCTAGGTACCAGACATGACAGGGGGCAGCCTTCTCCTTTGTGTTGCATAGCTCTGGCACTCTCGTCTTCTCCTCGTTCAGCAGGACGACATCCTGTCGCTCCCACCGATCTGGCGCTAGCTCCTCCGACACCGCGAGAAGAAGGGCTGGCTCGATGTCGTCCGTGCGCATGAGGTGTGCCTCCTCCTCCTTCTTCGGAGCCCTGCATTCAGATGCATAATGGCCCATCTTGTCACAGTTGAAGCAGCGGATGTGGCTTTTGTCACGGCCACCGCCGTCGAAGCCATTCCCGTCGTCCTTGCGTGGCAGCCCGCCCCGGCCACCCCTGCCATGTCCTCTGCCGCGTCCGCGTCCACCCTGGCCGTGGTTACTGCTATCTGCATAAGCATGTGATTTACCCTTGTTGCTCGACGAGAAGTCATGGCCATCCACCTTCTTCTGCCGCGCCTCCCACTCAGCCTGAGTTAGCAGAAGCTGGCTATCGCCACTAGCGATGCCGCCTGGCTTCTTTAGACGCTCACATCCTTCATAGGTCTTCAACCACCCCACAACCTCCTCGAACAGCATATTGTCGAGGTCGTAGAACTGCTCGATGCCAGCGATTACGCTAAGGAAGTGGTCTGGGACAGTGTCGAATAGTTTCTTGACCAGTGCGACGTCGTCGAGTGTCGCCCCCAAATTGGCATATCTCACTGACATACCATTGAGCCTCCTGGCGTACTGGTCTAGGGTCTCCCCTTCCTGCATGCGCATGGTGTCGAAATCGCTTTTCAACGTCTGCAGCCGTGCGTTCTTGATGTGATCCCCGCCAACGAACCTTGTCTTGAGACAGTCCCAGACCTCCCTCAACGTCTTCTTCCTTGCGACCTGCATCAGGAGGTCCTCCGGGAGTGCTTGAAGGAGATACGCTCTTGCCATCTTGTCCTTCTTCACATCCACAGTGGCACCGGCCACCGGTTCGATGGCTTCCCAGACACCCTGGGCATCCATCATGGCTTCCACCCTGATCGACCAACTGGTGTAGTTTGTCACCGTTAGATGTGGGTAGTGGAACGGCATGCCGCCGCTCTTCTTAGGTGCCTCACTATGGGTGACGATGGACATCGGCTAGCTGCGCTCTGATACACAAGGGTGTAAAGACATGAGTACAAAAGTACTTAGCAAGCCGCAGGAAAATGATGCAATATATTCATGCAGGCTTGACAAAGGATAGACATATGGTTCCTTTGCAGAAAGCAATAACTTGAATTAAAGTACAGTAAATAGATTAAAAGCTTATTTATGAAAAGATAATAAACAACTGGTAAATCAATGATAGATAATATGAACAGAATGATGAGGCATCACCCTACACCCATCTAAAACAAGTATCAAACCACTAAATTCAATAGTATAACTTTAGACAACAAAACAACTTTGAACTCCCTGTTCACATCCCAACAATTCTACCATCCAACATTTCATGAAATACTCTATACCTCATGTGAAATTCCCGGGCATGTCCATGACCGCGACACGGCTATTCGAATAGTTTTACTCTGTAGAGGTTGTACTTCTTTACTCACAAGACATGATATTCTCCTTATGCCTGGCCATTAGCACACTTCCTTTGGTGTGCTAGCAGAGAAATCATGATAAAGCCTTTACAATGCACTGTTTAAACTCGGTACTGTCCGCTAAGGTTTCGCCTCTCAAGGCCCCCTCTTGCGCCTTGCGAATCTACCCGTCCATCCCAGAACCCACACCACCAATTGACAGTACTCAAGGCTAGACATTGCAAATTAATCAGCTAGGTCTGTCCCATACCAAACTTATGGTAGTACGGTTAGGCTCAGTTCAATGGCGCACAAGATTAAATCCTTAAGTTGTCTCAGGAAAGACATCCACATCCCAATGTGCTAGAAAGCACACCCTTTACTGCACGATCACTTGCTTGAGGGAAAAAAAATTCGTTCAACCAAGACTAATGGCAACCCTGCCATGGTACAACAAAATTTACAATAGTGGCTATCAGCCACAATTCAATATCTCATTAAGTCAAGATTAACATTAATTCACATGTGATATGGATCCCATCGTACAACTAAGGATGTCTAAGCATAGCTACGGTAACCCGGTGTTGGTAATATGATTATATCCAACTAATAATGACCCGACCTAGGGTTAACAATGGATACATGGCATTCCAATAATCAAGGTGGCATAATGTCAACTAGGTATATAGCTATTCTCGTGAAATAATCATTAATACACAAATAGCATACAATTGTATAAAATAAATTACTTTGCAAACATAGATTCAACATGATCAAAGGTTACGAGTTGCCTTGCTCATCTAATGCCGAATCTTGGTCTTCGAAGTCTCCGTTCGCTCCTTCGAAATTAGCGTCTACCGAAAAAAGTAATGAAACAAAATTAATACCAAACAGAGACTCAAACAAGCTCAAAATTGAAAATAAATGGCTCTGAGAGGTAGAACTTGATTTTAGAAAAATTTAGAAACTTGAACCACCTTAATCGGAGTTCGTATGAAAAAAGAACGGGTCTCCAAAAGATTAAATTCAGAGAAAAATGCTGAAAAAGAGAAAAACTGGTTTTCTGATTTATTTTTCTAAAGGAAAATAGATTTATTGCGCAATGCTGATCTCAGTAGGGTTCACGGTGGATCGGGCTATGGTACTGCGCTCGGTTCACTTTGCACCCGGTGCACGGCTGACGTCATCGGCTGACGCAGCGGCTCAGCTGACATGGCGGTTGATGCAGACGCTGACTTGGCGCTGACGTGTGTCACGCATCTAGTGACGAGCACTGATTGGACGGCAGAGGATTGTGGCTGCGATTGTGGTGACGCGGCGTGATCTGGAGCACACACTAATAACGATCGAACGGCTGGAGTTCGTGGCGAAACAAGGCGACGGTGAGTCGACGGTGCGACCCGCCGGAGTCGAGGAAGACAACACAGGTTTCGGCGAAAAGGCGATGGATCAGGTGCATTTCCTCGCATGTCTAGAAGAGGGAGACGCGGGCAACACAAAGAGGCTTGTGGCTGCAGCGGAGACCAGCCGGAGGCGAAGAACAAGGTGGCGGAAGGCTTCTGTTGGCGGCGCAACTCCGGTGAGATCGCACGCACGAACGGAGGGCTCTCAAGCGACGATATATGGGGCAAAAGAGGCGACGCGGAGCGGCGAACCTCGGGCGGGGTGCGGGTCCTTAAACAGGAGTCTTGGGGCTTGTGTCTGACTCGGACTCCAAGGCGGCGGTGGACGCGGCTCGAACGCGGAGGCGGTGCTAGGGTTTGGCGGGCGCGGACGCGGAGATGGGCCGGCTGGGCTGAGAAGCTCGCGGAGTAGGCTCGGGTGGATTGGGCCGAAGCGGAAATAGGCACGGGCCGAAAGAGGAATAGGAACGGGCCGGCAGGAATTTGCCCCGAGGTGAACTTCAAAAATAAAAACATTATCTGATTTAAGAAATTTCCACAAATTTGAATAAAATAAAATAAATTCAAATAAATAACAAATAAATTCAGAAAAATCTCCAAAAATACATAAAAATTACTTGAGGTACAGTGAACCCAACTATGACTGAAAATCTTTTGTTTGATGTATAGTTTACTCAAATTAAATCCCTTCATTGATAGAAAATTCAAATTAAGCTTTGATTAATTCAAGGAAAATGCAAATGGTTCATTTTTAAATTCAAACATTTCAAATCTCAAATTTTGGGATGTTACAATAATACATGTAAAGTCAACCGCAAGGTCATCACACAATCTATTTATCTATCAAATTTAGTCGTTTACTATTATTTCATTGTGTACGGAGTTGATATTTTATCTGTATTGCCATTGTGTGTGCTAGTGTGATCCTGGACTAGTGTAGTATAAATAGAGGTTCCGAATTTACATTGAGACCCGATAGCTAAGCTTTTCTTCTTTCTGTTATTTCTCTCCTTGCTTCATGCTAACCAAAGCTAAAAAATACAAATAAATACACAAGGGTAGACACCAACTGTCTCCTAATTAACTCACACCACTATCCTGTTGACTCCCACGTACATCACTACATGCAAACTAACTCATTATGCCTAGCTAAGTCCATGCGGCCGTGCACACATGCAATGCAACTAACCAACTAGAATCTTGTAACCGACTAGAATCCTGTAACCGATCGGAATCCTTTAGACCGATCAGGACTCTGTAAACCGCCACACCCCCATTATATAAGGGAGAGGGCAGGCAACAATAGAGACAATGCATCACAACACACATCGTGTATCGCCCAGAGCACATTGCGCTTTGAGCAATCTTAGATCCAAGAGATCCACATAATCCCAGCACACAGGACTAGGGTATTACCTCCTCCGTCGAGGGCCTGAACCTGTCTAAACCTTTGTCTTGCATGACGTTCGAGTTTGAGATCTAGCGCCTGCCCCATAAATTTATTGCCGACTACAAAAGTCGACAGTTGGCACGGCAGGTAGGGAAAGCGCTATAATCTTTTCCTACAGACTTGATGGCAGCAATCAGCGGAATCGTCGCCACCTTTGTCTCCGGCCAGGCTTTTCGCTTTGAAAGCCTGGACTTCGTCGCAGACGCACGCGGAGAACTCGTTCGCCTAGACCTAAACCAGATCCAATCTGGTAACAGTCAGGCTGATCCATCTCAGGTATGTCGCTCTAACTCGGCTAGTAAACCAGTCGACATCACGAGAATTTGCTACGATCTACGTGGCATCTTCGCGATAGAAGAATAGAAGACCGATCTCCGGCGCCAGCAAGAGACTCAAGAAGCTGCGGAGGAAGATCGTCTTCTTCGCAAGGGTAAGGAGGCACAGGCGCGATCACTTCGATCTCGTGGCCGCAATGTCCGCGAGGACATCCTGCAATCTAGGTCGGGAGACCAAGCCGTCTTCTGCACACCGCTACAGAACATCGTCGCCTCCAAGATGCTTCTCGACACGCTGGACCTGATGATTGCATCTGTAGCCCAGCAGCCCCGATCGTGGCCCATATCAAGGCCATGGTGACGACGGCTGCAATACAGCAGAATCAGGAAAAGCCGACAGGAGAAGCGCACTCGCGCTCCCATGTGACTACTCGTGTCGCCAAAGCAACGATCAGAATCTGGCAATACGGCAATCCACGCAGAACCACATCGGAGATGCCCACCGGAATCTCAACCGCGACCTCCGCCAAGACATCACCGCCAGGCGGCAATAGCGGGAGGAGGAAGAACGACGCGGGCGCTACGACGACCATGAACGCTTTGGTACCGGTCCCGATCGACGAAGCGACCAAAGGTACGATGACTGCGACGACCATAGAGACCATCATCGCAGGGGATGGGATGACAACGACGACCGTCGAGACATGGTCTCTCCTCGCTGAACTCCACCCCAACGCGTTGATGACAATCGCCGAGCCAGAGGCTCACCACGCTGGACTCCTCTTCATTAGGATGATAGATCCATTGATGGAATCCGAGCGTTCACTTCTCGGCTACGCCGAGTGGTATGGCCCGAAGGTTTCAACCCTAAGGCAAGATCCGGAAGCTTGACGGGGAGCGAGATTCGGAAGCTTGGCTGCAGGTCTATGCCCTGGCAGTTAAAGCGGCTAGGGGAAATCAGAATGTGATGGCGAATTATCTGCCAGTTAATCTCACCCCCTCGACTCAACCATGGCTCACGGGACTTCCCGCGAACTCGGTGGATTCCTAGAGCGATCTTTGCGATCAATTTATCGCGAACTTCCAGGGAACCTACGAGAGGCCTGGCACTCCATGGGACCTATACCGGTATCACTAGAAGAAGGACGAGACGCTGAGAGACTTCATCCGGCGTTTCATGCAGAAGAAGAACACCATCAGGGATGTATCTGACGCTGTGGTGGTGGCAGCCTTTCAAAAAGGGGTAAGTGATCCTGATCTAATCAAGAAAATATCCAGGAAACCTCTGGCCTCCATAAAGGAGATGTTTGCGTTGGCCGACCTCTATACCACGGCCTCAGACGCCCTGGTCGAGCGCCAAGAAGATCGCCCACAATAGAAGAACAAAGGCGACAGGGCCGAGTCCTCCAAGCACAAAGACAAAAAGCGAAAAGGCGAGGAGCTACTCGCGGTAGCCGAACGCACTCAGCCCTCAGCCACGCGGAGGGAGGCACCCGATTACAGTACCGTCATGGATGCGATATGTCCTTTTCACCCTAAGGGAAAGCACGTCGCCAAAGACTACTTCACCCTGAAGCGTTTTGCGCGGGAGAGCAACAAGCAACCAACTCAGGCGAAGGAAGAGGTTGCCAAGAAGAAAGATCCGGCCGACGAGGACGATTACTAAGAGCTCGAGCAAGAGCTGAACTACATATACGGGGGCTCCACCGGATACGAGTCCAAGCGAAAGCAAAAGCTTACCGCTCGGGAGGTCAATGCGGTGGAACCGGCAACCCCCCAGTATCTAAAGTGGTCTGAGGTCCCGATCACCTTCGATCGCTCGGATCACCCCAATCGGGTTCTACATCCGGGTAAGTTCCCTCTGGTGCTCGACCCTATCATTCGCAATGTAAAGGTCAAGAAAGTATTGATTGATGGAGGGAGTGGACTCAAAGTCCTGTTCGCCAAGACCTTTGACAACATGAACATCCCTCGCTCTGAGCTAAGGCCAAGCTCACAGTCGTTCCACGGGGTGATCCCTGGGGCATCTTCCTTTCCACTCGGGCAGATTTCTTTGCCCGTTACTTTCGGCACCAAAGACAACTACCGGACTGAGTACATAAATTTCGAGGTAGCGGATTTCGAGACAGCATATCACGCCATCTTGGGAAGGCCTAGACTGGCTCGATTCATGGCCGTCCCGCACTACACCTTCTTGATGATGAAGATGCCGAGATCCAGAAGCGTCAACACGGTTAGCAGCGACATCAAGCGGTCTCTGGAGTGCAACCGAGAGAACTGTGAACTTGCTGAGCTACAGGAGGCAGCCGCCGAGGGGAAGGACATCCATGCAGAGGCGGCCATGTTACAGGAAGAAGGCGACATCCCGTCCAAGAAGCATGCCACATCAGAGATGAAGCCCGGTGAAGGAACCAAGAGAATTATTCTTGACCTGTCCGATCCATCCAAGACGACTTTGATCGGGACAGGGCTCGAGGAAAAATAGGAAGACGTGCTCGTCACCTTCCTCCGGGCTAACAAGAACATCTTTGCCTGGAAACCATTCGACATGCCGGGTGCTCCTAGGGAGGTGATCGAGCATTCTCTGTACATCGATGAAAAGGCAAAGCCAATCAAGCAAAGGCTTCGGCGGTTCGCTCCAGATCGTCGGAACACCATCAAGCAGGAGATCACCTAGCTTTTAGCTGCAGGTTTTATCAAAAAAGTGTATCATCCCGACTGGTTGGCAAACCCTGTACTAGTTCAAAAGAAGAATAAAACTTGGCGCATGTGCGTTGACTATACTGATCTCAACAAGGCATGTTCGAAGGATCCTTTCGGGTTACCTCGGATTGATTAAGTGGTTGATTCAACCGCCGGGTGCGAGATCCTGAGTTTCCTTGATGCCTACTCAGGGTACCACCAGATTCGCCTAAAGGTGGAAGATCATATCAAGACTTCATTCATCACTGTGACGCCCCCACTTCGCCTGACCAGGCCAGAATCAGTGGAAACATCACAGAGCAGAGTGCGCCAGGATCAGGCTAAGGAAAGCAACATATATGTAGAACTGAAACTTCCACCGAATAGTACTCGAGGAATTATTCTTAAAGTACACATAGTACTGTCTTAGGTCTGGCTACGGTGATTTCTACACTGCCCGCCTAATATTACAATATTATTCTAGATGCCTCCCTCCCGAGGGTAGATTTATTTCGCCAGGTCTTGGTCATTAGTTCCCTCATATTCATATCCCTCCACAGCAACATCGGTATCATCATAAAGATTCACATCATCATAAAATTCACCTTCTATCTCATCTGGTTGGGTGGATTCAACATGTTCTGAAAAACAACGGAGAAAGCAAGGCTGAGTACACCAGTCTCAGCAAGCCGTGGAACCTTTATGCATGGGTATATAAATATACTTTTCGGCCACCAAGTCGCTACTCCAAAGTAGTACTTTATCCAAAGTACCCTTTTACCCATTTGTTTGAAAGTGTCAAGTTTTAACTTTTAAATCTACTGACAGCAAAACAACGTGGGGTCTTACATCCTGTGTTAGAGGAAAACCCACACGACGCACTTCCAAAACCCGGAAGCTAGGAGTGATATCACATTTGACTCTGATCAGAGGTGTACTGCTTTGCCCATAGCATCACTTTGGCTTATTGTCACAGTGTGCTTCCTTAGGCACACAAATAAACCAAGGAAACAGAACGTTTGTCCAACTGTACACTGACCTCTGCCATACCGCCTTGCCTCACCAAAGGCACGCGGGTCGAGACTCCTCCCCCGACGTCTCGCCCTAGGGTGACTGCCCTCATTTGGCACAGTCACCTTTCTCACCTTGGTAGAGTCAGCTACTTGTCGGTTACTTAGTTCAGCCCGTCCCATACCGGGTCTATGGTCAGCATGGCTTGCGCCGATTTTGAGGTAAGCTCCAGTTTGGTTTGTCCTTAAATGATATCCTATGTGGAGGAACCCTGACTTTCCTAGCAACCCAACCGGGGTTGTTCATACCCTGAGCTCTTCCACCCACTAATTACTCCATAACCTCACCAAGGTTATGGTTCTAACATTGGATCTAGCTGATCCAATTAGTGTGATTTAATTTCTTTTAGAAATTAGCTTTTGAGATGAATGCAAGAGTTTCAAACAACCCAAGCCACAAAAATCAATTCGCAAGACATGGTCGAAGGGCGACTTGCCTGGATGGTGATCACAGAGTTTTCCACAGCATGAAGTGGCTCTAGCTGCCCTCTGTTGTTATTGGGAAGATTCCCTAATGAGAGCACCGAAGTATTAATATTCATATTTTTCTAAGATTTGGTTTAGTTTCCAGTGTAACTTTCTCTATTGAGTAATTGTGAAATGAATTATTTATGTACATGCAATTTGAAAGTTGTGATGTTTTATACTCATTTAAAAATTTATGTTTGTGTGTGAAAATAGGATTAAAGATTACTTTAGGTAAAAGAAAATAGAAACTCAAGAATAAATTTTTCATTTGATTTCTATATATATTTCTTTTTTCTATTCTCTTATTCTTTTAAATTGGTTCTGGTAGAATATTTGTTATTTTATTTTTATTTACTAATTCGTTCAATTATTCATTTACCGATTCATGTGTTTATCTATTATTATTTATTATTATATTTTTTTATCTATCTGTTCATATCTATAAATAAACAAAATTATTATTATTATTTTCTCGGCCGGGCAACCCAATTCTTTTCGGCCCACCAGGCCCGACCGGTGTTCCCCAAACCCTAATCCTAACTTACCCCCCAACCTCTCTCCTCACCTTTCCCCTACTCGACCGCCGCACCCGACTCATCCTCTCCCTCTCGTTCCCTTCTCCCACACAGACTGATCCACATAGCGCCGCCGCCTCTCAGCGTGCTCCGGCCCTCCCTCTGCTCCCGCCCCCTTTTCCTCTCACGCGCGCGTCGCCGCTTCTACCTTACGCCCCCGAGCTCCACCGTCGCTCTTCCCCCGCATTACGATGCCTCGCACAAGTGCCGGGCGACGCCACCACAGATCGGCTGCACCATGCTCCCAACTCCCCCCTTGTTAGATCCGGCGAACCCGCGCCGTGCCTTGCGGCCCTTTGCCAAATCCGGTGTTCCCCGCGGTAAGAGACCTCTCTACCCTCTTCTCCCTTCTATTTCTACACCCCCTCTCTTACTCGATCTTCTTATCTACCCCTCTTCTCTGGTCACTCACAACCGGCCGCCGCCATACTCGGCTTCTCTGGAGGATCCGGCGGCGGGAGGGAGCCCGAGCTCTTGGCGACAAGCAGGAGGCACGGCGACCGCATGCGCTAGCTACCCCCTTCCCCCACATCGGCCATGGCAGCCCCTGGATCTAAGTACCATACTTCCCTTCCCAACCTCTTATCTAAGCCTCCTATGTAATTTTTACTATGTGAGCATGCAATTTGGTTATGAATGCGACGAACATTACTTAGGGACCTTCATTCTCTGAGCTTGATTATCCGAACTGGAGCTTTGTGCATACGGTGCTATTGGCAGAAGAAGTGAGTTGAGCCGACACTAGATGCAGATCTTAACTTTAGTTTGAGCCTCTCTTGACTGAATTTTTATGCGCTATGAATTGGTAAAAATATAAATGCATATATATATATATGATTGGTACTGCCATGTGATTTTTGATACATTAAGTTGTGCAGATTTGGTTTAATAAGCCGCAACCTTATCGTGTTGCATCCTTGTTTAAAAGAAACTGCATGACTCTGGATTGAATATTTTTGTTTTGAGCCTAATAGAGGCATATATGTACATACATATCGTCGTGGTTGTTATATACATATATATATATATATTTTGTGCAAAAGATGTTTCCTCTGCTGATGGTATTAGCTCATCTATCACAAGTATGAATACAGATCTGAAATGTTGTTAAGGCCTTATATGTCATTGAGGTCAATCCTAGACATGGATTAAAATCAATTCTTTTATCAACCTCTTACTGTCTGCATGATATCTTGAAGAATGCCTGAGTTGACATTGGTTGAGATATGCAAGAGATGCTTGTGTTTTACATTCTTTTGTGCTTACATGGCATAAGGCCCGAAGTTGTCTGATTGCATAAATAGCATTTTGGTTAGTTGATGAGATTTCAAATTAGCTTAACACTTGTGATAAAACTTGTGCTAGTGGTGTGGAGTACCATTCTAGGTTTCACATGAGCATGCTGAATTATTTATATGAAATGGTTATCTATGATTCTGTCTATTCATATGATTGTCTACCAAGTGTTAAGATGATTGAAAGAGTATGAACTGGAAATTTGGCCTTAGAAAATGTATGATCATCTTCAGTGCTTTGCAATTGTGTTTGGTGTGATTAGCAAAGAAACCACAATGCTGCTAGAATTTCATTTACTACCGATTGATTCAGGCTCTGGTGTTCATGGTGCTGATGACAAAGATTTAATGAAGTTTGGTGCTTGCATAGGTCCTTAATTTTAATAAGAATAGAAGATTTTTATTTCTGCTTAATATAATTAGGATCGTTCGCATAACAAGATAAGCTATGGATATGTTCTGGAAATCTAAGGTTTTGATGATTTGGTTTGGCTCAGAACACTCATGCAGGAATATACACAGATGTTTTAGGGTTTTGAGCGTAAGCTTTAATGTATTTACGTGTTTTATGCTCATTTATATACGTGCTGCGTTGTTATCTTGGTGAAAAACATTTATACTAATCATCTAAATTTATGAGCCTTGTGCTTGCTTGCAAGCACTATAATTTTAGAAGTTGTAGTGTACTTCGCTAGGCCACTACTTCTGCTTAGGCCTCAAATTGGTTTGATTTGAGTGTGATTACTCTTGTTAGTTGATAAAAGAAGGCATAAATTTGGATCTGCTTGGATTGCCAGATTGAGATGCATAGGTTTCCAAGAACCGAATATGGTTCAACTAAAAAGTGACTATTCTACATGACAAAGTAACTGTGACCTGATCCTTATTCATATCCTGCAACTACCTTTATGCATGCATGCCTTTTTAACAAAGACTAGACATTAAAGCTATTGAAAGATAATGCTATAGATGGATAATGTACTAAAGTTGGGTACCTGGTGAATGCAGGGACAACTAGAAAGGGATGGTGATAAGAAGATGGAAGGTAAATACCGATTGCCTCCTTTACTCCTTAGGCTTACCCCCCTCCTTTCGGCAGAGATGAATGGCTAGCTACTACTGTCCTGGTTCTAGGTGAGTGAATGCTGTAGTAGTAAAGTCTTTGAATTGTCTTTGCACCGAGCCTGCTTTATACTTCTGGTTTCTCCATTCTGTGGTGAAACCGACCTTCTGCTGCAGCAGAAAACTAGGGGCTGGTTGCTAGGTGTGCGACATGCAAGCTTGGCCCGCCACTTGTCCAACCAAAGTGGGCAAAAGCTACCGGCTTCTCTTGGCGAGAATGGGCAAAGGAGGTCGGCCGCTAGCTGTAAGCATGGGCAGAGAAAGAAAAGAAAGGGGTGACAAAGCTATGGCGGTTGGTTTGAAAATCGAAGCATGGCTCGGGCTTTCTATTGAGATCAAAAGAGGAAACTGAATCAGTATTCGGATGTGGCTAAACTGAAGCTTCTAATGTGATCTTGATGTAAAAAGAATCCTATAATGATTTTCTTTGGTGATTGAATGGGATAGCAAACTTAAGTATTGCTGGTCTTTGCTTAAAATTTTACTTACAAGATGATGATCATATGCTCTGCTGTAATAACGAATAGATGAGAAATGGTGTGAATGCATATGAAATAAACATGAATGAAATTGTTGATACCTTATGATTATATAGATGATCATTTCTGATTATGAGTATAACAATATTTACATGCGTGCACTCGAGTGAAGCGAAAGGTGAACCTCTCAAAAAAAAATCATAAACTAGACTTAAGAGGATGCATAAGATATATATATATATATATATATATATATATATATATATATATATATATATATATGAGACACAGGACTGATACTAAAACTGTTATTGTGATGAGAATGACTTAAGGAAGTCGGTAGAGATTTGAATCATTGGCTAGGTTTTCACAATCACGCCCTTTGGGGCCTTTTGCTATACCACGATGGCGTTCGGGTTGAAAAATGCTAGTGCGATGTATCAACGCGCGATACAACGGTGTTTTCACGCCCAACTCGGACGCAATGTGGAGGCATACATGGACGACGTCGTGGTGAAGACTCGGGAGAGGAAGGACCTTATCACCGACCTGACCGAGACGTTCGAGAGTCTAAGGGCTTTTAGCATGAAGCTTAATCCCGAGAAGTGTGTTTTCAGAGTATCTTCGGAAAAATTGCTCGGATTCATCATATCCCAAAGAGGCATTGAGGCCAACCCAGAGAAGATCAGGGCCATATCAAATATGGAGCCGTCGACTTGCCAAAAGGACGTCCAGAAGCTTACAGGGTGCATGGCCGCGCTCAGTAGGTTTATTTCCCAACTGGGTATGCGAGGTATGCCATTCTTTAAACTCCTCAAGAAGCAGGACAAGTTCCAGTGTACGCCTGAGGCACAGCAAGCGTTTGAAGATTTGAAGACCTTCTTAACGACGCCCCCGGTCTTAGTTTCCCAGATGCCAGAAGAACCTCTATTACTTTACATCGCGGCGACGACTCATGTAGTCAGCACTGCGGTTATCGTAGAAAGAGAGGAGCCGGACCACGTGCAAAAGATCCAACACCCGATCTACTTCATCAGCGAGGTCCTGAGTGAATCTAAGGTGCGGTCCCCGCAAGTGCAAAAATTATTATATGCCGTACTTCTTACATCTCGCAAGCTCAAGCACTACTTCCAAGAGCATACTGTTTCGGTGGTCACCTCCTTCCCAATAGGAGATATACTTCACAACCAAGAGGCCACCAGGAGAATTGCAAAGTGGGCAGTCGACCTTGGAGCTTTTGATATCCTATTCAAGCCTCGCACCGCCATCAAGTCTCAAGCGCTCGCCGACTTCACGGCCGAGTGGACAGAACCTCAAAACCCAGCGGTTACCAAGGAACTTGAGTATTGGACGATGTACTTCGATGGTTCCCTCATGCTCAGCGGCGCGGGGGCTGGTATAGTGTTCATATTACCAAGTGGAGAACGGTTGAGGTACGTCCTGCAAATACTTTTTCCCGCATCAAACAATGTCACCGAGTACGAGGCACTCATCCATGGGTTCCGTATCGCCATATCGCTCGGTATCCGATGTTTGGCGGTCCGCGGAGATTCAAGCTTGTGGTCAATCAAGTGCAAAAAGAATGGTCCTGCATCGAAGACAACATGGCTGCCTACTGCCAGGAGGTACGCAAGCTGGAAGGCAACTTTGATGGACTGAAACTTGTTCATGTGCTCCGCCGGGACAATGAAGCGGCCGACGAGCTAGCCAAAATGGGATCCTGCTGGTCTACAGTGCCCGTGGTAGTATTCGTCGAAGAAATTCATAAGCCCACGATTAGCACTCGGTCAAAGTCGGACGCCACGGCGGAGAAGAACGTAGAGGCTGAATTCTTGGTCATTACCCCTGATTGGACAGCTTTGTATCTGGAATATTTGACGAAGGACGAACTACCCGAAGATCGCGTGCAGGCTGAACGAATAATGCGCCGAAGCAAAAGCTATGTGGTGATCAGGGAAGAACTCTATCACAAGAGCTCCTCTGGTGTACTACGACGGTGCAAATCAGAACAAGAATGAAGAGATCTTCTCAAGGAAATCCACTCGGGAGTTTGTGGGAATCATGCGGCGTCATCAACCCTAGTTGGCAAGGCTTATCGTCAGGGATTTTTCTGGCCGACTACTGTCACTGATGCAGATGACATCGTTCGGACATGCGAAGGATGTCAGTTCTTTGCGCGACAGATGAACAAACTGGCACAGGAACTACAGACCATCCCCATCACCTGGTCGTTTGCTGTCTGGGGGCTCGACATGGTGGGACCTTTGAAGAAGGCTCAAGGCGGTTATACTCATCTCTTCGTGGCCATCGATAAATTCACCAAATGGATTGAGGCCAAACCAGTCGCCACAATCACAGCTGCAAAAGCCAAAGAATTCTTCCATGAAATCGTGGTTAGACTCGGCGTACCAAACCGAATCATCACGGATAATGGCACCCAATTCAGAGGCGGCATATTTCAAGACTGGTGTGGTGAAATCAGCATAAAAATTTGTTCGCATCAGTAGCACACCCCCGAAGTAATGGGCAGGTTGAGCGAGCCAACGACATGGTTTTGCAAGGCCTAAAGGCAAGGATTTTCGATCGTCTCAAACCATACGCCACTCGGTGGGTCAAAGAATTGCCTTCGGTACTCTGGGGGCTATGAACCACCCCCAGCAAAGCAACCGGGCAGTCACCTTTCTTCCTGGTGTATGGCTAAGAGGCGGTCCTCCCCACCGAGTTAGAATTCGGATCCCCGCAGGTTCGGAGCTATGAAGAAGTCGCCTCGGAAGAAAGCTGGCTAGAAGACCTCGACCGACTGAAAGAAGCCAGGGACATCGCAACAATTGGATCGGCAACGTATCTTCAGGGCTTACGTCGCTATCACGGACGCAACGTAAGGAGCCACGTGTTCTCAAAGGAGATCTGGTCCTTAGAAAGAATCAGAAGTGCGAGCATAAGCTCTCCCCAAGCTGGGAAGGCCCTTACGTCATCGATGAGGTGATACGCCCTGGGGCTTATAAGCTAAAGCGTGAAGACGGCACAACTATCAGCAACACCTGGAACATAGAATAGCTACGTCGTTTTTTCGCTTGAACTTTGTAATTCAACTGTTTCTTTATGAATAAAATGTTTTCTCTTAAAGTTGTTCTCGTATAATCTTCTCGAAAATTATGCGTCTGAGTGCTTCGCCCCTACAAAGTTTAAGACTCTGAGACATGCGTCATGAACCATGCCTCAGAGCCTGGACTAAATTATTTGGTCCGCTGTAGATGGGAAACTGAGAAGATTTTTGGTCTGTCACAGAAGAGTGACTTTTACATGTATGCCGGACCAAAAACTTTGGTCCGTCATACATAGACAATCACTTGGTTGACATATGTTTTCAAGGAATTTTCACCAAGGACTAAAGAATATGAAAACAAGACGTTTGGTCTGATGAGCAGATATTTTGATAGGAGTTTTGACACAGAAGATTTTTAATGCTGGACCAAAGAATCTTTTGACTTAAAAGGATATGCTGTGTATGCAACAGACTTAAGAAGAGGGTAGCAGAAATTTGGTCCATTGTATATTAAGAAATTTGATTCAATGGTCAATAACTAAGTGTCTTTTACTCCGAGAATTTTAGTTTTGTCTTTGCCTTATGATCCAATCCACTAGCTTGTGCAAAGCCTCTCTTTAGACAGCTAAACTGGACAAAAAACCTAGCTATTTGACTTGAATCATCTCCCAAGTCATAAACTAGTAACTGAACACCTTAATCTTGTTAGTCCAACTTACTTCATCATTGATTTCAGCACATGTTCTTCAAAGCCTTGAGTATTATTAACTTAGTCATCAATACCAAAACTATAATGAAACATAATAATAGAAATTGAGGGGGCCTAGATGCTATCAGGGCTGGACTAGTCGGACATGATATGTCAAAACCACTCGGGCAAAGCAGCATATTTAAAGACAAAATGCAAGAACAAAGAAATATTTTTACATATTTGATTTATAGGTACAAAGTTTCTACAACAGCCGAAGAGGCATCCTTGACTTCCTCTTAGAGCTCGGCGGCTCCATCTTCATCCACGTTGCAGGCGTAGACATCCTTAACGGATTCAAGATCCACTCGGGGATAGAGCGACTTGGTGATCACCAAAGCCTGGCTAGCACCGTTGGCCGCTGTCTCCTGAGCACCTCAGGGGCTTCCTCCAATTGAGAGATGATCTGGTCCCTGCTGAGTGGCCTCTCGCCTCCGGGATGAAACGAACTCAACAATGGCTTAGAGGCTTCATGTAGTTTGGCGCAAGACGTCTCAAGGGCTTCGACTTTTTCGCTATAAGCGGCATATTGCGCCCGCGTCTTGAACTTATAGTCTGCAAGCAAGACAGGTTATTAAGAAGTACAAAGAGGACGATGGAGGCAAGGGAGGGCCAAGCTGCTAAACGTACCTTCTAGTTCTTTCTCTGACTTCAATTTGGAAGCCTCTGAGACCTTGAGTTGTTCTTGAAGCCTCGCAACAGTGGAATCCCGAGCTGACACAGAGATAAGGAAATCAAAAGATTGGACGACTAAAACAAGAGCAAGGGGTGGTCCAGGAAATATTTTACCTCGAAGGGAGCCAACGACGTCTAACTTCTCCCGCGCGAGATTTACGCTCTTCCATAGCGCCGGACCTCCGACCGAAGAGCTTGCAGCTTGGCTGCGTGTCCAGCCTTGATCTGCTCTAATTCGGCCAGATACTCCTGGCGCGTTCGGACCTCAGGGAGCATCTTCTGGAGGTACTCGGACTTCTTTTCAGAGCGCTCTCCCAGTTTATGTAACCATCACAGGGGAAGATGAGAACATGCTAACCGGTACAAGCACAAAAATGATGAGAGTACCGAAAATATTACCCAGGCTAGGCTAGGCGAGCGCAAGCAGTCACATAACTGTAAAAGTCTTTCCTTTCTCTCTCCTCCGAGTCGTCCAGAAGCTTCAAGCCGTCCTCCTCATCAACCCACGCGGTTTGCAATATGAGCTGAGGGCGAGCGGGAGCCGGTGGAACTCAGAAGATCTCTTCAACTTCGAGGGACGGACGAGAGATGGGCTCTTGAGCGGCAGGACCTGACGCCGAAGCATGGCATGTCGGTGAAGGCGGCTGGGGCTCGGTGGGCGATCCTGTGTCCACGGGCGAGGCCTCCTCAACCTTGACATGAACGTCCTGGGGCTCAGTTTCTTTAGGGGCCCCGGACAGCGTCTCGACAAGAACATCGTATGAAGGATTCCTACAAGAAGAACAGTCAGTAAATAAGCCGGCAAAACGCGCCAAATAAGAGTCGATGGGGCATCAAACCTGTCGGACTTCTTCATTCTCATTGGGGGCTTCTTTCGGGTGGCAGAGACACTCCCGGAGGGACCACTCGGGGTGCTACAACCCGGAACCCTGGGCTCTTCCCGACTGACCGAGTCTCTTAGAATTGAACTCGGCTGTACCACGGGCTCGTGGGGAGGGGGAGCCGAGGGCGCTGGGGCTCATGCTGGTGGTTCCTGAATCTTGCAACCACCAGTAGGGTGCCGGGGCTTCGCGGGGTCCTTGGTTATCGCTTTCTTCCCCTTCTTGGCGGCGGGGTCTTCGGCCGGGGAGCGCGCAGGTCGTTTGAAGGGAGCGCCCGTATGAACGGGCATCTCCGGGAGAGGCACGTCACTAAAAAAGCCTGGCGATCCTGGAAAAGAGTGTCACAACTGTTAAAGGACATTTAGAGAACAATGTCGAAATTTATCAACTAAACTTGCTTACCTTAGATGGAGGGTGTGATGCGGTGAAGGATTTCGGGTATCTGATGGTGGATATCTCGACGCTCGGGATATAGAAGTCGCTTACCCGAGCACATGCTTGCTCCTTCGACATTGCTTCGGACAGTTCCTGAGTCGGATCGTCCTTTCCTTCGAATGCATATCCTAGATGGACTCGCTCCTTCAGAGGCTGTATTCGGCGAGCAACAAAATGAAGAGCCAGACCAACTCTCGTGAGACCATCCTCATTCAATTGCTCAATCAGCGCCAAGAGTTCGTGCACCTGGTCCATGTTCGCAGTATTGGGAGTAGATACCCAAGAAAGGGACACCTTAGGCTGGCTCCCGGCAAAGGAGAGAAGAGTAGGATTGGGATTGGCACAGTAGAACCACTCCTGGTACTAGCCCTTATTGGAAGTTTTGAATGGAATAGCAAAGTAATTTTTCTTTAGCCCCTCCCGCAGCTGAAATCCGGCTCCCCAACTACCTTGGGGTCGCTCTTTGAGGGATAAGGTTTCGAAAGGTAGAAATGGTGAAACAGATCGAAATGGGGGTGGATGCCTAAGAAAACCTCACAGAGATGAACAAAACGAGAGATCTGCAGGATGGAATTGGGGTTCAAGTTCACCAGTTCAATGATGTAAAAGAAGAGAAGACCGCGAAGAAAGGCGCAGGCAGGAAGGCCCAGCCCACGTTGGAAGAAGGATTCAAATACCACAATCTCCTCGAAACGGGGTGTTGGGATGGATTCACCTACGGCCGACCGCGCAGAGATCAAAGTCAGGGCAGGAAGAACCCCGTCGTCCACCATGGCTTGCAACCGCTCCTCCGTCGTGATCGAGGTAGTCCAATCTTGGCGCAAAGGCTGCGGGGAAGTATTCTTGGAAGATTGAGAAGACATTTTGGGAGGAAAAGATCAATGGCGGCGCAAGGATGCGATCGCAACAGCAGTTAACCCTAGCGGGGGAGAAGGCGGAGAGACAAAGGAAGCAGAAGAGGCAGGAGTGTGCGATGGGGAAAACGAACCATCGGCTCAGTCTTAAAGGGGGGAAAATCAGGTTTTCGCCAAGATGGCGGGAAAAAGATTGCGGAACCCCTAGCCCTACTCTATGCTTCGTAATGATTTGCTAGCCAGGCGTCCTGACATACAGAGACAGTTATGGTTTGACCAAGTCATATTTGGGACACGTTGCTCCCCACGATGGGATATTTAACCACTTATCGGACTAAGCGAGACGTGGGTGTCCTCCAGTTTGGATTAAAAATATCTTCTTGTGATATACCCCATATTGGGTCACTAGGTGGTTGCCGCATGACGGAATCATATATCACAAGTTGAGCCTAAACGGGCATGAATTCAATCGTATGCCCCATGAGGGTCGAAAAGCTGTGTGTCGTAATAAATGAGTACGGATACCGTTTGGATAAACATCGATGTGTCCCAAGTCGGACCAGAGCCATATCCTACATCAGTTGGGTATGAGCATCACTCGGCCACGAGCCAAGAAAACCTTGATATGTCCCAAGTTGGACCAGAGTTGTATCCTACACCAGTTGGATATGGGTATCACTCGGCCAAGAGCCAAGTAAGCATGATACGCTCCAAGTTGAGCCTAAGCTGTATCCTACGCCAGTCGGATATAGGTATCACTCGGCCAAGAGCCAAGAAAATTCAGATACGCTCCGAGTTAAGCCTAAGCTATATCCTACACCAGTCGGATATAGGTATCACTCGGCTATGAGCCAAGGAAATCTTGATACGCTCCAAGCCGAGCCTAAACTATATCCTACAGGAGTCGGATATGGGTATCACTCGGCCAAGAGCCGCGCAAATCTTAGTATGTCCTACGTCTGACCTAAGGTATATCCTACGTCAGTCGGGTACGGATATCACCAGATCAAAGAGACATGCAAACTTCGAAACGCCCCAAGCTGGGTCTAAGCTACGTCAAACGACAATCATGGAGAATGCTTGAAAAAGGTACTTCTTTATTATATATATTCCCCAGGCATTATGCCTGGGAAATAATTACATTTATAGGGTCTTACACCTCTCCGTGGCGTACGCGACCGAGCGCCTCTACGAGGGCTTCCCTAGCCCTATAAAGAGCGGGGAAGATCTCGAGGAGAGTGTCGATGGTGACGCGGTCGAAGGCGGTGGCTTTATCTTCCGCCCACTCCGCCATGGCGAGGTCAAAAAGCGCACATTCCTCAGCAAGATCATAGTCCTGGCCGGCCATGAAGTTCCCTCAGGAAAACGGTAGAGCTCAGAGCAAGAAGATGGAGAACTAAGCGCGAAGGAATGCATTCTACAAGTGCTGGTTCACCTTTTATAGCCAAATACGATAAGGTTGAAGTAAATGCGAGGATGTGAAGACATCGGAAGCCGAGGAGACTTAGAGTTAAGATGGTTTCAAAAGCCAAGGAGTTTTTCAGCAAATGAATTGGCACAGAAAATCAAGACGACCTCGAAGACTGCCTGGGGCTGATCATTGAGGAGGAAGGATATTAAGGTTTCGCTTCAAGCATTTAAAACCAAAAGATCAAAGATTATATTCGAGTCCTTCATAATCCCCTTGCTGCGAAGAAAAGCATTCAAATCAAAGAAGAAACCAGTCAGAAGTTTATGCTAGTAGCTGAAAGCACGGATCCAAGTCAAGTCCCAGATAAAGATATAGCAACCGGATCATGAATCACTCGGGGGCTACTGTGGAATATATGAAATCAGGTGTCTTCATAACCGGCCCAGCATCGCCTGAGAGGAAGACAGGGCCGAGAGGAAGGCCCAAAGGATAAGCTCCGCGCCAAGCCTTGCTGCCGTGCGCAAGGGGGTACATCCTATAGACAGTTGAATGTATATTTAGATATAAAAGATACGATTGTAATATGAGTCGTTAATAGGGTAGATAAAGATGTAAACTCTATCCTGTAATCGACTAGAATCCTGTAACCGATCGGAATCCCTTAGACCGATCATGACTCTGTAAACCGCCCCACCCCCATTATATAAGGGAGAGGGCGGGCAACAACAGGGACAACGCATCACAACACACATCGCGTATCGCCCAGAGCACATTGCGCTTTGAGTAATCTTAGATCCAAGAGATCCACATAATCCCAGCACACGGGACTAGGGTATTACCTCCTCCGTCGAGGGCCTGAACCTGTCTAAACCTTTGTCTTGTGTGACCTTCTAGTTTGAGATCTAGCGCCTGCCCCATAAATTTATTGCCGACTACATAAGTCGACATCACCTAACTCGGCCCCTCAGCATCACCTTCTATTCGGTCGGGCGATGAGCTGGCGCTCTCTCTTTGCGACATTGTAAAAACTGAAATTGGAGGTCACGTACATACTGTAAATTAAGATCATATAATCTACTTAAGCAGAAACTTCCATGATTGCAAAATCTACAATCTACTCAAGCTACTCAAATATAGAGACTACAATCTACTCAATTGTTCACTTAAAATTAAGATCATTTCATTATTCAAATGACCAAAATTCAGATTGTGTACTATTTCGGCCAAGTAGATGAACATCAAACTAGGTACTAAAGATAATGATCAACCTAGTCAATATTAAGATATAATCAAATAAACATCAAACTAGATACTGAAGATAATGATCAAGCTCAAAGAGAGTGAAGCACAACCAATACTTTCTAGTATCAACAGGCAACAATACTTTCTAGCAACAACAGGCAACATTACTTGCCGCAGGGGAGGATGTCGGGGGGGGGGGGTTTGGGGGGAGGATGACGGGGGTGGAGGAGGTCGCTGAGGAGGAGGATACTGAGGAGGTACGAGAGGATAGGGTTTGAGATGTGAGCGGGTGAGAAGGTGAAGAGGTGGGAGAGTGAAATTTTACATGGGTCCTCTTTATGGTTCCACGCTCAGAACCGATAAAGAAGTAGCCTTACCTCTATCAGTTCCGAGCGTTGAACCGATAGCGATTCATGTATTATCTCTATCGGTTTCGAGTGTTGAATCGATAGAGATACACTAGTTATATCTATTAGTTTCGAGCATTAATGATAGAGATAAGATATACATCTCTGTCGATTCAACACTCTGAATCGATAGAGATCATATTGCTCTATCGATTCTGAGTGTGGAATCGATAGAGATAAATACACACTATTTTCCTGGAACAACACCGGATATAGAAAACAAACAGAGTATATATGTATTATCTCTTTATTTACAATACTAAACATCGATATCCTTCACACGTGAATATAATTGCTTTCCACTCATAGGTTGTGGGGCTGAACAACTTTCCTCTTTCCATCAAATTTGTCATCCATATTACGGTATGGATGGCTTCTAGGTAGAAACCTATGGTGACCCATATACATAGTTTTCTTGGAATTCGGTAGCCACAAGCTCTCAGTCTCCTCTTCGTAAATAGGACATGCTTTGGCTCCCTTTGTATTGTAGCCCGCAAATTCCTAGGACTGGAAAATCATTTATGGTGCAAAATATCATAGCCTGTAGGGTGAAATTCTCTCTTTTGTATGCGTCCCACATCGCGACCCCCTCGTTACACAATTTTACCAAATCCTTAATCAATGGTGCTAGGTACACATCAATATCATTTCCTAGTAGTTTGGGTCCCGAGATTAGTAACGACATCATGATATACTTCCGCTTCATGCACAACCAAGGAGGGAGATTTTAGATACACAACAAAACTAACCAAGTGCTATGACAACTGCTCATATTACCAAACGGATTTATTCCATCGGTGCTCAATCCAAATCTTATGTTCCTCATCTCGGCACCAAACTCGTCATGTTTTCAATCAATGTTTCTCCATTGAGCCGAATCAGCGGGGTGTCTCAGCTTTGCCATCTTCCTTTCGAGATTCATAGTGCCACACACAACAATTTTGCCTCTTTGGAATTTACAAACAACTGCTCCAAACAGGGAATGATGGACAAATACCACAATACCTTGGCCAGTGCACCTTTGTTTACCTCTTCACCGTCATCACCTCGGCTCTTATGCTTCTTGTCATTATGCTTCTTTTTTTGTTTGTACCAAGGTACACCATAAAATGGATAAACGTGCAATTCCTTATGCGTGTTACGGTACAATATGCAATCATTCGGACATGTATGTCTCCTTTCTATTTCCATTCCCATGGGATATAGTAGCTTCTTTGCTTCATAAATGCTTGTTGGCAACTCATTTCCCTCCGAAAGCACATCCAATAGAAGAACTAAAAGTGCATTGAAACTTGTATCTGTCCAACGGTGTTTTGCTTTCAGTTCGAACAATGCAAGGACCGAATCCAACTTGGTGTATTTCGCTTTGCAACCTAAGAATAATGGTTTGGCATCGTCTTCCATCATAATTTTAAATCTTTCATACTCTCTTTCCGTGTAATTTCCCTCTATATTCCGCAACATTTGATCTAAATTGTCCTCCTCAAACATATCACACTACAAATCGTGATTGGGTTCCAACATGTCTTCATTGCATACCGGAGTGTTAGTACTTGTCTCCCTATGATGGATCTAACGCTTGTAATTTCTCACGAAGCCACGTCGAATCAAGTGGTCTTCAATTTGAGCTGAGCTATTCAATCTCCTGACATTGATGCAATCAAAGCAAGGACAATATATGAAGTTTACACCCCTCTTGACCATGTCTTCTTCGTTATTTTTTTAAAATTCCTTAACACTTCTCTGAAATTCAGCACTCACACGGCTTTTCTGATACATCCATTCTTCACGGTCCATCTACAATTAAACTAGGCACACTAAATTAACAAAAAACTAGAGCTACAGCTAGCTAATATTGAGACATTATTTAATTACCTTTTGCAAACTAGAGGATGGGTTCTAAGATATATAATTTATTCTCTATACCTTCTTCTCTAGTTACGAGCTTTCAATTCCCTAGTTAGTAAACATACATTTACAACATCAACAATGATATTGAATTACCTAGTGCAAAATTGAAAGGTTTTGAAGGAATTCTCACCTTTTGAAGAAAACCACAAATGAGGGCAAATTAAGGGGAAATCTCCTCAAGCTAGAGCTTCAACTTTACCCTCTTAACACCCATCCCCGGAATCATAAATTCTCACCCCAATTATTGCTTCCAATCGTAGAGTATGTTGTGTTTTTTTGGGTGGCCGTGGTTATTTTGACCTCAAGACCAACAATAGAGGAGGGTTCAGCCTGAAGATTATAACCTAATAGAAGGCACATCATGGTCGGTTCCGAGATCAAAACCCACCGTGATATATGTACTATCACGATCGGTCAAACCTCATAAACCGATCTAGATGACCATCCTTATCACTATCGGTTCATATGTAAGAACTGATAGTGATACATAGAATATCACTATTGGTTCCGACATGAGAACTGATAGTGATAACGATGGTCATCACTGCCAGCTCATCACTATCGGTTTTGAGGTTAGACCGATAGTGCTATTTCGCACCATATTTCTCACCCACGCCAAATCATCTAGCACTATCAGTTTTTTTCTTTAAAAGTTGGGAACCGATCGAGATGAAGAGATAGTATTGTGTCATTCTGTAATAGTGCCTATTGACTCGGCCAATACAGTGGCCTTGACTCCCACATACACCACTACATGCAAACTAACTCATTATGCCTAGATAAGTCCATGCGTACGTGCACACATGCAAGGCAACTAACCAACTAATGACAACACTCGGTCATGCACACACATGCATACATGATAATGATCACTAACTCTTGCTTGCACACACAATATAGCTACAAGAATAACAACAAAATAAACATGCATATATGACTTTGTCAAGATTAGTATCTGAAAGACCATGTGGAGGTCTATACATGTTTGTGATGAGTTATTGACAGTGTTTGAGCATGTAGTGCTCAAGTTTGAGTTTGATTTGAATTCAATTTTGAATTTGAAGCAATTTGAGGTGTTGCCTATGTTGAGCGGTACTACCGGCCATCTGGGAGCGTTAGTACCGAGGGTGCGGTACTACCATTGTTGGGACCCATATTTGCAAATCCGAAATTCTCTGTGTATATTGCACTAGTCCAGGATCACGCTAGTGCACACAGTGGAAACATAGATGAAATATCATTCTATACAACGAATCAACTAAGAAGAAGCAAATTATTATTAAATATAGCAAATGACCTTATGGTCAAAGTTTACACCAATATGCCTTAAGGGCTTAAGAAACAAATAAACTGTTGTAGTAGAAAAGATAACTTGGGTCATTCGACATGCCACAGGCAATCGTCTGGGGAATGCCTTCCTAATCCATGTATTCTTCATAATATTCTCCTCATGATATTCAGCATTTCCTAATCCTTCCTCAACAACTGATCAACAAAGCGTATAGCCGTGAGTACAAAAAGTACTCAGTAAGCCGCAGGGGAAATGATGTAATATATTCATGCAAGGCTTAACAAAGGATAGCCATATGGTTCATTTGCAGAAAGCAATAACTTGAATCGAAATACAGTAAATAGATTGAAAGCATGTTAATGAAAAGATAATAAATAACTGGTAAGTCAATGGTAAATATGAACAGAATGGCGAGGCATCACTCTACACCATCTAAAACAAGTATCAACCAATAAATTCAACAGTATTAACTTTAGACAACAAAACAACAGTGAACTCCCCGTTCACATCCCAACAATTCTACCATCCAACATTTCATGAAAACAATTTATACCTCGTGTGAAATTCCCGGGCATGTCCATGACTGCAGACAAGTCTATTCGAATAGTTTTACACTTTGCAGAGGTTGTGCTTTTTTACCCACAAGACATGAACATCTCTTGGTGCAATCGATATTAACACACTTCCTTTGGTGTGTCGCAGAGATATCATGACAAAGCCTTTGAAAGCACTATCTAAACTCGGTACTGCCCGCTAAGGTTTCGCCCCTTAGGGCCCCCTCTTGCGCCTTGTGAATCAACCCGTCCATCCCGGAACCCACACCACCGATTGGCAGTACTCAAGGCTAGACATTACAAATTAATCAGCTAGGTCTGTCCCATACCAGATTTGTGGTAGTACAGTTAGACCCAGTTTAATGGCGCAAAAGTTTAAGTCCTTAACTTGTCTCAAGCAAGACAGCCACATCCCAATGTGCTAGAAAGCACCCCCTTTACTGCACGATCACTTGCCCGAGGGAAAACAATTTCGTTCAACCAAGACCAATGGCAACCCTACCATGGTACAATAAATTTTACAACAGTGGCTAACGGCCATGATTCAATATCTCATTAAGTCAAGATTAACATTAATTCACATGTGATATGAATCCCATCGTACAACTAAGCAGGTCTAAGAATAGATACGATAACCCAATGTTGGTAATATCATCATGTCCAACTAGTAATGTCCCAACCTAGAGTTAACATTGGATACATGGCATTCCAATAATCAAGGTGGCATAATGTCAACTAGGTAAATAGCTATTCTCATGAAATAATAGTTTATTACACAAATAGCATGCAATTGTATAAAACAAAGTATTTTTGCAAACATAGGATCAAAAAGTTACGACTTGCCTTGCTGATCTAGTGCTGAGTCTTGGTCTTCGAAGTCTTCGTTCGCTCCTTCGAAATTTGGGTCTACCGAAAAAGAAAGCAACAAAACAAAAAATATATACAAAACAGAGACTAAAACAAGCTCAAAACTAAAAATAAATGGCTCTGGAATGTAGAGATTGATTTTAGAAAAAATTAGAAACTTGTATCGCCTCAATCGAAGTTCGTATGAGAGAGAACAGGCCTCCGAAGGATTAAATTCAGAGAAAAAGGCTGAAAAAGAAAATCTGAATTTTCTTATTTATTTTTCTATTGAAAAATTGGTTTATTGCGCCACGCTGATGTTAGCAATCAATTTCCCAAAATAAAAATAACTCTGAAAATTCTTATTTCGCTGACATGCAAGACCCACGGTCTATGGACCGAGTCCACTACTTGTACTGGTCCACGGTGGACTGAGCTCACGGGAATAGCCCTAGGGCTCACGCAGGCGCTGACGTGGCGATGGGGTGCTGACGCGGGCGTTGACGCCGACAGCCATGTGTTGCTTATTGGCGGCACGACCAGATCAGACGGCACAGAAGCCTGGAGGTGGTCAACGGCAACGTGATGCAATATGGGACACTGACGGGAGATCGGACGGCCACGATCTAGCAAAGAAGGTCGACAGCGAGCGGCGGTGCTATTCTGCTAGACACAGAGAAGACGACGCAGAATACGGTGAAACTAGACCGGATCGAGCACGGTTTGCTGGGGATCTGAGAGAGGACGACATGGGCAACACAAAGGAGGAAACGGAAGCGGCGGAGACGCACCAGCGGCGAAAATCCCAGCAGAAGAAGTTTCAAATGCAGCGGCAGAGCTACGGCGAGCTTGCACATGAAGACGAAGGGCTCCCGAGCGACGCGAGATGGGGCGGCGGGTGCGGCGCGAAACGGCGATCCTCGGAGGGGGTGCAGCTCCTTAAATAGGGGTCTTGGGAGGCGTGTACATCGCGAAATCCGAGAGCGGCGGCGTGCAGTGCGCGGACTCCTGGCGGCTAGGATTAGGGTTCGGGACGACGGCGACGCGCGGGAGTGGGCTAGCTAGGCCGCGAGCGGATCTGGGCCGGGACGCGCGGAGGAGTGGGTAGGGCGAACAAGCCGGCACGGACCGGGCCGAGCGGGGGAAACGGGCCAACGGAGCAAAATAAAAATGGGTCGAGGAAAGAAACGGCCCGAAGAGATTTTAGAAAATAAAAATATTTTCTGATTTAAGAAATTTCAAAAAATTAAAATAAACTCAAATAAATAGCAAATAAATTTAGAAAAATCTCAAAAATTACAGAAAAATTCCTTGAAGCATAATAAACCCAACTACAACTAAAAATATTTTGTTTTATGCATAAATTAATCAAATTAAATCTTTTAATTAATAGAAAATTCAAATTAAGCTTGATTAAATTGGGAAAAATGCAAATGGTTCATTTTCAAATTCAAACATTCCAAAACTCAAATTTTTAGGATGTTACAACCATCCTCTAGTGGCGGTAGCTATTTTTCAAAGAGTGTCTCTCGGGTTTGATCAATGGGAGTGGTACTACTGGTCAACTAGGAGCGGTAGTACCGGACTTGCGGTACTACCAGCCTCTAGTTGGCAGTTGTACTGATTTTCCAGCGAATTTGTGCTTAATGTTTGCATTATTGATGACTAATGCATATTATTGTGAACAATGCTATGTGATGTGTTTCTTTCCTTTGTTGGTTGTAGGACTCCGGGGCTAGGTCATGGTGAGACGAAGGCAAGACCGGAATTAGGCTAGGAAAGCTGAGGTCTAGAATGGTCAAGTGACGCCAGAAGATGACTGAGGCCGAGAAGTCGTTGCAAGCCGAGAAGACAAGGAACCTGAGTATATGATGCACTGGTGATGGACATGGTGGCCAACCGTATGGACCGAGACTAAGCTTAGGAAAGAGTTGAGGTCCAGAACGATCAAGGAAGCCGGTGTCACCATGGTGAAGCTGATGAGGACATGTGGTACGTCAAGTGACTTGGGCCCGTTTGCAAGCGAGGATAGTTCGGGAGAGTTCGGATGCGTGAGAGGCTTGGCGGCAAGTCATTGGGGCCACGTGGAAAGCGATGAAGCACGGGTGATGCTTCAAGGAGATGGAAGACCGGTCATTGGGGTGAATTGGTAATTTCCAATACTGGTAGTCGAGGCGGTTTGGAAAACCACAGCGGTGGCCTAAGTGGTTTAGGTCACGCCAAAGTGGAGTTGGACGCAAAGCGTGCTCGTGTAAGTTAAAAACCCGTTAAGAGTGTTGGGTTTTGGGTTAGCCTATGTAAGAGTGGATGATATCCACCTTAGTATCTAGGTTTAGGGTTAGGGTTGCATCAACTATATAAGGAGATGTAGTGGGAGGTGAGGACTTGAGCCTTAGACTAAACGCTTGGAAGGTTAGGGTTTCCACAAGATTTTGGTTTTCTTGTGTGTGAGTGCTCCTTAGGAGCTTTGCCCTCAGGAGGAGAGGCTTTGTAATCATCCATCTTGCTGTGAAATGAAATTAAAATTCATGCTCAAGATTTGTCTCGTGTTTTGTCCTTCCTCTTTCTTGGTTCTTGATCCCTCTATTTGGTTTCTTTCTTTCTTGATATTGTGCTACCAAGGATGAATGATTGATGGATGTATCCTCTGTAGATCATCACCCAATCATCTAGAAAACCTTCTTCTTGATCATCAAAGTTTCATCAAGAAATCGGTTTTTGGGTTGAGAGGAGGATTCTGAGGTAGATCTTGGTCTTGCACGTTTAAGATCAATTTCTTTGGTATTATTGATTGTTGTGACATGTGGAAGGCCATCTAAGATCATCTTGATCATCAAAACCCCACGAGCAAGCTTAGGGCAAAGTTTTGGATTTTTGACCGATTTTGGTGTAACCTTCGGTAAATTTGAAAAAGGTCAAAGCTTTGACATCAATCCTTGTGATTGAAGGTTGGAATAGGTTCCTAACATCCTTAGAAAGGTGCATACAAAGTTTTATAAGGTTTGGATTAGCCGATCAAAAGTTACAGTAATTTTTGATCTTGAACTCGTGCTGATTTTCCTATTCATACCCTTTAATATCGTGCTACAGTACTATCGGCTTACTGTTCATCCCGGTACTTGATCCCGATACTACCGGCCATCCAAGAGCGGTAGTACCGCCCCTATGCTGAATTTCAGAAGAAATTCCGTCTTCCGTTCTTCTAAGGTCTTGGGAGGTTTTGATTGGATTCTTTGGGGGAAAATTGGATTGTGATCATTCACCCCCCCTGATCGCCATTTCCAGTCCTTCAGTATCTAACATTCTCCCTCCTAATCTTAACTCTCCAACATGACCTCACTCACAGGAGCTCCGGTTTGTCGTTTTAATCTACCTCAAGGAAATGCATCTGCCCCTTCTCCTCTTTCTTTGGCTTGTGGCATTCTGATGTGAGGTGCCTATAATCATTACAATTATAGCACCTTACTTTTTTCTTGTTGAATTTTTTATTCTTGCAGCCTCATCCACCATCGTTGTTTGAGCTGTCGGAGGAGCCCTTACCAATGCACCTTGACGATCGGGCCTCCCACTTGGTGCGTGTTAGTAGCAGGTGCTCTTCTTTACTGTTGCCATAGCGACGAACTCCCTCTTTGTGCACCGTCAAACGGCTAATCAACTCTTCAGTCGTCATTGCCTTGAGATCTTTCTTGGGACCCGAATATACAAATCTGGACCCTCTGTGTATACCGCACTAGTCCAGGATCATGCTAGTGCACATAGACTTAACATAGATGAATATCACAATCATACACAGCGAAAATATAACAAAAGACTTCTTATATTAAAGTTATACCTATTGACTGACCTTATGGTCGACTTACATGACTTTACCACGTAGAGCTAAACTATAAATAACTAGTTAAACTGCAGTGGAAAGAAAACGTAGATAACCCCTCAGTATACCACAAGCAATCGACAAAGCTCGCACCCTAGACGTTCGTCTTCTCCTGATACTCCTCCTCCAAGCTGACGTAGTCTCCTCTTCAACTGATGATTTTGTTGTTGGCAAGGGTAAGTACTTAAAGCACTCAACACGTTATGCACAGAATGCAATACTAGTATAGCTATATGCAAGGCTTATTCCAATGGAATGGTTGATATGGTTGTTTTGTAGTAAAGTAACATTTACAAATGAATACAGTAGTAAATAGATTTAAATGATAGTAAAAATAAATAACAATAATAATAACTTTCAGTATTTCTCAAGAGTAAACTGGCTCACAGCCCTAAACCAAATTCCAAACTTTACATTGACTCACAGCCTCCCTATCAAGTTTTCATTTTACAAAATCTAACCCTTAACTGTAATTCCCGAGCATTGTCCACAACCATGGACACGGCTATCCGAATAGATTTTACACTATGCAGAGGTTATGCACTTTACCCACACGACATGACCAATCTCTTTTTGCTTCTAATTTCACGCTTCCTTTGGCGATCGGCCAAGAGGTCATGAAAAAACCTTTCAAAAATCTTTTATCCTAATACTGACCCTCTCGATAAGCTATACACTATCCCTTCCCTCAGTGGAGGTGAAGTATAGGACCGACATACCATTGGACCACCGTGAGACCGAAGTACACCACATCCCCCCATAACCACACGCCGTGTGATTATCCACCTGAGGTATCACATGTCAAGATATCAGTAATCTTACTTGGTTAGGTCCGTCCAATTCCAGATATGTGGTTGCAAGTTTGACTCAGTTCAAAGGCTTGCAAGGTTAAGTCCGTAATTGACCGAAGCAAGACTTCCTTCTCTAGCTCCATCACCTAGCTCTAGCCCTAGCATAAAATTTTTCTAATTTACAAAAAGCTTCATTGAGCTGGTCATAGGAGGGTACCTCGTCCAAGTCGCTATAGAGCTCGGAGTCGCTGATGTCATTGACGTCTGCTATGAAGCACTGCTGGTGAAGTCGTCGCCGCCTTTCTTCTCTTGCGGTTCATCCTCGCCCTGGTCGCTCAATGTCTCCATGTCAGAGAGGTTTGTAGTACCTCATGAGCACTCTTGAGAAGTTTGTAGAAGGCAAGAAGAAGCTCAATCTCATCCTAGACCAGTCCAAGATTAGTAGATTCAATTAAGGTTTAGGATTTGACTACTTGGAGCACGCTTTGGTGCATCATCCCACCATTGTGTGTGGCTCCAAGAGTAGAGAGATCGTGGTAGCTCCCAGGGTGAGCACCATTGTATTTAGGTCTACTGGAGTTGTCCACTGGATCTCTAACCAGAAGTTTGCTTCTCCTGTAGCTTCTGCCTCTAGCAAGGCGAAGTATACATGCACCTTCTACTGCCGTTGCTTTTGGATTTGTGAGAGTTGAGCGTCAGAGAGACACTAGAGTTCAGTCTTTTATTCCTGAGACTGGCACTTCGGCGCGTCGTGTGATTCAGTATTGGGTTTTCAGATCTGCTCTTGTTTGTCCCAGTACTGAGTCACCTCTCTGTCTTTTGCATTGATACAGGTCCGTAGGATGGGAAAGGGAGAGGTATGGATCATTGACTCCGGTTGCTCTCCTCATATGATCAGAGACTCTCGTTGGTTCTCTTCCCTAGTCCGAGTTTCCGGTGATGAGTTGATCACTTTTGGGGATGCTTCGTCAGGTAAAGTTATCGCTAAAGGTACCATATGTATTAATGATAATTTTATTCTTAAGGACGTTGCCTTGGTGAGTAAGCTGCAATACAATTTTCTTTCTGTCTCTCAACTTATCGATGACTATTTTGAGGTAAGCTTTAAGAGTAATATCTGTAGAATACTGGATTCTTCTGGGGGGTTAGATTGCGGGATTTCTAGATTTGGGAGAGTCTTCTGTGCTGATTTTTCTACTTTTTCTGGAGACTCTCTTCAGTGTTTGATTGCTTCTGAGTCCCGCGATCTCTCCTTCTGGCATAGGAGACTTAGTCACATTGGTTTCGATCATTTGACCCGAGTTAGCAGCCATGATCTCATTCATGATTTGCCCAAACTCAAGTGGTCAAAGACTTAGTTTTCTCTCCTTGCTAACATGGTAAGATGGTTGCTGCTTCTCATCCTCCAATCACTGTTGTGGTGACTGATGCACCAAGACAGCTTTTACATATGGACACTGTTGGTCCAGCTAGAGTGCAGTCAGCAAGTGGGAAGTGGTTTGTTCTTGTCATTGTCGATGATTTTTTGAGCTATTCTTGGGTATTTTTCATGGCCTCGAAGGATGATTCTTTTACCCATTTCAGGGGTTTGGTCCGTAGGTTGTCGGTTGAGCTCCCTAGTGCCTTATGAGCTATATGCAGTGACAATGGCACAGAGTTCAAAAACTCCTACTTTGAGAGTTTTTGTGAGGAGTTAGGCTTAGAGCATCAGTTCTCCTCTCCACACGTCCCTTAGCAAAATGGCGTAATGGAAAGGAAGAATAGAACCTTGGTCGAGATGGCCAGGACAATGCTAGATGAGCATAGTACTCCTAGGAAAGTTTGGACTGAGGCTATAGCTACTACTTGTCATGTGTCTAATCGAATATTTTTGTGAGAACATTTGCACCGCACTTCTTATGAGTTGAGGTATGGGCAAAAGCCCAGTATTTCTCATTTTTGTGTGTTTGGTTGCAAGTGTTTCGTTTTGAAGTCTGAGAACCTAGATAAGTTCGATTCTCGTTCTTCTGATGGCATTTTTCTAGGTTATTCGTCTTCTTCTCATAGCTATAGTGTCTAGAGTTGTGAGGCGAATAGGATCATAGAGACCTGTTACGTGACCTTTGATGAGGCTAGTACAAGAGCTAGACCCGATATATCAGGCTCTTCTTCCCTCTCTGAGACCATCTTTGTAGAGGATGAGGATGATGGAGATGACGGTGATGCACCTGATCCAGTCCCCTCTACACCTAAGGTGCCTCAATTTCTATCTTTGCACCTCAGGGAGACCAGCCCTTACCTTCAAACTCTCCTGCAGCAAGTGGCTATGATCCTACCTCTTCTGTTCATGAGGTAGAGGTCACTTCTACTTCTGGACCTCCCGCCATATTCAGAGGTGTTATCAACCTGATCAGATCATTAGCGATCTATTTGAGCGAGTCACGCGCTCAAAATCAGGCTTGTCATTTTTCTGCCTTCACTTTAGCTTTGTTGCCTCGTTTGAGCCGAATAATGTCTCTCATGCATTATCCGATGAGTCTTGAATTAATGCTATGCATGAGGAACTTGAGAACTTTGAGAGGAACAAGGTTTGGTAGCTTGTCGAGCCCCCATCTGGTCATAATGTCATTGAGAACAAGTGGGTGTTCAAGAACAAGCAGAGTGAGGATGGGGTTGTCATTAGGAACAAGGCTAGGCTAGTTGCACAGGGTTTTTCTCAGGTTGAGGGTCTTGAATTTGAGGAGAACTTTGCTCCTATAGCTAGACTAGAGGCTATTAGGATCCTACTTGCATTTTTGGCAACCAAGGGTTTCAAGCTTTATCAGATGGATGTTAAGAGTGCACTCCTCAATGGGTATATTGAGGAAGAGGTTTATGTTAGGCAGCCTCCAGAATTCGAAAACCCCAAGTAACCAAACCATGTCTTCAAACTTTCTAAAGCTTCGTATGGACTTAAGTAGGCACCTAGAGCTTGGTATGAGAGGCTTAAGTCTTATCTTCTTAGTCATGGTTTTAAGATGGGTAAAGTAGACAAGACTCTGTTCATCAGACACTAGGATTCTCATTTTCTTCTTCTCCAAATTTATGTGGATGATATCATCTTTGGTGGCTCGTTGCACTCTCTTGTGTCTCAGTTATTAGATGTGACGAGCACAGAGTTCGAGATAAGCATGATGGGCAAGTTGAGCTACTTCCTCGGCTTCCAGATCAAGCAGACTCGAGAGGGCATTTTCTTGCATCAAGGTAAGTACACTCGAGATCTCCTGAGACACTTCGACATGTCTGATGGGAAGCTGGTCATGACTCCTATAGCCACCACTGTTGTCCTCGAGCCTGATGAGGATGGTGAGCCAGTTGATCAAAAGGAGTTCAGGAGCATGATCGGCTCCCTCTTGTACCTCACTGTCTCGAGACTGGATATACATTTTGTTATGTGTTTGTGTGCTCGATTTCAGGCTTCTCCTCGCGCCTCTCACCGCCAAGCGGTGAAGTGCATCTTTAGATACCTTTGAGCTATCACTGACTATAGTATTTGGTACTCTTCCTCTTATTGTCTGTCCCTTAGAGCCTTTTCTGATGCAAACTTTGCTGGCTGTAGGATAGATAGGAATAGCACTTCTAGTATTTTCCAATTCATTAGCACTTCTCTTGGTTTTTGGTCATCTAGGAACTAGTCCGGAGTTGCACAGTCCACCGCTGGGGCCGAGTACATTGTTGCCGCTAGTTGCTGTAGTCAGGTGCTTTGAATGAGATCGACCTTGCGGGACTTTGGGTTAGACATAGAAAGTGTTCCACTTTTCTGTGACAACACTTCTACCATTTGCATTACCAAAAAATCCAATGTGCCACTCCAAGACCAAGCATATAGATATTAGATATCACTTCCTTGGAGACCATATGGAGAAGGGTGATATTGTGCTCTAGTTTATGGAGAGTGACCACCAAATTACTGATATCTTTACCAAGCTTTTGGATAGCTCTAGGTTTGTAGCCTTGAGGGGAGCGCTTGGAGTCATGTGCCCTTACAACATCTCTTGAGGGAGAGCTGGTTTTGTATATTATATATTATTTGTTTACTTCCAGCATTTCTTTTCTTCTGCATCTTCTGGGTGATATTGGGCTTATTCTTGAATTCTGAGTACACTTCACTTAGACTTCTGGCATGCTTTACATGGACCTCTCATCTTATACTATAGGTTGCTATCAGTCACAATTAGATGTCCTCTTTTCTCTGTAGATTGAGTTCCCTCACAGTCTTGTAAGTATAGCATGTATTGGGCCCCTAGGTAGACAAGGTTTGTGTGCACTCCCTAGCTTAGGTTCAAGAGTCAGCTTTTCTATGTCAGTCATATGGGGAAGATGAGAGTGAGTCTGAGCCATAATATTCTCTTCTATCTTTTTTATACTCTATAGCCACCAAGTTTGCAGTTTCTCGACTTCTTCTCCTCATTCTATGTTTCTGGTTTCAATGTTGAGTTCATTTGGACATTTTTTTAGCTTCATTCTGCTAATAACTCAACTTGACCCAGATTTATGTTTAAAATTAATTCACTTATTCAGGGGGAGTTTGAGGAGCTGTTTCATGCATTGCATATAGAATTTATTTTATGTTTTAATGAGCTTTGTCTATTGTGCAAATAAGCTATCATTCATGCTATACACCTTGCTACTTTTCTTAAGATCATTACTAGCTTAGATATGTCCAAGTTCATTTTGCTTCATCATGCTAAGCCTGCAAAAAAATGAAAATTGAGCTTTAATGAAAACTTGATGAGACTTGTAGCTTTTACTTGCTATGTTTCCTCACTAGGTGAATATGCCATATTTTGTGAAATCTTGGATTTCTACTAGAGTCCCTATAGCAACATGGGTGAAGCTATATTGATCCATTCTAAAGTCCTTCACATGCTCATGAATCGAAGTAATGAAATGAAAAGAAAAAATTAACTTTTATGTGAAAATTGATCTCAACACTTTACATTCACAAGACTACTTCCCATTGCACTTGGGATAAACTTGGAATGTATCGTGTATGACCAAGACCATTCTTTTAAGAGTCCTTCTTGAGATGATCGACGATGGCTTGAGTCAATTACACTTGAAAAATGCAAATGAATAAAAAAAGAAAAGTGGGTAAAGAATGCAAATAATGTCAAATGTTAGCACCCCACTATGTGCGGTAAAGTTTTAAAACAAAATTTGCATTAAAGATGATTGAGCATGAAGGATCTTTTATGAACTTCTAGCTTCCCCCAAAGTGTTAACTAGGTTGAACTCTAGGTCTTCCATTTGATGCATTGTGTAGCTTTGCTTCTAGTTTGGAGACTATGTTAAGTGTTTCACTTGTTAAAATCATGCAAAAATGACAGTCTTATTTGTGGTTGCTAGCAAAGGTATTACAATTTGCACTTGGACACGTCTTAGTTTAGCATAATCTGAATATGAGTAGCTTGGTGTCATACTTTGTCTATGAGGTCACTTGGATAATTCTCAAAGCTCTTTAGATGCATTTTGTGCATACATATTGATATGGGAGAAAATGCCATCTTGATGCCTATATTGCCAAAAAGGGGAGAAATTGTAGAAAAGGTATCATCAAAAGGTGAGAAATATAAATGCATCTTGGCTCTTATGATCATGGTGAAAAAATTGCTAGTTCTCACGATCATAAGCGTATTTGAGCTTTTGTGAGTTTTGTCTTGGATTTTTAGAGTTTTTGTGGAAAACTTGTTTTTTTCTATTGGCTTGCTCTAAAATCCCTCTTATCAACTTGGTTATGATCATATTTCCTCTTTCTCTGGACTAAGTCTGGCTTTGCAATCAAATTGCTTTCTTCCATCTCTTTCAAACTCAAATTTATGCCTTTTGAGTGATTTGTCAACATACTCATCAAGGGGGAGATTGAAAGACCATGTGGAGGTCTACCCATATTGGTGATGAGTATTTGACTGTATTTGAGTTATGAATCTGATTTATTTTCACTACTACAGAAAAACTTATATTAGACGCCTCATCATAGACGGTTCCTCAAAACCATCTATGACGATAAACATCACTGACGGTTCTATATTGAAATCGTTAGTGACATCCTCACAGACAGTACTCCTCAAAAACCATCAGTGATATATATCAATATCACAGACGGTTTTAGTTAATAACCTTCTATGATAGTATCACAGACGGTTTTATAATAAAACCGTCTGTGATATCCTGCATTATCGCAGACGGTTTTATAATAAAACCGTCTATGATAGATCACTGGCGGTTTTATTATAAAACCATATGGGATTCTCTGTTTATCACTAACGGTTTATGAATAGAACCGTCTGTGATATCTCTCAGCGATATATAATACAGAGACCCGAACCACTTGGTGCATTTTAGTGCTTCGGGATCTATTTTTCATTTGGCTGTGGCTGTGAGGCGATTTGGTAAAATAAGACAATTGATTTTGAAAGGTGATTGAGGATCCATTTGATTTTGGTGATCTAAGGTTAGTAATGGTGTCTAATTGCAGTATATTTAAGATCTAGCTTGGTAAGGAGAGAATTTGATGATTTTTTAGATCTAACTTGTAGATCCATGTGTAATTTTCTATATAAGGGTAGTAATGGGTTCTAATTGCATTATATTCATGATTATAGCTTGGTAAGGAGAGAATTTGAAGAGATTGTATATAGATCTAGCTTATAGATCCATGCATTCTTGGTGATTTAAGGTTAGTAATGTCTTAGGTTCTAATTAATTGCTTTATATTGAAGATATTACTTAGAAGAGAATTTGAAGATTGTTTAGATCTAGCTTGTAGATCCATGTGTGATCTTGTTGATCTAAGGTTTAGTAATGGGTAATTACATTATATTCAAGATCTAGCTTGGTAAGGAGAGAATTTGAAGATTGTAATTTAGATCTAGCTTGTAGTTCCATGCATGTGCAAGTTCTTAGTGATCAAATGTTAGTAATTGGTTAAATCTAACTGCATTATTATATATAAGATTTAGGTAGCTAGTTTGGTGAAGAAAGAATTAATTTAATGACTGTATTTAGATTTCTAGCTTGTAGATCCAATTGTTTGTTTTGTTCGACGGTAGTAATTGGTTATAATTTAGCTAATGTGTGCATACGGACACCTAATGTGCTTTAATATTTAACACTAAATGCTATATGCTTAGCGTAGATGGACTGAAGCTAGATGTACAATGAGAACCGTGTTAGTGCCGAGTACATTAATGGCGTCTCCGCTTTTAGAAGAGCTGCAGAGAAGGATATGTTTAATAAAAAGGTGCAGTTTATGTCTTGACCGTGCATTGACTGTGAGAATCTAAAGATGTTTCGAAACTCTACGCAGATCGAAGCACACTTGATTATGAGGGGTTTCAAAAGGGGGTATACATGTTGGACCAGTCACGGTGAAGAGAAGGATATACAGGAAGCAGGTAATATTAACATCGTCGACAAAGTCAATGATATACCGGATGATCATATCGATTGTGGTTCCGATGAGGATAGGTTGCAGGAAGATAATATGAATCAAATGCTGCACGACGCAGAAAGGAACCATGATGGCAGAGAATATGGTAAATTCCAGGGCTTGATGGAGGACTCGGAGAAACCTTTGTTCTCAGGCTGCAAGTCGAAATACACAAGGTTGTCATCCGTGCTTGAACTGCTGAAATTGAAGGCAAGCAACGGTTGGTCCGACAAGAGTTTCACAGCGTTGTTACGTCTATTAGCGGATATGCTTCTAGAGGGAAACGAGTTGCCGACAACCACCTACAAAGCTAAGAAGGTTCTTTGTCCCTTGGGAATGGAAGTAGAAAGAATACATGCATGTTCGAACAACTGTATCCTGTACCACCAAGAGTACGCAAACTTGCATGTATGTCCTGTGTGCAACGCATCCCGGTAAAAGCGTAAGAGTCATTCAGATGATGATAGCGAGGGCATCGAGGTGAAGAAAGGACCTCCTGCTAAGGTAGCATGGTATCTGCCAGTAATTCCTCGTTTGAAGCGTTTGTTTGCTAACCCAAATGAGGCAAAACTGCTGCATTGGCACTCGGATGAGCGTAAGAACGATGGAATGATAAGGCACCCTACTGATTCCATCCAGTGGAGAAACATCGATAGGAGGTTTCAAGAATTCGGTGCGGATTCGAGGAATATAAGGTTTGGATTGAGTACAGATGGAATGAATCCTTTCGATAACATGAGCAGCTGGCATAGCACTTGGCCTGTGAATCTCTGTATCTACAACCTTCCTCTTGGTTGTCTATGAAGCGGAAGTACATTTTGTTGTTTGTACTTATCCAAGGACCGAAATAACCTGGGAACGATATTGATGTGTATCTAGCACCATTGGTGGAAGATCTAGAAACACTATGGGTTCTCGGGGTACAGGTATGGGATGCGTACAAACGAGAGAACTTCAATTTGCACTGCCTTTTGTTCTGCACCATAAATGATTACCCTGCCTTTGGTACCCTATCAGGCCAGAGTACAAAAGGAACCAAAGCCTGCACTCACTGCTTAGACAATACCGAGAGTTTGTGGCTGAATCACTCGCACAAAACCGTTTACATGCATCACCGTAGGTTCCTTCGGAGGAATCACCCATACCGCAAGATGAAGAAACAATTTTATGGAACGAATGAAGACGGTTTAGCTCCAAGGCCTTTAAGTGGGATAGATATTCATGACATGGTTAAAAACTTGGATGTTGCGTTTGGAAAATGTACTCTCCAAGATAATAGAGTTGTTTGTAATGAGATGCTCAAAATTCGAAACAACTTTGTGTATATATGCATCTGATTTATTTAATAAAGTTTTCTTTTATTTATTGATGTTGCTTCATCTACAAATCCATATACATTATACAGTATCCACAATCGATTGTAGGCCAAGAAGGCCAAACTCTGGTTTTTCCTTAGTAATGAAGGTCTATGTCAAGCAACATCACAGACAGTTCTATAATAGAACCGTCTGTGATAAAATAATTTCACAGATGGTTTAAATATATAACCGTCTGAGATAAAATACTATCACAGACGGTACTATTTTAGAACCGTCTAAGATAAAATATTATCACAGACGGTACTATTTTAGAACCGTCTGTGATGTTTATTATAACAGATAGTTCTAAAATAAAACCGTCTATGATAGGGGAGCCCTATAAAAAGGCCACTCTCTCAAATCATTCATTCTCCACTCCAGCGCTCAAAACCCTAGTGTAACATCCCAAAAATCTGCCAAATATTATTTTATTTGCTTAATTGTGCATTTGTGATTTTCTGGAATTTATTTGGATTTTTCTGGATTTATTGGAATTAAATTCAAATCAAGTTTATTGCCTTTTATTCAAATCTATTTAAATCTGTGCAAAGTTAAAATAAAGTTTTGCCAAAAATATTTTATTTAAGTCCAGAATGTCTCAAAGTATTTTTGAGATTTTTCTTGGATTTTTCCTGATTGTTTTATTGCCTAAAATAAATAAAATGAATTTCTGGAATTATTTTAATTGAAAAACCTTTTGAAAAACCTTGTTAATGATATTGGGCCCGCCGAGATGCATCTTGGCGCGGTGGCCCGGTGGAGCGCGTCTGCTTGGCCCATTTCGGGTAAACCCTAAGGCGAGTGAATCTGCGCTTGGATCAAGATCGCAGCGGTGAGATCAATTCGCACAGGTTCGGGACTCGGGAGAATCTTCGCCGTTGGAAAGAAATCGCGCGGTTAGGATTAGATCGTGGCCGTGTGATCCTCGACCGCTGGTAGCGAATCGAGCGGTGTGGGTTGTCGCCTCCGACGCGAACTTCGAATCCGCCGCCGACACGACTTCGCCGCCAGTAACGACCTAGGGTTCCGCTTTTAGCGCGTTCGCGAGGCTATAAATAGGAGGGTAGCGTCCCGAGGTTCTCCGTGAGCCGCCGCATCTTTCGGCCGAAGCGCCGCGCCGAGGAACGCCGTGGGGCCGCCGACCTCGCCGAAGTAGAACACCGAGCTGCCACGGTTTTGCTCGAGTTCGCCACGGCTCGTTGGTTTTATTTGTTTTGGTCCCGGATCCGGATTCACCGAGGTGTGCCGCGTCGACTCGCCACTTCTTCACGCCGGGACACGCCGAACGCCGTCGCCGAGTCTTCTTCTTCGCCTCCGGTGACTTTCTTCGCCGCCGCCGCCGTGAGCTTGGGTGAGTTCGTGACCATCGGATCGGTTGAACGGAGAAGATCGAGCCACGCTGCACGCACGTCGCCGCTCGATCGGATCGGGTGTGGATGCGTGCGCGTGTCGCGCATCGGCGAAGCGTATTCCGCGACCAATCGGGACGAGACGCGTGGCGCCGCGGTTTCGGCGTCGTCGCGGCGCCGGTTCACTGGTGGACCGGAGGAGGTCTCGTGGACCGTGTCTATGCGCCGAGGCCACGGTCGAGCTCTGGTTGGTTCGGTCCATGGCTGACGTCACGCTGACGTCATAAATCGCTTTTCGTAATAAAAATAAATCATTAATTTCGAATTTCTGATTTTCTGATTTCAGTATTTATTTTAGACTTCAAAAGGCTATATCTTTTGCATCGTAACTCGGATTTGAGTGATTCCAGTTTCTAAAAATTTGTAAAATTGATATCTATTTAATGGTGAATTTTATTTGATTTTTGGAGTTCAATTGCTCTCTGTTTTGGCATTTATTTGCTTTTCTCTTTGATGCACGCGTGAGACGTTGAATTGTGCGACGCTTCGGAGGAAGATCAAGCAACTCAAGAGCAAACTTCAGATCAAGATCAGGACCTATTCCAAGGCAAGTTGTGCTTTGATCATGTTGAACCCATGTTTATAAAATTGCTATGTTTGTTTTACAATATTGCATATATTTCAAATATACAATTGTTTCAAATTAGATTGGGTTTAGCTAAAATACCAGATTGATCTATACCCTACCTTGTCATTGTATGCCATGATCCATTGTCACCCTAGATTGGTTAATATAGTTGATTAATAATTATGATCAACATTGGAGGTTAGACCGTATTAGTTGCTTAGCCATGCCACGTCATCACATGTGTCAGAATCATTGTTAATTAATCTTGATTAACGGAATATGGAACAATGTTATGAACTTGTGTGTCATGTGGGATCACACGATGAGATTGAGTTGTTGTGGCGAGTCATGTCACGCAACGATGTTGAATTGTTGATGGCACGTGGTGCTTGGTAATCAACTGGGTGATGATAACTTAGATTGGGGCAAGTGGCAAGGGGCGAGGAGGCCAAGGTGGGCCCGATGGGCAGATGGTATGTGGAAGTCTTGCCTTGATCACCCTAAGGACTTAACCTTGCAAGCCTTTGACCTGAGTCCTACTTGCAACCACATGTCTGGAATGGGACAGCCTAGCCGACTAATTTGTGATGTCTAGATTTGATACTTCTTGTGGTGTATAGTGAGTTCCGAGTGTCTGGGTAGACTCACATGGCGCAAGAGGGGGCCCGGAGTGTGGTAACCAGTCCTTCCGTGTTGAAACCTCGCTGTAGCGATCAGAGTCTAAACAGAGCATTGTAAAGGCTTTGCCATGATTACCTAGCCGCACACCAAAGGAAGTGTGCTAATAGCTTGGCAACAAGGGGCGATCATGTCGTGTGGGTAAAGTGCATAACCTCTGCAGAGTGTGAAACTATTCGGATAGCCGTGCTTTCATGGTATTGAGCAATGCTCGGAATTACGATTAAGGGTTAGCTTAATTAATTGGACAACTTGGTTGGGATGGCGGGATTGCCATATGGAAGATTGGAACTTGATTTAGGATTGGGAACTTGGTTTACTTGAGAAATCTGAATTTATTTATTATTGCTATTTGTTTTACATTCTTTACAATCTAATTCTCAGTATTTGTTCATAAATGCTTTATTGCAAAATAGCCATGATAGCCTATCCTTTGGAATAAGCCTTACATATAGATAAATAGAATCGCATTACATGCACAACTTGTTGAGTGCTTTAAGTACTCACCTTGCCAAACAACAATAATCAACAGTTGAAGAATCTACACTGTGTTGGAAGATGAAGTCCAAGAAGACACGAGTCATTAGGGTCCGAGCCTTGTCGGTTGCCGTGGTGAACGATGAGCTATCTACGTTTCTACTTTCCGCCGCTTAATTATTAGCTTATATTCTCGGTCTTGCCTGCGTGGCTTAATAATGTAAGTTGGTCATAAGATCATACATTTAGCTATATCAATAAATGAACTATTATTCTATTATCGCTGTGTATGATGTGATATGTACCAATGTTAAGTCGTGTGCACTAGCGTTGATCCCGGGAATAGTGCAAGAACACACGTGGGTTCAATCGAGTGGATTCGGGTCCTTACAGAGGTGGTATCGAGCATACCGACTTGTAGGTCTTGGCCCTAGATAGTGTGGAGGTGTCTTGTGAGAGTCCAAAACTATTTTCTAAAAGAAAATCCAAACTTGACTAATAAAACACTCTCGACTCATCTCATTCTCTACTTCTTGCCTTTGCTAAATTTACTGTCTTACTTGCCGTTTCGGTGGAGAACTTATTTCAAAGTTCTTGTGGAGCGGATGCCGATCGTTCGACCTTTGAGGAGTCACCGCGGCTACGCCATGGAGCCGTGGAGAGTACTTCGACGCTTGGAGGTTTTATCGTCCACTTTACCGAGGAGGTTGGGCGGTGAATGGTGTTCACCGAGGTTTCATTTGCAAGGTGATCATCTACGCCGGAGAACGAGGAAACCAGCAGGCCAATCAACGCCTCCGCCGGAAGGTTCTCGTGATGAAGTTGCAATTCGGAGGTTGCTCGACTTGCTCTTCGCCGTGTCCGCCGCGACTACGCCGACGAGCTTCACGATTCATGTTCCGACCGCACCAGACGTTCAAGCATGCCAAGACGACGGATCGAGGGGAGCGAGTGTGCTCTGCCGACGCACCTTGCGAGTTCGCCTTGCCCGGAGGATCATATGAGAGAGACTACCCAGAGCCGAGATCGTGTACGAGGCACTCAGAGTAGCAGAGCAGAGCTCGAGGTGACCCGTGCTTGACCATCGGGATGATCACCGAGCCGGGAGAGGCCACAGGCGATTGAGGACGAGCCGGAGCGCGTGACTCGTAGAGTTCAGAGCCACCGAGGAGTCCGAGGAGGATCCAGAGGAGCGAGAGTGGGAGCCAGAGGGGAGTGCAGACCCGTTGTTGCAGAGGACCCAGTAATAGGTCATCAGGATAGGTTTGCTCCGATGCCAGCCCACCCGCCGGTGTATGCGCCGGATCAGTCTCAGCCAGGGTGGCTGGATGAGTGAGTGTCAGCCTTGGAGCTGTGTTGAGACTCGAGTGTGAGTCGCGTCTTTAAGTTAGTCTTTACCTTTTTAGTTGACGTTAAGGTTTCGTGTTTAGTTTGCTTCTTTGTATTGCTGAGTGTGCAGTATGTGTTGCAAAGCTTGTAGGCTTAAATAAGCAGTCATACCAAGTTAAATAAAGAATTGTTCAGTTGGGTATAACCTATCTTCCCCGCTTTAGAAATTCTTACTTCTTATCTATGCTACATCTACCTTTCCTAACCTAAGAGGCAATCATCAGATGGTGAATACTCGAGGAAACAACGGTGCTTCAGGAAGTGGACTACGTCAGAATGACAATCCCAATGATGGAGGCGACCCTCAACCACCGACACAGAGACATGCAGAATCTAGGAGCATTTACGGCGTGCAGACTCAAGCGATGCAGACAATGATGCAAAGAGATGCAAAGAGATGACCAATGCAGCAGTAAATCACAACAACCCTGCAAATCAGAACAATCATGGTGGACCTCGACCTATGTCAAAGCTATCAGATTTTATGAGGACTAGGCCACCAACTTTTTCGGGAAATGTGAATCCTTTGGAAGCCGATGGCGGCTTAGGACCATTGAGAAGAAGCGCACATCACTCGGTGTGAGGGCAATGAGAAGGTGCTCTACGCCTCTCATCAACTTGAAGGAACCGCCGCGAGAATGGTGGGAGAATTCTTGTGCGCTCATGGAGCCCCGCAAGAGATAACACAGGAGGAGTTCACTAATGCTTTCCGCCCGAGATCATGTCCTGTGAGGGAATGATGGATCTTAAGAAGGAGGAGTTGAGCTTTGAAGCAAGGAGGCCAACCAAAGCGAATACCAATAAATTCACTCAATTAGCTCGTTATGCCCCGAGGGCGTGGCGACGGATAAAGCTAAGCGCCTCGTTTCATGAAGGGACTGAATTCGAGATCGCAGTGGGGCTGATTACCCACAATTTTCCGGATTTTCAGGAGCTGGTAAATAAGGCTTTAATCCTAGAGGACAAGCGCAAAGAGCTAGGTGAAAACCGTAAGCGCTTGATGAACAATCAGGGTGGACGCCCAAACCATCTACGTTTGAGGATGTCACCCCAGCAATTTGCTAGATTTCAACCACCAGCTGGGAACAAGACATCAACCCCTACACCTCGCCCTGCCAATCAGAATTTCCAGACCCCAGCGCAAGGCAACAATGCACCAGGGGGAAATCAGCAGTCTGCAGTGAAGAGATGCTATACTTGCAACGAGCCAGGGCACTTTTCCAATAGGTGTCCACAAAAGGGAGGTATCACGCCAGTTCGTTTCAACCTGGGAACAACACCCGCTAAAGCACTAGCCTCAGGAGGAAATCGTGCGCCAGGTCAAGCTGGAGCAACCCCGCAATCAACAGTGCGTGGAAGGATCAACCACATCACCGCTGATGGAGCTCAAGAGGCAACAGACGTCGTACTGGGTAAGTTCCTGGTCAACTCAGTACCTGCTACAGTTTTGTTTGATTCTGGAGCTTCGCATTCGTTTGTTTCTCAAAGTTTTGCAACCAAGAATGGATTTAAAGTGGTGAATCTTAAGTGTGTGCTCTTAGTCCAAGCCCGTGATCCGAGCTTAGATCTAGCCTTGGGTGTTTGGGAGCTAAGTTGCTTATGGATGGGATAGAATTTCTGAATCTTATCTTGATAGATGCGCAATCCTAAACGTCATCCTTGGAATGGATTGGCTGTCCAAGCATAAGGTCGTTTTAGATTGTGGCGAAGGATCGTGACCTTGGAAGGCCCTAGTGGCAAGAAAGTGGAGTTTCAAGCGACCGCATTCGGGACGGCGCTTAACGGTCAACGATGTGAAAGCCATCGGCATGGAAGATGTGCCATGAGCGGAGAATATCCGGATGTATTTCGGAAGATTTGCCAGATTGCCACCGGATCGTGATATCGAGTTTGTCATCGAGTTAGCACTGTGTGCAAAGACCGATATCAAAGAGACCATATCGGATGCCTACCGACGAGTTGGTAGAAATGAAGAAGCGATTGAGGAACCGCAAGAGAAAGGTTTCATTAGACCAAGTTCATCGCCGTGGGAGCCCGGTTTTGTTTGTTCGCAAGAAGGATGGAAGTCTTAGAATGTGCATCGACTACGTGCACTTAATGAAGTAACGATCAAGAATAAGTATCCGTTGCCCGGGATCGACGACTTATTTGATCGATTAAGAGGAGTTGGAGTTTTCTCCAAGATAGATCTTCGTTCGGGATACCATCGATTGAAGATCCGGCGAGAGGATGTACCTAAGGCTGCGTTTTCTACGCGATATGGGCATTACGAGTTCACGGTCATGTCATTCGGATTGACTAATGCCCAAAGATATTTCATGAACATGATGAATAAAGTCTTCATGGATTACTTGGACAAGTTTGTTGTAGTCTTCATAGACGATATCTTGGTTTACTCAAGACAGAGGAAGAGCATGCGTAACATCCGAGAATGGTTTTAGGCAGTCATGAGAGCATCAACTATATGCTAAGTTTAGCAAGTGTGAATTTTGGAAGGAGAAAGTTGAATTTCTCGGTCATGTAATGACTACCAAAGGAGTCGCATTGATCCCAAAGTGGACCTTGATGTTGCATTAGGAGCCACCAAGTCTGCATTACTCAGTTCGTAGTTTTACGGGAATGGCGGGATATTACCGTCGGTTCATAGAAGGATTCTCGACAATTGCTAAACCCCTTACGCAGCTTGTTAAAGAAAGAGAAGAAGTTTGCATGGACGCCAGTGCGAGAAAAGTTTCATGGAATTAAAGAAGCGTTTAACAAATTTCGGCCCCGTATTAGTGTTGCGGATGTGCGAATGGATTTGACATTTCTTTGCGATGCTTGAAGCGGGGCTTGGGATGCGTGTTAATGCAAGAAGGCAAAGTCGTTGCTTATGCGTCGAGACAATTGAGACCGCATGAAGTGAATTACCCAACGCATGATTTGGAGTTAGGCTGTAGTAGTGCATGCTTTAAAGATATGGCGTCATTATCTCATAGGAAATAGATGTGAGATATATACGGACCATAAGAGTCAAATACATATTCACTCAATCGACACGAATATGAGGCAGCGAAGATGGCTTGAGCTAATTAAGGATTATAATGTGGGAATCCATTATCATCCCGGAAAAGCCAATGTGGTGGCGGATGCCCGAGTCGAAAAAGCCATAGCGCAAATGCATTGTCAATGGAGGATCAACAGAATTATGCAAGGAATTTGAGAGGTTGAGATTGGAGGTCGTTCGCAAGGAATGATAGGCTGCGCTAAAGTAAAACCAACATTAGAGGATCGATTAGAGAAGGTCAACAAGATGACGATAAAATTTCAAAAATCAAGGCTAAAAAGGAAGAAGGCCTAGCCTTAGATTTTACTCGGATGAACAAGGGACCATGTTCTTCAAAGGCGAATTTGTGTGCGGCTAAAAGGAATTAAAACAATTGATTCTTGAAGAAGCACACGATTCAAGTACTCAATTCACCTGTGAAGTGCTAAAATGTACGAGATTTGAAGGAGAGATTCGGTGGCCAAAAATGAAGCGTGAAGTGGTGAGCATGTTGCATTATCGACGTATGTCAAAGAGTAAAAGCCATGCACCAAAGACCACTGGTCTGATGCATTACAGTGTTAAAAATTCGGAATGGAAGTGGGAGGAAATCGAATGGATTTTATCACCGTTTACCTAAGACTCGTAAAGGTTACGATTCCATTTGGGTTATCGTGGATCGTTTGACCAAGGTCGCTCATTTCATCCCAATAAAGACCACTTACTCCGAGATCGTTTGGCGTAATCGTACATGTCAAGGATTGTATGCTTGCATGGAGTGCCAAAGAAGATTGTGTCGAACAGGTACCCAATTTACCTCGAGGTTTTGGAATAAGTTGCATGAAGCAATGGGAACCCGTCTGAATTTTAGTACAGCATATCACCCGCAGACAGATGGTCAGACTGAAAGAGTAAATCAGATCTTAGAGGATATGTTGAGAGCTTGTGCCTTAGCTTATGCTACGACATGGGATAAATGTTTACCATATGCAGAATCTGATTATAATAATAGTTATCAAGCTAGCCTACAGATGTCACCATTCGAGGCATTGTATGGGCGTGCTTGTCGTACTCGTTGAATTGGAATGAAACAGAGAGCGTTTAGTGTTTGGGCGGACATTCTCGAGAAGCCAAAGTCAAGTCGCAATGATCGAGAGAGATTAAAGATAGCACACCAAGACAAAAAGCTACGCCGATAATCGCCGCCGAGATTTGAGTTTTGAACCGAAGATCATGTGTACCTCGTGGTTACCCCTCTCAAGGGCGTTAAGAGATTTCACGTTAAAGGGAAGCTTGCACCAAGATATGTCGGTCCGTTCAAGATTACGAGCCGTCGAGGAGAGGTAGCTTATCGATTAGAATTGCCTCGATCATTGGCGAGTGCATGATGTATTCCATGTATCGCAGCTTAAGAAGTGTCTCAGAGTGCCACAGAGCAAGCCCGTTGGAGGCAATAGAGTCGCAAGAAGATTTGACTTATAAAGAGCAACCAATCGAATTTTGGATGTTGTGGGCGCAAGACCGAAACAAGTCTATTCGCTTTGCGAGTTCATTGGAGCAATCATTCAAAGTGAAGCCACTTGGGAGGCGAGAAGAAGATTTGAAGTCGAATTCCCAAACCTATTCTCTAGTTAGCCACAATCTCTGGTTGAGATTACATTAAGGGGAGGTTTGTAACATCCCAAAAATCTGCCAAATATTATTTTATTTGCTTAATTGTGCATTTGTGATTTTCTGGAATTTATTTGGATTTTTCTGGATTTATTGGAATTAAATTCAAATCAAGTTTATTGCCTTTTATTCAAATCTATTTAAATCTGTGCAAAGTTAAAATAAAGTTTTGCCAAAAATATTTTATTTAAGTCCAGAATGTCTCAAAGTATTTTTGAGATTTTTCTTGGATTTTTCCTGATTGTTTTATTGCCTAAAATAAATAAAATGAATTTGGAATTATTTTAATTGAAAAACCTTTTGAAAAACCTTGTTAATGATGATGGGCCCGGCCAGTCTCGGCGCTTGGTGGTTCGGTGAGCGCGGCCGTTTGGCCCATTCGGTAAACCCTAAGGCGAGTGAATCTGCGCCGTTGGATCAAGATCGCGCGGTGAGATCAATTCGTGCCGGTTCGGACTCGGAGAATCTTCGCCGTTGGAAAGAAATCGCGGGCGGTTAGGATTAGATCGTGGCGTGTGATCCCGACCGTTGGTAGCGATCGAACGGTCAGTGGGTTGTCGTCTCCGACGCGAACTTCGGAATCCGCCGGCCGACGACTTACGCCGCCGTAACGACCTAGGGTTCCGTTTTAGCGCGTTCGCGAGGCTATAAATAGGAGGGTAGCGTCCCGAGGTTCTCCGTGAGCCGCGCGCATCTTTTATTTGGTGCCGCGCCGAGGAACGCTGTGGGGCTGCTCGACCTCGCCAAGTAGAACACCGAGTCGCCACGGTTTTTGCTCGAGTTCGCCGCTCGTTGGTTTTATTGTTTTGGTCCCGGATCCGGATTCACCGAGGTGTGCCGCGTCGACTCGCCACTTCTTCACGCCGGGACACGCGGAACGCCGCCGCCGAGTCTTCTTCTTCGCCTCCGTGACTTTCTTCGCCGCCCGCCGCGTGAGCTTCGGTGAGTTCGTGACCATCGGATCCGGTTGAGCGGAGAAGATCGAGCCACGTTGCGCGCTTCGTCGCCGTTCGATCGGATCGGGTGTGGATGCGCGCCGCGTGTCGCGCATCGGCGGGCGCGGCTGCGACCAATCGGGGCGAGGCAGCGTGGCGCCGCGGGTTTCGGCGTCGTCGCAGGCGGGTTCACTGATGGACCGGAGGAGGTCTCGTGGACCAGGTCTATGCGCCGAGGCCACGTGTCGAGCTCTGGTTGGTTCGGTCCAGGGCTGACGTCACGCTGACGTCATAAATCGCTTTTCCAGAATAAAAATAAATCTGTTAATTTCGAATTTACGATTTTCGATTTGATTTATTTTAGACTTCAAAAGGCTATATCTTTTGCATCGTAACTCGGATTTGAGTGATTCCAGTTTCTAAAAATTTGTAAAATTGATATCTATTTAATGGTGAATTTTATTTGATTTTTGGAGTTCAATTGCTCTCTGTTTTGGCATTTATTTGCTTTTCTCTTTCGGTACGCGTAGACGTTGAATTGTGCGACGCTTCGGAGGAAGATCAAGCAACTCAAGAGCAAACTTCAGATCAAGATCAGGACCTATTCCAAGGCAAGTTGTGCTTTGATCATGTTGAACCCATGTTTATAAAATTGCTATGTTTGTTTTACAATATTGCATATATTTCAAATATACAATTGTTTCAAATTAGATTGGGTTTAGCTAAAATACCAGATTGATCTATACCCTACCTTGTCATTGTATGCCATGATCCATTGTCACCCTAGATTGGTTAATATAGTTGATTAATAATTATGATCAACATTGGAGGTTAGACCGTATTAGTTGCTTAGCCATGCCACGTCATCACATGTGTCAGAATCATTGTTAATTAATCTTGATTAACGGAATATGGAACAATGTTATGAACTTGTGTGTCATGTGGGATCACACGATGAGATTGAGTTGTTGTGGCGAGTCATGTCACGCAACGATGTTGAATTGTTGATGGCACGTGGTGCTTGGTAATCAACTGGGTGATGATAACTTAGATTGGGGCAAGTGGCAAGGGGCGAGGAGGCCAAGGTGGGCCCGATGGGCAGATGGTATGTGGAAGTCTTGCCTTGATCACCCTAAGGACTTAACCTTGCAAGCCTTTGACCTGAGTCCTACTTGCAACCACATGTCTGGAATGGGACAGCCTAGCCGACTAATTTGTGATGTCTAGATTTCGGTACTGCTGTGGTGTATAGTGAGTTCCGAGTGTACGGGTAGACTCACATGGCGCAAGAGGGGGGCCCGGAGTGTGGTAACCAGTCCCTTCCGTGTTGAAACCTCAATGAGCGAGACAGGTCTAAACAGAGCATTGTAAAGGCTTTGCCATGATTACCTGCCGCACACCAAAGGAAGTGTGCTAATAGCTTGGCAACAAGGGACGATCATGTCGTGTGGGTAAAGTGCATAACCTCTGCAGTGTGAAACTATTCGGATAGCCGTGCTCATGTATTGAGCAATGCTCGGAATTACGATTAAGGGTTAGCTTAATTAATTGGACAACTTGGTTGGGATGGCGGGATTGCCATATGGAAGATTGGAACTTGATTTAGGATTGGGAACTTGGTTTACTTGAGAAATCTTGAATTTATTTATTATTGCTATTTGTTTTACATTCTTTACAATCTAATTCTGATTTGTTCATAAATGCTTATTGCAAAATAGCCATGATAGCCTATCCTTTGGAATAAGCCTTACATATAGATAAATAGAATCGCATTACATGCACAACTTGTTGAGTGCTTTAAGTACTCACCCTTGCCAAACAACAATAATCAACAGTTGAAGAATCTACACCTGTGTTGGAAGATGAAGTCCAAGAAGACACGAGTCATTAGGGTCCGAGCCTTGTCGGTTGCCTGTGGTGAACTGATGAGCTATCTACGTTTCTACTTTCCGCTGCTTAATTATTAGCTTATATTCTCAGTCTTGCCCTGCGTGGCTTAATAATGTAAGTTGGTCATAAGATCATACATTTAGCTATATCAATAAATGAACTATTATTCTATTATCGTTGTGTATGATGTGATATGTACCAATGTTAAGCTGTGTGCACTAGCGTTGATCCTGGGAATAGTGCAGTAAACACAGTGGGTTCGAATCAGTGGATTCGGGTCCTTACACCTAGCTTTGTCTCCCGAGTCTTGACGCTTCGTCTCCCATTTTGGTGCCTCCCCCCGACCTCTCCGGTCGGCGTCTCCCCCCTCGACGCCTTACCTCCACAGTCTCCTCACGCGCGGCACCCGTACTCACCGACGCTGCCTCCTCACCAAGGCCACCTCGACGCCACCCCCTCGCCAAGGCCGCCTTGACGCCGCCCCCTCGCCGACGCTGTCTCGACGCCGCCTCAATTGGTAATACTAATACTGATTAGAAGTATGTGTGCCTTTCAGTCGGTAAAGCTGCTAGTAAATTGATCTGATCTTGGCAAGAAATTACTGATCTGTTATTTGCATGCTAGTAGAAAAACAATTTGGTACTTATCTGTATAGTGCCTGGTTCGGTTAAAGTATTTGCTAGCTACTGGACTTCACTTCTTAGTTGATTTGGTAGCTACTGGACTTCACTCGTTAAATTAATTGTTTAGCCCATTCGTGATTGAGGTTGAAGATTTAACATCTTCAAACGAACCCTAATCTAAGAGCAATATATATGTACATGTTGTGAAATTGGAAACAAAGAGGTATATGTGATTTGAAGGAAAAAGATGTACCCCAAATTTAAAGAGAAAAGGTATATGCACATATACCTTGCATTTATGTACATGGCATGTGTAGATTTTTGCAATGGTAATATATATATATATATATATATATATATGTTAAAGTACCAGTCAAGTGCTTATGTGCCTATATACCTAAGGATATTGCTGATTATGTCATTATTGATAGCTTTGAATTATGTAATTTTCATTATTGTATTATTTGTTATAAGCAGTCTATTCTTGCTCTCATTATCGCCGTGATAAAATTTTGTATAATGAGATACATTTGTTTGTGGTAGACTCATACTTCTAGAATGACAAAGCCAGAGGTTGTATGTTCTCAAGTGATGACAAAGAATTTAAATGTAACGTATTTCACAGAAATAATTGAACATGTAGGTTTTTCATGTTAAACAAACACAATGGTTATATGAGGATGTTATATTCGTATTTTTTCTTTTGCGAACCATATACTACCTTTGTACCCATCAAATAAAAGCAGTCATCAATTGATAGCCTTCCTTGTTTGATTCCTTTTCCTTCCTATTGAGCCATGAAAACTAGCCTACATTGCAAGTATGGCGTCCCCTTATTCGTCGTCTCAAGGATGTGATGAGTCACCGAAAGGAAAACCTCCTCGAGGTCTAAGAGGAGCAAATAAAAGGCGGTCCTTGATGTTATGATATCACAGATGACGATTCCGAACCGTCTGTGATGATCTTTTCTGTAGTAGTGTTTTAGCAATTAGATTATTATTGTATATCATTTTGGACATTGCTATGTGGTGGGTTTCCTTGTTTTTGATGGTTGCAGGATGACGGTGCTAGGTCTTGGTGAGGCGGAGGATAACCGGGACTAGGCGAGGTGGCCGGAGGTCCAAACGGTCGAGGATCGTCAGAGGATGACCGGAGACAGAGTCGATGCGAGCCTAGAAGACAAGTGAATAGATGAGATGCTAACATAGGGCTGCTTGGATCAAAGAGAGCCGTTGGATTGCGGTTTAGAGGATAGAGTAGCGATCAAGTTAGCTTGGGTGAATATCAACCCTTGATGAGGTTTCTTGAGGACCAAGTAGAACTCATCCAAGGGTGGAGGATGACTCAATCTCAACCCTTGATGAGGTTACTTGAGGGCTAAGTAGAACTAATCGAAGGGTGGAGGATGACTCAAAAGTAGTATAAATAGAGGGTAGGAGTATCTCTCCCCTCTTAAAGGTTTTGTGTGCTCATTTGAGTTTTGCCCACCTTGTTGTGAGGCTTTGTGTTTTGTGTGCTCATTTGAGTTTTGCCCACCTTGTTGTGAGGCTTTGTAAACCTTTCTTCCAAGAAATAAAATTTTATTTCCTTATTTTTCTGAATTTAATTTCATCATTTACATTATGTCTTAAATTTAGTATTTAAATTCAGTATTTAAATTCCGCACTTTAATTTCTTGCAATTTACATTCTCGTAAGTTGGATTTGCCTCCGCTCCTTCTACTTGCTTGTGCTTCTTATACCGAAGATGTATGATTGATGGATGAATCTTCAAATCATATCCTCATCATCTAGCCAATCTTTCGCAAGAACTCGATCTTTTTTATCTTTCTTTGAGAAATCTTTGTAGATCGCGTTTGAGGTTCTTGTGTTCTTGATTGTTGTGACAAGTGAGAGGTTATCCAAGATCACATTTATCATCAAAACCCCACGAGCAAGTCCGAGACCAAGATTTTGGTTTTTGCCCGATTTTGGTGCACTCTGTGCTACGGTAGTACCGTCCAGAATAGAGTTTCCTGTTTTTGCCACTACACTAAAAAAGGTCATCTGTGACGGTTCATAACTGCCATCAGTGGCGGTTATTGAACCGCCACAGATATAGTGCCACTAATAATCGAGGATTATCAGTGGCAGTTTTCTAACCGCCACAGATAATAGTTATATGTGGCGGTTCTATCCACCAACCGCCACAGATAACAATATTATCTGTGGCGGTTCTATCCACCAACCGCCACAGATAAATATATTATATGTGGCAGTTCTATCTACTAACCGCCACAGATAACAATATTATCTGTGGCGGTTCTATCTACCAACCGCCACGGATAACAATATTATCTGTGGCGGTTCTATCCACCAACCGCCACAGATAGTACCTGACCGAAAAAAATAAAAAACCGCATTTGGGCTAGCCTCAGGTGCTGCTAGCCATGCCCTCTGAAACAAATACATCAATCACAGATTTTGCATATACACAATTACAATGTACAAACAATATACCGATTTGATCAAACAACAACAATATACTAGTGCGGAAGAAATGATGAATTTGTTGCTAACTGCTAAAACAACCTTCTAGCAAGGGTTAGCCCTTGTGGCTTTTCTCCACGTTTGCTCATGTCGAGTAATAGAACTGGACTCATGATTCTTCCATGTGCTCTATACGGGAAAGGTAGAATTTTCGATCCATCCTTTCCTTTCCACTGAGAACATATATATTTCTTGATATAGTTGGGACCACAACATCAGTGTGACCATCTCCATTGACATCACCAACTGTAGGTCACTGTCATCATATGATAATGACAATCGATTGCATATAAAAACATAGCCTAGTAACAAAGAAATATACAACTAAGAAAATGTTGTGGTGAAAGTACGTGGTATCTTCATTTTCACTATAACCAAGTTATAATGTTCTCAATCAATCAGTCAAAAAATAGTAATAGCGCAAGATGAAGCCCGAATGGTAGAATCTCTAAGTAATGGATCTAAGCAAGATTATGGATGAATGTATTCTCGTTAGCTAAACTAAGAAAGCAACTTGAGACATGTAGCAATAGCTGTGTATAGATTGTCAAGAGACATGTATTACCTTTGCATGTGGATAGACAATCTATTTATATAAGCAATATATTAACACCATACAAAATAAATGGATGAAACTTGCTCGTGGAATAAGACTCTTCAAATGCACTTCCTGCATTTCTTCTCCTCCGCAGCCTATGTTGCTACATTTCCATGGGCATCGAGAGTAACCATCTCGATTTTCCCATCCTCATTGATGTCTGCAAAGAATGATTGGTGCATGGATCTCACCATCTCAAGTGGGAACTTGTTCCTAACCTTACCTAAATTGACAAAATCAACATAAGTAGACACATGGATGTTTACACATAAGTAGCGACGGTCGCCAAAGGTACAAGTATAAAGGATGGTTGGAATTCATTGTTTTCTAGTGAGGATTTAAATGAATTACGTCTTATTTTCCAAAACAAAAATAGCATGGTAAAACTGATTATTACTTAATTACACCAAAGAAATTATATTATTCTAGTCAAGAAACTTTATGATATGGGAACTAGATTTATATACACAATATATGAAACGACAACTCAGCTTAAAGCTGTTTTTGGATTCAATAATTAGTATTACGAGGCTAAGAATTTACCGCGATGATCGATAACATAAAACAAGCCATAGGAAGTTCCGACAAGGATGTCCAAATTTCCATCACCATCCAAATCAACCACGCTTGGAGAAGAATATGCATGGGCACGGAATTTTCCAAAGTCGATTACTCAAATCAAGGTTTGTAGTCCATTTAACTTGTCTTGTGTCAAGGTTAAAAACTACTATACTGCTTGCAACATATTTTTCAATGTCAATCCCTCCTAGCTCCTTTATATGCTTTGGGTTATCGTAATACCCGCAGTAAAAGCCGCAAGTTACTAGTGCACTAGGTACACCAACACAAGAACACAAATAAGAAATCATGAAGTGTTCATATTGTGGTTGCAAGTTTTGCATTAAGAAAAAGTATTTCGATCATAACCAAAAGATAACACAGCAAGATAAGCAAACACCTAGTGTTGGCACCTTGATTCATTGTTGGAACCAAAGATGATAATACTTAATGTAAAATCTATGCTCGCTAATTTAGCGAAAGAGTTTCTGGATGCAGACCATTGCAAAGTCAGAATCAGTGACTAAGGAATATTATGAAGGATGGAAAAAGTAGTAGTGATAAAATATCTACTTCTTAAAAAGAACATGGATTATTGGCAGGAATTGATGGCGCTTACCATAAAAGTTGAGTTTACAGAGCATAGACCTTGCTAAATTCGCATGATGTTTATCTTCATCGATGATCATGACACTAAGCCCATCGGTAGTGCGTCCTTCTGTTCTTTGAGCCATGAGTTTCTCAATGCTAGAGTTATTCTGGTTTTTGAGCTTTATTTTTGTGTGTGAAGCACTTGATCCTGATGAGCAATTGTTTCTAAGAAGAAACCAGCATGATGAGCAAGAAAAGCATGATTCACTCAAAAAACCACGCATTTCTTTAGTAATTTTTTCACTTGGTTAGTTTATCAAACTATTACAAACACATGAAATAACTTCATATGAAAAAATAACCATGTAAGGCAAACACATGAAATATTTAGAAGTGTCACTCGCATGTGTGTGTGTTCCTGAAGAAGACAAAAGTACATGCAAGTTTAGCACAACTACTGACAAAAGAAGTGGCATTGACAAAAGAAGGGGTTCCCATTTGAAAGCAACAAAGAGTTATTTACACTTTGTAATGAAACAGAATTGAAGTAACAAAAGACTAAACTAGTGGAGGTAAACTAGAAGCCTACGGGTCTTCAGAGGTTGGAGACACGTGATGTGAGAGAAGAGTATGGATGACTGGATCATTGTTGTCTTCGTCATGTGTGACGCCCCCACTTCGCTTAACCAGGCCAGGACCAGTGGAAACATCACAGAGCAGAGTGCGCCAGGATCAGGCTAAGGAAAGTAGCACATGTAGAACTGAAACTTCCACCGAATAGTACTTGGGGAAATATTCTTAAAGTACATATAGTACTGTCTTAGGTCTGGCTACGGTGATTTCTACACCGCCCGCCTAATATTACAAAATTATTCTAGATGCTTCCCTCCTGATGGTAGATTTATTCCGCCAGGTCTTGGTCGTCAGCCCCCTCATATTCATATCCCTCCACAGCAACATCGGTATCATCATAAAGATTCACATCATCATGAAATTCACCCTCCATCTCATCTGGTTGGGTGGACTCAACATGCTCTGAGGAACAACAGAGAAAGCAAGGCTGAGTACACCAGTACTCAGCAAGCCGCAGGAAATTTATGCATGAGAGTATAATTATAATTTTTCGGCCACCGAGCCGTTACACCAGAGTAGTACTTTTCCAAAGTACCCCTTTTTACCCATTTGTTAGAAAGTGCCAGGTTTTAACTTTTAAATCTACTGACAGCACAACAACGTGGGGTTTTATATCCTGTGTTAGAGGAAAACCCACACGACGCACTTCCAAACCCGAAAGCTAGGAGTGATATCATATTTGACTTTGATCAGAGGTGTACTGCTTTGCCCATAGCATCACTTTGGCTTATTTTCACAGTGCGCTTCCTTAGACACACTAATAAACCAAGGAAACAGAACGTTTGGCCAACCGTACACTGACCTCTGCCATACCGCCTCGCCTCACCAAAGGCACGTGGGTCGAGACTCCTCCCCCGACGTCTCGCCCTAGGGTGACTGCCCTTACTTGGCACAGTCACCTTTCTTACCTTGGCAGAGTCAGCTACTTTCGGTTACTTAGTTCAGCCCGTCCCATACCGGGTCTATGGTCAGCACGGCTTGCGCCGATTCTGAGGTAAGCGCCAGTTTGTTTTGTCCTTAAATGATATCCTATGTAGAGGAGCCCTGACTTTCATAGCAACCCAACCGGGGTTGCTCATACCCTGAGCTCTTCCACCCACCAATTACTCTATAACCTTACCATGGTTATGGTTCTAACACTGGATCTAGCTGATCCAAATAGTGTGATTTAATTTCTTTTAGAAATTAGCTTTTGAGATGAATGCAAGAGTTTCAAACAACCCAAGCCACAAAATCATTTCACAAGACATGGTCGAAGGGCGACTTGCCTGAATGCGTGATCACAGAGTTGTCCACTGCAAGAAGTGGCTCTAGCTGCCTTCAGTTGTTATTGAGGGGATTTCCTAATAAGAGCACCAAAATTTTATTAAATATCTTTTCTCAAGTTGGGTTTAATTTGCTTATACAGAGATATGTTCGTGTGGAAATTGGATCATAATTTATTTCAGAGAGAAGAAAAGAGAAAAACAAGAAATAAATTTTGAATTTGTTTTCCATTGCTATTTTTAATCTATTTCCTTATTCTAGTAATTTATTCATGTAAAACGTTTTATATTTAATTTACTTACTCATTTATTTATCTTCTTATCTATATATATATATTTATTTATTTTTATTATTATTATTTTTTATTTATTTTTTTATATATTTTTTTTTGGTCCAGCTGGCCCAACATTTATGGCCCAACTGGCCCGGTCGACTACCGAAGCTCTAGCCCTAACCCTAAACTACCGCACCCCACTCCCTCTCTCTCTCTCACTCGGCCGACACAGCCGCCGCCCCCCCTTTTTTTCTTCTCCTCCCCCTCGCCGGTGCCCTTCTCGCCTTCCGCGGGAGCCCGCCCGTCCTTCTTCCTCGCGCATCGCTCGGCCTCCTCGCGCGCCTTGCCAAGCCCTCCTCTGGTCCTCCCCTGCTTCTACTCACGCGCCACCGAGCCGAACCGCGGGCTCTCCCACGCGATGGCTCCTTCGGCCCTTCCCCCCTGCGCCGCCGCCCTCCGGCTTCCCTCTGCGCTCAGACTCCCCCCCTACGACGAGCTAAGTGCCGAACCCCTCCCTTCTTTTTTTTTGAAATTCATACTCCCAGATGCTTACGTATTTCGTCATTCAATTGTATAGCATGTTAGATATTTCGGGTAGGATGGCAAAGAAATTTTTCCTGTGAGCTGAAACTTGTCGGTTTTGTATGAATGTGACTAATTAGCACTTTCATGAGACTGTGATTAAATCCTCTGGGTTGATGATTGTTAAAGGTAAAATAAGCCTAGTTAGATAAGTATTTTGCATGAAGTGGCTTGGTTGAAGCTCAGTTGATTAGACCTTAAGGTTTTGGTGTTAGGTTAGAATTATACATACTGATTTATCTAGAGATGAGAATCAATGAAATAGGTATACCTTCAGGATTTTCTCATTAAAGCATGGAATGGTATAATATTGTCTTTCATCATGATTATTCTGCTGTTTGAGTATCACTCAAATCTACTAGGACGATATTATGATTTAATCCTCTGTGCCTTTTAAATTTTCTCATATTAACTGATGAATGTTTAAATATACTATACCCTACTTGATCTAGTTACCCAAGCAAATGCTTGCGATAAAGAAATGCTTGTACAGAAGCTCACATAAGCACATATGAGTCAAAGCATGCAACCATGTTTCTTAACTGATTTTCAGCCTCTATTCTTAATAGGTCATCTAGCTATTTTATTAATGTGCCTTAAGCAAGTATGCATGCCTTAAAACAGCTACCCAAAGTTACTGAATCTTTCAGATTATGAAAAGCTTGGTTATCTGATATGTAGAGTTGTTGATCATTTGTTTGGTTAGTTCACATGCAAGATTAATGTATGCTTAATGCATTTACATTGATGATCCAATTTGTATGCTTTCGGATTGATGGCTAAACACACATATATATATAGGCTTTGTACTGGGAAGGCTATTTTGCTTATGGAATTCATTGATCCAGACAAGGGTTCGGTATAGATGAAAAGGTATACTTGCTACCAACTGCATTTACTAAGCTTGGTGAAAAGAAAAGACAAAAGCTTAAACTTGGAACCTGATCTGCAGGGAGAAGATGAGGTGTCGATGGGGAGGAGGATGGGAAGTAGCTGCCGACAGCTTCTCCTCCTTTTTCCTGGACGTCTTTACTTCTACCAGCAGAGGAGGACAAAGAGTACTACTGCTCTAGTGTTCTAGGTGAGTCAATAAAGTCTCACCTTTACCATCTTGTCTTATATATATACTGCTGCTCTTACCAGAAGTGGAGAATTGTAAACTGGTTTTTATCAGGGAGAAATCTGTGGGCTAGAGCAAGGTGGACTGCATGCAGCCAAAAATTCTACCATTTGGCAACCAGCATGGGTAAAAGAGGGTGCTGGCGCCAGTTGCAGGAATGGGCAACGAGAAAGGTGACAGATAGTCAGCTGGAAGGGGTAGGTCGGTTTGGACTGAACGCAGAAGATATCTTGATTGATGATAAGTTGTAAACTGCCTGTGCGATTTAGAGTAAAGTTTTTGGGTTGTAAAGCTTATACTTTTGTTAGGACCTGAGGATTGAACAACTTAAGTGGATTTTGGATACCCATTGTACTGCATTTTGGAGTAAACTATTTTGCTTTGATTTTGCTCTCAATTTCTTTGTCGAAACAAAAGACTCAAAGTTCTCAAATAAATGTTGAGTTATACTATTTGGTTTGATTGGAGGTGATATGTGTCTGACTTGATTCAGCGAGCAGGGCAAGGTCAAGAATACAAGTATACATGCACGCATGAACTTATTTTGCTACGATCTTTGATTGATAAATGGATTAAATGTGTCTAAAAACAGCTCTTTCGAATGGTGTCATGATGTGTGCTGCCTTTTGATTTTTAGCCCAAGATTCTACTGAGGGTGAGATTTGATCAGTCGAACTGGGTCCTTTTTGAAAATTTAAAGATTTTGGGTGGGTTTTACATCATGAAACTCTCCTTTTTTGTTGATTACTTCCTTCAAGATGAAGTAGGCGAGCTGGCCCTGAATGGCTTGGATTTCAGAAGGAAACAGTCCTAATGTAGACAACTTGAGGCGCTATAAGTATAAAAACAAAATTAAGAGAGTATATAGAAATTGAGTGGTGTGAATCAATGCGTCATGTCAGCGTGACTGACCTCTACGTCATTGTCTTTTATTGTGCATGATAAGATTTCGCGCATGTACTGGCACACGAAGTACCCACATAAATTTGTTCCTTGCGGCTGCTTGTGACACTGCAAAAATTGAATGAACTAAGATGTCGTCGAAGGAGCTATTTACTATGAAATACGATATAAGAATATTCCTTGCGTATGCATCAAAACTTAGTACGGATTGTAAGGGACTTGTGGTATGGGCGGTATCTCGAGCTCTTCCGACAATATCTTTTGAACGCCTCATTTATTAATTGTGCCATCACTTCAAAGTCTTTTTAGGTTTATCCAAGGATCCATGATCGAGATCTTGCTCTTTCTCGATGAATTATTACGAGAATCCAGTGGAAGCTACATACACATGCATGATGCCATAATCATTAGTCCTTACATCAGAGTAAATAACGAAATCAACGAGTAATTTAACTAGCTAGTGAGGAACTTACTTAAAATGGTATGGTAAAAGTATAAACTCCTTGTCTTGTAGTTTAATCAAAACTTTATATACGTACTCCTCGACTTCCTTTGGTGCTCTTTTGATTTCAGATTGGCAAACAGTTCCCGGGTCGAGGAATCCCACTGGCCCCTTGGTTCTTCGTAATTCAATCATCTCGTATCTATATAACGAAATAGTTAGACATGACATTTATCGGTATTACGTGAATGTAGGCCAAGATTGATATATTAGACACTTACAGTAACCAGCATCTCAAAAAAGATATGTCGAGGGCGTCGTGATAGAACAAGTTGTGCAAGTTATCGAATTCTATTAAGAAGTAGCCATGGCCATGGTGAAAATGTTCCTCACGGAAAATTGCAATGATCACCTTCGGGAGTACGTCTTGGTTGGATCGATCCATGTACCATGCATGTAATCGCTGCATCATGGGTGTTAGACTTTTTAACTTCGAAGCGGTGACTAAGGGCTTCCCTACCTCGAATTTCAATCTTTGTTGATTATCTTGGTCATCAGACTTCACCTTGCCCTTACTTTTTTGTCGCACGACATCATACTCGGTCCTGGCTTCGCCTGATCTGGCTGATACGGCTTGTCTAATGTGCCAATTTTTGGGATCATGGGTTCTAGGTTTATCCTTTGAAGTACCAGGTGTTATAGGTTTCTGCTTTGGAGTACTAACAGTGGCCATCTTTATGGGGTCCTCAATGGATTTATTTTCTAACTCATCTTGCTTCTTCACCGTTTCACTCTCGTGTCTTTGTGACGGATGCGAGGATTGTACTTGCAGAGAGGTCGGCATCGCATGGTCCAAGACGATGTCACGCTTGTGCCACTGGATGAATGAGTGGACGGCACTTCCTAGAGTTGTTATCTCATCATTGGCGGGCTTTTCTAGCCCGATCTCAGCAAACTATGCAAGTACCGTGTCCACCTGGACCTTTGCATAACCTGGCGCTATCGGAGTATTGTGCAGGACACCCCCTTCTTGGCACGGATAAACTACCCCTGTAGCAGCCTGTACAAATATGTTCATCACGGGCACATTGAGCTGACAGGGTGTGGGGTCCTGTATGTCGTCCACAGGATAATGGTTGTTGTCCGCTTCTACCAATGGCGTGGACGCGCAACTGCTGCGACGACCTGTAGGGCTCGAGAGAACGTTGTGGGCCTGCGACTGGCTCAAGGCTTGTTGTACTTGTCGTTCAACTTGTTCTTCAATGGTGCCTTGTATTTCTCGCAGAACCCTTTCCTTCATCATTTCCATTTCCTACTCAGCCCGTTCTTCTTTAGCTCTCTTCCAACTCCTATATGAGTCTACCTGCTCAGGGAATCCAATCTTCCATGGAACCTTGACCCGACGCCTCGTGTCCGATCGGGTGCTCTTTGTTTCCTAGGGCATTGTTAGCTCGTCTTTCTCCTGTTTGGGTGAAAAGATCCTTGGGTGGACTGGGCGTAAAACTCATGAACTCTTTGCGTCATTGCTTCGTCTTCGCTACTCTTGAATGATAAACCCCCAGTAGACAAGATATCTGCCCTCGCTAGCATGTAGTGCTTCACTCGGTCTGATAGTCCGATCAAGGGACTTGTGCCAGCCAATTGGACCGCTTCTAATTCCTGCCTCTCCCATTGAGCAATTTTACCCGCGTACCCACTCGTGCCAATTCTGTGGGGGTGAGTATTCCTTCTTGCGATGCTAATGTGGTCCTCACCGACTTCCTTGTCGCCGGATTGCTTCATCGCCACAAACTCATCCCAATATGGCTCTAATCTTGGGTACTCTCCGATGGCTGACCGGTTTTGCTTCACATAATTTGTGTTCAGCCTCGCCTTGAAGTTTCTCCACACTGCATCCATAGTCATCAATGCGTCACGACGCACGAGATCTTCGGCTCCTTCGGGGAATTCGAAGGTTTCTTTGAGCTCTATCCACATATCCTCTTTCATGGCTCGGGGCACTTTATGCCAATCCGAATAGGTGATTGGCACTTTATCCCTTACGATGTACCTGCATGTTGACCTGTATTTTGTTGCTGATTTTCTCGATGCAACAGGGGCCCCAGTATCTAAGACCTCTGAGATGGTGTACCGCCTTGTGCTTCTTAGTTTTCCTCGTCCTCGGCGTCTTGCAACAGGAGCATCATCTGCAACAGCGGTGGAGGCCTCGGCACCTTCGATGGTTGGGTGGAGGGTAAGGTACCTGCTCGGGATCTCCTCCACTATAGGCTCGATTTCGGGCTCCATTAGAACTACAGTTCGACCCGAAACATGATTTTCGTCAATTATTACAGAATCATCTCATGGAATTTCAAAGTACAGATGTACTGTCCTGTCCTGTGTGTAATATTGTGTGGTGCTAAGATGAAAATGATTTTGCAAGAGCAAGAGACTTAATTAGATCAGAACAAGTGGAAGAATGCAAATTTTTACTTAGCCAATTAAAAGCTATGTTCATTTTAGTACCTGTTGTTCAGAACTACTGTTTATGTATATAACCTCTGTTCATCTCTAATCTGGGAACTAGTAATGCATCTTCTGAATAAATGGCTATAATATAGTTGTAGATTATCCTCTTGTGATTAATTATAAACTGAGTTCACTCAATTTGGTTCAACCATTAAAAAGTTATGCAAGCAAAATAAATGGAAAGGAATAGCGCCAAGGAACAACCAAATGAGGAGAAAATAAGCCACTCGAGGACAAGATGTCTGCATATATGGTTCCCAACATGTGATACATGAATCTTTCAAGTATTGGAAGCAATTCAAAACATGTAGAAAGAGGATAGCACATGAATCTTTCATCGCTTTGATAAACTGAGATCCATACAATTACCATTTTGTTTTAGAATTAAGTGAAAGTTTGTGTGCATTCAACGTTAATTCAGATTGCGATCCAATATTTTTCTTATACCACAGGCACTATATATGCACATTGAAAGGGGGTGCAATTTCTCCATTGCAAAAACTCCTTGCACTAATTGCTAAGATGTCTCTTGCTATATCATATAGTACAGCAGTAGTTTACTAAGTACTTGCATGGGAATTTAATGTGTGAGAATAGGTATGCAAATATTTCACTCAAGAAATATTAGTTGTTTCAATCCAGCAGCAAAGTTAAGCATAGGATAACTATAGGAACATCTATGAAATGTAAATCTAGCTAAAATGTAAATAAACATTCAAATGCTGCAGATTCTTTAAGATGCAGAGCAAAAAGGTCAGAAAAAGAAGGCAAAGATGACATCTTCCAAGTTCAAAGTAATAATCCTCATCTTATATTTTATTTGACTTCTCCAACTAAAAGTAATTACTTGAGGTGAATAGGTGATATATCACGAGCTGAAATTACTTATGTCAAAAGCTTCTACTAACAAATCCTAGCTTAGAAGACTAATTTTGTGACTGAATAAGATGAGTCGTTTATCGATACCTCGCTGTTTCAACCTATCCAATATTGAATTGAAAGAAACTGGCAGATCACTTAATGCAACTACAAGGAGTGCAGTAGCAACTACAAGCATTAGTTTCTAAATCACGGAGTGCAGTAGCAACTACAAGCATTAGTACAAAATGAAAAATCAAGGAGTGCAGTAGCAACTACAAGCATTTTGACTATACCCTTGGGCGGCGTCGGCGGGGGCGACGTCGGCGGGAGGGCGGCGTCGTCGAAGCGGCATCAGCGGGGCGTCGGGCGGCGGCGGCGTCGGACGCAGCGTCGGCGCGGGCGGCGTCGTCGAGGACAGCGTCGGCGCGCGCGTCGTCGGGGACAGCGTCGGCGTGCGCGCGCGCGGAGGCGCGCGTCGGCGCGGCGAAGCGGCGACCGTGGCGGCATCGGGGCGGCGTAGTGGCGAGGAGGCGGCGTCATCGGGCGACGCGGCGTCGAGCGAGCGCGAGGCGTCGGCGGCGGCGTGGCGGCGTCGACGGAGGTGGGAGTTTAGGGTTTAGGGCACGCAGAAGAAGCGTATCCATTTTACATATATATAGAGCATATTATCAGTGGCGGTTCATATAAAAAACCGCCACTAATACATATATTATCTGTGGCAGTTATTTATACGAACCACCACAGATAAGTGTATCAGTGGCGGTTCTTGTGAAGAACCGCCACTGATATAATTATCCTAATATATTAATGACCTTATATAATCCTAATAAATATTAAATACCCTATATAATCCAACTAAATATTATATACCCTATATAATCCTAATACAGTAATTACCGTATAGAATCCTAATATAGTAATATACCCTGTATAATACTAATATATTAATGACCCTATATAATCCTAATATAGTAATGACCTTATATAATCCTAATAAATATTAAATACCATATATAATCCTAATAAATATTAAATACCCTATATAATCCTAATACAGTAATGACCATATATAATTCTAATATAGTATTATACCCTATGTAATCCTAATATATTAATGACCCACATTTCCATTACTCCACACAAATGCATAACACCACATTTCCATTACTCCATACAAATGCATATTGTTTACATCACATTGCCATTACTCGTATATAGCTAATTATTTTCTTTCACAATTTGCCCTTCTTCATGATAGTCGCGATGATAGGTAGCTTCCTGAGTGGTTTCTTCCTCGAGCCTGATGTTGCCATCTATGAAAGGAGGCAACTCATCAAACTGGTTGTGCTCATCCTCATCCACAACATTCTCAACTCCGACGATCCTTCTTTTTCCCTGAAGAACTACATGGCGCTTCTTATCTGCCGGGTAGATTACATAGAAGATTTGTGCTACTTGCTTCGTAAGTACGAATGGTTCGTCTCTGTATCCAACATGTTCGATGTCCACAGTAGTGAAGCCGTACTTGTCCACCTTGACACCCTTTGGGAGTTGTACCCAACGACATCGAAACATCGGAATCTTAAAAATACAATAGTCGAGCTCCCAAATCTCTTCTATGAACCCATAGAAGCTACTCTTCTTACTGCCTGTGTTGTCATAAGCATCTATGCGGACACCACTATTTTGGTAAGTGCTTTTGCTATCCTGAGATCTCGTGTAAAATGTATATCCATTTATGTCGTATCCTTGCCATGTCAAGATTGTACCTGATGGCCCTTTTGCCAACCACCTCAACATAACACTCGTTTCTTTCTCAGTCATATGCTCTTTGAACCAATGATTGAACAAATGGTTATGCTCTTTTGTTACCCAAACCTCTGATCGTCCACGATTTTCCTCTCGTAGCTTATCCTTGTGCATGTCCTACCGGTTCCACCCCCTCCATGTAATCCACGCAAAACTCGATAACCTCCTCAGTTGCATAACCTTCCACAATGTAGCCCTCCGGCCGAGATCGATTGCGGACATACTTCTTCAGGATACCCATGTACCTTTCGAACGGGTACATCTGATGCAAGAATACGGGGCCACATACATTTATCTCATTCACAAGGTGAACAATGAGATGAACCATTATATCGAAAAATGATGGAGGGAAATACATCTCTAGCTGGCATAGTGTCTTGACCACATCATTCTGCAGTTCGGAAAATCCGATGGGATCGATGACCTTCTGTGAAATCGTGTTGAAGAAGAAATACAACCTCATGATTGCCTCTCGGACCTTTTCAGGCAAAATACCTCTAATTGCAATAGGAAGCATTTGTGTCATCATCACATGACAATCATGAGACTTCATGCCAGTTAACTTCAAATCTTTCATCGAGACCGCTTGATGCTTGCGAGTAACCGACGGAACTTTCACACCATGCAAGTATTTGCAGAGGTCCATTCTCTCTTTCTTGGATAGAGTGTAGCAAGTGGGGAAGGTAAAGTCGCCCTTTCCGGTGTCTTGAGGATGTAACTCACTCGATTTTCATATCTTCCGTGTCCCTTCGTGCCTTCATCCATCCTTAGTTTTGCTAGGAATGTTCAAAAAAAGACCAATCAAGTCATCACATAAATTTTTCTCTCGTGCATGACGTCTATGCAAAGGTCGAACTTCTAAGTCCTTCCAATAGGGCAAGTTCCAAAATATCGATCTCTTCTTCCACGTGGTCTTCTCGATGCGAGACCTCGATTTATTATTACTATCTCCTTTCCAAGTACAACATTAATATCCTTAACCATATCATATACCTCTTCCCCACGACGAGGCCTTGGAGCTATACCATCCTATTTTGTCCCGTCGAATTGTTTCTTCATATTGCGGTAGGGGTGATTCCTGCGAAGGAACCTACGGTGATGCATGTACACAGTTTTTCTCGAGTTATTGAGCCACACACTAGCGGTTTCATCCATGCACTAGGGGCATGTTTTGGCCCCTTTTACAGTACGATCGGATAGGTTACCAAGGGCAGGGAAATCATTGATGGTGCAAAACAACAATGCACGTAGGATGAAGTACTCTCGCTTGTACTCATCCCATACCTGTACACCTTCGTTCCACAGTACCACAAGATCTTCCACCAATGGTTGTAGGTATACATCAATATCATTGCCAGGTTGTCTTGGCCCTTGGATAAGCAGCGACATCATAATATACTTTTGTTTCATACACAACCAAGGAGGAAGGTTGTAGATACAGAGAGTCACGGGCCAAGTGCTATGAATACTACTCATGTTACCGAAAGGATTCATTCCATCCATACTCAACCCAAACCTTATATTCCTCGGTTCATTCTCGAAGTCCATCCTAAAGAGCCTATCGATGGTTCTCCACTAGGCAGAATCAGCAGGGTGTCTCAACTTTCCATCCTTTTTACGCTCTTCTGAGTGCCATCGCATCAGTTGGGCATGCTTTTGTTTCCAAATAAACGTTTCAACCGAGGAATTACTGGTAAATACCACACCACTTTAGCGGGAGATCCTTTTTTCACCACGGTGCCCTCGCTGTCATGGCCTTTACGCTTGTATCGCGATGATTTGCACACAGGACATACATGCATGTCTGTATACACTTTGCGATAGAGTATACAATAGTTTGGACATGCATGTATTCTTTATACTTCCAATCCCAATGGACATACAACCTTCTTAGCTAAATAAGTGGTTATCGGCAATACGTTTCCATTGAAAGCATGTCCGCGTAAGAGATGTAATAGCACCGTGAAACTCTTATCGGACCAACCATTGCTTGCCTTTAATTTTAGAAGTGAAAGCACGGTGTGCAACTTTGTGTATTCCTCTTTGCAACCCGGGAACAAAGGTGTGTCCGAGTCGTCCAACAAACCCTTGAATTGATTAAACTCTCTCTGACTAGTGTAGTTTCCTTCTGCATCGCGCAACATCTAAGCAAGATTATTATCATCATCAATGTCCAACCTATCCTCATCAGATCTATAACCGATGTCAGCTGCCATAATGCCTTCTCCATCATGCAATACGTTATCACCTTCATGTATGTTTTTCTCTTCACCGTGACTTGTCCAACGTGTATAGCCAAGTACAAAACCCCTTCGAATCAAGTGCAAGTGGATGTGCTCTTTGTCTGAAAATATTTTCTCATTCTTGCAATCAATGCATGGACAATGTATGTACTCCGTCTTCTTGTACAACTTGTTCTCCTCAGCGGCTCTTAGAAAAGCAAATACCCCGTCGATGTAATCTCGGCTGTAACGGTTCGCATTATACATCCATCTCCGGTCCATCTAAAATTAATCAACATATAAAAATTGATTAAAAAACTAATCTAATTACTTATCATCTAAAGGAGCTAGATAATAAATTCATCATCTAAAAATGATGAGCACCCACCTACCAAATAAACTAAAATTTCATGTATATTAATATCCACTAATCTTAATGAAACAAATTTAATATATGCAAGATGTATATTATATGTGCACACTAATGGAACCAAATTAATAGTAATTAAAAAACTAATTTAATTACTTATCATCTAAAGGAGCTAGATAATAAATTCATCATCTAAAAATGATGAGCACCCACCTACCAAATTAACTAAAATTTCATGTATATTAATATCCACTAATCTTAATTAAACAAATTTAATATATGCAAGATGTATATGTCCGTTCACTAATGGAACCAAATTAATAGTAATTAAAAGACTAATCTAAATACTTATCCTATAAAGGAGCTAGATAATAAATTCATCATCTAAAAATGATGAGCACCCACCTACCAAATTAACTAAAATTTCATTTATATTAATATCCAATAATCTTAATTAAATAAATTTAATATATGCAAGATGTATATTATATGTGGACACTAATGGAACTAAATTAACAGTAATTAAAAAACTAATCTAATTACTTATTATCTAAAGAAGCAAGATAATAAATTCATCATCTACCAAATTAACTTAAAATGCAATTTATATTTAATATATGCTTGATCATAATTCATCATCTATAAAAGGAACACAACATCATCTAATGAACCTAGCTAGGAAATAAATTCATCAACTACAAAATGGTAGGTAAATAAAAATAAACAAAATCTAAACTTTTCATCTCATCTACATATAAACCTTAATTAAACTAGGTTTAAAAATTAAATTGCAACAAGATTAACACAAATCAAGAGAGGAGAAAAAATAACTCACCAAGGAACAACTAGAGGAAGTGCAAGCACAAGAATTGGAGAAAACGAAATCTGAAAATTAGAACTTTTGGTTTGCTCTCGGGAGGAAGAAAACCAGTGCTGCTACTGACCACCTATTTATAGGCAATATTATCAGTGACGGTTGTTAACTAGAACCGCCACTGATAACATTATCCGTGGCGGTTCTATCCTCGAACCGCCACTGATAATGAATTATCAGTGGCGGTTCGAGGATAGAACCACCACAGATAATCCAATAGTATCAGTGGCCTAGTTATCAGTGGCGGTTCTATCCTCCAACCGCCACTAATGATGTATTTGTTATCAGTGGCGGTTCTATCCTCCAACCGCCGCTGATAATTCATTATCAGTGGCGGTTCGAGGATAAAACCGCCACTGATATTCTTCCCGCCATTTTCAGTATAGAACCGCCACTGATAATTATATTTGTGGCGGTTCGAAAAAAACCGCCACAAATAGACCGTAACCTATTGCAGGTTTTGGCGTAGTGTGCTCTTCTACGTGTGAGTGTTTCAAGTGGGGTCTTGGTTGGATTTCTTTCAAAGAGAGGAAAATTTAGTTGGGATCATTCACCCTCTCTCTGATCGCTTCGAGATCCTTTAGAAAAAGCTCACAATGAGACGAATAGCAAAGTTCGCTGGTGGCGTTGCTGTCAATCAGGTATAACAAAGAACATAAATGTTATTTTATCTTTTTTTCTTTTCTTTTCCTTTATTCAATGTTGCAACATGGTTAGTGTAACATACGGCTACTTGAAAAGTAGGAGCACGAACAAAAACTGAAAGGTAAGAAGTTGAGAGTTGAGGATGCTTTTATGAAACTGGATTCCCTAAATGCAACTAGCATAATTCTTTTGATGTAATCGATCACTTTTAGGATTCTTCTCTTCCCTAAGCCCATAAATTTGTTGCTCTCTCAAACTGTTTCAATGTTCTTCTGGTTATGGATATCTAAAATTGGTACTTCCTCTTCGTAGATTGCTGTCGAGGAAGGTATTTTGATCAACGTTACACCCATGCACTTCCCGACAATTTTGTGATGGTCAAGATAGAATCTCGAGGTCAGCAATTTTTTTTGCCACGACTAGGTTTGGCGTATGTGTGTGTGGCATTCAATAATATTATTTTATTCGTTGCATCATACGTCAGTAGAAATGCGACTCAACAGATCTTAGCTACGTTATATTCACCTGACTTTACGACGTCCAAATATAGTTTTTCGTTGTAGCGCACGTGGACTCAATTAGTGAGGAAAAGAAAACTAAGAAGAAATATATAAATGAGTGAAAAACAAAAATAGAAAGAGGCGTGGAGAGAGAAAGAGGGAGCGTGGTTGGCGTCGAGGCCCGTCGCGTCTCCGGTCCTCGATTTAATCCACTCGGTCTTCCTCTCCTCCCCACCCTTTCCTCCTCCGCCTCCTCATTATCCTCCGGGGCGCGGCCTTCTCAAGAGGCCACGCCACCCAGTCCCCGCCTCCTCCGGCGACCGGTGGCGAGCGCCGCCCAACGAAGCGTGGTGGTGGTCGGCCGGTGAGTCCCTTGCTTCTTACGCTACTTCTCCCGTTGCATAAGTTTTGTCAATCCAATCATCATTGGACGAGATGTCTGGTCTTATCAGTTGCTGTCTCATTCGCCTACACTTGCGTAGTGATTCCTTGTGCTGTCCTGCATCGCACGCTTTACCTCTGACTTCAATTTGCCCGATTCGTGCCGAATTCCTGAGATTAGATCTTTTCTTTCGGTGCCCAACGACTTCATCACACGCTAACTTAGCCTGGCGCGCCTTCTTGCAGTCGCTCGTTGAGTTGGGAACAGAGCGCCAGTGGGCATTGCGGAGGCGGCCCTCCACACCATGCCGGGGGCATTTGCGGGCCACTCCCCGGTATCCAATTTGCCCGTCAGCGCTGACGCAAGGAGCAGGAGGACGAGGGGCACAAGTTCGTTGCCCAACTCCAGGGCACTTCAAGGCCCACCCAAGTTCCCCGGGTTGCGGTCGGTCGAGTGCCAGTGCCAGTGCCAGCGGATCGATGACCTTGCTAGGGTCACAGAAGGGAACGGGACATGGGTTAAGGATGCCGGGAACAAGGCGAGCCAGGTTCTTGGTGATGTGAGCGTGCCGGGTCAGGCTGTAGGTGGCAATGGAAGTCTAAATGGGAGTGCTGCCAAACCTCCGCCGCAGAGGCGGAAGGTGTCATCGGTCGATGACGAGGCCTGGGACCTTTTGCAGGAGTCTGTGGTTTATTATTGCGGTTGTCCAGTTGGAACGATTGCTGCCAACAACCCAAATGATAGTAATCCGGTGAATTATGATCAGGTGTTTATCCGGGACTTCATACCATCTGGCATTGCTTTCCTACTGAAGGGAGAGTATGAAATTGTGCGCAATTTCATTCTACACACCCTTCAGCTTCAGGTACTGGTTCCACCTTTCTGTTTTAACATTTTTGTGTGTACGCGCTATTTAGATTCACGTGGCACATCTATTATGATAATGTAAGAGAACATTCAGGTAATATACATGAACGAACAAAAGTTGTAGCATGTAACTTGTAAGTTAACTGTGGTTAATGGAAAATAATGGGTTGTGATTTTCTAAAGTACAGCACTCTATTTGTATTTGCTTTGACATAAGTTTGATGAGGTGAGCAAGTGCACCCAAAAGTAAAAACTATCACCTAAGTTAGATTACATGCTCACATGCACAGAAGATGTTATCAGAAAATTAGATTACATGCTCTCATCCCAATGTAAAACTCAGTATATAGTGACACAGGTGAACTGCTATTAGTGTTTACTGTTTAGGTATACAAAAATTGGTAGGATATAACATTTCTTAAGAAATTTATCTCTTCTAGATACTGTTACAACAAAAGAATTTATACCCACTGCCCAAGGTGTGGCAAGTTTGTCTGAAATCTTGAATTGACTGCAGAGCTGGGAGAAGACAATGGACTGCCATAGTCCAGGTCAAGGCTTAATGCCTGCCAGCTTCAAGGTGCGGACTATTCCACTTGATGGCGATGAGGATGCAACTGAGGAGGTATTGGATCCTGATTTCGGGGAGGCTGCAATAGGCCGTGTGGCACCTGTTGATTCAGGTAAAGTTGTTAGTGGAGTTATGTGTTTCCCTGTGTGCTATTCTGCATGTTCTGATTGTTAATCAGGTTCCTGATCACAATGGACTTTAGGTCTATGGTGGATCATACTATTCTGCATGTTCTGATTGTTAATCAGGTTCCTGATCACAATGGACTTTAGGTCTATGGTGGATCATATTGCTCAGGGCATATGGAAAATGTTCTGGCGATCTGTCGGTTCACGAGAGAATTGATGTCCAGACTGGCATAAAAATGATTTTGAAGCTTTGTTTAGCTGATGGTTTTGACATGTTCCCTACATTACTGGTAACTGATGGTTCGTGCATGATTGATCGTCGAATGGGAATCCATGGGCACCCACTTGAAATTCAGGTTCTCTTACTATGTTCTAGTCAATTTTCTGTTTCATTTGGGCGTTTGTTTTAGTTGTAGATTGTTATTCCATTCAAAAGCAACTTTTAAAATTACAGCAACTGAGAAAGATTCATCAGCTAGCAAAGTTTTCTAGCATCCTAGTATCTTTAAGTCTGACAGAAAATCAGATCTATTAAGGGGATGCAAACATTTTTTTAGTTTGCAATCAAATATTTCTTATTTTAAAGAACGCGAATATAATATTTCCGTATCTTGGATTAGCAAAATATATCTTTGGAATTCGTAGAATTCTTATGCAGTTCCTGCTACATTGCATGATACCAATTGCATATTGGTTACTAACTTGGTATTATTGTTGGCATATTAGCGATTGCAGCTAAGGCAACTGTTTGGTTGATTACGGACTTCTCCCACCTGAAAGTTGACACCACTTGCAATTCTCATAATTGAAATGCAAGCATTTGTGATCAACCATATTCAAATCCAATTGCAATAAAAAATGTGTTCTTTTAGGATTATAGTCAAGCCAGAAAATGGTTGGACATATGAGATGGCAGGTGTAGGTGCTGATGTCGTTGGCCACAATGATAGGTGTGAGGATTGAAAAATCATCATCAGTAGTGATGAGGATGATGGCATCACCTGCAGTGATTGATAGGAGTGATGATGGAAAGATCAATGGCGAGAATGGGATCACTGGAGAGAACATTGACTGTACGGACAGTGATGAGGTCATCAATGTTTATGGTGTTTGGCTGTTTGAAAGTAGCAATAGGGAAATTACATCCCATACAGAGCAAGCTGATAGAATGTGGATAATCTTCATTATCTCAATTCGTAATGCAATATTGTCTTGTAGAAAACAGCCTGAGACACCCCTAATATAGCTCCTGTGGAATGTGGATAGCCCACTGCAATTGAACTAGAAATTTAGAATACATTTATTACCTCAATCCAAATTTCTAAACACAAATAGAGCTTCAACTACATGTCATATTCAGACAACTTTACAAGGGTAGTGATTAGTGAGCATAAAACACTCAATCCAAGCATGTGCCGGTGTCCTGTGAAATGGCATGTTCACACTATTCCTTTGTTTTTTAGTTATACTCAGGCATATTGGAAACTTTTTGTCTTTCTCATAAAATATTATTTCACACATATTATTTTCTGTGTAGGCGTTGTTCTATTCAGCTCTCTTGTGTGCACGGGAGATGTTGACTCCTGAAGATGGATCAGCTGACTTAATTCGTGCCCTAAATAACAGGCTTATTGCTCTGTCCTTTCATATTAGGGAGTACTATTGGGTTGACATGCAAAAACTGAATGAGATATATCGATATAAAACAGAAGAATATTCGTATGATGCTGTCAACAAGTTCAACATATATCCTGATCAGGTTTCTCCTTGGCTTGTTGAATGGATACCTCCTAAAGGGGGTTACTTTATCGGAAATCTGCAGCCAGCTCACATGGACTTCCGGTTCTTCTCTCTGGGAAACTTATGGTCAATAGTAAGCAGCTTGGCAACAACACATCAATCCCATGCCATTTTAGATCTGATTGAATCTAAGTGGTCTGATCTAGTGGCAGAGATGCCATTGAAGCTATGTTATCCTGCTCTTGAGAATCAGGAATGGAAAATCATCACTGGGAGTGACCCTAAAAACACGTAAGTATTGGAATAATTTTCTTATCATCTACCTGTGCGCATATTGCAGTTCCTTTGTGCATCTGCTTATTAATTTCCATTGACGTAGGCCTTGGTCGTACCATAATGGAGGATCCTGGCCAACATTATTGTGGCAGGTTTGCATATTCTATATTCTCTTGGAGATTATGCTTTCATATTACTGATTTTACTGTCTCTTGATGTGATGTAAAATTGATTTTTATTGTCCATCTATATAATAGTGTAATTTTGTTTACCTTGATGTACAGTGTAGCTGTTTGTAGTGACAATCAGCCATAGTGTAGTTTAGCATTTCTTAGTACACTTGATGTCCTGCTCGTAGTTGCTGACCAGTCGCTATCTTTATGTGCAGCTGACAGTGGCATGTATCAAGATGAACAGACCAGAGATTGCTGCGAAAGCTGTAGAGATAGCTGAGAGGCGTATTGCTACTGACCAATGGCCTGAATACTATGACACCAAACGAGCTCGCTTTATAGGAAAACAGTCTCGGCTTTACCAAACCTGGTCTATTGCTGGCTACCTTGTAGCCAAGCTACTGTTGGAAAAACCTGATGCTGCTAGAATACTCTGGAACAACGAGGATACAGAAATTCTTAATGCTTTGAGCACAAACAGGAAACGTGGCAAGAAAGTGTTGAAGAAGACATACATTGTTTAGTTCTCACAGCAAGTTACGCCATCCGGGTCCTCTAAGGTAGCATTTTTAAGTTATAGGATGTGTTTTTCCTGTATATAATTACAAAAGGTTGTGCATTTTTAAGTTATAGGATGAGGCAAGGTTGTGTTTTTCCTGTGGATTCATCAGGCTTTGGGAGAAAGCACTTGCTTGAGCATTCCTCAATTGTATACCTTTCATCAGTTTTTTTAATCACCTGCCTCTTGTAGGTTACCTTGTACACCATTTGAAATGACAAGCCTTGTGGCAGCAGTCTGATCCTCTGATCGTTGACTTTCTGTGTTTTCTTGTGTAACATACAAACAGCTTTTTGTGGTTTTGTTGTATTAGTTTTTGTGGTATTCCAAAGGAAATGGCATTATATTCCTGTGTTTTTCTTATTGCCGCTATTTTGGATTCCTTTGTTCCAACAAGGGTTAACAAAACCGCGGTAAATCGCTCGGTTTTTGCGGTTTTCGATCGTACCGCTCCGGTTCGAAAACATTTAAAAAAAAAAAAAATAAGAAATTTGAAAAAAAAAATTATGCGATGAAAACCGCTCGAAAACCGTTAAAAAACCGCGGTTTTCGTAAAAAACCGCTCAAAAACTGTTTTTTCAATTGGTCGGCTGGTTTTTTGTGAAAAACTGCGGTAAACCGCGAAAACCGAGCGGTTTTCACGAATAGATTTGATCAAAATTCGAATTTTTTAAATTTACAAACCGTTCGATTTTTCGCGGTTTTCGAGCGGTTTCTCGCGAAAAGCGGTTTTCGGTTTCGAAACGAAAATATGAACCGGGTTCCAACCAGGCCTGAAGCTTGCTCCATCTTACTATATTGTTTCCGGTAGGTGGTTTACTAGATCCTATGAATACCCGTAGGATACTGTGGACCTACACAGTGTTTTTGCAATGTCTTAATCCTCTAATTTGACAATATTAATAAAGCTATGTAGCAAGTTTTGCTTTAGCACCAAATGGACTTGTTTTTCATGAAAGGTTTCAAGCAAAAAAGAAAAGGCCTTCGACCCCCAGTTAAAAAGATTGTAGCAAAAATACGATCACCGCTCAAGAGCATAGGAGAATTTGCTGACATTGTACCTACGGTTATAATCGGTAATGAACAGACAAACGAGGAACACAAAATTACCGAAAAAGAAAACACAAATTATCATAGAAAATAGTACAAAATGGAAGAACTATCTGCCAAGAAAAATATCTCAAAATCTTTTCTTATCAGATAAAATTTCAAAGGTTCCTTTTCTCTTTAGAGACGAAATACCCCAAATATCTTAAGAGTCCGCGACCACAGATAGTTCGAACACTTCTCCATGCAGCTATGATCTAACCAGAAATAAGCGACAAGATTTGAGGTGGGGCTGGTGGAAGTGTCATAGTGAGCTGCTTTGATCTGGTTCGATCACCGATTTTTTTTAAAATAATACATTTTTAAAATAAAAACTACAGACAAATATATCAAAAAAATAATTACATAAATATACCTACGTTGCTAAATGAATTGGCAATAGAAGCCTTGTTGCTAATTCATTTGGCAACATAAGTTTTCCATCAGCCTGTCGCCGATTCATTTAGCGATAAAAGCCTGTCACCAAATGAATTGACGATAGCTTTATTAGCCAATAATTTTGTCGCTAATTTATTTGGCCGACAAGTTCATTTAGCAAGTAGGCTTCTGTTGCGAAATAAATTAACAACATAGATATATTTATGTAATTATTTTTTCTATAATTTTATTTAGAAATATACTATTTTAAAAAATTATTCGATCACACAAGGATGAAAAACACCACAGTTTTCTTAAAAAGGAACAAGGTTTCAGAGGATGGTTCGATGGTTCTCCAAAAATCCCATTCCCCTTTACCTATTCCTGCTTGGTGAAATATTTAGTGAAAACTAGCTCTTAAAAAAAGACGTGAAAACTTGGGCATCGAGGTATTAAAAATTGCTCAAACAATTACCAGATATAGGGTAGGTTGTATGCTATAACTATGCAATATTTGAAGGTTAAATTCAATTGTGTTTGCAAGGTATGAAAAAGACATATACATATAGTGAGTAGTACAACTGCCAAATGAATACCTTTATATATAGCGGAGAGATTTTGCGGCTAATGTCCTCGCAAAAAAGTCCTTCGAAAAATTTGAAATTACGTTTAGGTTCTCTAATCGGTTTTTAATATAAAGAACCCAAAAAATAAAATTACGTTTAGGTCCCTCTGCGGTTTACGTTCAGGTCCTCTCAGAGGTTTTTAGCAGAATGAACCCGAAAAAACAAAATTATGTTGAGGTCTCAAGAAATCGGTTTTTAGTATATTGGTCTCAAAGAAAAAAAGAAATACGTTTATGTCCCTCCGCAGTTTTCTCCTAAAAAAACCACAGATTCGTCGGCGGTTTATAGTAGTTCACAGATTCGCCGACAGGTCCTAGCGACACAATTTTTTTCGTGGTTTTCTCAAAAAAAAACAGATTCGTCGACGGTTTATAGCAGTCCACAGATTCGCCGATGGGTCTTAGCGAACCATTTTTTTAAAAAAAACAAGAAAACTGTAATTACATAAAAAACGAAAATACTTCTATTTTCTCCCAAAAAACAAAAACCACATATTCGCTAACGGTTTATAGCAGTCCGCAAATTCGCCGACGGGTCCTAGCGACCCATTTTTTTTTAAAAAAAGAAAACTAGAATTACGCAAAAAAAAATGAAAGTACGTTCAAGTCCCTTCGCATTTTTCTCAAAAAAAAACACAGATTCATCGATGGCTCCTAGCAATCCGCAGATTCGGCGACGGCTCCTAGCAGCCCATTTTAAAAAAAAAACCAAGAAAACCGAAATTACACAATTTTTTCTAGAAATATCCATCGGATCAAAATTCGTACGACGTCGCGTAGCGCGTGGCCCTAGCTAGTTTTTATTAACTTTCCAAATATTCACGGATTTTCAATACGTACGTTGTTTAATTTCACTATATATTTCACCTTTCAAATTCTACAATGTTTATATTAATTGATGGGAAGTCCTTGCATGAACTTTTGTTTTCTTCAGTTGAAAATATTTGTTTACAATTTTGTTACTGGTATTGTTTACATTCGTGAACATTACTTGATGAGCGGTACTTCAATACTTTCCCTTCCAATATAAGTTGCACAAATCTTGAAGCAAACGAGGGGATAAGTAATCACCATCTACTATTCATTCATGCTTTAATGCTTATGCAACTGTAAAAAGAAAAAGTATGAAAGCATCTCTCTTACTTGATTAATCAATCCACAAGTGGTCCTAAGGAGAGTTATGCGTGGTTGGCATGCAACTTTGCATGGCCATGACCGACACGTGATAAATTACAGGACCATGTTCTTTCTAAAATACCACATATACTAGATACTTGACCGAGGCGTGTCACGCCGCGATCGTTGCTTCTCACGCGAGAAAATCGAGAAAACGTGCGATTGCCGCTCCCCACGCGAGAAAATCGAAGAAACACACGAAACTGTTGAAAGGATACAAACGTAATCGCGCTTTTTACGTATTTATCCGGCGGAAAAGGACCTACACGTTTTTTTCCCTGAAAAAGGACCTAAACGGAACGCTTAAAAAAATTGGAAAAAAGATCTAAACGTAGTATATATATTTTTTTCCAAAAAAAGGACTTAACCGTGTTTTTTTCCGAAAAAGGACCTAAACGTAATTTTGATTTTTAGAAGAAGGACCCGAGCACAACGCTCAAAAACGCAAAAAGGGCATAAGCGTAATATATTTTTCTTACAAAAAAGAAGGACCCGATCGTAATTTTTTTTTAAAAAGACCTAAACGTAATTTTTTTACGAAAAAGACACGAACGCAATTTTTTTTTCCAGCTCGGTTCGAGCCGCAAGCCGAGCCGGCTCCCTCCCGACTCAAATGAACGTGGTGCCAGGAATCCTCCGGTCTTTAGTATAGGTAGTATATAGTCTTGTCTCGGCCACCGAATGGACCGTATAAGTTTCCCAAAAATAACATCACTCTCGGTAAATAGAGCACTATATAAAGTGAAGGATTTGCATGTTGAAGAAAAGTTCATTACCGACTGTCTAATAAAGGCAGATATCTTAATTTGACTCCACTTTTGCCCTCCAAGGAGGAGGAAATTAACAGGAGAGAAAGGAGGTCAAAATCTACCTGCATGTTCGGCAAATTCCTCTTTATAATTTCCATCTCATGTCATCCTCACTTCTTTCTCTAGTAGTTTAATTCGTCTTGTTAATTTGTTTTGTGCTGCCTGCTTGTTGTTACATGCGATTATGTTTCGGTCTCTCTCTCTCTCTCCCCCTCGAATTCTTTCTAGGTTTCTTTCTTTTATGAAGATTCTTAGGTTGGCAATGGTATCTTGTAATTACATAAATCGAAATTTCGCATGAATCTGTATAGCACAAAGGTAGATGCCAGGTGAAAAATGGGTTACTTGCGGGTGGTACTTATTGTACATGTCGTGCAGAGCCAGTATTAATCCACGTACGATTTCTCATTTACAGCTGCGATCGTTGGTCTCATTTTTGTAATCGCATGCAATGTAATCTTCAACTCTTTGATCTGCAGGAACTAAACTCCTGGCCTTAACCTGTCCCTTATTATTTACAATATAAGTATCCTAGCATTATATTCTTGACAACAAGATGCCTGTGTCACGGGGCGCCAAGTCTGCTTCGTCGAAGCCGAACCCCTTCGACTCAGACTCAGACTCTGAGCTCACCTCCAAACCGGCGAGGAAATCGTCTGCTCCGAGCAGCGGAACGTCGTCGTCGTCCTACGCTGTCCCCGCCGGCGCCAAGAACCGGTACAAGGACGACTTCCGCGACGCCGGTGGGCTGGAGAACCAGTCGGTGCAGGAGCTGGAGAACTACGCGGCGTACAAGGCCGAGGAGACCACCGACGCGCTCAACGGTTGCCTGCGCATCGCCGAGAACATCAAGGAGGACGCGACCCACACGCTCACCACGCTGCACAAGCAGGGCGAGCAGATCAGCAAGACCCACCAGAAGGCCGTCGACATCGACCAGGACCTCACCAAGGTGTGTGCTCTTCATGCATGGCTCAGTACAAACTGCAAAAAATTGTGCATCTCCCGTTGAAAGCAATATGCAGAATGAGCAGCACATTTCCCTGATAAGCAATGAACAGTGCCATTTTACTACATAATCCACATAAGATGTTTTACACGTCAGAAGGATACGGATTTTGATTGATCTGATGTTGGAGTTTGCGCTTCTAGAGCGAGACGCTTCTCGGGAGCCTTGGAGGGTTCTTCTCCAAGCCATGGAAGCCCAAGAAAACCAGGCAGATCAAGGGACCTGCCTTCGCGTCGCGAGGTATGATTTATACCTACATTGAGAATGCCCAAATCATGCATGTGCCCGCATGGGTGTTTCGTGATCTCACTCTTCTCGGCAACTCAATGAACATGGAACAGACGATTCCTTCAAAAAGAAAGCAAGCCGCATGGAACAGAGGGATAAGCTAGGGCTGAGCCCTCGAGGGAGGTCGAATCCTCGCAGCTACGCCGACGCCACCAACGCCATGGATAAAGTTCAGGTTTGTGTTCACTTAAGTGGTATGAATGCAAAATATCTACACGATTTTAGCATATTTAGCAGCCATTTTCTGTTTGGCAGGTGGAGAAACAGAAGCAGGATGATGCCCTTGATGATCTCAGCGGTGTGTTGGGCCAGCTCAAGGGCATGGCTGTTGACATGGGTTCAGAACTTGATAGGTGAGCTTCTTATTGAGTGAAGATAGTTTGGTCTTATTAATGTAGAATCTTTTACAGAGTACGAATAGTATTATCAAATTGAGTTTCACTGTGTTAACCAACATTTCAGGCAAAACAAAGCACTGGATGATCTGCAAGATGATGTGGAAGAACTGAACTGCAGGGTGAAAGGAGCCAACCAACGTGCACGCAAGCTGGTCGGCAAATAGGCGTCAAACATGGAAGGAAGCATCACTTTGCCCTGATCTGCAGTACAAAGAAAAATGTTGCAGAATCGGCCTCACTGACACATCATTTGGTTTTGAATTAACCGGGTTTTGTTTGCTTGCAACATATGTCGCTCTTCGTTGTATTGATAATTTTTATTTTTCTGTTTGTTTCAACAAAGGTAGTTTTTTTCTCTCTAGATCGAAGTTGTATGCTGTATGTACAGATATGACAAAGGGAAATCACATATTGTTGATAGCACAAGAGTATATTACTAAATGTTCAGTTCATGGTCATCCAAGATACAGGAGGGAAAACAGATAACCACGGTCCACGACGACGGAAGCTGCAAAGACGTCGTTACATCATCAACATAATGTCTTCGGGGAAATTATATTAAAAAAGTAGTATTGCTGGGAATATCTCCTATATATGTCACAGGACCTTTAAAGTTCACAAAAAGAAGCACTATCACTAGTACATAGATTTAGATGACACAATCTTGAAATGCCAACGAGCCAATGAACTAGTCCCTCCGGTAAAAAAAAAAGTCGTTTTGGACCTCAATAAAATTCGGGAAATGCATATTTGATCACTCATTTATATTGCACTCCCTCCGTTCCTAAATACATGTCATTCTAGATTTCAAATTTTGTTCCTAAATACATATCATTATATAATTTCGTAACAACTTTTAACTATTTTTTTCCTTTGCACACCTCTACCATTCATTATTCCCAATGTTTATTTATTATTGTGAAATAGAGTAACACATACCATCCGAGAGTAATAAGTGAACTAATAAAGGATGACGATTTTGTAAATTCTATATGTGCCTTGTTTGAAGTGTAAAATCCTCAAAGGGAGTAATATATTTATAAGACCTACTAAAATTATAATATTACAAAAGTACTTTTAGAGACAAATATAAATATAGCATTTCACGTTCCATTGTAAATATTCAAAAAAGATATTAATAGTAAAAGCTTAGAAGTGATTACTGTTTTGAACCCTCCCCTCTTTTTTTCTTTAAAAATGGCTCCTTCTGAGAAAAATTTACAAATCTAGCTCTTGCCTACTGCGGAAGGCACCTTCCGCACTCCTTTACCACGTAAGTGCCTCTCGCGCTCCCCCTCCACGACGCTCCAGAGCGCGGCAGCCGTCTACTGTCACGCTCGATGCCAGTTCCCATGCTGCCGGCCTCCCGCGCTACAGCACCACGGCACGCCGGCCTCCCGCGCTTCTAGGGCGCGGCAAGCAACAGGTGTCCCCTGCCGCGCTTTCCCGCGGTGTGAAAGCGGCTTAGATTTGCAAAAAATTCACAAGGGAGCTTTTAAAAAGAAAAAGATGAGGAGGGCTAAAACAGTGATCATTTCAAAAGCTTACAAAAAGCTTATAATGTCTGACGGTACATTATCTAAAACGACTTCCTTCTGTACCGGAGGGGGGGAGTACTATTACATGGGTGTTTGGTTGTAGTCCTAGCCTACTGGGAAGAATAAGCCTTGCTTGGAGCATCCTAGCTCCTAGGCCCTGTTCCCGAAAGTACATTTTGCTTTAGGCCAGTGTTGTTTAGTTTGCCAACACTACAGATGTTAGCTTGTTGGGACTTGGGAACCCCGAGTAGAATTGATCTCTTTCAAGAAAAAGAAAAGGTAGTTATTGCTGTTGAAATAGTCATACCTGCGTATAATCGTTTGATTAACGAGTCTGTAACTAGCCCTGATAGTTTAGGCAAGGGCGCATGGCGACTGCGTAACATTCAGATCGTGGATCCTGTAACCGTTGTATGTCTTCTATAAATGCAATGGAAACTAGATCACAATCTGGTGAATTCGGCAAACATTTTTTTACATAGTATGAGCATAGATCCAAAAATCTCGTCATGTCCAGCAGCCCGAATTCCACCACCTCCAGTTCCACGCTTCATCAATTCGCCTCAATGCCGACACCCTCGATCAATCACATGATCAACATCAAGCTCACCCAGGAGAATTATCTCTTGTGGTCGGCACAGATCCTCCCATATCTGCGCAGCCAAGGGCTGATCGGTTATGTTGATGGATCACTGCCACCACCAAGCCAGACCATCGCCGTCGAGCTAAGTGAAGAAGGAGGTCGAAGAATCGTCATCAACCCCAACTACACTAGCTGGTACCACCAGGACCAGTTCGTGCTCAGCGCCATTTTATCCTCACTAACAGAGGAAGTGCTTGGCGGCCTCATGGGCGTTAACACCGCGCGAGAAGCATGGCGCAATCTGGAGAGGCAATTTGCATCGAGTTCCCGTGCATGTATCATGCAGATACGAATGGAGCTCTCCACCATTCAAAAGAAAGGCCTCAGCATCGCGGAATACTACCACAAAGTGAAGAGCCTCGCCGACGCACTCGCGATCATCGGTAAGCGACTAGAAGATGAAGAATTTATCTCGTACATGCTGCGAGGTCTCGGTCCCTACTACGATCCTCTGGTGACAAGCATCACCACACACACCGAAGCGCTCTCCGTCAACGACGTCTACTCGCACATGCTGAGCTATGAGATGAGGCAGCAGCACTACAACAATACCAGGTATCATCAGCTAACAATGCCAGCAGGAATCCCGAGCGTGGAGGCAACAATGCAGGTTGCAATGGGCGTGGCAATCGCGGCCGTGGTGGCCGGTATGGCCAGCAAGCAACAGGCCGCGGCAATCGTCAAAGCACCTGTAGCAGCGCTCAAGATGTAGTGTGTCAGGTTTGCCACAAACCAAACCACGATGCATCTCGATGCTGGCACCGATTTGATCAGAATTATCAACCTGAAGATGTGAAGCAAGCTGCTGCAGCAACAAGGGGCCACTACAATGGAGCCACTGATCCGAATTGGTATGTTGATACAGGGCCACCGATCACATCACTCATGATCTTGATCGTCTGTAGGTGAAGGACCGCTACAATGGAGGAGATCAGATTCAAGTTGCAAATGGTGCAGGTTTGTTTATTTCTCATATTGGAAGTTCTTCTATTGTTGGTTCTGCTAGGCCATTGTATTTGAATCATGTTCTTTATGCACCTAGAATCAATAAGCATCTGATCTCAGTCCAAAAATTAGCCACAGATAACAATGCTTTTGTTGAGTTTCATCTCAATTTCTTTGTTGTTAAGGATCAAATCACGAAGAACATCCTCCTTACCGGCAAATGTAGAGATGGTCTCTACGTTCTGCCCGGCAACAGATCCAGTCAAGCCTTGCTTTCCAATAAAATTTCTCAAGACCAGTGGCATCAACGCCTTGGGCATCTAGCTACTCCAGTCACTCTTCGAAATCTGCAGAATAATAAGCTAGCTGTAGACACAAACATTTCTCCATCTTTGATTTGTGATGCTTGTCAGTGTGGCAAAGCACATCAGCTACCCTTCAACAATTCAGTGCGTGTAACTACATCCCCTTTGCAATTGATCCATACTGATGTTTGGGGGCCAGCTCTCCCATCATCCAATAATTCCAAATATTATGTCTCTTTTGTTGATGATTATTCTAGATATGTATGGATCTATTTCTTGAAATGCAAATCTGATGTAGAACAAGTTTTTCTGCAATTCCAAAAGCATGTTGAGAATATGCTTGATTCTAAAATTCGTGCTGTACAATCTAACTGGGGAGAATACCAACGTCTGCACAATTACTTCAAAAATACAGGAATAGATCATCGTGTGTCTTGTCCTCACACTCAACAACAAAACGGGTTAGCTGAAAGAAAGCACAGACACATTGTTGATACAGGCTTGACCTTGCTAGCACAGGCACATATGCCCCTCCATTTTTGGGATGATGCTTTTAACACAGCATGCTTCCTCATCAACAGATTACCTAGCCACATGATAAACCATGACACACCTGTATTCAGACTCCTTCACACACATCCAGATTATTCTACCTTGCGTGTGTTTGGCTCTTCATGTTAGCTCAACCTACGAGCATATAATGATAGGAAACTAAATTTCAGAACTAAGAGGTGCGTGTTTTTGGGGTACAGTTCTTCACACAAGGGGTATAAGTGTCTTGATCCTCTGTCAGACAGGGTGTATATCTCAAGGGATGTAGTCTTCGATGAATCGAGTTTTCCCTTTGCTGAACAAAGCTCACAAAAATTCAGCCACTGCAAAACCTCAAACCATCCTGTTGTTCTACCTACTCTTAATAGAGCCAATCAAGACAATCGAAAACTCCCCGTGCATCCTACTCGAGCTACAACTTCAAGAGAACCAGCAGAGTAGATTCTGATGTGAGTAATAATCAATCTAATCCTACTAATGATGATGAGTCCACCAGTAGAGAAATACTTGCAGGTGCAGGTGGTTCTAATACCTTGACTAAAAATGAAGTGAACCTGACAGATGCAGAGGGAAATGTAGCTGACAGTCTAGTTACAGCTGAAGCTGAATCTGAAGAAAATCACCATGTGGAGGCAGTCAGACAACATCCTATGAGAACAAGACTACAGAACAATATTGTTCAACCCAAGGAGTTTACAGATGGCACAGTGATATATTCTCAAAAGGTTCGGAGTCTGACAGGCCTGGCAACTGATAGAATTCCGACAACAATAAATTCAGCTATGACAGAGCCTAACAATCTTCAGGATGCAATGGAAAATTCAGAGTGGAAGCAAGCAATGGATGCTGAGTATTCTGCATTGATAAAAAATGATACTTGGGAGCTGGTTCCTCCAAAGAAGGGAGTCAATCTCATAGACAACAGGTGGGTGTACAAGATAAAGAGAAAAGCTGATGGATCAATTGAAAGATATAAAGCAAGATTAGTGGCTAAGGGCTTTAAACAAAGGTATGGTATTGACTACTTGGACACTTACAGTCCAGTAGTTAAACCATCCACCATTAGGATTGTTCTATCACTTGCTGTCTCACAAGGATGGAGTCTTAGACAAATTGATATTCAGAATGCATTTTTGCATGGAGTACTAGAGGAAGAAGTATATATGAAACAGCCTCCTGGTTATGAAGATGCAAGAAAACCCTCTAATTATATCTGTCGACTTAAGAAGGCACTGCATGGCTTGAAACAAGCCCAAAAGGCATGGCATTCTAGGCTGACAGGAAGATTACAAGAGTTGGATTTTAGACCTTCAGTAACTGATGCGTTACTATTTATTTTCAAGTAGGACAGAACAACTATCTACATGTTGATCTATGTAGATGATATTATTATTGCCAGCTCCTCTGAAGAAACAACTGGCAAACTGATTCAAAATCTAGAAAGGGACTTTGCTGTGAAAGCTCTAGGTGCTCTTAAATATTTTCTAGGTATTGAAGTCAGGAAAGAGAGCTATGGTTTACTGCTATCGCAAAAACGATATGCTCAGGAACTGCTGCAAAAAGCTAAGATGGATAACTGTAAGCCTATCTCCACGCCCATGGCATCAACAGAAAAACTCTTCAAAGACAAGGGAAAATTATTGTCTGAAGAAGAACAGTTCTTGTATAGGAGTATTATTGGTGGCTTGCAATATTTGACTCTAACTCGGCCTGATGTATCATTTGCTGTCAATCGAGTGTGTCAATTTATTCAGTCGCCTACAGATGAGCATTGGGGTGTAGTGAAAAGAGTACTTAGGTATGTACAGGGAACAAGTTATGGCCTAAAGGTTCAGTAGTCTGCAAATATAGTTTTGTCAGGATTCTCTGATGCCGATTGGGCAGGATGCCCGGATGACCGACGCTCAACAAGTGGCTTCACTGTTTTCCTTGGCAGCAATTCAGTGTCATGGAGTTCAAGAAAACAACCTCTGCTTTCTCGATCGAAATCGAGGTGAATACAAGGCCATAGCAAATGTGACAGCAGAAATCATTTGGGTTCAATCCCTGTTAAAGGAGCTCGGTATTTTTCAGCAAAGTCCACCCCGATTGTGGTGTGATAACCTTGGAGCCACATATCTAACGACCAATCCTATGTTCCATGCAAGAACCAAGCACATAGAGGTTGATTTCCATTTCGTCAGGGAGCTAGTGGCACGCAAAGCTTTAGAGGTGCGGTTCATATCATCCAAGGATCAGGTTGCTGATATACTGACCAAGCCATTGCCAAGAGCTTCGTTTATTGTGGAACGTAGCAATCTCAATGTGATTTCCCATTGTTATTGAGGGGGCCTGTTGAAATAGTCATACCTGCATGTAATCGTTTGATTAACGAGTATGTAACTAGCCCCGATAGTTTAGGCAAGGGCGCATGGTGACTGCGTAACATTCGGATCGTGGATCCTGTAACCGTTGTAAGTCTTCTATAAATGCAATGGAAACCAGATCACAATCTGGTGAATTTGGCAAACACTTTTTTACAATTGCCCCAAACAAATGCAGATGTGATAAGAAAAACAAGTTTAATTGTGTAAATTCATCATCGTGTCGTCTCGCACCACCTCTGTTCGATGATCTTTCGTGATTGTTATCTTTCATCAATAGACTCCACATGTTTTTCTATTGGAGGTGGAGTTCATTACAATATAGACAATTGCATTTATTATAGACAGTATCTATACAAGATTAATCAATAGCGATTTCTTTGTTGATCTATTGTCTTCTACAGGTAACTGCAGAAAGATCTGCAGATGCAGAGTCCAAAGTGGAGTTGTAGACCTTTGCTATTGCTATTGATTCAATTTAGGCTACGTTTGATCAAGAAGACTTTGAAAAAAACAAAAAAACAATGTCAGTTGTGGGGATAACTGAATTTGGTATTTCCATCATTGTTTGGATATGTTGCAAATTGGATCGCTTATGAGACCATTACGGAGATTTTCAACAACATTCAGTTTCAAGAAGTTTGATGACACTCTGATGGTAGCTAGCATGATACTCTCTGGAGTTTTGCTGTTTCAAAGTGAAGGTATTGGCTCCAATATTAGTTTGAAATGAAGGATTTAAGTGCAAGAAGGATTTTGTTTAGCTTGGATACTATTGTAACATCCCAAAAATTTGCCCAAATATTATATTATTGCTTAAATGTGCATTTATGATTTTCTGGAATTTATTTGGATTTTTCTTGATTAATTTGAATTAATTTTAAATTATGAATATTGACCTTTTGTTCAAATCTATTTAAATTTAGGCAAAGTTAAAATAAATTTTTGCCAAAAATATTTTATTTAAGTCCATCATGTCTCAAAGTAATTTTGAGAATTTTCTTGGATTTCCCTGATTATTTTATTGCCTTAAACTATTTAACCGAATTTCTGAAATTGTTTTATTAAAAAAATCGGGAAAAATCTTAGGAACAGTATTGGGCCGAAGCCCAACACTGTGCCTTGGCCTAGCGCAGCGTGGCCCAGTTTCTCTGAGCCGTTCGATTTCGATCCGATGACCGCGATCAAAGCTGAAACCCTAATCAATCTCGTGCGCCCGTTTTCGTTGACGGCTCGGATCAGATCGCAGCCGAGCGCATCGCGCCGTTCATCTCGCCACGTGGATGGCTATCCGGTGTCGTCTTCGTGGAGTCCGTCGCCGCCACGCTATCGGAATCCTCCGCCGAGACGTTTCGGTTTCTCGTGCTAAGCGCGGACTCCTAGGCCTTTATAAGCCCAGCCAGTACCCGCTTCGAGAACGCCGTACTCCTACGCACAGATTGGTTGGTGTGGTTTCGAGTAGATCGCCGCCATTGAGATCTTGAAGCTCGCCGGAGTTGGAAGCGCAGAACGCTTCGGTTTTCGCTGGTTTTGGTCGTCGCCGGGCCGTCTTTTGCGGGGTTTGGAACCACACCTGCAACCCTCACGTCGGGGCGCGTCGAGCCACCAATCCAAGTCGCCGGGGGACCTCCGCAGTGTCGCCTGGAGAACCTTCGTCCCTAGCTCCGGTAACAATCGCCGCCGTGCCATTCTTTTGCGCTAGCGAGCTTCTTGGCCTTTGGATGTTCGTGGACCGTTAGATGGTTGCCGCGTGTCAGATCGAGGTAGCGCCGCGTGTGCCGTTCGTGGGGAAGCGCTGTGGACCGTCAGATCAAAGTGGAGGGCGTAGATCGTGCCACCTGCTGGACCGATCGGGTTGTGCCGCATGGCGCTGCGGGTATCGAGGCGTCATGCGCCGGGTTCACGGTGGACCAGAGGAGGTCCCGTGGACCGGGTCCATACGCCGAGACACGTGGCAGAGCCTGATTGGTTCGGGTCAGGGCTGACGCCAGCATGACGTCACGCTTGCACAATAAATCTGTTTTCTATTTAAAAATAAATCTATTAATTTTGATTTTCTGATTTTTGTTAATTTCAGTATTTATTTCAAACTTCAAAAGGCTATATCTTTTGCATCGTAACTCAGATTAGAGTGATTAAAATTTATAAAAATTTGTAAAACTGAGATCTATTTAATGGTGAATTTTATTTTATTTTTGGAGTTCATTTTCTCTCTGTTTTGGTATTTATTTGCTTTTCTCCTTTGGTACGCGTAGACGTTGAATTGTGCGACGCTTCGGAGGAAGATCCAGCAACTCAAGAGCAAGTTCCAGAACCAGATCAGGACCTATTCCAAGGCAAGTTGTGCTTTGATCATGTTGAACCAATGTTTATAAAATTGCTATATTTGTTTTACCCTATTGCATATATTTCAAGTATACAATTGGTTCAAATTAGATTGGGTTTAGCTAATATACCAGATTGATTTATACCCTACCTTGTCATTGTATGCCATGATCCATTGTCACCCTAGATTGGTTCAATATAGTTGGTTAGTAAATATAATCAACATGGGATTGTTAGATCGTATTAGTTGCTTAGCCATGCCACGTCATCACATGTGTTGGAATCATTGATAATTAATCTTGATTAATGGAATATGGAACAATGTTATGAACTTGTGTGTCATGTGGGATCACACGATGAGATTGAGTTGTTGTGGCGAGTCATGTCACGCAACGATGTTGAATTGTTGATAGCACGTGGTGCTTGGTAATCAAGCGGGTGATAATCATTTAGATTGGGGCAAGTGACAAGGGCGAGGATGCCAAGGTGGGCCCGATGGGCGAGGGTATGTGGATGTCTTGCCTTGATCACTCTAAGGACTTAACCTTGCAAGCCTTTGACTGAGTTAATCATGCAACCACATGTCCGGTATGGGCCACCTAGTGAGTAATTTGCAATATCTTAATTTTGCTACTATCGTGGTCGGTGTGAGTTCGAGTTATGGAGTAATTCACATGGCGCAAGAGGGGCCCCGGATGTGGTAACCATCCACCAAAGTTGAAACCTTAGCGGGTAGTATCGGGTTAAACCAATTGCATTGTAAAGGCTTTGTTATAATCACTTGCCTTGGTGGTGTTTGGTTGTATCACGTGGGTAAAGTGCATAACCTCTGCAGAGTGTAAAACTATTCGGATAGCCGTGCTCATGTATTGAGCAATGCTCGGAATTACTGATTAAGGGTTAGCTTAATTAAATGGACAACTTGGTTGGGATGGCGGAATGCCATGTGGAAGATGGAATTTGACTTAGGATTGGAAACTTGGTTTACTTAGAAATCTTGAATCTATTTATTATTGCTATTTGTTTTACAAGTCTTTACAATCTATTTATTATACTTATTCATAAATGCTGCTTATTGCAAAATAGCCATGATAGCCTATCCATTGGAATAAGCCTTGCATATAGATATATAGAATTGCATTCTGTGCACAACTTGTTGAGTGCTTAAGTACTCACCCTTGCCAAACAACAATAATCAACAGTTGAAGAATCTACACCTGTATTGGAAGAGGAAGTCCAAGAGGACGCGAGTCATTAGGGTCCGAGCCTTGTCGGTTGCCTGTAGTGAACTGATGAGCTATCTACGTTTTCTACTTTCCATTTGCTTAATTATTAGCTTATATTTCAGTCTTGCCTGCGTGGCTTAATAATGTAAGTTGGTCATAAGATCATACATTTAGCTATATAAATAAATGAACTATTATTCTATTATCGTTGAGTGTGATGTGATATGTACCGATGTTGAGCTGTGTGCACTAGCGTTGATCCTGGGACTAGTGCGGTAAACACAGTGGGTTCGAATCAGTGGATTCGTGTCCTTACAGAGGTGGTATCAGAGCATACTGACTGTAGGTCTTGGCCCTAGATAGTATGGAGGTGTCCTGTGTGGTCCAAAACTATTTTCTAAACAAAATTTAAACTTGACTAATAAAACACTCTCGACTCATCTCATTCTCTACTTCTCGCCTTTGCTGAACTTAGCGTTTTACTTGCCGTTTTGGGTGGAGAACTTATTCAAAGTTCTTGTGGAGCAGATGCCGATCGTTTCGACCTTCGAGGAGTCAGCTGGTGGCTACGCCATGGTGCTGTGGAGAGTTCTTCAGACGCTTGGAGGCTTCTATCGTCCGCTTTACCGTGGAGGCAGTTGGACCGTCAATGGTGTACACCGAGGATTTATTTGCAAGCTGATTATCTACGCCCAGGAGAATGATGAAGCTAGCAGGCCAATCAACATCTTCGCCAGAAGATTCTCGTACGAGGTTGCAATTCAAGAGGTTGCCCGACTTGCTCTTCGCCGTGTCTGCCGCGACTACGCCGACGAACTTCACGACTCAGTGTTCCAACTTCACCCAGACGTTCAAGCGTGCCGAAGCCGACGGATCGTGGAGGACGAGTGTGCTACTGCAACGCACCTTGCGGAGTTCGCCCTTGCCCAGGAGGAGCATATGAGAGAGACTACTCAGAGCCGGAGATCGTACGAGGCGCCAGAGTGGCGAGCAGAGCTTGAGGTGACCCGTGCTTCAGCCATCGGGATGATCACCGAGCTGGGAGAGGCCCTAGAGGCGATCGAGGACGAGTTGGAGCGTGTGACCCGAGGAGCTCAGGAGCCAACCGAGGAGGAGTCAGAGGAGGATCCCGAGGAGCGAGAGTGGGAGCCCGAGGAGGATCAGTCTTAGAGTTGTGTTGAGACTCGAGTGTGGAGTCGCGTCTTTAAGTTAGTCTTTTACCTCTTTAGTTGACGTTAAGGTTTCGTGTTTAGTTTGCTTCCTTGTAATGCTGAGTGTGCAGTATGTGTTGCAAAGCTTGTAGGCTTAAATAAGCAGCCATACCAAGAATAAATAAAGAATTATTTCAGTTGGGTATAACCTATCTCCCCGCTTTAGAAATTCTTACTTCTTATCTATGCTACATCTACCTTTCCTAACCCAAGAGGCAATCATCAGATGGTGAATACTCGAGGGAACAACAGTGCTTCAGGAAGTGGACTGCGCCAGAATGACAACCCCAATGACGGAGGCAGCCCTCAACCACCGCCAGTGGACATGCAGAATCTGGGAGCATTTCTTGCCGCGTAGACTCAACTAATGCAGACTATGATGCAGCAGATGCAGCAGATGACCAATGTAGCAGCAACCAACAACAACCCTGCAGCTCAGAACAACAATGGTGGACCTCGACCTTACTCCAAGTCGCCGATTTCATAAGGACTCGCCACCAACTTTTTCAGAAATGTGAACCCTTTGGAAGCCGATGGCGGCTTAGGACTATTGAGAAGAAGCGCACATCACGCAATGTGAAGGCAATGAGAAGGTGCTCTCGCTTCTCATCAACCTGGAAGGAACCGCCGCAGAATGGTGGGAAAATTATCGCGCGCTCATGGAGCCCCGCAAGAGATTACTTGGGATGAGTTTACTCGCTTTCGCCAGCACCATGTTCCAAAGGAATGATGGATCTTAAGAAGGAAGAGTTCGTGGCTCAAACAAGGAGGCCAACCAAAGGCCGAGTATCCAAATAAATTTACCCATTAGCTCGCTATGCCCTCAAGACGTGGCGACAGATAAAGCTAAGCGCCTCGTTTCATGAAGGGACTAAATTCAGATCTGCAGTGGGACTAATCACCCACAATTTTCCGTTTTTCGAGAACTAGTTAATAAGGCTTTGATCCTAGAGGATAAGCGCAAAGAGCTGGGTGAAAACCGTAAGCGCTTGATGACTAATCAGGGTGGACGTCCAAACCATCTACGTTTGAGAATGTCACCACAGCAATTTGCTAGATTCCAACCGCCAGCCGTGAATAAGACATCAACCCCTGCACCTCGCCCTGCCAATCAGAACTTTCAGGCTCTAGCACAGGGCAACAATGCGCCAGGAGGGAGTCTGCAGTCTGCAGTGAAAAGATGCTATACATGCAATGAGCCAGGGCACTTTTCTAATAGGTGTCCACAGAAGGGAGGCATCACGCCGGTTCGTTTCAACTTAGGAACAACACCTGCCAAGGCACCAGCCTCAGGAGGAAATCGTGCGCCAGGTCAAGCTGGAGCAACACCGCAATCAACAGTGCGCAGGAGGATCAACCACATCACCGCAGATGGAGCTCAGGAAGCTACGGACGTTGTACTGGGTAAGTTTCTGGTTAACTCAGTACCCGCTACAGTTTTATTTGATTCTGGAGCTTCGCATTCGTTAGTTTCTCAAAGTTTTGCAACCAAGAATGGATTTAAAGTGGTGAATCTTAAGTGTGTGCTCTTAGTCCAAGCCCCAGGATCTGAGCTTAGATCTAGCCTTGGGTGTTTGGGAGCTAAGTTGTTTATGGATGGGATAGAGTTTCTAGCAAATCTTATCTTGATAGATGCGCAATCCCTAGACGTCATCCTTGGAATGGATTAGCTGTCTAAGCATAAGGTTGTTTTGGATTGTGGCCGAAGGATTGTAACATTAGAAGGCCCTAATGGCAAGAAGGTAGAATTTCAAGCGACCGCAGTTCGAGATGGGCAGTTAGTGGTCAACAGCGTGAAAGCCACCAGCATGGAAGATGTGCCAGTAGTTAGAGAATACTCGGACGTGTTTCCAGAAGATTTACCAGGACTGCCGCCAGATCGCGATATCGAGTTCGTTATCGAGTTAGCACTAGGGACAGCACCGATATCAAAGAGACCATATCGGATGCCTACGGACGAGTTAGTGGAAATGAAAAAGCAGATTGAGGAACTGCAAGAGAAAGGTTTCATTAGACCTAGTTCATCACCATGGGGAGCACCGGTTTTGTTTGTTCGTAAGAAGGATGGAAGCCTTAGGATGTGCATTGATTATCGTGCACTTAATGAAGTAACGATCAAGAATAAGTATCCGTTGCCCAGGATCGACGACTTATTTGATCAGTTAAGAGGAGCTGGAGTTTTCTCCAAGATAGATCTTCGTTCAGGATACCATCAGTTGAACATCCGAGCGGAGGATATGCCTAAGACTGCGTTTTCTACGCGATATGGACATTATGAGTTCACAGTCATGTCATTTGGATTGACAAATGCCCCAGCATATTTCATGAACATGATGAATAAGGTTTTCATGGAATATTTGGATAAGTTTGTTGCAGTCTTCATAGACGATATCTTGGTTTACTCGAAAACAGAAGAAGAGCACGCAGAACATCTGAGGATGGTTTTGGAGAGGCTGCGAGAACATCAGCCGTATGCTAAGTTTATCAAGTGCGAGTTTTGGAAGGAGAAAGTGGAATTTCTTGTTCATGTAATGACTACTAAAGGAGTGGCAGTCGACCCAAGCAAGGTGGACGCAGTGTTGCATTGGGAGCAACCAAAGTCTGTTACCCAGATCCGTAGTTTTCTGGGAATGGCGGGATATTACCGTCGGTTCATAGAGGGATTCTCGACAATTGCTAAACCCCTTACGCAGTTGTTGAAGAAAGAAAAGAAGTTTGCATGGACGCCAGAGTGCGAGAAGAGTTTTATGGAATTAAAGAAGCGTTTAACGACAGCCCCCGTATTAGTGTTGCCAGATGTGCAGAATGGATTTGATATTTATTGCGATGCTTCAAAGCAAGGCCTGAGGTGTGTGTTAATGCAAGAAGGCAAAGTCGTTGCTTATGCGTCGAGACAGTTAAGACCGCATGAAGTAAATTACCCAACGTATGATTTGGAGTTAGCTGCTGTAGTGCATGCTTTGAAGATATGGCGTCATTATCTCATAGGAAATAGATGTGAGATATATACAGACCATAAGAGCCTGAAATACATATTCACTCAAGCAGATCTCAATATGAGACAGCGAAGGTGGCTGGAGCTAATTAAGGATTATAATGTGGGAATTCATTATCATCCCGAAAAAGCCAACGTGGTAGCGGATGCTCTGAGCCGAAAGAGCCATAGCGCGAATACATTGACAATGGAAGATCAACCAGAGTTATGTAAGGAACTTCAAAAGCTAAGGTTGGAAGTCGTTCCGCAAGGAATGGTAACTGCATTGGAAGTAAAGCCAACACTGGAGGATCAGATTAGAGAAGGCCAGAAAGATGACGATAAAATTTCTAAGATCAAGGCTAAAAAGGAGGAGGGCCAAGCCGTGGAATTCACTCTAGACGAGCAAGGAACCATGTTCTTCAAAGGCCGAATCTGTGTGCCGGATAAAAAGGAATTGAAACAGCTGATTCTTGAGGAAGCTCACGATTCCAAGTACTCAATTCATCCAGGAAGTGCTAAGATGTACCAGGACTTGAAAGAGGGATTTTGGTGGCCCAATATGAAGCGTGAAGTAGCGGAGCATGTTGCTCTATGTGACGTATGTCAGAGGGTAAAGGCCATGCATCAAAGACCAGCTGGCTTGTTGCAGCCGTTGAAAATTCCGGAATGGAAGTGGGAGGAAATCGGAATGGATTTTATCACCGGTTTACCTAAGACTCAGAGAGGTTACGATTCCATTTGGGCTATTGTGGATCGTCTAACCAAGGTCGCTCATTTTATCCCGGTAAAGACCACTTACTCGGGAGATCGTTTAGCAGAGCTGTATATGTCAAGGATTGTATGTTTGCATGGAGTGCCCAAAAAGATTGTGTCAGACAGAGGAACCCAATTCACCTCAAGGTTTTGGAACAAGTTGCATGAAGCAATGGGGACTCGTTTGAATTTTAGTACAGCATATCACCCGCAGACAGATGGTCAGACTGAAAGAGTAAATCAGATTTTAGAGGATATGTTGAGAGCCTATGCTTTAGCTTATGCTATATCTTGGGATAAGTGTTTGCCATATGCAGAATTCAGTTACAATAATAGTTATCAAGCTAGCTTGCAGATGTCACCATTTGAGGCGTTGTATGGACATGCTTGTCGTACTCGTTAAATTGGAATGAAACAGGAGAGCGTTTGGTTTTTGGGCCAGATATTCTCGAGGAAGCCGAAAATCAAGTCGCAATGATTAGAGAAAGGTTGAAGATAGCACAGTCAAGGCAAAAGAGCTACGCAGATAATCGACGCCGAGATTTGAGTTTTGAACCAGAGGATTATGTGTATCTCAGGGTTACCCCTCTTAAGGGTGTTAAAAGGTTTCATGTGAAAGGGAAGCTTGCACCAAGATATATTGGTCCGTTCAAGATTCTGAGCCGTCGAGGAGAAGTAGCTTATCAGTTAAAGTTGCCTCAGTCTTTGGCAGGAGTGCATGAAGTATTCCATGTGTCGTAGCTCAAGAAATGTATCAGAGTGCCAATGGAGCAAACCCCGTTGGATGCAATAGAGCTGTAGGAAGATTTGACTTACAAAGAGCAACCGGTCAGAATTTTGGATGTTATGGAACGCAAGACCAGAAACAAGTCTATTCGCTTTTGCAGAGTTCAGTGGAGCAATCATTCCGAAAGTGAAGCCACTTGGGAGCGAGAAGAAGATTTGAAGTCAGGATTTCCGAACCTATTCTCTAGTTAGCCCCAATCTCGTGTCGAGATTCATTAAGGGGAGGTTTGTAACATCCCAAAAATTTGCTCAAATATTATTTTATTGCTTAAATGTGCATTTATGATTTTCTGGAATTTATTTGGATTTTTCTGGATTTATTTGAATTAATTTTAAATTATGAATATTGACCTTTTGTTCAAATCTATTTAAATTTATGCAAAGTTAAAATAAAGTTTTGCCAAAAATATTTTATTTAAGTCCATCATGTCTCAAAGTAATTTTGAGAATTTTCTTGGATTTCCCTGATTATTTTATTGCCTTAAACTATTTAACCGAATTTCTGAAATTGTTTTATTAAAAAAATCGGGAAAAATCTTAGGAACAGTATTGGGCCGAAGCCCAACACTGTGCCTTGGCCTAGCGCTGCGTGGCCCAGTTTCTCTGAGCCGTTCGATTTCGATCCGATGACCGCGATCAAAGCTGAAACCCTAATCAATCTCGTGCGCCCGTTTTCGTTGACGGCTCGGATCAGATCGCAGCCGAGCGCATCGCGCCGTTCATCTCGCCACGTGGATGGCTATCCGGTGTCGTCTTCGTGGAGTCCGTCGCCGCCACGCTATCGGAATCCTCCGCCGAGACGTTTCGGTTTCTCGTGCTAAGCGCGGACTCCTAGGCCTTTATAAGCCCAGCCAGTACCCGCTTCGAGACCATCGTACTCCTGCGCACAGATTGGTTGGTGTGGTTTCGAGGAGATCGCCGCCATCGAGATCTTGAAGCTCGCCGGAGTTGGAAGCGCAGAACGCTTCGATTTTCGCTGGTTTTGGTCGTCGCTGGGCCGTCTTTTGCGGGGTTTGGAACCACACCTGCAACTCTCACGTCGGGGCGCGTCGGAGCCACCAATCCAAGTCACCGGGGACCTCTGCAGTGTCGCCTGGAGAACCTTCGTCCCTAGCTCCGGTAACAATCGCCGCCGTGCCATTCTTTTGTGCTAGCGAGCTTCTTGGCTGTTGGATGTTCGTGGACCGTTAGATGGTTGCCGCGTGTCAGATCGAGGTAGCGCCGCGTGTGCCGTTCGTGGGGAAGCGCTGTGGACCGTCAGATCAAAGTGGAGGGCGTAGATCGTGCCACCTGCTGGACCGATCGGGTTGTGCCGCGTGGCGCTGCGGGTATCGAGGCGTCATGCGCCGGGTTCACGGTGGACCAGAGGAGGTCCCGTGGATCGGGTCCTTACGCCGAGACACGTGGCAGAGCCTGATTAGTTCGAGTCAGGGCTGACGCCAGCATGACGTCACGCTTGCGCAATAAATCTGTTTTCTATTTAAAAATAAATCTGTTAATTCTGATTTTCTGATTTTTGTTAATTTCAGTATTTATTTCAAACTTCAAAAGGCTATATCTTTTGCATCATAACTCGGATTTGAGTGATTAAAATTTATAAAAATTTGTAAAATTGAGATCTATTTAATGGTGAATTTTATTTGATTTTTGGAGTTCATTTTCTCTCTGTTTTGGTATTTATTTGCTTTTCTCCTTGATGCGCAGGCGTTGAATTGTGCGACGCTTGGAGGAAGATCCAAGAACTCAAGAGCAAGTTCCGAACCAGATCAGGACCTATTCCAAGGCAATTTGTGCTTTGATCATGTTGAACCCATGTTTATAAAATTGCTATATTTGTTTTACCCTATTGCATATATTTCAAGTATACAATTGGTTCAAATTAGATTGGGTTTAGCTAATATACCAGATTGATTTATACCCTACCTTGTCATTGTATGCCATGATCCATTGTCACCCTAGATTGGTTCAATATAGTTGGTTAGTAAATATAATCAACATGGGATTGTTAGATCGTATTAGTTGCTTAGCCATGCCACGTCATCACATGTGTTGGAATCATTGATAATTAATCTTGATTAATGGAATATGGAACAATGTTATGAACTTGTGTGTCATGTGGGATCACACGATGAGATTGAGTTGTTGTGGCGAGTCATGTCACGCAACGATGTTGAATTGTTGATAGCACGTGGTGCTTGGTAATCAACTGGGTGATAATCATTTAGATTGGGGCAAGTGACAAGGGGCGAGGATGCCAAGGTGGGCCCGATGGGCAGAGGGTATGTGGATGTCTTGCCTTGATCACTCTAAGGACTTAACCTTGCAAGCCTTTGACCTGAGTTAATCATGCAACCACATGTCTGGTATGGGCCAGCCTAGCTGAGTAATTTGCAATATCTTAATTTTGCTACTATCGTGGTCAGTGTGAGTTCCCGAGTTATGGAGTAATTCACATGGCGCAAGAGGGGGGCCCTGGATGTGGTAACCAGTCCCACCAGTGTTGAAACCTTAGCGGGTAGTATCGGGTTAAACCAGTGCATTGTAAAGGCTTTGTTATAATCACTCGCCTTGGTGGTGTTTGGTTGTATCACGTGGGTAAAGTGCATAACCTCTGCAGAGTGTAAAACTATTCGGATAGCCGTGCTCGCGGTATTGAGCAATGCTCGGGAATTACAGTTAAGGGTTAGCTTAATTAAATGGACAACTTGGTTGGGATGGCGGAATGCCATGTGGAAGATGGAATTTGACTTAGGATTGGAAACTTGGTTTACTTAGAAATACTGAATCTATTTATTATTGCTATTTGTTTTACAAGTCTTTACAATCTATTTATTATACTTATTCATAAATGCTGCTTATTGCAAAATAGCCATGATAGCCTATCCATTGGAATAAGCCTTGCATATAGATATATAGAATTGCATTCTGTGCACAACTTGTTGAGTGCTTAAGTACTCACCCTTGCCAAACAACAATAATCAACAGTTGAAGAATCTACACCTGTATTGGAAGAGGAAGTCCAAGAGGACGCGAGTCATTAGGGTCCGAGCCTTGTCGGTTGCCTGTAGTGAACTGATGAGCTATCTACGTTTTCTACTTTCCGCTGCTTAATTATTAGCTTATATTTCCAGTCTTGCCCTACGTGGCTTAATAATGTAAGTTGGTCATAAGATCATACATTTAGCTATATAAATAAATGAACTATTATTCTATTATCGTTGAGTGTGATGTGATATGTACCGATGTTGAGCTGTGTGCACTAGCGTTGATCCTAGGACTAGTGCGGTAAACACAGTGGGTTCGAATCAGTGGATTCGGGTCCTTACAACTATAATATTTGTTTAGTTGTCATAGCTCGATATGAGGGATCTACTGCACTTAATACTCTATTGATAGCATAAGAGATATATTTTTATAGGAGCAGTTTCAACTATATCATTGAATTTAGTTACCTTTAAAGTAGGCAGTTTGATATACATGATGGCCAATGGTGTAAGTTGCTCTTAAAATGAGCGTTATTTACTAAGTTTTGTGTTTTATGTGGAGCATGTTAGATTCCATGATATGAGTTCTTTACTATCTATCCAGGCATCACAAGAGATGTTTTGAATTATATCGTTGGATGATTGAACATTTGTTTTAGGTGGTCAGTTGCATAGATACAAACTTTTGCTAAGGTTATGAATTGCTGAAGCCCCATATTTCCTTGGCTGCTTTATTAATAGCTATGTGTTTAGACTTGCTGATGGTTTGCTCAAATTTGCTTCGTGAGAAGCGTTTGGATAAGATTATTCTAGTCCTTCTTGTTAAAGATTAGTCTGATGGACTTTCGAGGCACAACATCTATTGATGAAGATTTATTTGGCATATATTTTTATATTTCGGCTATAGGAGCTAATTCGTCTTAAGGTGGAGAATGTTAAAGTGTGATCCTAATTCATTAACGTGTTCGTGTCAGACACTGCGCTAGACGTGGTGCTGAGTTTTGTATATGCCAAGCCATGTCAGATGTGACAACAGATAGTGTATCTGATGCTGATTCGCTTTCCATCTCTATTTGGGACTCTTGTTCCCTAGCCTATATGTACCGCTGTAAGTTGCACAGTTTAGAAGCACTAAAGTTCCTTAAACTTGTAATCTTTTCTCATATAGTGATTTTCTGGCTTCACACATTCATGGTTTTCCTCCAAATAGTTTTTCACATTAAATCCATATCTCATGTTCTTTCGATCATCTATTTTTTGCGGTGCATTTTATAACAAAATGTTCACTCAAAAGGAAGGTGAAGACGTAGTGTACTAATTTTTAGCCTTATTTCCTCGAAGGACATGTGGAATTAAACCAAGATTTTAGCCTAAGTACCACAAAGCTTCAATTGAAGTTTACTAAGCTTGAATGGATAGTGAAGGGGCATGTAGGGCATATGGAATAAAACCATGATTTTGGCCTAGTACTTTTCAGCCCGGCTTTTCGAAAAGGCTAAAGCTGCCCATAACTATAAGCCAAAAGCCCATCCAAGGAAGTTTTTTTTGGATTTTGTGTGATGAAAATAACCATTTTCCACTTAAAGCCTCTGAAATTACTCACCAAATGTCACATTATATAAACTCAAAATCCTTGTCCCTCTCCTGATTTCTCCTCCTCCCTTTCTCCATCCCATGCGACAACATCTGCCGCCCCTCCCTTCTCCCCTCCTCCCTCTACCACACCTTCCCTTCTCCCTCCTCCCTTTGCCACACCTTCCCCTCTGCACCACTCCCTCATCCACCAGCGACGATATCGGTGGGCGGTGAATCTGCTTGCCCTCCTTCCATATTAGGCGGTGGATCTGCTTGCACTACTCCCACCTCCACCAACGATAGCATTCGCAGCCCCCTCCCTTCTCCCCTCCTCCCTCCACCACCTCATCCCTTCTCCACCTCCCTCCTCTGTCGGCAATGTCATCCGCCGGTGGCCCTGTTCTCCTAGTGGACAATGTGGCAGTCCCATCCTCCCCACGCACGATGCTAGCCGCCACAACCTCTGCCCATCCACCAGCCCAGACCTTCACCAACAACCTCCTCCAAGCACCCCGACCTCCGTCCTTGCTTACTCGACACCGCTGTCCTCCACCAGCGGCTATCGTCCTCCTCTGTCGACACGACTACAGAAATGGCAATCACAGACGGTTCGAAAATGTCATCACAGATGGTTTTCTGAACCGTCTGTAAGCATGTGTTAGTGATACTAACGGTGCATCATAGACGATTTCTAAACCGTCTATAAAACACATATCACAGATGATTCTTTATACAGACCGTCTGTGATACCCTATTATCACAGACGGTTATTAGTATATAACCGTCTGTGATAAAATCCTATCACAGACGGTTTATATTAAGAACTGTCTGTGATAGTCTATTATCACAGACAGTTCATAGTCCTAGCCGTCTGTGACATGATATGTATCACATATGGTTGTTCCTAACCATCTGTGATATGATTTTGTATTGTTGAAGCTTTTCCTGTTTATTGGCTAGCCTCAGGAAATGCTAGCTATGCCCTTTGAAATAAGCATATTACAGATTACACATCACAAAATAACTCGGATTACATCAAATCACAAGCAAATTATGGATTATATGACATCACATCCATTTCAGAAATAAACTCAGATATATTAACCAATTGAATGCAGAATTGACACATATGCCACTACAATCCACAAATTGCCAGCACAAGTATGTCTATAAATATGCCACTACAACTCACTCATCAGGTCAGGCAGAGTAGAACTCGGCTTCTTCATTTATGACCTCACGCAGCAAGAAGGAAGCGAGGTGCCTCAAATTTTTATAAGATCGACCTACTCCAACGCAGTTGTAGCGATTGTTGAAACCTGTTGATGGGAAGATTAAAGTCGGCAAATATATAAATTGATAAATATGAAACAACTATGGCATGATTGACAAACCTCCAAGTCATTGGTCTTCGTTATACCAATGATGAGTTGTATATTGTGGCACATACAGAATCCACAAAGGATAGTTCTCTTTGGCTGCTGGTGGCACTGCAAAAATAGAATTGCTTATTTCGAAAGGTATTATTACAGAGTGTGATATAGGATTATTGTGTACTAGCGGGATATCAAAAATTTGAATTTGTTGTTGAGCTGCGACACACCCTTGGATGGCCCTCCACGAATTGTGTACACTTTGAACGACCTACGTGATTTCAAAAAGTTAGTCTCAGCCATTCCACGAGGAACATACATCTTGAACGACCTGCAGAAGAGTTATCTTTGGAGAAAATGTGATTACCTGTTGAGTAATTGTGCGACAGGCATCAAGTCGTGGAGCCGCCATTTGAGGAATCTACGTAGATTACCAAGTTCTTTCTTGGTGAAATGACAATAAGAACCCAGTGAAACTTACGTAGGTATGTCGCCATGGTCATTCAACCTAACTTCAAGTTGCGTATAAAGTACAAATCAACAAGTATATCAACTAGTGCATCACTTACCCCAGGTTGTAGGGTAGAAGTATGTAGGATTTGTCACGTTGAGCAAGCAATGCACTTGTGATGTAATCCTCGACTGCTTGTAAATACAAAAGCATGGAGTTTACATATATATAAAAATATTTATCGATATTACACGAATGTAGACCATGATTGCACACACTTACAATGTCCAGCATCTCAAGAGTGAGGCATCAAGGGTGTTGAGGTTGTAGAGATCGAATAAGTCGCTGAAGTTGACCCCAAAGAAGCCCTTCGATGATTGCTTGAACAAATGTTCCTCCTTGAACTTCACAAGGATACCGGATATTCGTTGTGCCACCAGCTTGTTGGCTTGTTCCATGTACCATGATGCAATCTAGTGTAAGTCATTGAAAGATGTTGCAACCGCTCTTTTGGTAGGAACGACTGTTCTAGCTTGTATTTCCATGCCAACAGGGCCCACGGATAGTCGAGGTCGCCGTGCTCTGCTTCAATTTGCCCTTGTCTCGTTTCTTGTATAGGGAATTTTTACAGGAGACGAATGAGCATGAAGTGTTGTACGGGCCTGTGATGTACCTAGCACTATAGACAAATTGGTGGCTTGCTTTGGTGTAGCAGGTGGCTCCGATAGTGCGGGTAGCTACAGTCCATCAGGTTGCTCTAGTACTACAAGTAGCTCTGGTGCTGGAGCATAGTCGTTCAAGATGATGTCCCTCTTGGGCCACTAGATGAATATGCCAATAGCATCTCCTAGTGTCATGATCTTGTCATTAGGGGGCATCTCTAGCTTGATGGCCTTGCAAATTTCATATACACCGTTGACATTCATCGTCGCAAAACCCGGTGCTATCGGGCGACCGTTAACAATCGCCCCTCAACCAGATGGATATGTGCGCCCCAAGCAGCTTGTAGGGGAACGAAGCCATTTGTAACTCTCACTTCGAGAGTGCACCGTGTGGCCCCCTACATAACGGTACGCAATTAGTTAAGACATCCAACAGGTCTATCTATGGAACATTCCAGAGATATATATTACTTGGATGTCATCGACAGGAAATTTGTCGTCGTCTTCGTCTGTCAATGCATGGGCAGATGCGTAGCTGCTCTGATGGTTAGTGGGACTAAATTGCGTCGGTGCTTCTGAGGCTTGCGCAGTCCTTTGCTCAATCATTTCCTCAAGACTTCTTATAGCTAATCATTGAATTGTGCTCTTAGCCTTTCCTCAACCCTTTCCTCAATGATTGCTACTAGCCGTTTCTCGCGCTTGGCTTTGGCTCTTTTTCTACTCCCGTATGTATCAGAGTCCTGTGGGAATCCTATTTTCCAGGGAACGAAAACACCTTTGCCTCACGTGTGACTCGGGTGCTCCTTGTTTCCCAAGACTGTTGATATTATATCTTTCTCCCTGTCTAACCGTAAAGAGCCTTGGGAAGATTCTATATTCAACGCTTCCTGCAAGAGCCCGGCATGATATCTCACTTATAATTAAGAAGTTATGGAGTAATTACAAACTAGGTAGTTCGATATCTTACCAGGCGTTGGGACACTTCCTCGTCTGTGGGGATTCTAAAGGACACAACGCCCAAAGACGTGGGATTTGACCTCACTCTTAGCTAGTTTCGGATGCATGGGTCTATGATCGAGGCAAATGGTGGGGATGCCTCCATCACGATTGCCTCCTCGTCCTTCCTCCTCTATTGCACGCTCTTACCCGCGTACCCAGCATGCCAAGTCTACGGGGGTGGGTGTTCAGGGCCTGAAGGGTATTGTGCGCCTCACTTTAAAGCATGAATTCTTTGGTCATCTTCATGTCAACAAATTATTGCCATACGTCTTCAACAATGAACCCATACTTAGAGAAGGGAGTCATTCCCTTCTTGATGTAATTTGTGACAAGCGTGCTCTTGAAGTTCTTCTATGCCTTTGTCGCCATTAGCAATGCATATCGTCGCACTAAGCGTGCGGCATCTTCTAGGATCTCGAACGATGCAAAAATTTATGTCACTAGGCTGTTGCAGTCCTCATCGGTCAGTGACTTCTAGGATGGATAGGTGATGGGGATCCGTTCCCTTCTAACTATCCCGCACAATATCTGGAATGCTGCCATTACCTTCGGAGGTTGGGTAGGGGCCCTATCCTATGTATCAACCGCCGTGATGGTATATTGGCTCTAGGGCCTTTTATTTGCTCCTCTTGGAACGCGTCTCGGTTTTTCTATCGTTGGCTTATCACATCCACTCAGCGACAAAGAATGAGAGGATGATATCTTCTTTTTAACTACATCATGAAACAAATACAATGCACAACCACCAACTCATCAAGCTTTTACCACTAATTTCAACATCAATATACGGTACAGCCTATAAATTGTAGCAAATGAACACAGTACACAACAATGTTAAATAAACAAAGACCAACGACCTGAAAACATTCATATTTGGATATTTGGATCAATTGTGATTTTACTTGGATCCATTACAGCTTCAACATAACATCATCGGGAATACTATAAAACAATGATGAAAGAAGAAATAAGAAGAACGATAAAGAAATCTGAGTGTCTAGGAACTCAGAACCCCTCGAGACTGACGCGCTCGAGCCACGATTAGACCTAGGGAATAATATAACACAATGATAAAAAATAAAGTAAGAAGAATGATAAAGAAACCTGGGTGTCCGAGCACTCAGAACCCCTCAAGCTACGTGCTCGAGCCATGCTTGGATACACGCGTCCAACCACGCCATGGATCATATGTTCTGGAGCATTACCTAGCCTTAAGCCATATCTATAATATGAACTATACAATACATCTGGTATCTAAAACAAGTAAAATCACAATTGATTGAGGAATGAAACTTATCTACCCTATTCTCATATGGAGGAATATAACTATGTAGTCATCACATAATATAATTGTAATAATAGTGTATCTAAAAGGTACACTTAGATGATGCAATGAAATAATACAAAAATTAGCCATAGCAATGGTTTATGGTCAAGCATGGAAAGGATGTCACACTGCAGCAAGAGTTGAGCACAAAATAAGATGCTATGTATCACAAACTGACCTAGATCTGCACATATAGATTCGGGCCACAAGGAATCACATATCTAAATTAGAGATATAAGGTGAAGCAAAATTAGGGCTGATAGGATGCTGGGCGAGAGAGACTGTACCAGTTCTTGAAGTCCTCGAGGGGAGACGCAAGGTCGTTTCAGTGAGGGGTGTGGTGCATGGGCTCTTAGGGAAGATGGCGGCGCACGGGCTCGAGGAGGACGCCGGTGCATGGGCTCTCGAGGAGGAGGACGGTGCACAAGCTCGAGGAGGACAACGGCGCGTGGGCTCTTGGGGAGGCTCAAGGCCGTTTGAGTCAGGAGTGAGGCGCGCAGCCACAAACCCTAGGTACATATATATTCAAAGTTATCTCAGATGGTTCTATACTAGAACCGTTTGTGATATACTCTATCATAGGTTCTAATATAGAACCTTCTGTGATATGTCTATCACAGATGGTTTTAGCATAGAACTGTCTGTGATAGATATACATCACATTTACATGACAACTAATCATCATAACTTCACTTGCTTTTTTTTATAAAAATTATCCCTTCACGATGATTGATGCGTGTGTAGCTAGCTTCCTTAGGTTGTTTTTCCTCGACCGTTATGCCATTTTCGATAGCAGGCAACTCATCAAATTGATCATGTTCTTCCTCATCTAATATATTACCAACTTTGACAATCCTCCTTTTTCCCTGAAGAACTAAGTGGCGCTTCTTGTTGGATGGGTCGATTACATAGAAGACTTAAACAACTTAGTTAGCGAGTATGAATGGTTCATCTTTATATCCAACACATTCGAGGTCCATAGTAGTGACGCCATACTTGTCAACCTGCACTTGTTGGAGGTGGACTTAACAGCACCGAAATAAGGGTATCTAGAAAATTTTGTAGTTGAGTTTCCAAATCTCCTCTATGAACCCATAGTAGGAGCTCCTCATCGACCAAGCTGTATTGAAAACATCTATGTGGACACCACTATTCTTGTTTGTGCTCTTCATATCCTAATCTCTCATGTAAAATGTGTACCTATTTAAGACGTATCCTTTCCATATCACAACTGTAAATGTTGGCCCTTTTGCCAACCATGTAAGCGTATCACTTCACAAGCTCCCAGTGATGGGTCGCTCCTTCAACCATTTGTTGAATTGAAGGTTGTGCTATCTCGTGATCCAAGACTCCTATCATGCCAGATTCTCTTGCTGTAGGCAGTGCTTATGCTCGTCGATATACGAAGATACTACAGCCATGTGTTGCAAAACCTGTTAGTGTTATGCCCTTGAGGCAATCATTTAGATGATTGTAACATGACTATGTTTATGAATAATAATATGATTATTGGTCCAATGAATGTATATCATTGTATTGATCAACAAGTATGTGACTTGCTTATGAATCTCTTTACTTATTGATGTAATTCGATAAATATCTCTGATCGGATATCATCATATAGGACAACGATGAATAGATCAGCACATATAGTGATCGATGATCATGCTTCATAGATCATGGGATATGGAGATATCATGTATACATTGTGGACGCATGTTGAAGAACATGGGTTAGATAGACCCGCCATGGGACACTGCGAGAATGTTACATTCTTATGTGTCATCAGTGTATCTCATACATAGTAGATGTATGATCCTTAGACCTGAGATTGTCATATTCCCTACATATGTAATAGTTTTCCTTGGGGCTATCAAACACTACTTCCTAACCGGATAGTTATAAAGGTAGCTTTCATGTTTATTATGAAATGTGCAGAGGGAAGTGAGCAGTCAAGATGGAATTTGCCACTCCAATGAAACGGAGATATATGACAAAGCCACTCATGTGATATGATTAAGGAAGTGCATGGCCATGCCGTGATTGAGGAGTCAATCACAACTTATTAATATATCACGGATACGAGAAATGGATTGAATCATCAAAGGATGCCATGCTTCTCGCCTTGAGTTCAATCTTCATATACTTGGGAAAGGGATTATTACATGAGTACTTTTGATAGGTTCTGTCCGATTTGATCATAGTATGTTTGGGAGTTGGCATGCTTTGCAAGGAGCCGCTACCAACTATTGGATTGAAAAGGAGTTTTTCGAATCCATGTCCAAACGTACGCGAACCTGCAAGGTCACACACTTAATGGGCTGGGACGCATTGATTTGGATTGGATCCGTATTTAATAGACCTCGTGGGCTTAGCACACTTATGGGCCCTGGTTTAGGGTTTCATCTCGTGGCTATATAAGGAGTGGAGGAGGGTGGGCGCAGGGTGTGCTTTCCACGGTTTAGAAGTGTTTCACCCGAAACCCTAGCCTCCTCTTCTTGCTGCCCCTGTCGAGCGACCAGGTGCTTGCACACCGACGCACGATGTTCTATCCCTGGACGTGTGGACTACTGCGGTGACACTGCTGCGACTGCGGCGAGGCGAGGACGATCCACTCCATCGATGCAACGACTGCGGCAAGGACGATCCACTACATCGACACGCGAAGGATTCGCAACTGCGCGTCTAGTGATAATCTAATCTATGATCCCCTTCTTGCAAGTAGCTTTCTGGTTATGCGGTAGATTTTTTTTGTGCTAGCGTAGCATACCGCGTTTCTCTTCAAAACCGTGAAATAGGCTTGAGTATACACAACCGGATCAGGCGTGATTGCTTTCCTTCCGATGGTCCCGATATCCTCGAGCCTCCCCTCATGATGAGATCGAGGCACACCTATCGGTACGACGTGAGCCATGAGTGCTGTGTTATGGGATTCAATATCTTGCAATTTATCATCTATATCTTTTAGTTCTTGTTCCATCTCATAAATCTTTTCAGTTAACTCAGACATGCCCTTCAGTTGTTCGATCTCCACCTCAAGTTTTTGTTTAGCTTCTAACAGCTTTTCCATGTCATTTATTTTACCAAAATCAGATTTCAATCTTGTCAATTAATTTAGATCAAAAACAAAATGATGTTCTCACATATCAGAATAATGGACTGATCATCGAATAACTTTTAGGAGTAAGCTATACAAACAAGGAATAATGAGGAGCTATATACTTGCGACAGAGAAGGATTCTGCATGCATACAAATGTCTAAACCTAGTATGCTAGTATCCATGCACATTTAGGAAGAACTACTAGTATTTTCTTTTCCATTTTCTTTGTGTTTACAGGGTGATAATAAATCATTTCTTTGTGGCATCTGTCCTCAACCTTTCAGGCATGGTTTCTTGAGATTGTGTAGTCAACATAAAGTTTGATGAGGAGCCAAACTACTCCAAGTTGATTTCTTTGTTTGATAGTTTAATTGGACCAAACCCTTCCATCAAGCCAATCAATACTGATGGAGCCCAAAAGGTTCGTGTTAGGCATTGCACATGTTCTTGAGTTAACAGTGAAGTGAACCTAACAAATCTAGATTGCTTAATGATGATGATGATGGTCATGTAAAAAAGAAGGTTCACCTGGGTACGGTGTTTTGGCAACACAATGGATTTCATTATACAATTCCAGATCACCCATGAAACAGAGGTACAATGTTGATTTGATCTGGTCCTATTGGAAATTTAACCCAATAACTACAATCCAAACTCATCCCATAAACTTATTTTAGATGGAATCATGTAACTCTTCCCATATACTTGTTTGGATAGATTGTGTTTAGATCCTAGACCTATGCTGGCTATAAGCTGTAACAGGTAGTGCTCTCATCTTTGACATATTTATCTCTTCATGTTTGTAGTACCAAAAAACCTCAAACCTCTTGCATGACAATGCGTGCTCGATTTCCACATTAATCTACATAAGTGGAGCACAGGCTCAAGGAGAGGAGGAGGAGGTCACCGAGGGGGAGGACACCGGTCGGGAGGATGTCTCGCTAGGGAGAGGAGGGTCGCCAAGGAGGAGGTCGCTGGGGAGGAGGTCCCCGGGGAGGAGTTCGTCTAGGAGCAAGATGCCGGGGGGCTAGGGGGAGCGATAGTGCCGGCCAGGCGGCACTACCGGCCTGGGATAGGCGGTAATACCGACTTGTTGAGCTATTCTTTATATTTGAATTTTAAATTGTGTGAGATTTATTGTATATCATTTTGGGCAATGCTATGTGATGTGTTTCCTTGTTTTTGATGGTCGCAGGACGACGGTGCTAGATCATGGTGAGACGGAGGACGACCGGGACTAGGCAAGATGCACCAGAGGTCTAGACGGTCGAAGATCGTCGGAAGATGATTGGAGAAGGAGTCACTGTGAACTTAGAAGGCAAGGAACGGATGGGATGCTAGCTAGGAGCTGCTCGGATCAAGGAGGGCTGTTGGATCGCGGTCTAGGTGATAGAGTAACTGGTCTAGTTAGTATGCGTTGAGAAGCATGCAAAACCTGTTATGGTTGTGGGTTTTGGGTTAGCCCATGTATGAGTGAGTGACTCAATCCTAACCCTTGATGGTGATCCTTAGGGTAGAAGGAACTCTTCCAAGGGTGGAGGATAACTCAAGAGTAGTATAAATATAGGTGTAGGGGTAGCCTTCCTCCTCTTAAAGGTTTGAGGTTTTTGTGCTCCTTTGAGCTATACCCACTTTGTTGTGAGGCTTTGTAAACCTCCCTTCTAGAAATGAAATCTTCACTTACTCATCTCTGAATTTATTTTATGCATTTACTTATGCTTTAAATTCAGTCTTTAAATTCCGCAATTTACATTCTTGCAGTTTACTTTCATGCAAGTTGGATTTGCCACCCCTCCTTCTACTTACTTGTGCTTCTTGTGCCTAGGATGAATGATTGATGAATGAGTCTTCTTCAGATCATATCCCAATCATCTAGGCAATTCTTGTGTTCTTCCTTGTAAGAAACTGATCTTTTGCTCTTTAGGGGATTATTCTTGGAAGATCGGATTTTTGATGTTTTTGTCTTATGTTCTAGCTTTCTATGACATGTGGGAAGTTATCTAGGATCATCTGGATCATCAAGAACCCACGAGCTAGCTGAGGGCCAAGTTTTTGTTTTGTACCCGTTCTTGTGCACTCTTCCTCAAATTGGAAAAAGGTCAAAACTTTGACATCAATCCTTGCGATTGAAGGTTGGAATATGTTTCTGACATCCTTAGGAAGGTGCATACCAAGTTTCACGAATTTTGGATCATTCAATCAAAAGTTACATCAATTTTTTATTTGAACTCGTGCTGAAATTAATGTTCATATGCCTGATTTTACTGTTCATAGCGGTATTGCTGGCCTCGAGCTAAAAACTTCAAAAACTAATTCTTCCGCTTCCATTTGATATCTAGGGGTTTTGGCTCGGCTTATTTGGAGGTAAAAATTTAAATTGTGATCATTCAACCCCCCTCTGATCGCCATCTCGATCCTTCACGATGTTTGTTCCTGATTCTTGTATAATTGTGTTTGTTCACAATGGTGGTTGCTATGGTATTGAGTGAGCCCACATTGTAAGCTAAAAAAGGAGACTTTGCCTGCAAGACTAGCAAAGATTGCTAAATTGATAGTGTGTGTAATTGTCTCGCGCTCCAGAATTAACGATTTTACCAGTCATATTGTCTACATCATGTTTTGCCAATCTGTCGCAAATGCTATCTGTTACTACATTATGGCTGCATCGCCTGTACCTACTCTTACAATTTTGTTTTGTCATTATGTGCAGTTGATGGGTTTAAAAGATGTGAGAAATGGGAATAGAGCGACACTGCAGATTCAAAAGAAACAAAGACAAACTCATGGTTGAACAGATTCGTTGGCCAAGCAAAGAAACCAGAAATGAGATGGTTGTACCCATTCTCGGAGGGGAAAATGTTTGTTCTCATCATCCAAGCCAGTGTCGAAGGATACCATATCAATGTGAGAGGTCATCATGTCACCTCATTTCCTCATAGAATGGTAAATTTTCTGTTCCTGTGACAAAGATTTCATTCCATTGTACGCACCAAAAGATTGCATTGCCGGTGCTTCATTTTACCTTTTGGAGGATGCCTTTTGTAGATTGATTTTGGTCTTCAAATGCGATTGATTTTGGAGGACACCTTTTGTAGATTGTAGTTATGTGTTTTCTATGATGTTACATATTGCTTTTTGCCTCGAGTGGTTACAAACTGCTAAGTTTTTTGTCATCTCCTGCAGATTAAAGGTTTGACTGATGTGTTTCTATCATGTATTTCTAGTGAAATTCTTGATGAATTTTATTTGTCTATTGTAGCCGCATGCTAGAATTGACCCTTGACTACTTAGGATTAGCTCTTCCCTTTAGTACTTACGTAGAAACTGCCAAGATCACTCCATCAGTACTTAATTACTTATATACCAATGTATGACCACTTATGTCATGTCATGGCTCTTTCAACACATATTACTCTATCTATGCGTGCATTATCCGTATAACATATTCGTTTGATCTGTCACATATCCGTCCCATATCCGTATCCCGAATAACCCGGATTCGTATCCGTATCCGGTTAGCACGTATCCGATTCTGAATCTAAAAAAAATATAAATTAAGATACGAAACAAATATCTACATATATCCGATCCATTTTCACCTTACACCGTCCCATGGTCTAAAGCCACGACTGTGGGGCAGCTGCGGCTTCATCAACAAGCTCCGTATCGTCGAGATCATGTCACATGGCCCGAGGCCACGTTACCGAGCTGACCGAGTCCATCATAAGCCACCACGCGCCGTCGCCGCGTCATCGAGGCTGCCATCCCATGGCCCAAGGCCGTGCAACCGGACCGCTCGCACACCACCAAAGATGCCTCCGAGCCACCGTAGACGTTGCCGTGGCTCAACCTGAAGGCCACACATAAGAATATGCATGCATGCATGCACGTATCAATACTAGTACTTATGCATATAACTTGCATACATGTACAAACCCTCTAGATGGAAACAAATAGACAGCTATATTGATGTCTTCTAACTGTTTATCATAAACGTCTGCAACGATCAAATATTACAGACGGTTGATATCTTCTAATTATTTGTAATGACAAGTATACAACTATGTCTATTTAACTTCTTGCCTAATCAATTAAGATACTCACAATTAGCGTCTCTCCATCCAAATCTAGGGTCTCCTCTCCACACTGTCGTCATCTTCTTTGCATTGCTATCGTCCTCATGACCTGCATCGTCGCTGTCCTCTCCACACTGCTCCATCGCCCTCGACACCGCTTCATCCCCATCCTCTCCGCAGTGCTCCGTCACCCTCATCATTATCGCAAACGGTTCGTAATTGGGACTATCTATTATTTATCATATTACATATGTTTTCTTATATACTAACCGTCTATGGTATGTAACTACCACTGATCATCACTGACTCTTTTTTCACAGACGATTCCAAAACCGTATGTGCTGACTATTTTTAACCATCTGTAATTTTCTTGTGTGGTAGTGACACACTATTGCCTAGCACCGACGAGGCAAAGGCAACACAAATGTCCGCATCCAATGAAGCCAGGCATACACATGACCTGGCAACATCGAGGCAAAAGTCATCCTCTCCATTGACACATCATGTCCGTTAATCGACAAAACGATGGCGTACTGTGATCGGATATCAGTGAAACAGAGCTATCCGCATCTCATCCTACGGAAACATGTAATTCTGTATATTCAATACAAAATTAATGCAATATACTGTCCTCCTAAGTTCAATTGTTTTTGTTTTGACAAACAAGCCGGTCTTGCCCACAATATCCGGCGAGTTCAACATCTCCAGTGAAGAAGATTAAGAACGGTGTTCATTTGCAGTTTAGTCCGTCTGGACCTCTTTGTACTTTTGTTTCCTGCAAGGCTGAACTGTAAACTTGGGACTGTATTATCTTCCACTATAATATAAATCAGGGAATTTCCTTCAAGAAAAAAAACGATGGTGTAAAAAAAATTCAGTCTCAAAGAAATTATATATATATATTCCATTGTTGTGTCCTGCTAACTTCAAATAAAGATTGTACGATACCAATAAATATCTGATATATAATTTGTCTAAACAACTCCAACATGAGGATATATACTGATAAAAAATTTACAAAGTAACATTGGGTAATTCAGATGGCTTGTACATCTGAATTCTAAATTTTGATTAGAGCAGACGTGAGTCCTTTTGCATGGCCACAAGTTAACCATTTGGATTCACATGTGTGTTTCTAGGAAGTTCATTTGGCTTTGACAGGACAGGTGCACAAAACCGCACATCGTCAGGTCTTCTAAGATCGTTGCTGGTAGGCGGTAGCTCCTTGAGATCCATGTCTCAAATCTCCATGACATCGGAGATCTTGTAGAAGTATAATAAAGTCAAATGAGCAAACACATGGAAATACTGAGCTAACGTTAGCTAAGGTGCATGAACAATCAATTAATTTATTTTGATCAGTGATGAGTGGCCATGTTGACTTGTTTGCCGTCCATGACCAAATCAGCATCTTGATTGATTAAATTTATTATTAACACATCGTAAGAAACGGGTAGCAGGCACGCTCGAATCAGCGATGCAAGGAGCCTACAGAAGTAGAACGGCTAGTTTGGGATGTAGAAATTTCATAGAAGACAGTTCAACACCCACGGGAACCACAAGAACCTAGGAAAACTATCGTGTCCCAAATAGGCCAAAATAATGCAGAACTGAAGTACAAAACACCTTCATTTTTTTAATGTACATAGCACTGCCAATAGGGGCAGAAAAAAAACTCGAAACTTATGAGCTAAACGAGTACTCAAAAACTCAACTCGACTTGACTCAAACTCGTTCCTTAACGAGTCGAGCCGAGCTAGGATTTAAACTATCTTAACGAGCGAGTTAACGAGTAACTCGTTTGGCTCGAAAAAACTCAGCCTACAAGCCACAGGTGACAAGCCCAACCCAACTTGCCCAACAGCCCAAGCAAAAACCCTCCGGACTTCACTCTCTAGTCCTCCACCCGAGTACCCCTTTGCTCCCCCTTGCTCGCACCACCACCAGAGTATCCGACGGGTCCCAATCCCTACCACTCCTCGCTCGCGCAGCCATCTCCCCTCCCCCTTGCCCGCACCGCCTCTGTCCTCCCCTTCTCCCATCGCCGCCTCCCCTCCCCTTCCTCTTGCTCTCGTCGGCCGTCGCTGTCTCCCCTCCCCGCATCCGCCCGAATCCGGCCCTCCTAGGGTTTAGGTGCACTGCACAGGAGAGGAACACGGCGACCAGCGGCACACCGAGGCTTTCCTTCGGTCACAATCTCCGTCCCCTCCGTCCCTTCTAGCCACTGCTTCGGTCTTGCTTCGCCCGTGCTCCTGCAGCCTCCGTGTGATGGAAAAACAACAAAGCATGGAGTCGAAGAACAAGGCAATGAGACTGAGGCAGTCTTCTAGCCATAGTTTTGCTACATGCTCCACATCGATAGTAGCGGCGAACCATGCAAAACCTCCACGATACGATCCGGTGCTGCTTCCCCTTGCTCCCGCATTTGCCTCAACATCGGTTTGTTGCTCTCATCTCGATTAGCACTTTTCCAATTTTATCAGAGATACTTCAAAATAACCCTAACTTAGAACGCTGGATTGTTGAAATCATGATTGATTGATTGTTAATATTCCAAGATTCTTAATTAAGACACAAAGCACAATTGCACTGTATATTGAAACATCGTACAACTATTTTCATGGTAAAAGCCAACAAAAAATATAAAAAAACTCTCTTTTGCATGACACCCTAACAACAACACCTAAGAAGTTTAATTTGACATGTCATTAGTGTGCAATGGAGAATCTCATACGGAATTAGAGGCATTATTCTTTATGTCTGATTTATCTATCTAGTTTTACTGTCGCTTTCTCAGTACACTTAGGTTGCCATTTGAATACCTCGATACTTTCTTCATTTTAAGCATAGCAAAGCTTATGGCCTTTGGATGTAGTGCTCGAAATAGCTCAAATCAAATGGCTAAAAGACTGAAGTTTAGAGAAATGCGGTCAGTAAATTGCAACTTGGGTCCTGTAAAATTGCATGCTCGAGCTTAACGAGTCGAGTCGAGCCAACTCGAGCTTTTAACGAGTCGAGTCGAGCTGGCTCGTTATCTTAACGAGTTTAACGAGTCGAATCGAGTTGGCTCGTTATCCACCTCTAACTGAGAAGATGCAAGAGACCAGAAACAGCCTACAGTCAGTAAAGAAGCTTTCACCAAAGTGAAAATAAATAAAATGAAGTGGAAGATAAAATGGATACATTACAGTAACTTCGACTCTAAGGCAAACAGTTAGATGTTGCTGTTAAGAGACTAAACACCAACACCAGCAGCAACAAATATGTGAAACATCAGCAGCAAGTCAGCAAGCAATATGACTGTCACTGTGCAGTCAAATGGACTAGACAGAAAATTCACATTCTGCAGCTCAAAGGGTGTCGAACTGACGATTCCTCATCAACATAAAAACTTTTGTACAGAGATAATTTCTCCAGATCTTACCACACAGGAATCCCCACTCTTGAGCTCTACATATGAACAAGAGAAAAGCTGGGAGACAATTCAGTGACTGCAAAACCTGAATTTCAGGGGGGGAAAAACAGCCCCATTTGCATCATTATTTGAACCAAAATTATAAGAGTGAAGATCAGTTTTTAGCAGTCACTACCCACTAGTACAAGATTAAGTGTTCAAAAGGACCAAACTTTACGACAAATTTCCCTTAAAGGCTTAGATTTATTCTGGGATATCAGAGGAGTTGTACAAGCGTTTCTGACAATAGCCAGCTTTCCAACATTTTATGAGACGAAATATCCATTTGCCTCAAACATGGTCAAACATCATCAAGTTGGACATCGACAAGGATAACATTGCATATTTGCCATTTAAAAGAAAATTCAACGATAGAATGCCTCTAAATATTTGGCTGAAAGCTGAAACTAAAATCTTGAAAATTACCTAACCAGGTACCAGTGAATCATCAATCCATTATATAACTTTGTAAATTAATGATTCATCAGAAACAATAGGGGGAAAAGAAGATGTCATAGTCATTTCCCTCATAAAAGCGTGTTTTAGGATTTAGGTATATGACAAGCAAAAGTAGAAATGGAGATAAAGAAAATTGGGATTGAGCTCACCTTGAGGCAAATTCAGTGCTATGCTTCCTTTTCTTCCATAATTATTCAAAATCAGTATGACTGGGTGCTTCAATAGACATTCTGATCTTCCCAGATAATGCAAATTCCAGTGTGAACAGGATAGGGAATTAGGGATACAAAGATTGCCAAAACTTGAACCTTTTTGGACTAAACCACAAATTTTAGGCATCAAATAAGACAGTTCTGCAAATACTACCAAATGAAGAAGACAACAATACTGGATCAAGACCTTACTTAGCACATTGCAATAACCAATAAAGTTCGGGGCATATGGAGCTCCATTGGCAGAAATTAGTGAAGTACTGTAGGGTTAGATGTTTTTAATTAGCTATGCAATATGTTTTTTGCTTCATAACTTCACTTCAATGTGCCATTTAAGACAAGATAAAAATAACTCAAACCACTACCAGGTACAAACTAGAGATATTAGTGGTGCTTGTTCCACTAGAAGCTAGCACTGAAATGAAATGCAATACAAAAAGTGAGGCTATTTCCTTATGATTTGAGCTCCTATCACATTTAACTCCATCATAAAGATAGCTTGCAATATCTAGCTGTTACATAACAAAAACAATTCGTGAACAAAAAGAAAAACAGAAAAAGAGTGGAACTAAAACAACATCATCCCCGAGCCACAAAATGCTCTGACCTTGAAGAGAGCCAAAGCAAGTATGCTATTGCCGTACCACCAACTCCCATCAAAACCTTCAAGAAGTGGTCGATATCTTGGCCTTCACATCAAGATTCTCCTTGTCATCAATAGGCTTGGTGGTCTGATTTCTGATCCTCTTGATCTTGGGGCTTTCCAGCCCCTTGTGCGCAAAACCATACAGTCGTAGCACCTGGTTATCAGCAAAGTTAAATGCTCGCTCCATGCTCTTGAGGCACCGCTCCACCGGGTAATCCCCATAGCTCCCACACGGTTTGCACCCGACAAAGTGCGTTACGAACGGCCACCGCTCGTCGCCAAGACCTGGGTGGTGGTTCTCCATCATCTCCTCGTACTTGTCCACCAGCCCAGCCCAGAAGCCGTGCAAGTAGTATGAATTCTCTATGAACACCTTGTCCATCCACTTCTCCTTCTGCGAGAGCAATAGGTATATGAGCGCAGACTGGTCATCTGCCTCAAACGCTGGGCGGCCCTTCAGGTTGGCCGTGAGTATCTTCCCAGCCTCGTCACGGATGAACCCCTTGGGCCCCATGGGCGCCCACGCGTCGAGAAGGTCGAGCGACCACTGGCAGTTCCGGAAGAGGAAGCTGCCGGTGTTGAGCGCGATCCACGAGTGCTTCTCGAAGAGGAGGTCCTGGTACCCGTGGATGATGAGGTTGTGGCCGTCGTAGCGCGCGAGGGGCAGCTCGAAGGCCATGTCGGTGAAGAGCGCGTCGCTGTCCATCCACCAGATCCACTCGACCTCCGGGTGGGATAGCATGAGGCGGCGGAGCAGCGGCAGCTTGGCCCAGTAGCCGGCGAGCTCCGTGTCGAGGTGGGCGAGGTTGTGGACGACCTCGATGCCGTGGAGGCGGCAGTAGTCGATCTTGTTCTTGGTGGTCTTGAGCAGGTAGTGGTCGCCGAGAGAGTTGTCGCAGGGGCCCGGCTGCGACCCCGTGACGAGAAGGATCCGGGGCTTGCCGCCGGCGATGGTGGCCGGGAATCCCGGGTTCTGAGCAAGCCAGCGGCGGCGCTGCTCGTCCCAGCCGGTGATCTTGGGGCCGAGCGCGTAGCTCCCCGCCGCAGCCTTGTAGGCTGCCGCAGCCTCCGTGGCATTGAGCGCGGTGGCGTTGAGAGAGAACCCAGAGGCTCCGAGGTCGGCGGCGTCGTCGGGGTCGGAGTCGGAGCGGATCTCGCGGAGGATGCGATCGATGTCTTCGACGGCCTTGGCGCCGGCGAGGGCGTCGGCGTCGGAGGGGTTGGAGGGGAGGGAGAGGTTGAGGCCGATGGTGCCGCGGAGGACGAGGATGGTGACGAGGCCGCAGAGGACGGTGATCTTGACGTTGTTGAAGGTGCGGTGGATCTTGCGCGAGCGGTGGTGGTGGCTGCTGAGCGGCGACGCCCCCCGCGGCCGCGGCGCCGTCATCGGCAAGCCGCCGCCCCCCTTGCCGTTGTACCCCACCCCCTCCTGCCCCATGCCCCCAATCCTCAACGGAATGGAATCCCTCGCCTCGGATTTACCGGCCGCACCAACTCCCAATCTATCTCCCGACGATCAGAAATTGGCGCGTTGGGGTTTGGGGAGTGCGGGCGCGAGTGGGAGTGTCACATGAGCGCTGCCTGCGCGGCGCGGTGAGCTGAGGTGAGATGGGATCGGAGGTTGGGTTGGGGATTTGGAAGGGATGGTTTCTTCTCTTTCTCTTTTTTTTCTTTTTTTTTTTGTTCTCAGCTTCTGGGGCAGTGGGCTGGCTGTCGGCCGTTTGACTCGGATTGGGTTCGAGGCTTGGGCTGTTCGGCGCGGCGGTGGTGCGGTGCGGTGTTGCAGCCCGTGCCGTCTGCCGTGTGATGTCGCAGCCGAGCCGCGTTTTCTGGACCGTGCGTCGTGCGGGCGCGTCTCCGGTCCGGCCTGGCACAACGTTACGTACGTACGCGCCGCGTCTGTTTAATCTCCTCGTTTGGGTTTTTCTAATCTTGACTGATTACTGAGGGTTTTTGGGATGCGACACGGAATTAATTGTAGAGCGGTGCGGTTCTCGAGCTCGAGCTAGCTCGTCGGTGGGCTTCAGCTGGGATCTGACGGCGTGGTGACACAAGATCTAGATCTCGTCGAAATTTCGTAAGATCTTGGTTTTTAACGTGAATGAATTGTAAAATACTGATCGAATTAAAAAAGTTTAAAAAAATTGCATTGCTACAGTAATTTTAGAAATCTTGGTGAGATCTCGCCATTTTTGACTTTTTTTGACCGGATTTGGTCCAATAACCCTTAAAAAAAGTCATATCCTATGAAAATTTGTTTAAAAACCGAATTTTTGTGACATTTTTAAAAACCTATAGAAATACTTTTAGATTTTTATAATATTTTACACACTTTATCATGATGTGAAAAAATTATGGTACAATACTAAGAAGTGTAGGATCATACAGAAAAATTTTCAAAATAATTGAACTTCATTTGTTATTTAAAAAATCAAAAACATAATAAACATAATTGAGATAGTAACCTTATCAGAATTTTATAAATTTTCTCGAGTGTGATCATGATCCAAAATTTTTATGAGAGCTTAAGAATTGAATCAGTACCATTATATAATTTTTTTAAAAAAATTCAACTTCTTTTGTTTGCTCAATCAAATCTATATATGCATTTAACTTCATTTGTTATATTTCAAGAATCAAAAAGAGAAAGAACATATATGGTACACTGCACTTGTAAGAGTTTTATAAATTCACTGGAGTGTGATCATGATTCAAAACTTATATGAGATATTAAGAATTTCCTTAGAAACCTTATGCAAAATTTTAAAAAAAATTAAATATTTTTTGATTGCTGAAGCAATCTATGTATTGATCATGAGGCTTTTTTGAGGACGTAGCACTGTCAGAATTTTTGAAAATTTTTGAAGGTTGGTCAACACATGAAAAATTTATAGAAACATTGATGATACATCCGGACTATTCACAACAATTTTCAAAATTTACTAACGTGGTTTGTATCATTTTTCATTTGGTTGAACTTTACCGGTAAAGCTTTTATTAAGACAGTAGCACTGTCCAAATTTTTAAACATTCATGAAATTTGATCATTATCTTAATATTTTATGCTAATATTAGTGATGTATCATAACCATGCACAAATTTTTTTAAAATTTTATAACATGGTTTGTTTCATTTTTCATTTGGCTCAAACTTGCCGGTCAGCATTTTATCAGAATAGTAACAATGTTTGAATTTTTAAAAATTTCTCAGATCTGATAATCATCTGAAAGTTTTATAGGAATATCATTGTTGTGTCAAGAATCTTCACAAACATTTTCAAAAAGATTCAACTTCGTTTCGACTAGATTTCAGGCCGTTCAATTTTGCCGAGATCTCGGCAAAAACCGGCGAGATTTCGTTTTCAAAATCCGAAATTCAAATTCTGATTTTGCAATTTGGCCGGAATTTGTTTCAAATGGCGAGATATCACAAGATTTCATTTTCCGACCGCTGACGAAATTTAGAGCGAAATCGAGATTTGAATCCTTGAGTGACGCGAGTTTACAGCACTTCCACTGTAGTATTGTTTTCAATGTTGTTCATAAGAGAAGAGAGTATGAATTAAATAGCAGGTAGACCTGACTATTTTAATATATATAGCATGTGTAAGCTGTATTAAAGGGTCTAATAAAATTATTTATTGTTGTATATGGCCCACTAAGAAAAATTCAATCGTAATACATTACACATTCCTCTGTGGCTAACAGAACGTAAACCTGCAAACACATTTTTCTGTGGCTAGCTGAACATAAACCTGCAAACACATTTTTCTGTGGCTAGCTGAACATAAACCTGCAAACACATTTTTCTGTGGCTAGCTGAACATAAACATACACATTGCTCACCTACACACGTTACATGCTTGTATAATCACCGGTCGAACACACTGAAATACATGCTTGTATAGAAATTGATCATTTAATTTTGGAAAAAGTTCATATGACATCTCAAATTTTGTTCAAAAGTCTGTCCGGCATATCAAACTATGAAATGAGACATTTGACCTTCCTCTGGAACTTTACAATCGAGTTCAAATAACACTCTTAACTGGTTTCGCATAATAGTATTGCCCGTGTGCTGTGATGAGTAGACTGTTTTACCACATATGATGACAGGCTGGGCAAGTTTAGGTGAATAATAGGTGGGATGTAAAGAGCTTCTCTTATAAATCGAAATAGAGAGTGAGTGAGCTATAGGGGCTGACAACTATAGAAGCATGATTGGGAGCTCAACGGGGAAGAAGTTCATGTGGGCTCTACCTATCATTGACCTAACTTGGCCAGCGTGTCATTATACATGGCAAACCGCTTACTCATTACGTCACACAGGCAATGCCACTACGCAAAACCGGATTTGGATGATATTTGAGCTGGATTGCAAAGTTTGGGGGGTCAAATGTCTGGTTTAATCGTAGTGTTGGATAGACTTTTGACCAAAATTTGATACGGGACGAAATAGATTACATTAACGAAATAGAATATAGTCAAATGGTATAATAATCGAATAAAGAAGTTACAAAATAACATTACTCAAACTAAGCCTAATTATTTTAGTTGTGCCCAAACTTTTGCCAAATATGCTCAACTAAGCCCCTTTTAAGTTGGGTATGAGTCGGGCCCGAAGTTTGGAATTTCTTTGTAGTACATCAGCAAATGCAAGAATATCATCATGAGAGATTTCCAGTGGTAGAACGGTCGATGTGCTTGGAGTCTTGTTCAAATCAAGAGAAACAACAATCATATCTGATACAGATCAACTAGCGGAAATCACTAATTGATGCGTGAGGTACCTGATCTTTCATAGTACTAGAATAATAACTTGCAAACCAATATAAAAAGATAGAATTGCAAGAGCCTTCTTCAATACAATCTGAAAACGGCGAGTCTTCAACTTATGCAATCAACTCTCTCTCTCTCTCTCACTCTCTTTTCTCTTGTGCAGCAACTCTCCCTCTCTTTGAACTCACGACAATCACACTAACCATGGTGCCTAAAAGCTTTTCCTTATTTCATATAACTCAACTCATAATTTCTAATCTCTGCCCACATAACCAAGCACCCTCCTTGCCTCTTGTGGCCATGCGCTCATGCATATGCACATCCTACGCAGCATTGGCCCATGCGGCTTACCCCAACATGCGCCCAATCCCTTATGTGCTACATGGAAACCCACTAGAATTCCCTTTTCTCCTCCTCGGTCAAATGCTAGGGCTTGATTTCTTTCTTGTTGTCCTCGACCATGAGTATGCACACAATCCTCTTTGGTGCTAGGGTTTCACAACCTTCCTCTCTCACCTCCCCCTCGACCATAAGTTTGCACTTTGTTTCTTTGCTCAAAATAACACCAATTTGATCTTTCATCTTGATTTTCACCTTAGTAACATAATCCACAGTAGTGTTAGTAATTAGAGTCGTATCAATATCTCTCTTGTATTTGACTATCATGTTGTGGAAAATGATGAAAGCAAGCATAATTTTCTCGAGATCTCCCCATCCATACAAATGCACTGGTCGACGTAAAAAAGCTTACAAGACACCAAACACCCGTTCAACGTCCTTCCTTGCTCCTTCTTGACGTTGTGCTAATAACTTGTCCTTTGTTTGCAGGAGAGGTATTGTCTTAATGAATACAACCCATTTTGAGTATATTCCATCTGCAAGGTAGTAACTGTTGTTATATTGCCTCCCGTTGATATAGTACTACACTTGAAGAGCTTGCCCTCGCAACTCTTTGATGATCAATGGTGACAGAGTAAGCACATTAATATCATTGTTGGATCCAACAACACCAAAGAAGGTGTGCCACATCCAAAGATCTTGCGAAGCAACTGCCTCTAGAATGATCATAGGGACACTATGATCACCGCGAATGAATTGACCTTTCTAGGCTATAGGACATTTTTTCCTTATGCTAGTGCATACAGTCGATGCTGCCTAGCATGCTAGGGAAGCCACGACTCTCGCAGTAAATGCTCCACATCGTCAAGTGTAAGGTGTTGCAAATACTCCCCACCGAACTTATCAATCACACCGTGTACGAACATCTTCATGCACTCCATTGCAGTACTATCTCAAATCCTCAGATATTCATCTAGTTGGTCTACAGGGCTACCATTGGCCAATTGGCGAATAGCCGCTATACATTTTTGCAATGGTGAGAGCCATTGGCGATTAAGGGCATTGGTCCTTGTGGTGAAATATGGAGACCATTCTCATAGTGCGCTGACGATACGTAGAAACAGGGGCCTTGTCATCCAAAATCTTGTATGAAAGGTTCTATCACAGTAGAGTAGGTTGTCAAAGAAGTAATCATCTACTATAGCTGTTGATGGCATTGTTCACGAGGACTGTACACGTACCTCCTCGGACCACTTTAGCTACTAGATGTCCCTGCTTGAAGAGCTTTAAGGCTAGCCTTCAAATGCACAGCTATCTGCTCGTTAAAGGAGTCTAAGATGTCTTCCTCGGCAAGGTAATCATCCATTGTCTATAACTCGGATGGATCTATGTTGTTTGTGTCTTCGGAATCGGAATCCAGTTGATGGGACATGTTGTGGAGGAAGAAGTGGAGTCATAGCAGGAGGAGAGAGCTTTTGTATGAGATTATGTGCTTTGATTTGGCTAAGCTTCCTATGGTCTTGGAGTATATAGAGAAGTCCTAAAAAATACATGCAAGTAGTGTTCAGCATTCATATTATGAGAGGTGTGCAATTGGTGTTCACATGCATGCAATCAATCCTTTCATACTATGAGCAAGTTGGTGTTCACACTTGATTATATTTGAAATGGTAGGTTGACACTTGATATATTTTGTTACATTGAAAGCACCGCGATCTTAAATCCCTATACAAACCATCATGTTTGATGTTTGCGCATGGAGTGAAGATCAAAATGCAAGACAACAATAACAAATGGCATGCAGTTCACAAAAGTCTAGCATTTCCATACTAATAAAGTGCAGTAAGTTCACATCATATCCAAACTACAAGTTGAAAGTTAACTCGTTTTAAAATACACCAACACAAAGTCATAGTTCATCACACCAAAATACCTTGTCCGAAGAGCTCAAATCTATCCAACCTTCAGACTACGAACATGCTCAATCCCACTAATCAGTAGAAGGTTTACCTATCAAGATGTGTAAACAAATTAATGTTGACCTCAACTTAGATATGGAAATAACAACAAAAACAATTTAGAAAAGCATACCTTTCAATCTTCTTTACCAAATAGACTCACTCTCGTACTCTCCAATGCCTTCGCATGTTGAGCCTTTGCTTTGTCATCCAGCCCACTAGTGTTAGCAAACAGGAATTCTAAGTAAATATCAAGCATTTTGTAGTCCTTGTGTTCTTTGCAGCCAAGTGGGTGCAAGCCTTGCTGTTTCAAGCTTCCTGATTGACAAACATTGTTGCACCTCTGTCGCCTTCTAGCACTCCAGCCTACCCATGGTATGAACTTTCGTTAACTTGTCTAGTTTTTCTCCAATCACAATTATAGCCTCCAGCACCTCCGATGCCTTGCGTTCAGCCTTGGCTACCTTGCAACCATTTGGATGTGTTATATCTTCCACATAGATAACATGTGATGTGTTTTCCTTTGCCACTGACAAACTATTATTTTTCTCTTTCTCTATTCGCTTCATGTATGTGCACCATTTTGGTTGTTCTCGGAGAGTATTCCACATATGAACAAGTGTGAAAGGTGCTTTATAGTCGGCTTTGTACTTGTGCAGCGTGTTGTCCATCATTTGGTCATCTGACATGCCACTTTGGTACACTATATTCACCGATTTCTAGTAGGCATTGAAATTGTTAATCTTTGTCTTCAAGCGGTGCCAACAAAGCTGGTGTTGGCTAGCTTCTCTTCTCTAGTTTCTTAGGGCGTTGGTGTTGTACATGGCAGTAACCTCATCCCAATATTGATCGCTCTTCTTATTATTCCCATCGATTGGATCATTAGAATTATTCACCCAAGCGCTGACCTACATTATCAGTGCAACATGAAGTCATAATGCAATGCCACATATTACAACTTTACAAGAAGATAAATGGTACAAGTAAACTGATTACCAATCTTGTGTCTTCTTCCTTTGACCATGCTAATCACTTCTCAGTCCTACCAGGCTCGACATCATCTTCACCATCAACATCAATGTGAACTTTGCCTTTCTTTTGCGAAATCACTGTTGGTGATGGAGCTCCTTTGACCGAATCAGACATTGATGGCAATGGAGTCCGTTTGCAAAGCAGTGTTGGTGGTGGCGAGAATGGAACATGGTGCGGAGAAACACCAGCAAAATTGAAATTCTCCGAACTTGCTGTCCATTAAGAAAATGTTGGGGAAGGGGTAAATTCGATGGATGAGATCATAGTGGGAATAGCATAAATTGTGGATTCTAGAAATAATTTAAGAAACCACCCGATGGATGAGAATCCATTCGCTTGAAACAAACAACAAACTACTCTTAGATAGACATATTTTCCATGTGCACATACTGGAGAGTGGTCACAATACTTGGTTGATTTCATTCTTATAGTCCAATGCAGTGAAAATATGAACACCACCAAGTCAAAAAAAGAAATTGAACATCGCTACGATTTGTTGATTTCAACATACAAGAATTGCAAAATCATTATAGGGGATTCATCTACCACTAGTAATCTCAGTCAAAACCTAATCCCCCCACTCATCGAAACAAGAACTTCAAAGACATGTGTGGAGAATGAGAGATTCAACACAAAATTATCATTGACAAGGAGACGAGTTGCTACGAGAGGAATCAACCTGGACGGAGCTACTGTGGACACGTCGCCCCACCAAGCAGCATAGGTGGCGGAGGAGGTAGACAAAATCAGCGAGCTGGAACTTGACTGAGGTGGCACTTGTGGTCCATTCTCTTGTGCATGTGTCCCCTTCAACCATAAGGTGACGCAAGGGTACCACACAACTTGTAAAATCAAAACCCATGATGTAGTTTCAAAGTCGTTTCTAGCTCCTTGGTCATCTCAAGTGGGTTGTATCTTGCATAAGATACAACTTCCTTCTCTCCCTTCATTAACTACTGTAACATCCCAAATTTGCTTAAATATTAATTTATTGATTATTTGTGCATTTTATGATTTTTTGGAATTTATTGGATTTTTTTTGGATTTTTTTGAATTAATTTTAAACTAAGTATATTGGTCTTTTTGTGAAAACTAATTATAATTATGCAAAGTTAAAATAAAGTTTTGTCAAAAATATTTTATTTAAATCTAAAATGTCTCAAAGTATTTTTGAGATTTTTCTGGGATTTTTCCTGATAATTTATTTGCCTAAAACTAATTATATGAATTTCTGTAATTATTTTAATTGGTAAAACCGTAAAATTTGAATGAATAGTAATGGACTAGGCCCAAGTGCTGTGCGCGTGTAGCCCAGTTCTGGCGGCCCATTTTCTAAAGGTTGGTGCTAGCCGTTGGATCCAAATTGTGCGGCCGAGATTTGATCGTGAGTTTAGAAACCCTAATCTGCATGAGCCGTTGGATCAAGTGGACGTGTCGGGGTAGATTTGAGTCGCGTCACCCGCATCGGCTGTCCGTTGGATCGAGACACGTGGATGGTCTGGATTGCGTCTTCGCGAATCTGTCACCGTATCGGAGAAGGACTCCGCCGCCGTGACGCTTCGGGTCTCCGGGCTGTACACGTTCGTCAAGGCCTTTAAAAGGCATGCCAACCCTCGCCCGAGAATCATCGTGAGATGCTGCACCTCTTGGTCCAGAAGTTCGTCGTCAAGACGCAAAGGAGCGCCCATGAGAGCTCATCGTTGTTCTTCGCCGCGTCGCCATTCATTTTTCTCAGATTGCGCCATCAACAGGGCGTTTCTCGCCACTCCAGCACCGGATTCGGATTGGTCGTGTCAGGACGCGTCAGATCTGCCACTTTTGGTCGTGGGGGAAACGCTGCTTCGCCGTCTTCATTGTTCCGTCTTCAAGTTCGGCGAAGAAGCACTGCCGTGCCACCATCGTTGGACCCGTGAGGTATCAACCGTCGGATAGTCTCTGAACCGTTAGGATTGAGCCACGTGCGCGCATCAGCAGTAAACGTATCATCTAGTGTGGGCCGTCGGATTAAATCGGACGACCTGGATCACACCGCATCTCGGACCAATACCGTTGTAACACGTGTCAGGCACAGCAGCCGAAGCGTTGTGGACCAAGTCCGTCGTGGTCCGGCGTCACGCTGTGGACCAAGTCTATAGACCATGACACGTGGCGCATCGTGATTAGCCCTGGATCTTCGCTGACGTCATGCTGATGTCATAATTGTGTTTTCTGTTGGAACATAATCCGATTGGAAATTTTGCGATGCTGACATCATCCTGAGGTCACGTTGACGTCATATATGCAGTTTTTCAGTATAAAAATAATTCGAGAAATTCGAATTTTCTATTTTCTGTATTTTCAGAATTAATTCAATCTTTGAAAGGCTATAACTTTTGCATTTTAACTCGGATTTGAGTGGTTCAAATTTCTAAAAATTTGTAAAATTGAGATCTATTTAATGGTAAATTTTATATTATTTTTGGAGTTGATTTGCTCTTTGTTTTGGTATTTATTTGCTTTTCTCTTTCTGTACGCGTAGACGTTGAATTGTGCAACGCTTCGGAGGAGGATCCGTCAACTCAAGAACAAGTTCTAGAGTAAGACCAGAACCTATTCCAAGGCAAGTTGTGCTTTGATCATGTTGAACCCATGTTTATAAAATTGATATATTGTTTTACTCTATTGCATAGTATTTCAAGTATATAACTGTTTCAAATTAAATTGGGATCTAGTTAATCTACCAATTTGATCTATATACCCTACCTTGTCAATTGTATGCCACGATCTATTGTCACTTTAGGTTGGTTCATTATAGTCGGTTAATACTAAAATCAACATGGAATGTTAGATCGTATTAGTTGCTTAGCCATGCCACGTCATCACATGTACATGAATCATCAATGATTAATCTTGACTAATGGAATATGGAACAATGATGTGAACTTGTGTGTCATGTGAGATCACACAATGAGATTGAGTTGTAGTGGCGAGTCATGTCACGCAACGATGTTGAATTGTTGATGGCACGTGGTGCTTGGTAATCAATTGGGGTGGTAATCACTTAGATTGGGGCCAATGACAAGGGGCGAGTATGCCAAGGTGGGCCCGATGGGCAGAGGGTATGTCTTTGACCTGAGTTAATCATGCAACCACATGTCTGGTATGGGACAACCTTGCTGATTAATTTGCATTGTCTTAGTCTGGTACTATCATTGGTAGTGTGAGTTCCCGAGTTATGGAGTAATTCACAAGGCTCAAGAGGGGGGCCTTGGTTGTGGTTTTCAGACCCACCAATGTTGAAACCTTTGCGGGTTGTATCAGGTTAAGGTAGTGCATTGTAAAGGCTTTGTTATAATTACTCGCCTTTGTGGTGTATGGTTGTATCGTGTGGGTAAAATGCATAACCTATGCAGAGTGTAAATCTATTCGGATAGCCGTGTTCGTGGTATTGAGCAATGCTCGGGAATTACAGTTAAGGGTTAGCTTAATTAAATGAAAAACCTGGTTAGAATGGTGGGATTGTCATATGGAAGGTTGGAATTTGACTTAGGAGTGGAAACTTGGTTTACTTGAGAAACGTTGAATCTATCTATTACTGTTATTTGCTTTACAGTCTTTACAATCTATTTATTGTATTTATTCATAAATGCTGCTTATTGCAAAAATAGCCATAATAGCCTTTTCCTTTGTAATAAGCCTTGCATATAGATACATAGAATTGCATTCTGTGCACAACTTGTTGAGTACTTTAAGTACTCACCGTTGCCAAACAACAATAATCAACAGTTGAAGAGTCTACACCTTTGTTGGAGGAGTTCCAGGAGGACACGAGTCGTTAGGGTCCGAGCCTCGTCAGTTGCCTATGGTGAATTGATGAGTCATCTACGTCTTCTATTTCCGCTGCTTATTTCTTAGTTTATATTTCAAGTTGAGCCCTGCGTGGCTTAATAATGTAAGTTGGTCATAAGATCATACACTTAGCTATATCAATAAATGGAGTATTACTATTATTATCGTTGAGTATGATGTGATATGTACCAATATTAAGCTGTGTGCACTAGCGTTGATCCTAGGACTAGTGCGGTAAACACAGTGGGTTCGAATCAGTGGATTCAAGTCCTTACAGAGGTGGTATCAGAGCATACTGACTGTAGGTCTTGGCCCTAGATAGCATGGTGGTATCCTAGGTGTGTCCAAAACTATTTTCTAAAGAAAAATCTAAATTTGACTAACAAGACACTCTTGACTCTTCTTATTCTCTACCTCTCACCTTTGCTGAATTTATCGTTTTTCGTCGCCGTTTCAGGTGGAGAACTTATTCAAAGTTCTTTGTGAAGTAGATGCCGATCGTCCCGACCTTTGAGGAGAGAGAGGGTGGCTATGCCAAGGAGTTGTGGAGAGTTCTTCATATGCTTGAAGGTTTTTATCATCCACTTTACCTAGGAGGCAGCTGGTCAGTTAATGGTGTGCTTCGATGGTTCATTTGCAAGTTGACTATCTATACCCGAGAGAACGAGAGCGCTAGTAGGCCGATTCACATCACCGTGAGGAGGTTCTCGTACGAGGTTGGGATTCAGGAGGCCGCTCAACTTGCAATTCGCCGCGTCTACCACGACTACACTGACGAGCTTCACGACACGGTGTTCAGGCTTCACCCTACTGTTCGAGCGAGCCAACGTCGACGGATCGAGGAGGACGAGTGTGCTACTACGTTGCACCTTGCGGAGTTTGCTCTCGCCCAGGAGGAGCATATGAGAGAGACTATGCAGGGGCTGGAGTTAGTGTACGAGGCGCTGAGGGTGACAGAGCAGGAGCTTCAGGAGACTCGTGCCGCAGCCGCTGAGGTGGTCACCGAGCTAGAGGAGGCTTTGCGGGAGGCCGAAGGCCAGGCAGCTTAGGGGGCTCAGATCGTTCAGGAGCCAGTTGAGGTAGCTAAAGAAGAAGAGGAGGACCTCGAGGAGGTCGATTTTGAGCCAGAGGAGCGTGACGTACGCGTGGACGTTTCAGTCGAGGGTCATCAGGATAGGTTTGCACCCATGCCAGCCCACTCGCCGGTGTATACACCGGGTCAGCCTTAGCCAGGGTGGTTGGATGAGTGAGAGTCTTAGTTGAGTTGAGACTCAAGTGTCGAGTCGCGTCTTTAAGATAGTCTTTACCTTTTTAGCAGTCGTTAAGGTTGTGTGCTTAGTTTGGATCTTTGATTATTGAGTGTGCAGTATGTGTTGCATAGCCTTTAGGCTTTTGTAAGCAACCATACGAAGTATTAATAAAGTTGATAAATTTGGGTTAAACCTGTTTCCCCACATTAGAAATTCTGGTGTCTTATCTATGCTACATCTACCTTCTCTAACCCAAGAAGCAATCAACAGATGGTGAACACTCGTGGCAACAATGGTGCTTCAGGAAGTGGCCTTCGCTTTAATGACAACCACAATGATGGAGTACCAACGCAACCATCGTCGCCTGTAGACATGCAGAATTTGGGAGCTTTTCTCGCAGCACAGACCCATCTTATGCAGATGATGATGCATCAGATGCAGGGTATAACCAGCTAGGCAGCTATCAACAACAATAGTGTTCAACATGGCAACAATCGACTGCGTCCTTACTCCAAACTGTCTGACTTCATGAGGACTCGTCCGCCGACATTCTCAGGCAATGCCAACCCCTTGGAAGTCGATGATTGGCTTAGGATGATTGAGAGAAAGCTGTACATTACTCAGTGTGAAGGAAATGAGAAGGTTCTTTATGCCTCTCATCAGCTAGAAGGAACTGCTGCAGAATAGTGGGAGAACTATTGTGCCGTACATGAAGCCTCACAGGAGATCACATGGGATGAGTTTACTACTGCTTTTCGTTAGTACCATGTACCTGAAGGCATGATGGACCTCAAGAAAGAGGAATTTAGAGCTTTGAAGCAAGGAGGTCAGTCAGTGGCCGATTACTTGAACAAATTTACTCAGCTAGCACGCTATGCTCCAGAGGATGTGGCTACAGACAAGGCTAGGCAGTCACGCTTTATGAAGGGATTAAACTCTGGACTGTAAGTGGGATTGATCACCCATAACTTTTCTGAATTCCAAGAATTGGTTAACAAAGCTTTGATTTTGGAGGATAAACGCAAAGAGCTTGCTGAGGATCACAAGCGCAGGATGGTTAACCAAGGAGGGTGACCAAACCAGTTCAGATTAATGATGTCACCACAACAGTTTGCTAGGTTTCAGCCGCAGGCAGCAAATAAGATATCAACCCCTACACCACGTCCTGCTAATCAAAATTTTTAGATGCCAGCTCAAGGGAACAATGCACTAGGAGGGAATCAACAGTCAGCTATCAGACGTTGCTATGCTTGCAATGAGTCAGGACATTTTGCTAACAAATGTTCGTAGAAAGGAGGAATCATTCCAGTTCACTTCAACTTGGGAACAACACCTGCTAAGGCACTTGTATTAGGAGGGAATCGCGCACCAGGGCAAACTGGAGCAGCACCCCAATCAACAGTGCGTGGTAGAGTCAACCATATCACAGCGGATGAAGCTCAGAAGGCTGCAGATGTTGTACTGGGTAAGTTTCTGGTTAACTCGGTACCCGCTACAGTTTTATTTGATTCTGGAGCTTTGCATTCGTTTGTTTCTCGGAGTTTTGCAACTGAGAATGGATTTGATGTTAAGAATCTTAAGTGTGTGCTTTTATTCCAAGCCCCAGGATCTGAGCTTAGATCTAGCCTTGGGTGTTTGGGAGTTAAGATTCTCATGAATGGGATAGAATTTCTAGCAAATCTCATCTTGTTAGATAATCAAACCTTAGATGTTATCCTTGGAATGGATTGGCTATCTAGGCATAAAGCCGTGTTGGATTGTGGCCAAAGAGTGGTGTCCTTGGAAAGCCCTAGTGGCAAGAAAGTAAATATTCGTGCGACAGCCGTTTGTGATGGCCAGTTAATGGTGAACAGTGTGAAAGTTACTGGTATAGAGGATGTGCCGATTGTAAGGGATTATCCGAAAGTCTTTCCCGATGACTTGCCGGGCATGCCGCCAGAAAGGGAGACTGAGTTTGTTATTGAGTTAGTGTCTGGCACAACACCAATAGCGAAGAGACCGTATCGCATGCCAACAGATGAGTTAGTTGAGATAAAGAAGCATATTGAGGAATTTCTTGAGAAAGGTTTCATAAGACCGAGTTCTTCGCCGTGGGGAGCGCCAGTTTTGTTCGTTAGAAAGAAGGATGGGAGTTTAAGAATGTGTATCGATTATCGTGCACTTAATGAGATGACAATCAAGAATAAGTATCCTTTGCCCAGGATCGACGATTTGTTTGATCAGTTGAGAGGGGCTGGAGTTTTCTCCAAAATAGACCTTCGTTCGGGATATCATCAGCTGAAGATTAGAGTGGAAGATATTCCTAAGACTACGTTTTTCACATGATATGGACATTATGAGTTCACAGTTATGTCTTTTGGATTAACCAATGCTCCGGCATATTTCATGAACATGATGAACAAAGTATTTATAGACTATTTGGACAAATTTGTCATTGTCTTTATAGACAACATTCTTGTGTATTCCAAGACAAGAGAAGAACATGCAGACCATTTGAGGTTGGTTTTAGAGAGGTTGCGAGAGAAGCAGTTGTATGCTAAGTTCAGCAAGTGTGACTTTTGGAAGGATAGGGTGGAATTTCTTGGTCATGTGATAACTGCAGAAGGAATTGCCGTTGATCCGAGTAAGTCCGAGGCCGTGTTACATTGGGAGCAACCGAAGTCAGTCACTCAGATTCGTAGTTTTCTAAGGATGACAGGATATTACTGTCGATTTATAGAAGGGTTCTCTACGATTGCTAGACCGCTTACGCAGTTGTTGAAGAAAGAAAAGAAGTTTGCATGAACGCCAGAGTGCGAAAAGAGTTTTCAGGAGTTGAAGAAGCGATTGACTACCGCACCTGTGTTAGTAGTGCCAGATGTGCAGAATAGTTTCGATATATATTTTGATGCATCTAAGCAAGGTCTTGGTTGTGTGTTAATGCAAAACGGCAAGGTGGTGGCCTATGCGTCAAGACAATTGAGGCCACATGAAGGAAATTATCCTACGCACGATTTGGAAATATCTGCTGTAGTGCATGCCTTAAAAATATGGCGACATTACCTCATTGGAAATAGGTGTGAGATATATACCGACCATAAGAGTCTAAATATGAGGCAAAGAAGATGGCTAGAATTGATCAAGGATTATAACGTTGGAATCCATTACCATCCTGGCAAGGCTAATGTGGTAGCCGATGCTTTGAGTCGCAAAAGCTATAGTGCAAATATGCTGATATCAAGTGAACAATCAGAGCTATGTAGTGAATTTCAGAAGCTGAAATTGGAGGTTGTTCCACAAGGTTTTGTAGCTGCATTGGAATTAAAGCCGACACTTGAAGATCAGATTAGAGAGGGTCAAAAGGACGACGAGAAAATTATTAAAATCAAGTCTAGGAAGGATGAAGGTTTAGCGAAGGATTTTGTTGTGGATGAGCAAGGTACCGTGTGGTTTAAGGGAAGGATTTGTGTACCAAATAAGGAGCTTAAGCAATTGATTCTTAAGGAAGCTCATGATTCTAAGTACTCGATCCATCCAGGAAGTGCTAAGATGTATCAAGATCTAAAAGAAAGGTTTTGGTGGCCTAACATGAAGCATGAAGTAGCTGAGCACGTTGCTCTGTGTGACGTATGTCAGAGGGTAAAAGCCATGCATAAAAGACCCGCTGGTTTGTTACAGCCGTTGAAAATTCCTGAATGGAAGTGGGAGGAAATCGGTATGGATTTTATTACCGGTTTGCCTAAGACTCAGAGAGGTTACGATTCTATTTGGGTTATTGTGGATCGTTTGACCAAAGTCGCTCACTTCTTCCTATTGAAGACGACTTACTCAGGAGACCGTTTGGCAGAATTGTATATGTCGAGGATTGTGTGTTTGCATGGAGTGCCCAAGAAGATTGTGTCAGATAGAGGTACCCAGTTTACCTCGAGATTTTGGAACAAGTTGAATGAAGCAATGGGGACTCGCCTGAATTTCAGTACAGCGTATCATCCGCAGACAGATGGTTAGACCGAGAGGGTAAACCATATTTTGGAGGATATGTTGAGAGCTTGTGCATTAGCCTATGCTACGTCATGGGACAAATGTTTGTCATATGCAGAATTCAGCTATAATAATAGTTATCAGGCTAGTTTGTAGATGTCACCATTTGAAGCTTTATATGGTCGCGCTTGTCGTACCCCGTTAAATTGGAATGAAACGGGAGAGCGTTTGGTGTTTGGGCCAGATATTCTTAAGAAAGCAGAAAATCAAGTTGCTATGATTAGGGAGAGGTTAAAAATAGCACAATCAAGGCAGAAGAGCTACCAAGATAATCGTCATCGCGATCTGAGCTTTGAGCCAATGATTATGTGTATCTCAGGGTTACCCCTCTTAAAGGCATTAAAAGGTTTCATGTTAAAGGGAAGCTTGCACCCAGGTATGTTGGTCCGTTCAAGATTTTGAGCCGTCGAAGAGAGGTAGCTTATCAGTTAGAATTGCGGCAGTCATTGGCAGGAGTGCATGATGTATTTTACGTGTCACAACTTAAGAAATGTCTCAGAGTACCAACGGAGCAGACGCCCTTAGAAGCAATTGAACTGCAGGAAGATTTGACTTATAAGGAGCAGCCAATTAGGATCTTGGATGTGATGGATCGCAAGACCAGGAATAAGTCTATTCGCTTTTGTTGAGTTCAGTGGAGTAATCATTCAGAAAATAAGGCAACCTGGGAGCGTGAAAAGGATCTGAAGTCAGAATCCGCAAACCTATTCTCTAGTTAGCCTTGAGTCTCGGAGTCTAGATTCTGTTAAGGGGGAGGTTTGTAACATCCCAAATTTTGCTTAAATATTATTTTATTGATTATTTGTGCATTTTATGATTTTCTGAATTTATTGGATTTTTCTGGATTTATTTGAATTAATTTTAAACTAAGTATATTGGTCTTTTTGTGAAAACTAATTATAATTATGCAAAGTTAAAATAAAGTTTTGCCAAAAATATTTTATTTAAATCTAAAATGTCTCAAAGCATTTTTGAGATTTTTCTGGGATTTTTCCTAATAATTTATTTGCGTAAAACTAATTAGATGAATTTCTGTAATTATTTTAATTGGTAGAACCGTAAAATTTGAATGAACAGTAATGGGCCAGGCCCAAGTACTGTGCGCGTGTAGCCCAGTTCTGGTGGCCCGTTTTCTAAAGGTTGGCGCTAGCCGTTGGATCCAAAGTGTGCGGCCGAGATTTGATCATTAGTTTAGAAACCCTAATCAGCGTGAGCCGTTGGATCAAGTGGACGTGTCGGGGTAGATTCGAGCCGCATCGCCCGCATCGGCTGTCCGTTGGATCGAGACACGTAGATGGTCTGGATTGCGTCGTCTTCACGTATCCGTCGTCGTATCAGAGAAGGACTCCGCCGCCGTGACGCTTCGGGTCTCTGCGCTGTACATGGTCGTCGAGGCCTTTAAAAGGCATGCCAACCCTCGCCCAAGAATCATCGTGAGATGCCGCACCTCTTAGTCCAGAAGTTCACCGTCAAGACACAAAGGAGCGCCCATGAGAGCTCGCCGTTGTTCTTCGCCGCGCCGCCGTTCATTTTCCTCAGATTGCGTCATCAACAGGGCGTTTCTCGCCGCTCCAGCACCGGATTCGGATTGGTCGTGTCAGGACACGTCGGACCTGCCACTTTTGGTCGTGGGGGAAACGCTGCTTCGCCATCTTCATCGTTTCGTCTTCAAGTCCGGCGAAGAAGCGTCGCCGTGCCACCATCGCTGGACCCGTGAGGTATCAACCATCGAATCGTCTCTAAACCGCTAGGATTGAGCCACATGCGCGCATCAGCAGTAAACGTATCAACTAGTGTGGGCCGTCGAATTAAATCGGATGACCTGGATCACGCCACATCTCAGACCAATACCGTTGTAACGCGTGTTAGGCATAGCAGCCGAAGCGTCGTGGATCGAGTTCGCCGTGGTCCGGCGTAACGCCGTGGACCAAGTCTATAGACTATGACACGTGGCGCATCGTGATTGGCCCCAGATCTTCGCTGACGTCATAATTGTGTTTTCCGTTGGAAAATAATCCGATTGGAAATTCTACGATGCTAACATCATCCTGAGGTCACGCTGACGTCATATATGTGGTTTTTCAGTATAAAAATAATTCGGGAAATTCGAATTTTCTATTTTATGTATTTTCATAATTAATTCAATTTTTGAAAGGCTATAACTTTTGCATTTTAACTCGGATTTGAATGGTTCAAATTTCTAAATTTTTTTAAAATTGAGATCTATTTAATGGTGAATTTTATTTGATTTTTTGAGTTCATTTGTACTCTGTTTTGGTATTTATTTTCTTTTCTCCTTCGGTAAGCGTAGACGTTGAATTGTGCGACGCTTCGGAGGAGGATCCGTCAACTCAAGATCAAGTTTCAGAGCAAGACCAGAAAATATTCCAAGGTAAGTTGTGCTTTGATCATGTTGAACCCATGTTTATAAAATTGATATATTGTTTTACTCTATTGCATAGTATTTCAAGTATATAACTGTTTCAAATTAAATTGGGATCTAGTTAATCTACCAATTTGATCCATATACCCTACCTTGTCAATTGTATGCCATGATCTATTGTCACCTTAGGTTGGTTCATTATAGTTGGTTAATACTAAAATCAACATGGAATGTTAGATCGTATAAGTTGCTTAGCCATGCCACATCATCACATGTATATGAATCATCAATGATTAATCTTGGCTAATGGAATATGGAACAATGATGTGAACTTGTGTGTCATGTGAGATCACACAATGAGATTGAGTTGTAGTGGCGAGTCATGTCACGCAACGATGTTGAATTGTTGATGGCACGTGGTGCTTGGTAATCAATTGGAGTGGTAATCACTTAGATTGGGGCAAGTGACAAGGGACGAGTATGCCAAGGTGGGCCCGATGGGCAGAGGGTATGTGGAAGTCTTACTTCAATCATCCTAAGGACTTATCCTCGCAAGTCTATGACCTGAGTTAATCATGCAACCACATGTCTAGTATGGGACAGCCTAACTGATTAATTTGCAATGTCTTAGTTTGGTACTATCATTGGCAGTGTGAGTTCCCGAGTTATGGAGTAATTCACAAGGTGCAAGAGGGGGGACTTGATTGTGGTTTTCAGACCCACCAGTGTTGAAACCTTAGCGGCTAGTATCAGGTTAAGGTAGTGCATTGTAAAGGCTTTGTTATAATCACTCGCCTTTGTGGTGTATGGTTGTATCGTGTGGGTAAAGTGCATAACCTCTGTAGAGTGTAAATCTATTCGAATAGCCGTGCTCGCGGCATTGAGCATTGTTTGGGAATTACAGTTAAGGGTTAGCTTAATTAAATGAAAAACCTGGTTCGAATGGCGGGATTGCCATATGGAAGGTTGGAATTTGACTTAGGTGTGAAAACTTGGTTTACTTGAGAAACGTTGATTCTATCTATTACTGTTATTTGTTTTACAGTCTTTACAATCTATTTATTGTATTTGTTTATAAATACTGCTTATTGCAAAAATAGTCATAATAGCCTTTTCCTTTGGAATAAGCCTTGCATATAGATACATAGAATTGCAGTCTGTGCACAACTTGTTGAGTGCTTTATGTACTCACCGTTGCCAAACAACAACAATCAACAGTTGAAGAGTCTACACCTTTGTTGGAGGAGGAGTTCCAGGAGGACACGAGTCGTTAGGGTCCGAGCCTCGTCAGTTGCCTGTGGTGAATTGATGAGTCATCTACGTCTTCTATTTCCGCTGCTTATTTCTTAGTTTATATTTCAAATCTAGCCCTGCGTGGCTTAATAATGTAAGTTGGTCATAAGATCATACACTTAGCTATATCAATAAATGGAGTATTACTATTATTATCGTTGAGTATGATGTGATATGTACCAATGTTAAGCTGTGTGCACTAGCATTGATCCTGGGGCTAGTGCGATAAACACGGTAGGTTCGAATCAGTGGATTCGGGTCCTTACAACTACCCTTCCACATCACTTTTTGTCATATGAGGATCATCCTTAGGAACATGCTGACTAGGAGCTCTTAGTTTACCATTTACATGTTACTACTATCCAGCTAGTGATCTACACCTGGTAGCAAGAATACAAATCTCGCCGAAATTCCATTTACATGTTACTACTATCCATCTAGTGATCTACACCTAGTAGCAAGAATACAAATCTCGCCGAAATTTGGTGAATTTTCTCCCAAATTTCATATTTCAGGCCACCACGAAATCCAAACTACCGCCCGAATAAAAAAAATGTAAAATTGTTTTTGAAATTACTACAATAACCCCGAAATTTCGTTTTTCTCGGCGTAATTTTGCCAAATTGCCCCAAAATTTCATGATTTTTGTCCGTTTTTCAAACTTTTAGGGCCGAAATTGATCGGATTTGGTCCAATAACCCTTAAGAAAGTAGTCTTCTACGAAAATTTGTTGAAAAACCGTAATTTTGAGACACTTTAAAATTTTGGCAGAAACACCGTCGGATTTTTATAAAATTTTAACAGCTTGATAATGATCTAAAAAATTTATGTTTCTATATTTAGTAGTGTAGGATCATATAAAAAAATGTTCAAAATAATTTAACTTCATTTGTTATCTTTAAAAAATCAAAAACTGAATGAACATAATTGGGACAATAAACTTGTCAGAATTTTATAAATTTTCTCGAGTGTGATCATGATCTAAAATTTTTATGTGAGATTAATAATTTCCTCAGTACCATTATGTATAATTTTAAAAAAATTTAAACTTTTTTTGTTTGGTCAATCAAATCTATGTAAGCATTGAACTTCATTTGTTATATTATATTTCAAAACTCAAAAAGAGAAAGACATAAATGTACTGTACCTTGTAAGAATTTTATAAATTCACTGGTGTATGATAATGATTCAAAATTTTTATGAGATCTTAATAATTGCCTTATAACCCTTCTATAAAATTTTTAAAAATTTTAAACCTTTTTTGATTGCTAAAGCAAATATATGTATCGATCATGAAGCTTTTATTAGGATGTAGCACTGTCAGAATTTTTAAAAATTATTTAAGTATGATCATCATATGAAAATTTTGTATACAAATTAATGTTATATCAGGACCATTAAAAAATTTTTAAAAAAAATTCTAACTTGGTATGATCCTTTTTTCATTTTATTCAAGTTTGCCGGTAAGCCTTTTAACAGGACAATAGCACTGTCTGAATTTTTAAATATTAATGAAGCTTGATCATCAACTGAAAATTTTATGAGAACATTAGTTATGCATCATAACCATGCAAAAATAATTTCAAAATGTTCTAATGTGGTTTGTACAATTTTTTATTCGGATCAAACTTCCCCATCAGTGTTTTATCACGACAGTAGCAATGTTTGAATTTTTAAAAATATCTCAAATGTGATAATCATTCGAAATTTTTATGGGAACATCAATGATATGTTAGGAACCTCAAAAATAATTTCAAAATTTTTCATCATTGTTTGACCCACTTTTCATCCGGTGCAAATATACCGAAATTTCGGGATTTTTCCGGTGAAATTTCGTTTTTCTCGGTAGAAAACGAATCGGATTTGAATTTTTGTTTTTGAATTTCGAACGAGATTTTTCCGAAATACCCGAATTTTGGTGAAATTTCGAATTCCGGTCCCGATCGATACTTTATCCGAAAACGAAATTTGAATCCCTGCCTGGTAGGCACCAGCTGAGTGGTGGAGATGGCGCCAGAGGATGGGTTGAACTTAATGGTGTAGGATTGGTGTCGAAGTCAGGGTTCACAATATTGATATCGTGATAATCGACCATATCGAGATTTTCGAAAATCGGTACAAAATCGAAGGGTTTCGAAATCAAACTTTTTGATGAATTTTTTTTTAAAAAAATTAGTTTTCACCGATAATCGCTCGATATGCCTCGATAATCGCTCGATATTCCTCGATAATTGACCTGAGCGATTTTATGAAATTGTATTCTTCGACGGTCGATTTTGTGAGCAATTTTCGCTCGATATGCCTCGATAATCGCTCGATATTCCTCGATAATTGACCTGAGCGATTTTATGAACTTGTATTCTTCGACGGTCGATTTTGTGAGCAATTTTCGCTCGATATCCAACGAAAATCGAGTGATATTCACATATTATCGCGATATTTACATCACATAATTTTTTTTTAAAAAAAATTAACCGGTTTACCGACCGGAATTATATACCGTACCATACGTGAACCCTGATTATCGCGAACCCTGGTCGAAGGACAACTAGCGTGAACAACCGGATTATTTGGTGCGAATAGCCAAGAGGTGGATGCGATCCATGCGTGAGGGAGAGACCATTCAAAAGCTTCAAGAACATTGACACACTGACTGAACAACCGCAGAAGCGCAAACTAGAAAAAATCCACACAAAACAAGCTCAGAGCACCAATTAGGTGAAATCATATTTTCTCTCTCTCACGAATCCAAAAGAACTCACAAGAACAAAAGTAGCAATAACAACTCTCAAGTTCCTGCAATTTTCATGTCCGAATAAATATCATCGAAAATCGTGATAAGGTGGGTAGCTAGCGAATTATACAATCCTTCTAAGAGCATGTATAATAGTCTATCTTTTAATATTATCCCTAAAGATTCTAACTCACCTAAGACAACACTAGAGACAATATCTCCAGTAACTCGTCTTTAAAATCATTCCTTTTCATCACAATTTCCCTCACACTCCATCTTTTTTTGCATTGGTTTGTGTGATCAGCAACACATTCTATTTCCTCACATCCTCTCTCCTTTATGTAGGATTTTACTGATATAGTATAGTTAAGAGAAAGCTAAAGTGTCACTATTAAAGATGTCCTTACCAGGTGAGAAATTGGCATTGGCAGTTGTTTGTGAAAAAAGCCAGCTGCTGGAGTCCGTCATGAGTGGAAATTAAAAAATTCTGGCATCCAGCCTTTTGCCAACTTGGAAAGCTCGCACCAAAATGGCTATAACTTTTGCTATTCATCTCCAAATAATGCACCATTTGTTGCATATAAAAATAGACTTCTTAAGCTTTCCCAAATGCTATATCATGCATCCTGAATATACCCAGGTTAATGACAATTTATCTGGAAATAGACATTCAGGTTCACTCTGCTCCAGATTAGTCTTTCGTAAGGTTGGTCTTCTTTTCCTCTGGACTGTACTTTATTACAACAAATGAAGAGTGGTTTGGAAGCACACCGAAGTTATTAATACGTGATAATATGATTAAGTAGTTCACCTGGTTTTGTTCTTGTTTAGCACAACCTTTTGTGATTGGACCTTGAAAATGCGGTAGAGGTGCGGCCACAGATGTTGATGTCCTCCTCAGTACCAATCCAGTACTCTCTTCGTTCGTAGATGAATGTCATTCTAGGTTCTTGTACTTTCACCAAGATATATCTACAAAATACTATATGTCGGGATCCGAATTTGCAAATTCGGACCTTCTGTGTATACCGCACTAGTCCAGGATCAAGCTAGTGCACACAGGCTCAACATAGATGCTATCATAGTCATACACAGCGGAATATAATATAACTTTAATAATTAACAGTAACTGTTGTCTTACATGATTATTGCCACACCGGGCTTATAAAAGAAATAGCAAATAAGCAGCAGCAGAAAATAAATAAGCGTAGCAGCTCCCCAGTTCACCGCAGGCAACTGACAAGGCTCGGACCCTAAGCATTCGCATCCATATAATCCTCCTCCACGAAAGGCGTAGATTCTCCTTCTTCTGAAGTTGTTGTTGGGGTGAGTACATAAAGCACTCAACAAGTTGTGCACAGCAATGCAAGTCTAATATTTTATATGCTTGGCTTAATCCAAAGGAATGGCTAATATGGCTATTTTGCAATAAAGCGGCATTTTAACAAGAATACAATAAATAGATTGAAAAGCAGTAAAACAAATACAGTAATTGATAGATTCAAAGATTTCAAGTAAACCAGTTTTCAATCCTAAATCAATTTCCACTTTCCATGGCACCTTGCCATCCCAACAGGTTTTTGTTTAACAAAAGTCTAACCCTTAACTGTAATTCCCGAGCATTGCCCAATATCGTGAGCACGGCTATTCGAATAGATTGTACACTCTGCAGAGGTTATGCATTTTACCCACACGATACAACCAAACACCACCAAGGCGAGTGATCATAACAAAGCCTTTACAATGCTACACCTAGACCCAGTACTGCTCGCTAAGGTTTCAACACTGAAGGGTTAAACCACCACAACAGGGCCCCCCTCTTGCGCCATGTGAGTTTAACCGTAAACCTGGGACTCACTATTCACCACGACAGTACCGAAATCTAGGTTTCACAAATTATTCAGCTAGGCTGTCCCATTTAAGACATGTGTTTGCAAGAAAGACTCAAGTCAAAGGCTTGCAAAGTTAAGTCCTTAAAGTGATTAAGGCAAGTCTTCTACATACCCCTGCCAATCCTAGCCCACCTTGGCACACTGCCCTTTGCCACTTGCCCTAATCTAAATCATTACCACCCCAGTTGATTACCAAGCACCACGTGCCAACAACATTTCAATCTAGTTGTGTGACCTCCTCGCCACACAACTTGATATCACTGTGTGACAACACATGACACACTAATTCTTAAATATTGTTCCATATTCCATTAGTCAAGATTAAGTATCAACATTCGGACACATGTGATGACGTGGCATGGCTAAGCAATCTATGACGGTCTAACTAGCCCATGTTGATTATCAATATTAACTAACTATTAATTAACCATCTTAGTGTACAATTAGATCATGGCATATAATTGACAAGGTATGATTTAATTCAAATAGGCATATATCTAGTTCCCAGATTAATTGAAATCATTTATACACATAAAGTATCATGCATAAAGTTTAAGAGACAAAATAGCAATTTTGTGAAATCAGGTGCAACATGGTCAAAGCACAACTTGCCTTGGAGTAGGTGCTGGTCTTGCTCTGAGCTTGGGTCTTGAAGCGACGAATCTTCCTCCGGATCACCAAGCAGTTCAACGTCTACGCGAAATGATGCCAAAATAGAAAATAAACACCAAAATAGAGAGCAACCAAACTCCAAAAATAAAATAAAATTCACCAATAAATAGATCTTGATTTTAAATTTTTTAGAAATTTGAATCACTCAAATCCGAGTTAAAATGCAAAAGATATAGCGTTTTGAAGTTTGAATAAATACTGAAAATACAGAAAAATAGAATTTTCGGTTTTTCCGAATTATTTTTCTATTGAAAAGGATATTTATTGCGCAGCGCTGACGTCAGCCCTGGCCCAGACCAATCAAGTGCTGACACGTTACCTTGGCGCACAGACCCGGTCCACGGAACCGCCTCTGGTCCACCGTGGACGTGGCTCACGGCGTCTTGCGTCACGCGCCTAACACGCGGCGCGCATCGACTGGCTGCGACGCCGCCCGTGCTAATGCTCGACACACGGTGCGCATCCGCATGACGATCTGACGGCTACCACCCTACGCACACGCGGCTCAATCCAGAACGTCTGATTAAATCTAACGGCCAGAGCTTTACCCGAGCGAAACACTGCTGATGAAGCGACGTGGCTCGATCTAAACGGTTTGGCGAAGATCCAACGGCTGCGCGAAGCTCCGAGATGCGGCGATGTCGCGGCGGCGCTGAGTTCCCGGAGACGGGGACGACTATGACCCAGACGGCGTTTCAGCGCAACTCCGGCGTGAAGAAGTGGCAGCCTCGACGCGTCGTGGAACGGCGACTCCGGATCTGGAACCGATTCGGCGGAAGGAGGCTTGACGGCGGCAAACGGCGCAAAAACTCGCGGCGGTGCTACAAAGAACTACGGCGAGCTCCTGGGCGATGACGGCGGCGAAATTGGCGAAGAGGCTAGGCTAGCAGATGTGCACTGGGATGGCGATCCTCGGGGTGCGGTCCGCGCTTTAAATAGCCTCGGCATGCGCCCAGAAAAGGCAACCTAACTTATGCGGTGGCGGCGGCAAGTCGGCGGCGGATTCGGAAACCGAATCGGAGACGACGACCGCGAGCCGTCCGATTTGCAACGAGCGGTCACGATTAGATCTCGGCCGATACAATCTGATCCGCCCATTCCAAAATCAACGGATACGATCAGATCTTTCCAAAATAACGCCGCACGCTCTTAACCGCACGATCTCGATCTAACGGCTGACAGCGCTAGGGTTTCGCGATGAAGAAAGCCGCCCGATTGAAATCCAATGGCCGAGAGCGAAGGCGGCGCGGCGGGCCGAGCGGCTGCACGCTTGGGCTCACGCACAAGACAAGATCGGGCTCGCCCAAGATCGCTTCACGCCGAATTTCTAACGCTTTTCGATTTAAAATAATTCCCGAAATTAGATTAATTCATTTAAGGCAATTAAAATATCAGGAAAAATCCAAGAAAATTCTCATAAATACTTTGAGACATTTTGAGTTTAAATAAAATATTTTTGGCAAAACTTTATTTTGACTATGCAGATATTTAATTGGTTTTCTCAAGGAGGCTAATTACTTAATTTTCAAAATAAATTCCAATAAAACCAAAAAAATCCCAATAAATCTCGAATTGCATAAATGACAATAAAATAACACTTAATGCAAAAATTGGGGTGTTACACTATATTACCCATTTTTATTATATCTTTGGATAGTGTGACTTACTGTAGTTTATGGTAGTAAACAGTTAGGAAGGCAGGATAAAAATGGAGGGTGGGCTTAAAGTACTAGGCTAAATTGATACAAACATAGCATTATACTCTTATGCAATCTAAATTCATACATGAATAGAAAGGAAGCAAAGAAAAAGAGAGAAAATACATACCTCGGTAATAAAAAGTGTATCCTCTCTAGCTCCTAGCCCCCTTCTAGCCTCCTCACCCATCCCATCCCCAATACCCTAGTCTCCTACACTGGCTCAGCAGCACCACTCCCAATCTTCCCCACCCTGGGTCAACTCCCCCAATCCCCTCACCTCTCTTTCCCTCTGAAATCCAAACCGCCATGCCACCCAACAACTGCCCTTTCCTCCCCTTCAGCCCGCTACCCACCTGAGCTCACCGCTCCTCCTCCTCACACCTCATATATGTCTAAGTATAATTATATATTACATACTAAAGAGTAATGAAATTTAATAGCAGAACATTAAAATTAATAAGTAATAACAATATATCATATATTAATAAGTAATAACAATACTCATCCATAGTCTATAGTCCTCAATTCCTCATTACCTCTCTCGATCGTCTCCTACTGTCGACGGACTCGGCAGTCGGCATAGTCCTCAATCTCATTTCTTCAGACCTCAATCAAATTCTAGATCTAGCTGACTGGACATTAATCTTCTCTAGTCAACGCCCCGACTGACCTGTCCAGACGCCTGGCGACCGCTAAGCTCCTCGTCTGCCTCCTCCCTTCCTCCTCATCGCCACTACCCGGCCAAAAGGTAGCATCCTCCTTTACGCTGCTCTCCGCACCATCGCCCAACAGCTGATGCTCGATTGCCCTCGGTAGCTCAGCTCCTCACACTGTCGCTTATAGCTCGCCATGATGCCCCGACCAATGACCACCTCGGTTGGTAGTGCCCCTCCGCCCTTTGGCCGTCCACATGGCTTGCTCCTCAGCACCGTTGCCCGATGGCCGATGCCTTCTCTGCCCTGCCAGGCCGCTGGGCCAAGTGCTTGCTCTCTGTTACACCGTCGGTCGTCGCTACTCGCTACCTAGGGCTAGGGCTTCTCCAGTTCTCCATGCCACCAGGCCCCAACCGAGTTGGCCTCAGGTGCATGAAATTCCTCTTTTTTGTGTTTTGATTCTTTTTTTCGGTGGCCTACCGGGGGGACGTGGAGTGGATTAGTGGGATGGATGTGAGACACACTTGCTACTTGGGCCTAGTGGGCTATGGAAAATGCCCTAAATCAGATTATTCTTCTTGCATTATTCATTTCTTTAGTTCGTAGCTCTGTTCTTCGTTCTTTCTTGACTCGAGCCAAAACATCCATGGAGCGGCCCCTGGTGGAGGGGGGAAGTGTTCTGGTGCCGCGGCGGAGGTTAGGCTTCAGCCTAACGACCCCCTACTGTTGCATTCGCCCTTGGTAGTAAATGACATTGAAAATAGCTAAATGAGAGAGGTATAGAAGGAAAAATGGTAAAAATTCACATCGAAATTGTAGAATGATATGTGTTTAGGAACAAAAATCAAAAGCTATAATGATATGTATTCGAAAATAGAGGTAGTATTATTCTAGCCAAAGAATTATTTCGTTTCAAAGGTAAGGCCTAAAATTTCTCTGTGCTAACGTTGATCACGCTAACATGTAACATCCCAATTTTTGGCTTTATTTGAATTCAATATGCATTTTGTGAATTTAATGGATTTTATTTGAATTTATTTAATATTCTTTATTAAGGCCTTTTGTGAAAACTAATAAAATAATGAGTAAGTTAAAAAAAAAATTTGCCAAAAATATTTTATTTGCATTCCTAAAGTCTCGAAATATTTTCTAGAATTTTTTTGGATTTTTTCTGAGATTTTTGCTATTTTATTTTAAATCGAAAAGGAATTTTAAAATCTGCGATTAGTGTTGGACCGGCCCGGTACTATACGCCCAGCCTATTCCCTACGTCGGTCCATTTTCTAGAAGGCGAAACGACAGTTGTTAGATCTCAATCGGACGGCCATTTTCATCTGGAAACCCTGAAGCATGTGTGCCATTAGATCAAGTTTGGACAATCAGGATTAAACGTATCGGTTTAAGTCATTAACTAACTGTAGCCGTTAGATGTCATCTCGGGCTCGGATTGTAACATGTCGGGTGCATCACCAGCGTTCATCAAGACATGTGCCAACTTTCTGTTCATCGTTTCCAGGGAGGACTCGGACTCAGCTACCGTGTCCGCCATGGACTCGAGGTCTGAGTTGGTGTCGTAGTAGGTGTGGGCGGCTATAAAGGTGCGCACCGGGGTTGCCAGGATCCAAGGAACCAGAACCCTAAGCTAGCTTCCCGAGGATCGCCGCTGTTTCATCAAGATCTGGAAAAGTTCCCAAGCTCCGCCGCAACAAAGACCTCTTCGATTTGTCGTCGGTGGAGATCCTTTGGGGTCATCAACTACATCGTTGAGATCGCCGCAACGAGGAGCATTTGGTGCGCGCTTAATCTCAGCCGAGGAAGCATCAGAGCGCCATCGCCACAGGAACCCTAGTCGTCGGACTGTTCAAGTCGACACCGCCGTCGCCTCAGTGTGCCAAAAGCAGAACCGTTCGCGTCAGAAGGTAGGCGACGAAGAGATATTTCCGATGGTGCCCTTTTCGCTCATCGCCGGCTACCATAGGACCATGTGACGCCGCCGTCGACATGGCGTTACTCCGTGATTACGCATGGCTCCACGTGGGTGCCATGCCAGCAGGTTTGAATACGTGTCGCTGGCGTGGCAGCCTCGTGTTGCTGATGTTGGCGATAGCGTGTAGCGCTTGCGGGCTGACTGTCAGCCGTGGAATACATAGACTCGGTTCACGGAGACTAGGCCATGGACCGTGGACCTGGTCCGTGGACTCAGTCCATAGACCAGGGACATGTGTCAGTCTGTGAATGGATCGGATCAGGGTTGACGTCACGGTTGCGCAATAAATCAAATTTTCAGTACAAAAATAATTCGGTTAATTATTGAATTTTTTATTTTCTTTATTTTCAAATCTTTCGAGAGCCCGTTCTTCCTCATACGAGCTCCGATTGAGGCGATTCAAATTTCTAATTTCTTTTAAAATTAAGATCTATTTAATGGTGAATTTTATTTGGTTTTTAGAGTTTATTTACTCTCTATTTTGGTATTTATTGGTATTCTCTCTCGTTACGCGTAGACATCGAAGTGTTCGGAGAGTCTGAGGAGGATTCGTTGACTCAAGACCAAGTTCCAAAGTAAGAGCAAGAACTTTTCCAAGGCATGTTGTGCTTGATCATGTTGAACCCAGTTTATAAAATTGCTATATTGTTTTACTTTATACATGATAGTTTATGTGTATAACTGTTTCAAAATAGTTTGGTATCTAGTTAATCTACCTAATTGAGTTATATCCTACCTTGTCATTTGTATACCATATGATTAATTGTCACCCTAGATTGGTTCATTACTAGTTGATTAATATTAAAATTAACATGGGTTAGTTAGACCGTGTTAGTATGCTTAGCCAGGCCATGTACAACACATGTCTTCGGAATATAAAAAATTAATCTTGATTAATAGAATATGGAACATGTTTATGTAATTGGTGTGTCGGGTGTTGTCACATAATGATGTTGAGTTGTAGTGACGAGGAGGTCACGCAACGATATTGACTTGTTGATAGTACATGGTGCTTGGTGATCAACTGGGGTGGTAATCAAGATTGGGCAAGTGACAATGGGTAGTGTGCCAAGGTGAGCTAGAAGGGCAGAGGATATGTGATAGTCTTGCCCTAGTCATCTTAAGGACTTAACCTTGCAAGCATTTGACCTGAGTCAAATATGCAACCACATGTCTGGAATGGGACGGACCTAGCTGTGTGAGGTTCGACCTTTTTATGAACTCACATGACGCAAGAGGAGTGCTCTGAGTGTGGTAACCAGTCCCATCAATGTTGAAACTTTAGCGGGTAGTACTAGGTTAAGACAGAGTATTATAAAGGCTTTGTCATGACCTCTTGGCTAATCGCCAAAGGAAGCGTGAAATTAGAGGCTAAAGAGGGAGGATTATGTCGTGTGGGTAAAGCGCACATCCTCTGCAGAGTGTAAAATCATTTGGATAGCCGTGCTTGCGGTATTGAGCAATGCTCGGGAATTATAGTTGAGGGTTAGATTTTGTAAAATAAAAACTTGGCTAGGATAGCAGGTTGATATTGGAAGGTTTGAAAACTTGACTTAGAGCTGGATGCCATGTTTACTTGAGAAATATCTAAAAGTTACTTATTACTGTTATTTATTTTATTCTTTCAATATACTTATTGTATTCATTTATAAATACTGATTTATTGAAAAATAGCCATGATAGTCATTCCTTTGGAATAAGCTTGCATATAGTTATGTTAGAATTGCATTCTGTACACAACTTGTTGAGTGCTTTAAGCACTCATCTTTACCAAACAACAACATCATCAGCTGAGGAGTTTACACCTGTTCTGAAGGAGTACTAGGAGGAGGTGAATGTTTAGGGTGCCAGCCTTGTCAGTTACCTGTAGTATACTGAAGGGTCATTTACGTTTTCTATTCCGCTGCAATATCTTAGTTTAATGTTCTTAGCGCGTGGTTTAATCATAAGGTCACTCAATAAGTTATATTCAATATATGGAATCTTTTATTATGTTTTCGTTGTGTATGATTGTTATATTCATCTATGTTGACCCTATATGCAGTAACGTGATTCTAGACTAGTATAATATAGACAGAAGGTCCGAATTTACATATTCAGATCTCGACATAACAATAGCAACAAGGCCATCGATTGGCAAACAAAAAACATGCGGCTTGAAGGACTCGAACTCAAGATCTCAAAATTTCACGGGCACACGTACACCACTGAGCTACGAAGCTCTTCTTGGCTTACATTGATTCTTCGCTGGTTATCAAAGATAGAGTACAGGCCTTAATTATACAGTTTACTGTTGCTCCGACTAAAACACGTACTCGGTTTGCTTCAGCTTGATCTATACTTCACCCTGGCCGGCTACACATGCAAGGACCGAGATGGACTCAGACTACATCTCATAATCTACTCGGACTCAAAGCTTTCTAAACTAAAACTTTCCTAATTACAAGATTAACTCTATCAATCATTCACTTAATCTTGTAACACAACTCTAACTTTTTTAGACAATTGGTCTCAACTACGATTTGCCCAACACATACTCGACATAGAAATGCATCTCCAAGGAGTTCCGCCTTCTTGCTAACCATACCACCGGTGACGCACCTCGCCGACGATTACGACCTTTTGCTTCAGCTCCAATTGTCTTTTCACCGGTAACACAACTTTACAGTGATGCAGACTCGCATTAGAATTTACTCACGAGAGAATTTGGACACACCTACAGGAAATCTCATGTACACACAGCGAAAACGATGGCCACAACTCCTCAACATTCTGGACTCATCTTCGACGAACTTGACTTTGGACGGCGAACACATCTTCTCAATGTCCTTGGCTTGACTTAGCACACGTAGTGGCTTCCTTTTGATTTTCTCGTGCAGCATGATCTCTTCTGATGCGCACGACATCTTCGAAGGAACTCGCACATGTGTATTTTGTGAACACGACTGGCACAAAAACTCATGCACACGCTCGTACATGTATGGACTCAACTACATACATGACCACAACACCAACGTGCACACATATGTAACACACATCCTACGTGCACAACATCATGCGAACACACACATTCTACATGCACGAATTCACCCTAAATGCATGACTACCAAAAACATGAATACATGCATGCAAGCAACTATTCCAATGTGCTAACATATAAACGTACACCGTTGACACCACTAGCCTAACGAACTGACTCATACATGCATGGACTCGTCTATACACACCTGGGTCGACGAGTTTGTGTTGCTCGTCATTGGCTCCGTTGTGCCAAACCTAGCAATGGCCTGTCGCCGTTGGCCGACGCACCCGCCAGCCACCGATTGCCGCAACGCCATTACGTCCGCACGCACCCTGCACGTCACCTCGATGTGTTGGTGCAGCGCCTCAAGCAACCACCTCGGTTAGCACTGAGTGGCCTCTGAGTGGCCACATATTTTCGTCTCGCTCCCGTCGTCGTTGCCGCGTGCTTCGCGCCTCTGCGTCTTCCTGATTGCGTGCGTGCGTCGGGTGTATGTCTCAGGTGGCTGCACGGCTATGCGTGCATCTGGATGATCATCTTTGTTTTCTAGTCGAGCTCTTGTTCTTGTTGCACGCTTGTTGGTTGAAATCACAAAATCAATTGCTTGTTGCTTCCTGCACCACCTTTGCGCCGAATGATCCAATTTCCTGTGCTCTGATACCAATTGTTGGAACACAATGTGCTCTCTGATACCAATTGTTGGAATACAAAAAAAACATACGGTTCGAAGGACTCGAACTCAAGATCTCTCAATTTCGCTAGCAAACGCACGCCACTGAACTACAAAGCTCTTCTCGGCTTACATTGATTCTTCTCTGGTTGTCCAAGATAGAGTACAGGCCTTACTTTTATAGTCTACTGTTGCTCAGACTAAAATATGTACTCGGTTTGCTTCAGCTTAATCTATAGTTCAACCTGGCCAGCTACACACGCAAGGACCGAGATGGACTTAGACTACATATCATAATCTACTCGGATTCAAAGCTTTTCAAACTAAAACTTTTCTAATTACAGGATTAACTCTATCAATTAATAAGAGCAACCTTTTTCTCCAAGATGGATCCCACCAAAGTTTTAAAAAATAAATAAAACCTAGCAGTATCAAAACTCTCTCTCTCCTGACACCACACCCACCACCCCCCTCGAAGATCTAAGGTGAGGGAGGCCACCTGATTCGGCTTGGACGGACAAAGAAACCACAGAGTGTGAAGTCACGTCGGTCAAAAAAGCGACCATACATGCGGGGTGTCGTGATGTGAGCATCTTTGCCTATGCCTAGTCTACTCGGCCGACAAAGCACTTGTGAGTAGTCTACTCGGTCCAACAAAGCTACGCGCCCGTGAGTTGTCTAATCGACCGAAAAAGCGAATCCTTTTTAGAAGGCTGATATACATATAAATTGTTGAAAGATGTGTGGTTTTTAGAAAATTACTAAATTACGCACAGGATTAGTTTAAAATTCCAGCAAGGCATGACAAAAATTCTAGCAAGTGTAAAAACACAATGAAATATATAAAGTGCCCATAACAATAATAATCACAATTCACAATTATGAATGTATCACAGATATAAACAAAAAGATGAAATACCCACGTGATGAGGTAAACATACTTTTACGCCGTGCAAAGAAATGAGATATCTCCAAAGAACTACACAAGTCCAATGTAAAAAGAAAGCAAATGAACTTTTCACTTACGGAGAAAAAAGGGCACTTGTAGAAGACCGGTCGTTATTTGCCTTTCACACGACAATTAGGGCAATCAACTCGCCTTGCGCTGGGTAAGCGCACGGCCCTCCGATTCCCCGAGCTCGCCGATTGAGACATGGCCTTTGGAGGAAAGGAATGGGATGATGATTAGGATATGTGCAGCAGCTTGTATGAAGGCCTACTTATAGAGGCAATGGCATACAATCGGATTATGTAATGTCCATATAATATCTTTCTTCGTGTTAGGTTCTTAGGGCCTCATATTGAAATGACAACTCGATCGACAAAGCGCTACCTATGACTTGTGTAATCTCTCGACAAAGCTACACACCCGTGAGTTATCTAATCGTTCAAAAAAGCCGGAGCCACGGAGGCTAAAAATGCCATAAAGCACATTAACATAACTACTGGACTTATGCCTGTATCAAGGTAGTTGGTCTGTTAGGCCTAGATGACGGCGAAGGCAGGGATTGATCTTTACTCGTCTTTGTAAAGGGTATTTCATTACGAACAGTTCATTTGGAGAGAGTACTTGAAGCATGACATCAAAATGTAAGTTTTGTACCCGCGTATCACGAAGGCCATGCAAGCGGAAGAAGAGCGTGCAACGCTCGGCGTCTTCCGCCCTGCTACCGCGTGACGGCACAGGAGATAAAGGTCGAGTGCCTCGCCACCGCACCGCATGGCAACGCCCTTTGTGGCGACCGCATGTCAATGCCCTCATGATGCCCTTAGACTCGTCCATGATCGATAGTAGAACCCGACTAGACTAGACTTGGCGGTGGGCCTCCTCCGTATTGCACCGAACTTTCCTCAAAGATACGGCTCGCACGCCAATCTTGCAGAAATACATGATTAGTAATTGAAATGTGAATTGAGATGTAATGGATGGTCGTACCGCTTCATCTTGCCGTCTTTATGCAGGTGTAGGTTGCCGATAAACAAAAGATGAAATAATGCCATAAAGCACATTAACATAACTACTGGACTTATGCCTGTATCAAGGTAGTGCCATATTATTTCGTCTTCATGCGAGTCTCGAATGGTTATGAAACTTCGAGTAAACTCTGCGAGGTCCTGCCCTTGCCCATCCCAAGTAGGCAGCGTCCACGAAGCCCGTTGTGGGAGCATCGATTAGGTGTCCGGCGTGAAGACTACATCATTAGTATACGGGTGAATGGGCTCCTGGAATGCGCGCCAACAGAAAATGCTCCCAAGACCATAATAATGCGACAAGGTGTAGCATCAGCGGGCTCCTCCCGTTGTCTTCACACGTGCCGCGACAATCCCCAATAGAGTGGCGCAAAGCACAGCCGATCCAAAACAGATTGAGGACCTGCGTCGGCGGGCGTCGGCCAAAGCCTCCGCGATGTGGATGTAGGGTGGGTGACATCTCCCGCGATGAAGGAAACAACACCACCAAACAGAAGCGGTACGCGAATAAGGTGACTCCTCACGCGGCCGAGGTGCGCCCGGTTGACTCTATTCGCCAGACACGTAAGAGCAACCAATTGTATTTCATTCAGATTACTGATTGCCCCTGCTGCAGCTAAGATGGCTTTGAGCCCTTAGTGTTGAATACAGTGATTATGTTCCTATGTTCTATGGCATTGTTCCATTTCAGTATTAATCTCTATGGTGCAAGCGTATTGTGGTTCTTATGTAAAAATTTATCTACTTCATTACGATTTTATACTAGCCGGAAACTTTGATATACCTTCTGAAATTTCGAAATTTTCTTTCCTTAGTTTGGAAAACAGTTACTAAAGCCAAAAAAATTCAACAGTAAACTTTATACCATTCATCCAAATGGACAACTGATAAGCGTGTTAATTATAACTAGCTTTAACTAAGCAGCTCTAATAAGATAATCATGTAGCTATTGTCCCTTGACATCAAGAAAGTGGGAACTTGCAAATCAATCTCCAACCCATCGTTTCCAGCAGACTAAAAATAGATCTTGATGGGGGCATTCCCATTTATTGAAAAAAAGCACCAACACAACATCTCAGAATAGAGGGAGTTAACCAGTAAAATTACCTGACTCCAGAATAGTTGTAAGATCCTCTGCAGATGGACTAGGGTTACCAGCAAGGGTGGGAAGCAGATATGCAGCAACGAACTTCATTCTGAACATATCAGAGAGACATTTCAACTTGGTTGAAGAGCATAATTATTCAACCATCAAATGGACTAAAATAACATGGCAACCTGTTGGCACCAAAAATATGAAGTGGGGTTTATCGGCCACAACACACCTGATGAACGCTAGGTTCAGTTGATTAAGGTGTGCCAACCGATTTGATCCTACAATCGGTAAGATGAATATATGATATGCTCAAAGCCGATCGATTGCAAGACAATCGGCTTAGATCTAAACAGCTAAAAACCGATTAAATCGACGGGTAACGATAAGTCTAATTAACCGGTTAGGGCTAATCAACAAAATCGAAAAAAGATCAAACCTGATGGCGTAACTGATGGAGATCAACAATCGACGATACACAACTTTATTGATCAAGATCAAATTACAGAACTTCTAAATTACAGGAACTATTCCTAGTCGACAGGAAAAATAGATGAAAGTAATAAGTTGGTTGATTGTGTTGTGTTGTGTTTTTTCTTTTGCTTGCCTATGACTATCTTTTATACCCATCAGCCAATCGTATCCCATTACAACACGTTACAACACATGATCCGTATCGGCCTTAATCCGGACGGTTTCTCTTTGAAATCTTCACCATAACCAAATTTGTTTGAATCTTTTCATGCTTACACGTCGGTTATGATACATTGATTTTATCCTGCCGATTTTAACCATACCTGCCAAATTTTGGTGCAAACATATGCCCCCCATTTTTGAGAAATAACTTGTTATCTTCCAAAAATCTTAACCATCGGCTTGCAGAATATCGGCTTGGCAAGAAACCTCACTAGTAACCACTGCATTAATGGCGCCGTAAAAATCTCATTATGGGTATTGTGCGTTTTAACTGCACACGTCGCTTCAAAATCCTTCCCGCCGTTTCACTTTTACCCTTTGTATAAATATGCGGACCCCACATGGTTATTCTCACACGCTCAAGCTCTCTGGACGTCTGCAATCAGCTTCTTCTCTTCAACTAACAAGTCCTTCAGTGCTCGTCTCCGCTTGTTCTCAATCGGCTTTCCCCTAGATCGACTGAATGGATTCCACCCAGGTACTCATTCCGATCCCTGACAGCAATGACCAATTCTACCTAGGACCAGTAGGAAGTTTAGATACCGATACAGTTATAAACGAAGAAGTCCCTCGTCTCCCGTTGTCGGCTGCTAGTCACAATATAGAGGGTTGGAGTAAGAGCTTTAGGGCTTGGCCGACAGCGCTCAAAGGATGAAAGAGCTGGTTCAATCGGGTAGCGACCCAAAAGAGAGATATATGGGAGAGAATGGGGATAGCCGAGTGCCTCCCTCTTTGCTTAGCCGATCTAGAGGCCAATGAGTCCTTAATGACCACAGCTTGCTATTTCTGCTCAGATACATTTAATGCTTTTATGTTCCGTACCGGTCTTGTAGACCCAACTCTCCTGGACGTGGCTCAATTATGTTGCCTGAGGTTGGACGAAGAGCAGATATCGGCTTATAGTGCCAAGCCCAAGTACAAACTTATTAGATCCAAAGGTGAAGGGTGGACCAAGTATATCAACAATAACAACAAAGTGCATGGGCCAGTATCGGACGAAGAACATGTAGCTTTTCTCAATCTCTGGCTAGATCGATATCTGTTCTGCGGTGCTTCTCTTGGGCTGACTCAGGTGTACCAAACCATAGCAGAACAACTGGTGGAGGGCCGTCGGCTAGCCTTAGGAAAGATGCTATTGGGAGCGGTATACCAGATGATGAATGTAATAAGGAGTTGGCTTTTTACGGGGTTCGCTAGTTTCTCTGTCGGCAACATAGGCAGTCCCTTTGGTTCATTCAGACCTGGCTGTATTGTCTGTTCAACCAATCATTCAACTTGAATCCTTCAGAAGACACAGCATTTCCATGAGAAGACAGTCCAGAGGGCGAGATCCCTCAATTCAAAGCCAGTCGATCAAACGGGGAAAGATTTATGATGTGCTCTGGGAATGAGACAAGGATTATGCCCATCGGCTCAAGGAAGTGCCTAGCTTTCTTTCTTCAAATCGACAATGAAGACTTCAAGCACTAGGACTTCTTCAGTTATAGTGGAGTGGCCGATTTTCCATGGCCATCATTCTTGCATCTAGAAGCTGACAACTCTTTGATGCCTCGGAGACCTTGAATTTTTACAAGATTTTCATCTCTCCAAGCATTCTTCATGCCAGCCTTAATACGAGAAATCAGACGTTTTAGCCGTCCTACGAATTCCACCACCCCTCCATTTATGCTAGGCAGCTGGGCTTTGGGCAAGTGATCCCAAGTCTCCCTATGCTTGATCAGCTTCAGCCAAAAGCTCACGTTCGCAATGCAGCTGCGGCTAATATAGTACTGGAGATAGCCAACGAGCATCAAATTAATGAATTGCCACATTTCTTCTTGAACACTCGTCGGGCAGGCCACTTTTCTTCTTGGTGGCTATCAATCGCAGAAGCACTATTCTTGGAGAGGACACCATCAGTTGTTATTAATGCATTTTTCCCAAATCTACCCGAGCCAACGGTAGCATCTGACAGCGATTCGAGCGATGAGTCTAGCTCCTTCGGGCATACTAACACAAGTTTAGTAGATATTACTGGAGAGATATTGGCCAAAATAAATCCTCTTTTCTTATTCTTCTTTTACCAAGTGCTTTTAATAATCGGCTTTCTCCCTTTTGTAGACCAAAGCTGCGGGCAAGAAGATTGCATCCGAGCCATCGGGCAGTGTGCAACCCAGCAAGCGGCCCCATCAAGCAATGGGCCTCACGGGCTACACTTTCGGCACTCTGGGAATTCAAAGCCCCTCACTGTCGGATATTGAAAGGCAACAACAACCCAGTAAGTACTTTTTAATCGGCCAGTGCTTTACCCTGTGTATTCTTTTAAAAACTAACACTTAGTCGATCATTTACAAAGAAGAAGTGTGCTAAATATGTAAAGAAACCCGCTAACAGAAGCGCCAAGCCTCAAGAGTAGAGTGGCGAGAGCCTTCCCCATTCTCCTCACGGATCGGCTATGGGAGAGGTAAGTTTCTTTTTATATATGATGAGTATATCTGTCTGTCGGCCTAACCCATTTTAATACTTTTCTCAGCCGACTTCATCGATACAAGTGGTCAACATTTTGGTTGATCTGCCCGACACGTCTCTAGAGGCTCCGCCACCTTCTTCTTAGCCAACGCCGCCTACTCCCTCTGCTCCTGTCCTGGCTTCATTGGACCTGACAAATCTGCTAGGGTTCTCTCTGGACGATCTCGTCGATTCGGAGATCATAGCCACTGACGATTATTCAGTGGACATCCGCAAAATCCTTGAAGTGTCAAAGGAGGCATCGGCTGCAGTAACTTCTGCACTGAGTATGCAGGAAAGGCTTAATAGTCTTTTCGATCAAATCATGAAGCCAGAAGCCGATCTCCTGAACAACACACAGCTCCTCCGGGATGCTATGGCTGTGGTAGAAGCCGATCTGCCTCTGGAAGCTCTGAACGCACTCCTAAATGCCTGCCACTCGGATGGCAAAAAAGCAGAGGTCGTGGTGGCTAGGGCCTGAATCGCTCAGAAAGAAGCTCAGGAAGCCAATCAAAGGCTTCTTAACAAGAGGGTGACGGAGGCCAAGGCGAAGAAAAATAAGTTTGATGCTGATACCTTGGCCCTCAAGACCAACAAGGCAGCCATCCAAAAGCTGGAGTCGACCAAGAAACTCCTAGAGGAGGAGCTAGCCAATTTAACCAAGCAGATAGCCGACGGCCAAGCCATGCTCACTGCAACAGCCACGTCCATGAAAGATCAGAGACACGAAATCATCTGGCCGTTGCTGGAGTTAGGGAGCAATCGGCTAAGGTGGTTCCTGTACTTGACAGTGCTCAGGAAGATCGAAGGACTATTGATGAGGTGTAGGAAATCATCGCTAAGGCGACGGGCGCATTATCGGCTTTGGGTGCTAGGCTTCTTGGCTCTGGCTTGTAATCTGTTTCTTTGCAATGAATGTAAAATTGGAAGACGTTGACCTTCTCAAAACAATGCTTTTGGAATATTTAAGTTATTGTAATCGGCTATTTAACCGATTTATTATCATTCTGCTTTCATATGTTTCATAATTTAGCATCTTGGCCAAAATTAACTGCACCAAGTTAATTTGGCCTTTGTGGCGAAAAAATTTCTCATAGCCGATTAGGAACCAATCCAAACGTTAGTATAATATTTTTTTAAGTATTTTCTGTTGATCGCCTTGGGGAGCACAATTCCCTCCAACGTGTCCAGTTTGTAGCAATTTCCATTGACAAGCCGATTTACCTTATACGGCCCTTCCCATGTAGGTGACCAATTACCGAATCGGTCATCCCTAGAACTGACAGGCAATATAGTTTTCCAGACCAAATCGGCTTCGCCAAAAGACTTAAGTACTACCTTTTTGTTGTAAGTTCTAGCGACCCTTTCCTTATTCTTCTTAAGCTGATCCAATGTACACAAACGCAATTCTGTCAAATCGTCTAAGTTGTCAATCATTAACTCTTGGTAACTCTGAGCCGACAAATCATTTTGTTTGGCTACTCGTATAGAATCAATGTTTATTTTCACTGGTAAGACGACTTCTTGATTATAAACTAGCTGATAAGGCGAAAGTTTCATTGCCCCTTGGTATGCTAGCCGATAGACCCCTAATGACTCCGACAACGTTGAGTGCCAATTCCTAGGTTTCTCGTCAATTTTTTTAATCAGCTTGATCAATGTCTTATTAGACGATTCAGCTTGTCCATTGGCTTGGGCATAATAAGGTGATGAGTTCAACAACTTGATACCCAAACTCTTTGCAAAATTTTGAAACGCATCGGACATGGACACAGTGCCTTGGTCAGTTGTAATGGTTTGCAGGATTCCAAACCGATGTATAATATGTTCATTAACAAACCCGATAGCTTCGACACTTGTAAACTTCTTGAGTGGTATGGCCTCAACCCATTTGGAAAAATAATCAGTCACGGCCAAAATGAATTTGTGGCCTTTACTTGATGTAGGAAATATTTGCCCGATTACATCTATACCCCAGCCTCTGAATGGCCAAGGCTTAATAATGGGATGCAAAGCCAATGCTGGAGCCAATTGTATATTACCAAATTTTTGACAAGTCTGGCATCCTTTCTGATACTTAAAACAGTCTTCCAACATTGTCGGCCAAAAATATCCTGTATGCCTTAGCATCCATTTCATCTTATAAGCCGATTGATGGGATCCACATATACTTTTGTGTACTTCACCCATTGCCACTTTAGCTTCATCGGCTTGAAGACATCTTAAAAACAAACCCTCTAATGTCCGATAATATAACATATCATTCAACATGACATATTTTAAAGCCTGCCGCCTAACTTTGCGCTCTGCCGGCTTGGAAGGATCAATTAAGTAGTCTTTTATTTTCAACCTCCAGTCAACAGCATTAGCGCACATCACTGATTTCTCAATCGGCTCAGGCATTTGAGGTCGGCCAAAGTCCGTATAGCCCGATGCCTACTAAGGTAGCAAGTTAGCTCTACTGTTCATTTCCCGAGGAATATGACTAATGGAGAACGAAGTGAATGAGCCGATTGCAGCAAGGCATTGGTCTAAGTATTTAATCAGAATTTTGTCATAGCATTGATATTCTCCTTTAATTTGCTCCGATATTTTCCAGTAACTGTAGGCCTTTAAGTAACGCTTCATATTCTACCTGATTATTAGAACATCGGCTGTTTAGCTGAAATAAAAATTCAAAGCTATGTCCCTTAGGCGAGATAAGCACTATTCCTATACAATCATCTTCTCGACATACTAATCCATCAAAGTACAGTTGCCAAGGGGCTACACACACCAGATCGGCAGTAGACTCATTAACTATTATAAAATGGGCTATTACCTGCCCTTTAACTGCATTAGCCGATTCATACGTTAGGTCAAACTCGATGAGCGCATATGCCTATTTACCAAGTCGACCATGCAAAATTGGAGCTAACAACATATATTTTATAACATCGGTTTTACAGATAACCTTACAAGTCGATGCTAAAATATAATGCCTTAGTTTTGTATAAGCAAAATACAAAGAGAGGCAAAGTTTTTCTACAAAGGGATACCTGGTTTCAGCATCGATTAATCGTCGGCTTAAATAGAAGATACCCGCTCTTTGCAATCAACCTCTTATACTAAAACAGCTCCAATAGTTTCTTCTTCACCCGATAGATATAAATTGAACAGTACTCCCTTTTGTGGCGCAGCAAGGACTGGAGGGTTGGTCAAATATTCTTTGATCTCATCAAAAGCCTTCTGTTGATCAGTGTCGACTTTTGTAGCCGGCAATAAAATTTGGCGTAGGCGCTAGATCTCAAACTCAAAGGTCACACAAGACAAGGGGTTAGACAGGTTCAGGCCCTCAGCGATGGAGGTAATACCCTAATCCTGTGTGCTGTGCTCTGAGGCTTGATTACTTAATGAATCAATGATCGGATCCCTATGGTGTTACCCGCCCTCTCCCTTATATGCTGGGGGTGGGGCAGCTTACAGAGTCCTGATCGGTTAGGAGATTCCGATCGGTTATTAGATTCTAGTCGGTTACAGGATAGAGTTTACATCTTTGTCTACCCTATCAACGACTCGGATTACAATTGTATCTTTTATATCTTAATATACATAATTGTCTATAGGATGTGCCCCCTCTTCCATACGGCAACAAGGCTTGGTGCGGGGCACAGCCCTTGGGCCTGTCTTCTCCTCAGGTGATGTTGGGCCGGTTATGGAGATACCTGGTTTCATATATTCTACAGTAGCCCCCGAGTGATTCATAATCCAATTGCTATGCTTCCAGCTAGGCCCCAACTTGAATCATTGTTCTGAACTCGCTGTACAATCCTCCGACTGGTTTCTTCATGTGATTTGAAGGCTTCTTCTTGTGGCGAGTGGATTATGAAGGACTCAAATATAACCCTTGATTTTTGCTTCAACTGAATATAATCTTCTGTCAGATGAATTTGTTGTGAGTGGCCTCGCGGACCTGACCCATATTTCAGACGTGGATTGAATACTTCTCCCCACCCGAAGCGAAGCTTTAATATCTTTTCTTTTCATGGATAACCATCGGACGGTCTTCGAGATTGTCTTAATTTTCTGTGTCAACTCGAATTCCGAAAACCCCTTTGGCTTCCGAAACTGTATTAACTCCAAAGCTCCTCGGCTTCTGTTGTATGTACTTCATCCTCACTGCACCGGCTATAAAAGGCGATCAATGCTTCTGGGATGTATTCCTTCACGCTTAGTTCTCACCTTATTGCTTCAAGCTTCTTTCTTCTTCTTGAGGAACTTCAAATACGATCGAGACGACCCCGAGCTCACCGAGCTATGGGAGGATTTCGACCGTGCCATGGCGGAGTGGGAAGAGGATAAAGCCGCCGCCCTTGACCGCATTACTGTCGACACCTTCCTGGAGATCTTCCCAGCCTTCTTTAGGGCCAGGGAGGCCCTCGTGGAGGCATTGGGTCACGTGCGTCGGGGTGAAGTGTAGATCCCCTATAAATGTAATACTTTCCCGGGCATAATGCCCGGTGAACTTTTTATACATAAATAAAGATGTACCTAAAGGATTGAGATGGCGAACAGAGGGGGGTGAATGGTCGCAAATAAATTTTCCCCCAAAATACTCCAACAAAAACCTCGACAAGATCGCTCAAATGAAATCGTGAAAAACCCAAAAAACTAGACAACTATGTGTACCCCTAGATTGCATGGATAAGTACCAAAAATATGTGGGGATTTTTGAGTCATAATCCTGGTTGTCTAGTGTCCAATATAAAGAGGAATCAATCCAACTCTTGCTTTTATAAAGCAGATCAATTCAAATCACAAAAGTCACTTTCAGAAAAGCAAAAGCAGAGTTTCCAGAAATTATCCTCAATTTGAACAGGAGGTTGGTGGGTTTCTGAGGCTCACAAAATTTTCATAATTTTTCTCCCTATGAGAATTAGAGTAGTGAATAACTCCACCAAATTTATCCTAAAAAAGCCTTACAAAAAAAACAGGAAAAATCGAAGAACACGGTCAGTCAAGAACTTCGAGCAGAAAGTTTGGGGCTCGGTTTTCACCTCATGGCGCCCAAACTGTGTAACAAGTGAACTCAAAATTTTTGCTAAAGGTGTATATCAGAGTCCCTCACCTTCTCCAACAAGAATCACTTAAAAAGGATTTTTATAGATTTTTATAAAAATCAAATACTAAATGCTGCGCAAAGAACAAGTTCTAAACAAAGTTGAAACTTGAAAGAAAAGATGTTCTCTACTCAATCCAAGAGTGCAAAAGAGATGTAAAACCATATGAACACACTCAAAACATCCAAGATCAACAGCATTTAGAAGGAGCGGAGGCAAATCCAAATTGCGTGAAAGTAAATTGCGAGAATGTAATTGCGGGAAAGTAAATGCTGAATTTAAATTGCGTAAAGTAAAGACATAATGTAAATGCGCAAAATAAATTCAGAGTTGGATGGATAAAACTTTCATTTCTGGAAGGAGAGGTTACAAAGCCTCACTTTCATGTGGGCAAAGCTCAAAGGAGCATTCAAAAACCTTGGGAAGGAGGCTACCCCTCCACCCCTATTTATACTACTCTTGGGCCACCTACCACCCTTGGATGAGTCCCTCAACCCTAGAGCACTCATCTAAGGGCTAGGATTAACCCACACACACAGCCATGCAAGGGCTAACCCAAAACCCACACACATACCGGGTTTTCTTGCACGGTCTTCAAAGCATACTACCTAGACCCGCTAACCTATCAACTAGACCTCAATCCGACGGCCCTCATTGATCCACGCGGCATCTAGCTAGCATCATCTCCTTTTCTTGTCTTCTTGACTTGTCCGGACTCCGTCTCCGATCTTCTTCCAGCGATCTCCCAACCGTCTGGGCCTCCGACGCTCCTCGCCTAGTCCCGGTCATCCTCCGCCTCACCATGACCTAGCACCGTCGCCCTGCAACCATCAAAGATAAGGAAAAACCTTTCACATAGCAATGCCCACAAAGATATTCAATGATTATCCCAAAATCATTAATCGATTATAATTGCTTTCAATGGTCCGGTGCTACTACCCCTACGCCGGTAGCACTAAGAAGAGCAACCAACACTCAAATTGCTTCAAATCCAATTCAATTCAAAACAAATCAAGCTCAAAACTCGTCAATTACTCATCACACACAAGGATAGACCTCCACATGGTCTTTCAATCTCTCCCTTGATAAGTATATTGACAAACACATGAAAAGGCATAAGTTTTGAGTTTGAATAAAAGAGAAGAAAACAATTTGAATGCAAAGCCAAACTTGGTCCAGAATAAGAAAATAAGATCATGACCAAGTTGGCAAAAAAGGGATTTTAGAGCTAAACTTTAGAGAGAGCAAGTTTTCAACAAAAACTCTAAAAGATCCAATAAAACTCACAAGGAACACTCGAATATGCTTATGATCATAAAAATTTGCAATTGTCACAAAGATCATAAGAACCAAAGTGGATTAACATTTTTCCTTTGAAGATGCCTTTTCTACATTTTCTCCCCCTTTTGGCAATATAGGCATCAAGAATTTTTTTTTATTTTCTCCCCCTTTATATATGTATGCATGAAATGCATCCTAAGTGAGCTTTGAGAATTATCCAAGTGATCATAAATGCAAGATATGACACCAAGCTAGTCAATTTAGAAAATGACTGAACTAGGATGTCTTCAAGAACAAATTCATTTTGCTCACAAGCTTTGTTTACAAGATTTTATTTTAGCAAGATTTGAACAAGTGCAAAACTTAGCAAAAGTTTCAAAGCTAGAAGCAAACACCACTCATAGGATCAAATGGAAAACCTAGAGTTCAACCTACTCAACACTTTGGGGAATCTTGAAGTGCATATAGAGTCCTTCGAGCTCATTTTTCAATTCATGCAAACTCTTCTTCTTTGATATTTTGAAAGACATAGCGGGGTGCAAATGTTTGACATTATTTGCATTCTTTACCCACTTATGTTTTTGTTATTTGCATTTCTTAATGATTGATTCAAGCCATGTTCGATCACCCCAAGAGTAACTCTTAAGAGAATGATCTTGGTCATACACGATATATTCCAAGTTCATCCCAAGTGCAATGGGAGGCAGTCTCGAGAATATATAGTGTTGAGTTCAATTTTGCACAAAAGAGAGTCAAATTTTTCTTAATTTAGCACATATGAGCAATTTTGAAGGACTAAAATATGGATCAAGCAAGTTTCACCCAAGTTGCTATAGGGACTCTAGAGAACTCCATAAATTCACAGTTCACTCTCTACAAACTGAAGCACGATATCCCCCTTCTATACATGGTCTCTAAGGAAGTGATATCTAATATCAATATGTTTTGTCCGGGAATGCTGCACTGGGTTTTTAGCAATGCAAATAGCAGAAGTGTTGTCACAGAAAAGTGGCACACTCTGTATATCTAACCCAAAGTCCCGCAAGGTCGATCTCATCCAGAGAACACAGCTCTGACAAGAATCGGTGCGACAACATACTCGGCCTCGTGATGGATCAGCAACCCCGCATCGCTTCCTAGATGACTAAGAAACAAGAGAAGTGCCAATGAATTGGCAAGTGCGAGAAGTGATCTTCCTATCTATCCTAGAGCCAGCAAAGTCAGCATCGGAAAAGGCTCGAAGGGATAGGCAAGAAGAAGAAGAGTACCAAATACCATAATCAGTGGTAGCATGAAGGTACCTGAAGATGCGCTTGACCGCCTGGCGGTGAGAGGCGCGAGGAGAAGCTTGAAATCGAGCACACAGACATACAGCGAAATGTATGTCCGGCCTCGAAGCAGTGAGATACAAGAGGGAGCCAATCATGCTACGAAACTCCTTTTGATCAGCAGGCTCACCATCCTCATCAGGCTCGAGGACTGCAGTGGTGGCCATAGGAGTTAACACCTGCTTCCCGTCAGACATGTCGAAGCGCCTCAGGAGTTCCCGGGTGTACTTGCCTTGATGCAAGAAAGTGCCCTCTCGAGTCTGCTTGATCTGGAAGCCAAGGAAGTAGCTCAACTCGCCCATCATACTCATCTCAAACTCCGTACTCATCACATCAGAAAACTGAGAGATAAGAGAATGAGAGGAGCCACCAAAAATGATATCGTCCACATAAATCTGGACAAGAAGAAAATGAGACTCATGGTGTCTGATGAATAGAGTTTTGTCTAATATGCCATATTTAAAGTCATGGCTGAGAAGATAAGACTTGAGCCTCTCATACCATGCTCTGGGGGCCTGCTTGAGTCCATACAGAGCTTTGGAAAGCTTGTATACATGACTCGGAAACTTGGGGTTCTCGAATCCTGGAGGTTGCTTGACATAAACCTCTTCCTCAATATAGCCATTGAGGAATGCACTCTTGACATCCATTTGATAAAGCTTGAAGCCTTTGGATGCAGAAAATGCAAGCAGGATTCGGATAGCCTCTAGCCTAGCTACAGGGGCAAAAGTCTCCTCAAAGTCAAGACCCTCAACCTGAGAAAAGCCCTGTGCAACTAGTCTAGCCTTGTTTCTAACTACAACCCCATCCTCACTCTGCTTATTTTTGAACACCCACTTGGTCCCAATGACATTATGACCAGATGGGGGCTCGACAAGCTGCCATATCTTGTTCCTCTTAAAGTTCTCAAGTTCATCATGCATAGCATTAATCCAAGACTCATCGGATAATGCATGAGAAACATCATTCGGCTCAAAGGAGGCAACAAAGGCAGAGTGGAGGCAAAAACTGGACAAACCTGATTTTGAGCGAGTGACCCGCTCAAACAGATCACCAATGATCTGATCAGGTGGATGAGCTTTCTGGATATGTCGGGGAGGACCAGAAGTAGAAGTGGCCACTACCTCTTGAACAGAAGATGTTGGAACAAGCCACTCGCTGAAGGAGAGTCAGAAGGCAAGGGCTGGTCTCCCTGAGGTGCAGAAATGGAACCAGGAGGCACCTCAGGTGTAGAGGGGACTGGATCCGGTGGAACACCATCATGTCCATCATCCTCATCTTCTACAAAGATGATCTCGGAGGGATAAGAAGAGCCTGAAACATCAGGTTTAGCTCCTGGGCTAGCCTCATCAAAGGTCACATCACAGGTCTCTATGATCCTATGCACATCAACACTCCAGACCCTATAGCTACGAGAAGAAGTCGAGTAACCTAAAAAGATACCATCAGAAGAGTGAGACTCAAACTTATCTAGGTTACAAGACTTCAAGATAAAACACTTGCAACCGAAAACACGAAAATGAGACACATTGGGCTTTCGCCCATACCTCAACTCATAAGAAGTGCGATGCAAATGTACTATCAAAAACACGCGATTAGAAACATGGCAAGCAGTAGCTATAGCCTCAGCCCAAAACTTTCTAGGAGTACTGTACTCATCTAGCATCGTCCTGGCCATCTCAACCAGGGTCCTGTTCTTCCTTTCCACTACGCCATTCTGCTGAGGGGCGTAGGAAGAAGAGAACTGATGCTCTAAACCAGACTCCACACAAAAACTCTCAAAGTAGGAATTCTTGAACTCCGTGCCATTATCACTGCGTATAGCTCGTAATGCACCTGAGAGCTCAATAGACAACCTCATCGACCAAACCCCAAAGTGAGAAAAAGTCTCATCCTTCGAGGCCATGAAGAATACCCAAGAGTATCTAGAAAAATCATCAACGATGACAAGAACATACCACTTCCCTCCTGCCGATCGCCTCTAGCCGACCAACAAAGTCCATATGTAAAAGTTGTCTGGTGCATCAGTCATCACTACTGATGGATCGGAGGATGAGAAGCGATAACCATCTTGCCATGTCGGCAAGGAGAGCAAACTAAGTCTTTGACCATCTTGAATTTGGGCAAACCCGAATGAGATCGTGGTGCTAACTCGGTCAAATGATCAAAACCAATGTGACCAAGTCTCCTATGCCGAGTAGAGATCACGGGACTCAAGCAATCAAACAACGGAGAGAGTCTCTAGAAGAAGCAGAAAAATCAGCACGAAAGACTCTCCCATATTTAGAAATCCCGCAAACTAACCCTCCTGAAGAATCGAGGATTCTACAGGCGCTATTCTTAAAACTCATCTCGAAAGAGTCATCAATAAGTCGAGAAGCAGAAGCAAATTGTATTGCGACTTACTTACTAAGGCAACATCTTTAAGAATGAAATTGTCATTAATGCAAATGGTACCTTTAGCAATGACTCTACCTGAAGAAGCATCCCCGAAAGTGATCAACTCATCACCGGGGGCTCGGACTAGGGAAGAGAACCATCGAGAATCTCCGGTTATATGACGAGAACAACCGGAGTCAACAATCCAAACATCTCCCTTCCCCATCCGACGAACCTGATCAAGACACAAGAGAGAAAGATGACCCAATACTGGGATAGAGTGAAGACTTGGGAACCCAATACTGAACCACACGACGCCTCAGTACCCGACCATGAAGAAGACTGGACTCGAGGGTCTCTCTGCCGTTTAACCTTAACATGATCAGTAGCAACTCTAGTAGATGATCTAGGAGGCGAACCAGGTTAGCCCGCCGTGGTGCAAAAGCCGGACCATCCCGGTGAGGCTTCCTAAATCTCCTACCGAAAACACCTCACGCGTGATATCTACCTCGATGGGAAAAACGAGGAATATCAAAAGGACGGCGAAAAGACTGACTACGAACAGCTCCAAGACTAAAACTCGAAGAACCAGCATGAAAACCGAGTACTGGACACTTCCCAAAAACAGGCGACTCTCTAACCTGTCTAGAAGCAGTGTGTACCTTAGAAGCACTCAAAGTCTGGGGATGATCCTGAATACCCCTAAGAGCAGCAACACGCTCACGCCGAGTGATCTTGGCGCGCCTGAAGCAGAAATCTACTAGGTGACCATCCTTCTTACAGAAGGTGCTTGTGTACTTCGCCTTGCTAGAGATGTATAATCGCGGAGTAACACCCTTCCAGGTCAAGTCCTATGGATAACCCAGTGAGACCTAAACATGGTGGTGCTCACTCTGGGAGCTACCACAATCTCACCACTCTTGGAGCCGCGCACAATGGTGGGAGGATGCGCCCGAGCGTGGTCCAAGGGATCAAATCCTAGACCTTGATTGAATCTACTAATCTTGGATTGGTCTAGAATAAGATTGAGCTTCTTCTTGCCTCTTACAAACTTCTCGAGAGTGCTCATAAGATACTGGCAATCTCGAAAGAAAGAGGCACAAGAAGAACAGGGGGAAGAAGAAGAAGAACCAGAAAGATGAGCTCTCTCGGCCGTGCATTTTCTCCTCAAAGACGGCTGCCTCAATCTTGAGGGCCTCACAAGAAAGCATAAGACGCATTTCTAATTCTATGGGCTTGGTCTTCTAATTTCTTCCTAAGCTCGACATGGATTTTATCCAAGTCCCCCTCAATCATAGAACATCGCAAACAACTTTCTTGTGACTTATCTAGTAAGTCCTTAGCAAGTTGATCACACTTAACATTAAAAGCATCATTGTCAAGTTTTAGTTGCTTACAGCTCTCACATGAGCTGACTGGGTCCTTAGAAGCATGCAATTCAAGTTCATCATTTCTAGAAGAAAGCTTCTTAAGGTGAGTGCTCATGGCATCTATTTCAGCAAGCAATTTAGGGCAATTAGCACAAGAGAGAGTAGAGTGAGCATGAAGAAAACTAGCATCTACAGAAGGAGTATCAACAGATTCATTGCTAGCATTCTTCAACCTAAGACTATCTAGTTCAGACAACACACTATCATGCATAGTCCTTAGGTTCTCTAACTCCACAAGCAAAGCATCACACAAAGTACAGTCATCAGTGACTCGGGAGGGAGAAGATCTAAGTGAAGCTAACTCCCGAGTCAAGGTACCTACTTCCTTCTCAAGCTCCGTACACATAGCTCTAGCTCTAGCATGAAATTTTCCTAATTTGCAGAAAGCTTCATTGAGTTGGTCATAGGAGGGTACCTCGTCCGTGTCGCTGTATAGCTCGGAGTCGCTGATGTCGTTGACGTCGGCCATGAAGCACATGTCGGAGAAGTCGTCGCCGCCTTTCTTCTCTTGCGGATCATCCTCGCCCTCGTCGCTCCATGTCTCCGTGTCGGAGATGTTGATGTCGTCAAGCGCGGCGAGGACGCGGTGGAAGAGATTCTTGTTCTTGGAGAAGTTGCGGTACTTCTTCTCGTGCGCCAGTTCACGAACTGGAGGCTTCTTGTTGCGGTTCTTGTCGGTGTAGTCGTTCTTGCCCGAACCGCCAACGTTGTTCTTGCCCTTCTCCAGCTTGGGACAGTTCGCCTGAATGTGGTTGGGGCCACCACACTCGAAGCAGGTGATCATGCCACCTCTCTTCCTCTCTCTCACCCTCTTGTATGCATGAGAGAATTTGCGAGCAAGAAGAGCAAGCTCATCTTCTGGAAATTTTTCCAGTTGGTCATCGCTTAGCTCGCAAAGGGTGGAGAGGGAGAGATCGACAGAAGAATCAGAAGAAGATCCATTGGGATTGGTGACCAAAGCCATCGACTGAGATTTCGTCTTCCAAGAGACGACATCGATCTTATGAGTCTTGAGGTGGGAATAAAGCCCGTCAAGAGTCAGAGTCCATAAGTCGGTGGTGTCCTTGATGGTGGTCACCTTCATCTCCCAAACCCGAAGGTCGAGTGCGGTCAAGAAATGCCGAGCATTGTCCGAGTCAGGGTATATGCAACCAACTGCTCGGAGGTCGCTCAAGATCTTTGTAAACCGACCAAAACACTCGTCGAGACTCTCACCAGCGAGTTGATCAAATTTGTTGTACTCACGCTTGAACTGGTCCTGCCTCACAGTCTTGATTTGAGTAGAGCCCTCATGGTAAGCATCGAGGGTTACCCAAATCTCGTGAGCGGAGCGAAGGTGAGAAATCCTATCATACTCACCGCGGCTAAGACCATGTATAAGAATGTTCAGTGCCTTAGCATTCGCCTCAACGTCAGCCATATTGATAGTCGTGACATTTTCATCAGCAGGAACCTCATACGAGAGTTTCACCTTCTGCCATATCAGGAGCCCTGGGCAGTGATGTATGACACCATCTGGGACTTCCAAAAAGGAAAATCAACCCCATTAAAGATGGGAGGCTTGGTGGAATATTTGTCCGTCGCCATGGCTCTTGAGATCGGTCAAGATCTAGAAAGAGCAAAACCGGCTCTGATACAAATTGAAGGATCGAGATGGCGAACAGAGGGGGGTGAATGGTCGCAAATAAATTTTCCCCCAAAATACTCCAACAAAAACCTCGACAAGATCGCTCAAAGGAAATCGTGAAAAACCCGAAAAACTAGACAACTATGTGTACCCCTAGCTTGCATGGATAAGTACCATAAAATATGTAGGGATTTTTGAGTCACAATCCTGGTTTTCTAGTGTCCAAGATAAAGAGGAATCAATCCAACTCATGCTTTTAGAAAGGAGATCAATTCAAATCACAAAAGTCACTTTCAGAAAAGCAAAAGCAAAGTTTCCAGAAATTGTCCTCAATTTGAACAGGAGGTTGGTGGGTTTCTGCAGCTCACAAAATTTTGACAATTTTTCTCACTATGAGAAGAAGAGTGGTTAAGAACTCCACCAAATTTCTCCTCAAAAACCCTTACAGACAAAACAGGAAAAATCGAAGAACACGGTTAGTTAAGAACTTCGAGCAGAAAGTTTGGGGCTTGGTTTTCACCTCATGGCGCCCAAACGGTGCAACAAGTGAACTCCAAACTTTTTCGAAAGGTGGATATCGGAGTCTTGCACCTCCTCCAACAAGAATCACCTAAAAAGGATTTTTCTAGATGTTTATAAAAATCAAATAATAAATGCTGCGCAAAGAACAAGTTCTGAACAAAGTTGGAACTTGAAAGAAAAGATGTTCTCTACTCAATCCAAGAGTGCAAAAGAGATGTAAAACCATACGAACACACTCAAAACATCCAAGATCAACAGCGTTTAGAAGGAGGGGAGGCAAATCCAAATTGCGTGAAAGTAAATTGCGAGAATGTAATTGCGGGAAAGTAAATGCTGAATTTAAATTGCGTAAAGTAAAGACATAATGTAAATGCGCAAAATAAATTCAGAGTTGGATAGATAAAACTTTCATTTCTGGAAGGAGAGGTTACAAAGCCTCACTTTCATGTGTGCAAAGCTCAAAGGAGCATTCAAAAACCTCAAAAACCTTCAAGGGAAGGAGGCAACCCTCCACCCCTATTTATACTACTCTTGGGCCACCTACCACCCTTGGATGAGTCCCTCAACCCTAGAGCACTCATCTAAGGGCTAGGATTAACCCACACACACAGCCATGCAAGGGCTAACCCAAAAGCCACACATATACCGGGTTTTCTTGCACTGTTTTCAAAGCATACTACCTAGACCCGCTAACCTATCAACTAGACCTCAATCCGACGGCCCTCATTGATCCACGCGGCATCTAGCTAGCATCATCTCCTTTCCTTGTCTTCTTGACTTGCCCGGACTCTATCTCCGATCATCTTCCGGCGATCTCCCAACCGTCTGGACCTCCGACGCTCCTCGCCTAGTCCCGGTCATCCTCCGCCTCACCATGACCTAGCACCGTCGCCCTGCAACCATCAAAGACAAGGAAAAACCTTTCACATTGCAATGCCCACAAAGATATTCAATTATTATCCCAAAATCATTAATCGATCATAATTACTCTCAATGGTCTGGTGCTACTTCCCCTTGGCCGGTAGCACTAATAAGAGCAACCAACACTCAAATTGCTTCAAATCCAATTCAATTGAAAACAAACCAAGCTCAAAACTCATCAATTACTCATCACACACAAGGATAGACCTCCACATGGTCTTTCAGTACCTTTTCTCAATATTTTTCCATGATCGTTGTTTTGACGTAGCTTGAACCCAGCTTGGGGCACGTCGAAGCTTGCATGGTTCCTTGGTCGAGCGGTATCCGCACCCAATCGTCGTAGGATACACCTTAGGTCCGACTTGAGACATGTTAGGATTTGCGCGGCTCGTGGCCGAATGATACCCATGTCCGTAGGACACAGCTTAGGCTCGACTTGGAGCGTATCAGGATTTCTTTGGCTCATGGCCGAGTGATACCCATATCCGACTGATGTAGGATACAGCTTGGGCTCAGCTTGGAGCGTACCATACATATGTGGCTCTTGGCCGAGTGGTACCCATATCCGACTGGTGTTGGATACAGCTTAGGCTCAACTCGGAGCGTACTAGATTTTTCTTGGCTCATGGCCGAGCGATACTCATATCCGATTGGTGCGGGATACAGCTCTGGTCTTTCTTGTGACATATCGCAGTTTTATCCGAGTGGTATCCGTACTCGTTTAATACGACGCACAGCTTTCCGACCCTCGTGGGGCATACCATTGGTTTCGTGCCCATTTAGGCTCAACTCGTGATACATGATTCTGTCATGTGGTAACCACCTAACGACCCAGCGTGGGGCATATCACGAGAAGGTATATTTTTTTTCAAGTTGGAGGACATCCACGTCCCGCTTAGTACGGTAAGTGGAGAAAACATCCCATCGTGGGGAGCGAGTGTCCCAAATATGACTTGGTCAAACCACGTCTGACTCCGTGAGTCAGAACGTTAGGCCTGCAAATCATTTATGGGGAATCCGGAAGGGCAAGACGTTTCACAATCTTTTTCCCACCGATTCGGCGAAAACCTAATTTTTCCCCTTTTAATGGTTAGGCCATGCGTCGCCCGACGGCTCATTCTCTCACCGCGCTCTTGCTCCTTCTACTTCCTTGTCTCTCCGACTTCTCCACCGCTAGGGTTAACCGCCATCGCGCCTGCTCTTTTGCGCCGCCATTGATTTCTCCTTCGAAGATGTCTTCTTCTTCTTCGCAGCCTCTGCCCCAGGATTGGACGACCTCGACAATGACAGAGGAGAAACTGCACTCCATGGTGGATGATGGGATTCTCCCAGACTTGGCCTTGATATCCGCCCGGTCGGCTGCCGGTGAATCCGTCCCCACTCCTCGTCCCGAAGAGGTAGTGGTATTTGAATCCTTTTTCCAGTGCGGGCTGGGTCTTCCGGCCTGTGCTTTTCTTCGCGGCCTCCTCTTCTTTTATGAAATCGAGTTGGTGAACTTGAATCCCAACTCTGTTTTGCTAATCTCTATCTTCGTTCACCTTTGCAAAACCTTCTTGGGCATCCTCCCCCATTTTGATCTTTTCCGCCATCTTTACCTTCTGAAGCCCTATCCCTCAAAAAGCGACCCCAAGGTAGTTGGGAGAGCCGGATTACAACTTCGGGAGGGGCTAAAGAAGTCATATTTCGCTATTCTCTTCAAGTCTTTGAATAAAGGCTGGCACCAGGAGTGGTTTTATTGTGCCAATCCTGATCTAGCTCTTCCTTCCTTCCTCGAGCGCCGGCTGAAGGTGTCCATTTCTTGGTCCTCTGTCGACGACGCCAGCAACATGGATCAAGTGCAAGACCTCCTGGTGCTTATTGGTAAATTGAAGGAAGGGGGCCTCACAGGGGTTGGTTTGGCCATTCACTTTGTTGCCCGGCAGGTTCAGCCCCTGAAGGAGCGCGACCACCTGGGGTTTCAGTTTGAGGGCCAAGACGATCCGACCCAGGAGTTGCCTGACTTAATAACGAGAAAGCAGATTCATGCTCGAGTTGGCGATTTCTTCATCCAGAGCGTCGAGATGCCCACCAGATTCCCCAAGGCCTTCTCTGCGTTGAATCCTCCCCCAGAGGTGAGATACTTTGCCAACAGATTCTTATCTTCGTCTCTAAATGGCTTCTCACTTTTAATCTTCCTTTCCAGGATCGCGCTGCCTTCTTCAGTGACGCGCCCCTTCCGGAAATGCCTACTCGTATAGGCGATTCCCCGAAGCGGCAAGTGAGCTCTCCTGTGGGAGATCCCACCGCCAAGAAGGGGAAAAAGACGGTGGCCAAAGACCCCGTGAAGCCCCGGCGCCCGACTGGTGGTCCTAAGATCCGGGACCCGTCGGCACGAGCCCCAGCGCCTTCGGCTCCCCTCTCCTGTGAGCCTGCGGCCCAGCCGAGTCCAACGCCGAAGGACTCAGGCATTCGGGAGGAGCCCCGGGTGCCAGTCAGTAGCTTACCGAGTGGTCCTTCTGGGGACGGCCCGACCGCTCGGAAGAAGCCCCCGATGAAAATGACAAAATCCGACAGGTTTATTACCCTATCGACTCTTATTTGACTCGTTTCGCTAGCTTACTGACAGTTCTTCTAATAGCGATCCTTCGCTTGATGTTCCTGTCGGGACGCCGTCTAGGGCCCCTGTGGAGTCTGAGCCCCTGGAGGTTTGCGTCCCGGTCGTGGGGGCCACGTCCAGGGGCATTGAAGTGCCTCCCTAGCACCTGGCGCCATCTTCGACTCCTCCCGCTTCGGAATCGGGCCCTGCTGTTTCGAAGCCGGTCTCCCGCCCTTCCCCCGAGATCGAGGAGATCCTCTAAGTTTCGCCGACCCCTGCTCGCCCCTAGCTCATAATGCAAGCTGCGTGGGTTGATGAGGAGGAAGGCCTGAAGCTCCTGGACGATCCGGAGGAGGAGGAGAAGGAGAGAAATGACTTTTACAGTCATGCCACGACTTGTGCGCGCCTGGACTGGGTAAGCACTTCCCTACACTTGCTATCTTCCTGCTTCCGTCATTTATCATGTAGTTACCTTTCCCTGTGACGATTATAGAAAATAGGGGAGCTCTCTGAAAAGAAAGCCGAATACTTCCAGAAGATGCTCCCTGAAATCCAAACGCGCCAGGAATATCTGGCCGAACTGGAGCGTATCAAGGCCAAGCATGCGGCCGAGCTGCGATCTCTTCGGTCAGAGGTCCAGGTGTTGCGAGAGGAGCAGAAGGCTTTGCGCCAGGAGAAGCTGGACGTTGTTGGCTCCCTTTGAGGTAGCTATTTCCTGGGCTACCCCGTGCTTTCATTTAATCGTCCGGTTTTTGATCTTCTTATCTTTGCGTCAGCTCGGGACTCTGCTAATGTAAAGCTCCAGGGGCAACTTAAAGCTTCGGAGAAGGAGCTAGAAGGTACGGTCGGCAGCTTGGCCCTCCTATGTCTTCATTGCCTTAGCGCTTCTTAACACTCTGTCTTGCAGATTATAAATTCAAAACACGGGCGCAATATGCCATCTTTAACGAGAGGGTTGAAGCCCTCGAGATGTCTTCGCCAGCTCCAAGAAGCTTCGAGCATTCTTGAGTTCGCTTTATCCCGGAGGCGAGAGGCCACTCAGCAGGGTCCAGGTCGTCTCTCGGCTGGAGGAAGCCCCCGAGGCGCTTAAGAGACTCTTGAAGGAGACAGCGACCAATGGTGCTAGCCAGGCTTTGGCGATTACCAAGTCGCTTTATCCCCGAGTGGATCTTGAAGCCATTAAGGACGGCTACGCGTGCAACGTAGATGAGGACCGGGCCGCCGAGCTCTAGGAGGAAGTCAAGGACACCTCTTTGTCCATTGTAGAGACTTTAGACTGTTCTATGTTCCAAGTGTTGCTGACTACTGTGCCGTCTTCTCGCTTGAGTTTGTAAGCACCAGGGTGAAGGACCATGTGGAGGTCCATCCATGTTTGTGATGAGTATTTGACTTTATTTGAGCAAGGTGTGCTCAAGTTTGAGTTTGATTTGGATTGATTTTCAAAATGAAGCAATTTGAGTTGTCTCGCCAGAGTGGCGATCTGCAGTCGTATGGACGCGGTAGTGATGAGTTGGATGGTTTATTGCACATCTTTGTGGGCATTGCTATGTGAGGAGTTTCCTTGTCTTTGATGGTTGCAGGGCGACGGTGCTAGGTCATGGTGAGGCGAAGGATGACCGGGACTAGGCGAGGAGCGTCGGAGGTCCAGACGGTTGGGAGATCGCCGGAAGATGATCGGAGACGGAGACCGGGCAAGACAAGAAGACAAAGAAAGGAGTTGATGCTAGCTAGATGCCGCGTGAATCAATGAGGGCCGTCGGATTGAGGTCTAGTTGATAGGTTAGCGGGTCTAGGTAGTATGCTTTGAAAACCGTGCAAGAAAACCCGGTATGTGTGTGGGTTTTGGGTTAGCCCTTGCATGGCTATGTGTGTGGGTTAATCCTAGCCCTTAGATGAGTGCTCTAGGGTTGAGGGACTCATCCAAGGGTGGTAGGTGGCCCAAGAGTAGTATAAATAGGGGTGGAGGGTAGCCTCCTTCCTTGAAGGTGTTGAGGTTTTGATGCTCATTTAAGCTTTGCCCACATGAATGTGAGGCTTTGTAACCTCCCTTCCAGAAATGAAAGTTTTATCCATCCACCTCTGAATTTATTTTATGCATTTACATTATGTCTTTACTTTACGCAATTTAATTTCAGCATTTACTTTCCCGCAATTACATTCCCGCAATTTACTTTCAAGTAATTTGGATTTGCCTCCCCTCCTTCTAAATGCTGCTGATCTTTGATGTTTTGAGTGTGTTCATATGGTTTTACATCTCTTTTGCACTCTTGGATTGAGTAGAGAACATCTTTTCTTTCAAGTTCCAACTTTGTTCAGAACTTGTTCTTCGCGCAGCAGTCAGTGTTTGATGTTTGTAAAAATATAGAAAAATCCTTTTTTAGTGATTCTTCTTGGAGGAGGTGCGGGACTCTGATATATACCTGAAGAAAAATTTTGGAGTTCACTTGTTTCACCGTTTGGGCGCCATGAGGTGAAAACTGAGCCCCAAACTTTCTGCTCGAAGTTCTTGAGCATACTGTATTCTTTGATTTTTCCTGTTTTTTCTGTAAGGCTTTTTCAGGATAAATTTTGTGGAGTTCTTCAAGACTCTGATACTCATAGGGAGAAAAATTCTCAGAATTTTGTGAGCTGCAGAAGCCCAACAACCTCCTGTGCAAATTGAGGACAAGTTCTGGAAATTCTGCTTTTGCTTTTCTGAAAGTGACTTTTGTGATTTGAATTGATGTCCTTTCTAAAAGCAAGAGTTTGAATTGATTCCTCTTTATCTTGGACACTAGACAACCAGGATTGTGACTCAAAAATCCCCATATATTTTATGGTACTTATCCATGCAAGCTTAAGGTACACATAGTTGTCTAGTTTTTCGGGTTTTTCACAATTTCCTTTGAGCGATCTTGTCGAGGTTTTTGTTGGAGTATTTTGGAGGAATTTTTATTTGCGACCATTCACCCCCCCTCTGTTCGCCATCTCGGTCCTTCAATTGGTATCAGAGCCGGTTCTGCTCTTTCTAGATCTTGACCGGTCTCAAGAGCCATGGCGACGGACAAATATTCCACCAAGCCTCCCATCTTTAATGGAGTTGATTTTCCTTTTGGAAGTCCTGGATGGAGTCATACATCACGCCTGGGCTACGATATGGCGAAGGTGAAACTCCGTATGAGGTTCCTGCGATGAAAATGTCACGGCCATCAATATGGTTGGCGTTGAGGCGAATGCTAAGGCAAGGAACATTCTCATCACGTGGTCTTAGCCGCGATGAGTATGATAGGATTTCTCACCTTCGCTCCGCTCACGAGATTTGGGTAACCCTCGATGCTTACCATGAGGGCACTACTCAAATCAAGACGTGGCGAGACAGTTCAAGCGCGAGTACAACAAGTTTGATCAATGCGGCGGTGAGAGTCTCGGCGAGTGTTTTGGTCGGTTTACAAAGATTTTGGCGACCTCCGAGCGCTTGGTTGCATATACCCCGAGTCCCGACTCGGACAATGCTCGGCATTTCTTGACCGCACTCGACCTTCGGTTTGGGAGATGAAGGTGACCACCATCAAGGACACCACCGACTTATCGACTGACTCTTGACGGGCTTTATTCACCTCAAGACTCATGAGATCGATGTCGTCTCTCGGAAGACGAAATCTCGATCGATGGCTTTGGTCACCGATCCCATTGGATCTTCTTCTTCTTATCCTTCTATTGGTTTCTCTCTTTCCGCCCTTTGCGAGCTAAGCGATGACCAATCGAAAAATTTCGGAAAATGAGCTTGCTCTTCTCGCCGCAAGTTTTCTTATGCATACAAGAGGGTGAGAGAGAGGAAGAGAGGTGGCATGATCACCGCTTGAGTGTGGTGGCCCCAACCACATTGGCGAACTGTCCCAAGCCGGAGAAGGGCAAGAACGACGTTGGCGGTTCGGGCAAGAACGACTACACTGACAAGAACCGCAACAAGAAGCCTCCAGTTCGTGAACCAGCGCACGAGAAGAAGTACCGCAACTTCTCCAAGAACTAGAAGCCCTTCCACCGCGTCCTCGCCGCGCTTGACGACATCAACCTCTCCGACAAGGAGACATGGAGCGACGAGGGCGAGGATGATCCGCAAGAGAAGAAGGGCGGCGATGACTTCTCCGGCATGTGCTTTGTAACATCCCAAAAATTTGACCTATAATTTCGCTCACGTGCATTTTTGTGATTTTCTGAATTTATTGGATTTTCCAGAAATTATTTGAATTTATTTTAATTAAGTATATTGAACCTTTGGTGAAAACTAATTATATATAGATAAAAATAATATGAAGTTTTGTCAAAAATATTTTATTTGAGTTCAGAATGTTTCAAAGTATTTATGAGAATTTTCCTGGATTTTTCCTGATATTTTAATTGCCTTAAATGAATTAATCTAATTTCGGATTTATTTTAAATCGGCGTTGGAAAATCGAGTGAATAAGATCTTGGGCCAAGCCCGGCCTTGATCGTGCGTCTTGTGACCCATCGCGGTGCGGCCCGTCAGCCCGTTCCCCCCCGCCGCCAAGCGTATGGACCATTGGATCCAGATCAGACGGCTGTCTCCTTTCGCGAAACCCTAGCGCCTTCGGCCGTTGGATCAAGATCGTGCGGTTAAGATCATGCGGTGTTGGTTTGGAAAGATTTGATCGCATCCGTTGATTTTGGAAGGTGCGGATTGGATTGGATCGGCCGAGATCTAATCGTGGCCTCTCGTTGCAGATCGGACGGCTCTCGGTCGTCGTCTCCGATTCGGTTTCCGAATCCGTCGCCGCTTGCCGTCGCCGCCGCGTGATTTAGGGTTTCCTTCCCTGCGCGCATGCCGAGGCTATAAAAGCCACAGCCCGCACTCCAATGTTCCTCGTTCCCTTGCGCAGCCAGTAGCTCTAGCCTCTTCGCTGTTTTCATTTGCCGCCGTCGCTCAGAGCTCGCCAGTAGTTCTTTGCGTGCCACCACGAATTTTTGCGCCGCTCCGCCGCCGTCGAGCCTCCTCCCGCCGAATCGGTTCCAGATCTGGGGTCATCGTTCCAAGACGCGTCGAGGCCGCCACTTATTCTCGCCGGAGTCGCGCCGAAACGCCGTTCGGGTAGTCGTCTTCCTCCGCTCCGGTGCAAGCCCGCCGTCGTGTCTCGAGCTTGGCGCGGCCGTTGGATCTACGCCAACCGTGCGGATCAAGCCACGCCGCTTCTTGGCCAGTGTTACGCTCGGGTATATTTCTAACCGTTAGATTCGAATAGGCGTTGGGATTGAGGCGGCGTGTGCGTAGTGTGTCGGCCGTTGGATCGTCTCGCGGATGTGCGGCGGCGTGTCGGTCGCGTACCGGCATCGTCGCGCGGGTGAACCGTGGACAGGCGTGTGCCGTGGACTTGGTCCATAGATCGAGCGACGTGGCGCAATTTGATTGGCCCACGTATCGCGATGACGTCATGCTGATATCAGCCGGTCCACAGCACAGTATCTCGAGTCCACGGTGGACCAGCGTGTTTTCATGGACTAAGTCCATGCGCCGAGGCCACGTGTCCGTCTCTGATTGGTCCACGTGTCGCTTGCGCATTAATCGGTAATTTCCAGTAGGAAAATAATTCGGGAAAATCGGTTTTTCTAATTTCTGTATTTTCGATGTTTATTCAAACTTCAAAAGGCTATATCTTTTGCATTTTAACTCGGTTTGAGTGATTCAAATTTCTAAAATTTGTAAAATCAAGATCTATTTATTGGTGACTTTTATTTTATTTTTGGAGTTTGGTTGCTCTCTGTTTTGGTGTTTATTTGCTATTTTGGCATCGTTTAGCGTAGACGTTGAACCGCTTTCGGTGATCCGGAGGAAGATTCATCGCTTCAAGACCCAAGCTCAGAGCAAGACCAGCACCTACTCCAAGGCAAGTTGTGCTTTGATCATGTTGCACCTAATTTTCACCAAATTGCTATTTTGTCTCTTAAACTTTATGCATGATATTTTATGTGTATAAATGATTTCAATTAATCTGGGAATTAGATAATATGCCTATTTGAATTAAATCATACCTTGTCAATTTTATGCCATGATCTATTTGTCACCCTAGGATGTGGAATTATAGTTGGTTAATATTGATAATCAACTTGGGCTAGTTAGGCCGTCATAGATTGCTTAGCCATGCCACGTCATCACATGTGTCCGAATGTTGATACTTAATCTTGACTAATGGAATAGGGAACAATGTTTATGAATTGGTGTGTCATGTGTCGTCACACAATGATATCAAGTTGTCGTGGCGAGGAGGTCACACATCTAGATTTAAATGTTGATGGCATGTGGTGCTTGGTAATCAACTGGGGTGGTAATGATTTTAGATTGGGGCAAGTGGCAAGGCGGTGTGCCAAGGTGGGCGAGGTTGGCGGGGTATGTGGAAGTCTTGCCTTAATCACCTTAAGGACTTAACCTTGCAAGCCTTTGACTGAGTCCTTCTTGCAACCACATGTGCGGAATGGGACAACCTAGCTGAATAATTTGTGAAACCTAGATTTGATCTTGTCGTGGTGAATAGTGAGTCCCGGTTACGGTTTAACTCACATGGCGCAAGAGGGGGCCTGTTGTGGTGGTTTAACCCTTCATGTTGAAACCTTAGCGGCGATCTTGGGTCTAGGTGTAGCATTGTAAAGGCTTTATTACGATCACTCGCCTTGGTGGTGTTTGGTTGTATCGTGTGGGTAAAGTGCATAACCTCTGCGAGTGTACAATCTATTCGAATAGCCGTGCTCACGGTATTGGGCAATGCTCGGGAATTACAGATTAAGGGTTAGATTTTTGTTAAACAAAAACTTGTTGGGATGGCAAGGTGCTATGGAAAGTGAAAAATGATTTAGGATTGAGAAACTTGGTTACTTGAAATGCTGAATTTATTAATTCTTGTATTTGTTTCTTGCTTTCCAATCTATTTACTGTATCCTTGTTAAATGCTGCTTTATTGCAAAATATCCTTATTAGCCATTCCTTTGGATTAAGCCAAGCATATAGAGTATTAGACTTGCATTGTTGTGCACAACTTGTTGAGTGCTTTATGTACTCACCCCAACAACAACAACTTCAGAAGAGGAAGAATCTACGCCCTTCGTGGAGGAGGATTATATGGATGCGAATGCTTAGGGTCCGAGCCTCATCAGTTGCCTGTGGTGAACTGGGGAGCTGCTACGCTTATTTTTTTTTCCGCTGGTGCTTATTTGCTATTTCTTTTATAAGCTCTGTGTGGCAATAATCATGTAAGACAACAGTTACTATTAATTATTAAAGTTATGTTATATTCCGCTGTGTATGACTATGATAGCATCTATGTTGAGCCTGTGTGCACTAGCGTGATCCTGGACTAGTGCGGTATACACAGAGGGTCCAGATTTGCAAATTCGGGTCCCGACATGCTTCATGGCCGACACCAACGACATCAGCGACTCCGAGCTCTACAACGACTCGGATGAGGTACCCTCCTATGACCAGCTCAACGAAGCTTTCTGCAAATTAGGAAAATTTCATGCTAGAGCTAGAGCTAGGTGTGCAGACTTGAGAAGGAAGTAGGTACCTTGACTCGGAGTTAGCTTCACTTAGATCTTCTCCTCCCGAGTCACTGATGATTGCTCTTTGTGTGATGCTATTCTTGTGGAGTTGGAGAACCTAAGGACCATACATGATAGTGTGTTTCTTTGAATTTGATGGTCTTAGGTTGAAGAATGCTAGCACTAGTTCTATTGATGCTATTCTGTTGAGGCTAGTTTTCTTCATGCTCACTCCACTCCATCATGTGCTAATTGCCCTAAATTGCTTGCGAAATTGATGCCATGGCGAACACCTTAGAAAGCTTTACTAGAAATGATGAACTTGATTTGCATGCTTCTAAGGACCCAGTCGGCTCATGTGAGGGTCAGTAAGCAACTAAAACTTGACAATGATGCTTTGAATGTCAAGTGTGATCAACTTGCTAAGGATTTACTAGTTAAGTCACAAACTGGTTGCTTCTTTGTGTGTTGGGGTTAAGGATGATGTGGATCAAATCCATGTCGAGCTTAAGAAGAAGTTAAAAGACCAAACCCTTAGGATTAGAGATGCTCCTTGCGTTTCTTGTGAGGCCCTCAAGATTGAGGCAGCCGTGCTAAGGGAACAAAAAGCACGTCTTTGAGAGATCTTCTCTTTCGGTTCTTCTTCTTCCTCTCCTTCCCCTGTTCTTCTTGTGCTTCTTTCTTCCGAGATTGCGGTATCTTATGAGCACTCTCGAGAAGTTTGTTGGAGGCAAGAAGAAGCTCAATCTTATTCTAGACCAATCCAAGATTAGTAGATTCAATCAAGGTCTAGGATTTGATCCCTTGGAGCACGCTCGGCGCATCCTCCCACCATTGTCTTGCGGCTCCAAGAGTGGTGAGATTGTGGTAGCTCGAGTGAGCACCACCAAGTTTAGGTCTCTTGGGGTTGTCCATAGGACTTGACGGTAAGGGTGTTACTCCTATTGCTACGCCTCTAGCAAGCGAAGTACACATGCACCTTACATGTAAGAAGGATGGTCACCTAGTAGATTTACGCTTGGTAGCCAAGATCACTCGGCGTGGCGTGTTGCTGCTCTTAGGGGTATTCGTGTCATCCCGGACTTTGAGTGCTCTAAGACACACACTACTTCTAGACGAGTTAGAGAGTCGTGCGTGTTTGGGCAGCGTCCGGGACTCGGTTTTCATGCTAGTTCTTTGAGTTTTAGCCACAGGAGCTGTTCGTAGTCGATCTTTAATCGTCTTCTTGATATTCCTCATTTTTCCCATCGAGGTAGATATCGGCGGCGTGAGGTGTTTTCCGGTAGGACATCCAGCGACCTTCTTGGGATGGTCGGCTCTTGCACCACGTGCCAACCCGATTTTGACTCCTAGATTATCTACGAGTTGCTCGATCGTGTGAGAGTTGGCGTCGAGAGAGACACTCGAGTCGATCTTCTTACAGTAGCTGGTACTGCGAGGTGTCGTATGGTTCAAGATTGGGTTCCTAAGTCTTCACTCTATCCCATCTTGAGTCATCTTTCTCTCTTGTGTCTTGATCGGGTTAAATCCGGATGGGAAGGGCGATGTTTGGATTGTTGACTCGGTTGTTCTCGTCATATGACCGGAGATTCTTGTTGGTTCTCTTCCCTAGTCCGAGCCCCCGGTGATGAGTTAATCTCTTTTGGGGATGCATCTTCAGGTAGAGTCAATGCTAAAGGTACCATCTGCATTAACAAAATTTCATTCTTAAAGATGTTGCCTTAGTAAGTAGGCGCAATACAATCTGCTCTCTGTTTCTCGGCTTATCGATGACTCTTTCGAGGTAAGTTTCAAGAGTAATACCTGTAGAATCCTTGATTCATCAGGAGGGTTAGTTCTTGGATTTCTAGATTTGGGAGAGTCTTTCTTGCTGATTTTTACGCTTCTTCCGGAGACACTCTTGATGTTTGATTGCTTCGAGTCCGTGATCTCTCCTTCGGCATAGGAGACTTGGTCACATTGGTTTTGATCATTTGACCGAGTTAGCGACCACGATCTCATTCGGGTTTGCCCAAACTCAAGATGGTCAAAGACTTAGTTTGCTCTCTTTGCCGACATGGCAAGATGGTTCTTGCTTCTCATCCTCCGATCACCGTAGTGATGGTGATGCACCAGACAGCTTTTACATATGGACACCGTTGGTCCAAATGAGTGCGATCGGCGGGAGAGAAGTGGTATGTTCTTGTCATCGTTGATGATTTTCTAGATACTCTTGGGTATTCTTCATGGCCTCGAAGGATGAGATCTTTTCTCACTTGAGGTTTGATCAATAGGTTGTCTATTGAGCTCCAGGTGCATTACGAGCTATCTGCAGTGATAATGGCACGGAGTTCAAGAATTCCTACTTTGAGAGTTTTTGTGTGGAGTCGGTTTAGAGCATCGGTTCTCTTCTTCCTCGCCTCTCAGTGAGAATGGCGTAGTGGAAAGGAAGAACAGGACCACAGTTGAGATGGCGGGACGATGCTAGGCAGTCTGATACTCCTAGGAAGTTTTGGTGAGGCTATAGCTACACTTACCATGTTTCTAATCGCGTGTTTTGAGAGCACATTTGCATCGCACTTCTTATGAGTTGAGGTATGGCGAAAGCCCGGTGTGTCTCATTTTCGCGTTTTGGTTGCAAGTGTTTTATCTTGAAGTGCAGTAACCTAGATAAGTTTGAGTCTCGCTCTTCTCATGGTATCTTTCTATGTTACTCGACTTCTTCTCGTAGCTATAAGTGCAGGCGTTGATGCGCATAGGATCATAGAGACCTGTGATGTGACCTTTCATGAGGCTAGCCAGGGAGCTAGACACGATGTTTGAGCTCTTCTTATCCCTCGAGACCATCTTTGTAGAAGATGAGGATGATGGAGATGATGGTGTTCCACCGGATCCAGTCCCTCTACACGAGGTGCCTCCTGTTTCCATTTCGCACCTCGGGAGACCGACCCTGCCTTCGACTCTCCTTGGCCGAGTGGCTCTGCTCCTACCTCTTACGTGCATGAGGTAGAGGCCACTTCGCTTCGGTCCTCCCGTCATATCGAAGCTCATCCACTGATCGGATCATTGGTGATCTGTTTGAGCGAGTCACTCGCTCAAAATCGGTTTGTCGATTCTGCCTCCACTCTGCCTTTGTTGCCTCCTTTGAGCCGAAGGATGTTTCTCATGCATTATCAGATGAATCGTGGATTAATGCTATGCATGAGAACTTAAGAACTTTGAGAGGAACAAGGTATGGCGACTTGTCGAGCCCCATCTGGTCATAATGTCATTGGGACCATGTGGGTGTTCAAAAACAAGCAGAGTGAGGATGGGGTTGTCATTCGCAACAAGGCTAGGCTAGTTACACAGGGCTTTTCTCAGGTTGAGGGTCTTGACTTTCAGGAGACCTTTGCCCTATAGCTAGACTAGAGGCTATTAGGATCACCTTGCATTCTCTGCATCCTAGGGCTTCAAGCTCTATCAAATGGATGTCAAGAGTGCATTCCTCAATGGCTATATTGAGGAAGAGGTTTATGTCAAACAACCTCCAGGATTCGAGAACCCCAAGTTTCCGAGTCATGTATACAAGCTCTCCAAAGCTTTGTATGGACTCAAGCGAGCCCCAGAGCATGGTATGAGAGGCTCAAGTCTTATCTTCTCGACCATGACTTCAAAATGGGCATAGTAGACAAAACTCATTCATCGGACACCATGAGTCTAATTTTCTTCTTGTCGATTTATGTGGGCGATATCATTTTGGTGGCTCGTCTCATTCGCTTGTGTCTCAGTTTTACGAGGTGATGAGCACTGAGTTTGAGATGAGTATGATGGGCGAGTTGAGCTACTTTCTTGGCTTCCAAATCAAGCGGACTCGGAGGGTACTTTCTTGCATCAAGGCAAATATACCCGTGACCTCTGAGGCGCTTGACATGTCGATGGGAAGCGGTGATGACTCCTATGGCCACCACTTACGTCCTCGAGCCCGATGAGGATGGTGAGCCTGCTTGATCAAAATGAGTTTGAGCATGATCGGCTCCCTCTTGTACCTCACCGCTTGAGGCGGACATACATTTTGTTGTGTGTGCGTGCGCTCGATTTCAAGCTTCTCCTCGCGCCTCTCACCACCAGGGCGGTCAAGCGCATCTCCGGTACCTTCGTGCTACCACCGATTATGGTATTTGGTACTCTTCGTCTTCTTGTCTATCTCTTAGAGCCTTTTCCGATGCCGACTTTCTTTGGTGTAGGATAGATAGGAAGAGCACTTCGGCACTTGCCAATTCATTGGCACTTCTCTTGTTTCTTGGTCATCTAGGAAGCGATGCAGGGTTACAGATCCACCGAGGCCGAGTATGTTGCTCTGACCGATTCTTTGTAGCAGTGCTCTGGATGAGATCGACCTTACGGGACTATGGGTTAGAGATAGAGAGTGTGCCACTTTTCGTGACAACACTTCACTATTTGCATTGCTAAAAACCCGTGCAACATTCGGACCAAGCACATTGATATTAGATATCACTTCCTTAGAGACCATGTGGAGAAGGGAGATATCGCGCTTCAATTCGTGAGAGTGACCTTGATTAGCGATATCTTCACCAAGCCTTTGGATAGCTCAGTTGTTGCCTTGAGGAGTGAGCTTGGAGTCGTGAGCCCTTACGGCCTTCGTGAGGGGGAGCTGGTTTGTATATTATGTATTATATGTTTTCTTCCAGCTTAGCTTTTCTTTTCTTTGTGTTTCTTTTGGGTGACTTTGGGCTTGTTTTCTTGAGTTGAGTTCACTCACTTAGACTTCTGGCATGCCTTCCATGGACCTCTTATCTTGTGCTTTAGGTTGCTATCATGCGTGATTAGCTGTTCTCTCTTCTCTCTAGGTTGAGTTCCCTCACGCCTTATAAGTCTAGCGGTATTGGGCCTCCTGGTAGGCAGTGCATGTGCACTCCTTAGTTGGGATCTAGAGTCGACTTCCTATGTTAGTCCTTTGGGAAGATAAGAGCGAGTCTGAGCCGTAGTGAGTCTCTTCTATCTTATCTATGCTCAATAGCCATCCAGTTTTGCAGTTTCTCGGCTTCTTCTCCTCATTCTGTTTTTCTGGTTGTTATTGAGTTCATTCGGGTTTTCTTTATGCCTAATCTTGATAATAACTCAACTTTAACCAGATTTGAGCTTAAAATTGATTCATTTGTTGAGGGGGAGTTTGGGAATCTGTTCATGCATTGCATTTAGACTGCATTTTCTGTTTTATGAGCTTTGTCTATTATGCAATTGATTTCTTCTTCATGCTATACACCATGCTACATCATTTGAAGAAAATCACTAGCTTAGGTATGTCCAAGTTCATTTAACTTGCTAAGCATAAAAATGAAATAAGCCTTAAATGAAAAACTTGATGAAACTTGTTGCTTTTACTTGCTAGGTTTCTTCTCTGGAGGTTTGTACCATAATTTGAGAAATTTAGGAGTTCTCTAGAGTCCCTATAGCAACTTGGGTGAAAATAGTTTGATTCATGCTAGAGTCCTTCAATTGCTCATGAATCATTGTGCAAAAAAAATGAAAATTAAACAAAATTGACTCTTCTTGTGCACATATGACTCAACACCTTGCATTCACAAGACCGCTTCCCATTTCACTTGGGATGAACTTGGAATACATCGTGTTTGACCTAGACCATCCTCTTAAGAGTTCATCTTGAGATGGTCGCATACGGCTTGAGTCAATTGGTTGTCAAAAGAAAATGCAAATAAATTAAAAACAAAGACATATGTGAGTAAAGAATGCAAATAATGTCAAACATTTGCACCCCGCTATGTCTTGTATGATAATAAATCAAAATTTGCATTAAGTGATAAATGAGCCCGAAGGACCTTGTATGCTCTTCTAGATTCCCCAAAGTGTTGAGTAGGTTGAACTCTAGGTTTTCCTTTTGATCCTTAGAGTGGCTATTCTTCTATTTTTGAAACTAAAGCTAAGTGTTGCACTTGTCTAATCTTGCTAAAAATGAAATATTCAAAACTAAGCTCGTATTTGCACTTGGACATGTCTTAGTTTAGTCATCTTCTGAAATTGACAAGCTTGGTGTAATATCCTTCCATTTTGATCAATTGGATAATCTTCAAAGCTCTTTCGATTGCATTTCATGCATACATAAAAATTGATGCCTATATTGCCAAAGGGGAGAAAAGCGTAGAAAAGGCATCACTAAAAAGATAAAAATGTGAATGCTTATTTGGTTATTATGATCTTTGTAAAACTATGCTACTACTTCTGTTGGATCATAATCTCATAATCACATTTGACATGTTTAGTTGGATTTTAGAGTTTTTTTTTAAAACTTGCTCTTTCGTAAATTTAACTCTAAAATCTAAATTCTTCTTCGTCAACTTAGTCATGGTTCAAATTTCTATCTTTGGACCAAGTTTGACTTTGCAACTAAAAATTGCTTTCTTCTTCATTTTCTTCAAACTCAAAGTTATGCCTTTTTGTGTGGTTTGTCAATATACTCATCAAGGGGGAGATTGAAGGACCATGTGGAGGTCCATCCATGTTTGTGATGAGTATTTGACTTTATTTGAGCAAGGTGTGCTCAAGTTTGAGTTTGATTTGGATTGATTTTCAAAATGAAGCAATTTGAGTTGTCTCTGCCAGGAGTGGTAGTACCGGTCGTATGGACGCGGTAGTGATGAGTTGAATGGTTTATTGCACATATTTGTGGGCATTGCTATGTGAGGAGTTTCCTTGTCTTTGATGGTTGCAGGGCGACGGTGCTAGGTCATTGTGAGACGAAGGATGACCGGGACTAGGCGAGGAGCGTCGGAGATCCAGACGGTTGGGAGATCGCCGGAAGATGACCGGAGACGGAGTCGGGCAAGTCAAGAAGACAAGGAAAGGAGTTGATGCTAGCTAGATGCCGCGTGGATCAATGAGGGCCGTCGGATTGAGGTCTAGTTGATAGGTTAGCGGGTCTAGGTAGTATGCTTTGAAAACCGTGCAAGAAAACCCGGTATGTGTGTGGGTTTGGGGTTAGCCCTTGCATGGCTGTGTGTGTGGGTTAATCCTAGCCCTTAGATGAGTGCTCTAGGGTTGAGTGACTCATCCAAGGGTGGTAGGTGGCCCAAGAGTAGTATAAATAGGGGTGGAGGGGTAGCCTCCTTCCCTTGAAGGTGTTGAGGTTTTTGATGCTCATTTGAGCTTTGCCCACATGAATGTGAGGCTTTGTAACCTCCCCTTCCAGAAATGAAAATTTTATCCATCCACCTCTGAATTTATTTTGCGCATTTACATTATGTCTTTACTTTACGCAATTTAATTTCAGCATTTACTTTCCATAATTACATTCCATAATTTACTTTCAAGTAATTTGGATTTGCCTCCCCTCCTTCTAAATGCTGCTGATCTTGGATGTTTTGAGTGTGTTCATATGGTTTTACATCTCTTTTGCACTCTTGGATTGAGTAGAGAACATCTTTTCTTTCAAGTTCCAACTTTGTTCAGAACTTGTTCTTCGCGCAGCAGTCAGTGTTTGATTTTTGTAAAAATATAGAAAAATCTTTTTTGAGTGATTCTTATTGGAAGAGGTGCGGGACTCTGATATACACCTGCAGAAAAATTTTGGAGTTCACTTATTGCACCGTTTGGGCGCCATGAGGTGAAAACAGAGCCCCAAACTTTCTGCTCGAAGTTCTTGAGCATACTATGTTCTTAGATTTTTCCTGTTTTTTCTGTAAGGCTTTTTGAGGAGAAATTTGGTGGAGTTCTTCAAGACTCTGATGCTCATAGGGAGAAAAGTTCTCAGAATTTTGTGAGCTACAGAAACCCACCAACCTCCTGTGCAAATTGAGGACAAGTTCTGGAAATTCTGCTTTTGCTTTTCTGAAAGTGACTTTTGTGATTTGAATTGATGTCCTTTCTAAAAGCAAGAGTTTGAATTGATTCCTCTTTATCTTGGACACTAGACAACTAGGATTGTGACTCAAAAATCCCCACATATTTTATGGTACTTATCCATGCAAGCTTGGGGTACACATAGTTGTCTAGTTTTTCGGGTTTTTCACAATTTCCTTTGAGCGATCTTGTCGATGTTTTTGTTGGAGTATTTTGGGGGAATTTTTATTTGCGACCATTCACCCCCCACTCTGTTCGTCATCTCGGTCCTTCACAGGGCGTACCACGTCATCGACGACGTAAGGGCCTTCCCAGCTTGGGGAGAGCTTATGCTCGTATTTCTGATTCTTTCTAAGGACCAGATCTCCCATGGAGAATGCGCGGCTCCTCACATTGCGACCGTGATAGCGTCATAGGCCTTGGAGATACTTTGCCGATTGAATTGTTGCGACGTCCCTGGCTTCTTCCAGTCGGTGGAGGTCTTCTAGCCGGCTTTCTTCCGAGGTGACTTCTTCATAGCTCCGGACCCGCGGGGATCCGAATTCTAATTCGGTGGGGAGGACTGCCTCCGAGCCGTACACCAGGAAGAAAGGTGACTGTCCGGTTGCTCTGCTGGGGGTGGTTCGCAGCCCCCAAAGTACAGAAGGCAATTCTTTCACCCACCGAGTGGCGTATGGCTTTAGCCGATCGAAAATCCTTGCCTTCAGGCCCTGTAACACCATGCCGTTGGCTCACTCGACCTACCCATTGCTTCGGGGGTGGGCTACTGATGCGAAGCAGATTTTTATTCCGAGTTCGTCGCACCAGTCTTGAAATGTGCCGCTTCTGAATTGGGTGCCATTATCCGTGATGATTCGGTTTAGAACTCCGAACCTAACCACAATTTTGTTGAAGAATTCTTTGGCTTTTGCTGTCGTTATTGTCACGACTGGTTTGGCCTCTACCCATTTGGTGAATTTATCAACGGCCATGAAGAGATGGGTATAACCACCTTGAGCCTTCTTTAAAGGTCCCACCATGTCGAGCCCCCAGACCGCAAACGGCCAAGTTATGGGGATGGTCTGTAGTTCCTGTGCCGGTTTGTTCATCTGACACACAAAGAACTAACATCCTTCGCATGTCCGGATGATGTCCTCTGCGTCAATGACAGCAGTCGGCCAGAAAAATCCTTGACGATAGGCTTTGCCGACTAAGGTTGATGACTGTAACATCCCAAAATTTGGTTTAATTAAGTTTTTATTGCTTAGATGTGCATTTGTGATTTTCTGGAATTTATTTGGATTTTTCTGGATTTATTTGAATTAATTCTTATTTCAAGTTTATTGCTTTTTATTCAAATCTATTTAAATCTGTGCAAAGTTAAAATAAAGTTTTGCCAAAAATATTTTATTTGAGTTTAAAATGTCTCAAAGTATTTCTGAGATTTTTCTTGGATTTTTCCTGATTATTTTATTTGCCTAAAACCAATTAAATGAATTTCTAGAATTATTTTAATTATTAAAATTTTAAAATCTTTTGAGCGAGTATTGGTAGAAGCCCAATCTTGTCGCTAGTCGCTTGGCGGCCAAGTCGGCCGTCTGGCTGAAACCCTAGGATCCATCGCGGACAACCGTTGGATCGAGATCCAACATTTGTGCCTTTCTTGCGTCGTCGATCGTCGGAGCCGTTCGATGGCGCCGCGTGGGCGCGTCGGATGCAGCCACGTCACCTCTCCGTGTCGCCGCGGAGTCGCGCCGCCTCGGGCCGTCCTCGAGTCCGGGCTTGCACGCCTCCTGTCCGCTATTTAAGGCGCCGACGCGGTGTTGAATTCCTCACCTCGCGCCGCGCGTCTGCGCAATCCGGCCCCGAGCCGTCGCCGTTCGCGTAGAAGCTTCGCGGTCGTTGAAGCCTTCGCGCGGTCTTCGTCATTTTCGCCGCCCGTTTAGCCGTTCGAGCCGTCGGTTCGGATCGAAATCCCCATACCTCGTAGCGTCGGACCGTGTAAGCCGTGTCATTGTTTAAATCGTCGAACAGCATCATCAGGTCGTCGTCTCAAGCCGTGAAGAAACACCGCCGTGCCACCATCGGCGCCGAAGCTTCGGCCGTCCGTCCGTAGCGGAGAGGTGAGATCGTGCCGCGTGCGCTGTGCGTGGGAAGCGTTGCGGACCGTCAGATCTAGATCGGTTGGTTGATGCGTTGCCGCATCGTGCGAGATCGCTAACCATCCGATCGTGTTTCTGCGGACCAGATTGAACCGCGCGAGTGACTAACAGTTGCGCGCGTGTCGGTAGCGAGGCCCGGCGTGGCGAGCCGAGTCCGTGTGGGTGGCGCGGTCGTGGACTCAGTCCATACGCCGAAGACACGCGTCGGCTTCTGATTGGTCCGGTTCAGCGCTGGCGTCGTGATGACGTCAGGCTTGCGCAATAAATCGGTTTTCAGAATAGAAATAAATCTGTTAATTTCGATTTTCTGATTTTCTGATTTCAGTATTTATTTCAAACTTCAAAAGGCTATATCTTTTGCAATTTAACTCGGAATTGAGTGATTCCAGTTTCTAAAAATTTGTAAAATTGATATATATTTAATGGTGAATTTTATTTGATTTTTGGAGTTCATTTGCTCTCTGTTTTGGCATTTATTTGCTTTTCTTCTTCGGTACGCGTAGACATTGAATTGTGTGACACTTCGGAGGAAGATCCAGCAAATCAAGAGCAATCTTCAGATCAAGATCAGGACCTATTCCAAGGCAAGTTGTGCTTTGATCATGTTGAACCCATGTTTATAAAATTACTATGTTTGTTTTACCCTATTGCATATGTTTCAAATATACAATTGTTTCAAATTAGATTGGGCTTAGCTAATATACCAGATTGATCTATACCCTACCTTGTCATTGTATGCCATGATCCATTGTCACCCTAGATTGGTTAAATATAGTTGGTTAATAATTATAATCAACATTGGAGGTTTAGTCCGTATTAGTTGCTTAGCCATGCTCGTCATCACATGTGTCGAAATCATTGATAATTAATCTTGATTAATGGAATATGGAACAATGTTAAGAACTTGTGTGTCATGTGGAATCACGATGAGATTGAGTTGTTGTGGCGAGTCATGTCACGCATAGCGATGTTGGATTGTTGATGGCACGTGATGCTTGGTAATCAAGCGGGTGATAATCATTTAGATTGGGGCAAGTGGCAAGGCGAGGAGGCCAAGGTGGGCCCAATGGGCGAGAGGGTATGTAGATGTCTTGCCTTGATCACACTAAGGACTTAACCTTGCAAGCCTTTGACTGAGTCAATCATGCAACCACATATACGGTATGGGCCACCCTAGTGAGTAATTTGCAATGTCTTAATTTTGGTACTATCGTGGTCGGTGTGAGTTCAGAGTTATGGTGTAATTCACATGGCGCAAGAGGGCCACTGGATGTAGTAACAGTTCCACGGTGTTGAAACCTTAGCGGATAGTATCGGGTTAAGCGAGCATTGTAAAGGCTTTGTTATAATCACTCGCCTTGGTGGTGTTTGGTTGTATCACGTGGGTAAAGTGCATAACCTCTGCAGTGTGAAACTATTCGGATAGCCGTGCTCGCGGTATTGAGCAATGCTCGGAATTCTGATTAAAGGTTAGTTTAATTAATTGGACAACATGGTTGGGATGGCGGAATGCCATATGGAAGATGGAATTTGACTTAGGATTGGAAACTTGGTTTACTTGAGAAATCCTGAATTTATTTACTATTGTTATTTGTTTTGCATTCTTTACAATCTATTTACTGTATTTGTTCATAAAATGTTGCTTATTGCAAAATAGCCATGATAGCCTATCCATTGGAATAAGCCTTACATATAGATACATAGAATTGCATTCTGTGCACAACTTGTTGAGTGCTTTAAGTACTCACCCTTGCCAAACAACAATAATCAACAGTTGAGAATCTACACTGTGTTGGAAGATGAAGTCGGGAAGACCACGATTCATTAGGGTCCGAGCCTTGTCGGTTGCTGTGGTGAGCGATGAGCTATCTCGTTTTCTATTTTCCATTGCTTAATCATTAGTTATATTTTCGGTCTTGCCCTGCGTGGCTTAATAATGTAAGTTGGTCATAAGATCATACCTTTAGTTATATCAATGAATGAACTATTATTCTATTATCGTTGAGTATGATGTGATATGTACCAATGTTAAGCTGTGTGCACTAGCGTTGATCCTGGGAATAGTGCGGTAAACACAGTGGGTTCGAATCAGTGGATTCGGGTCCTTACAATGACGCCGCATGATTCCCACAAACTCCCGAGTGGATTTCCTTGAGAAGATCTTTCCCTTCTTGTTCTTATATGCACCGTCGTAGTACGCCAGAGGAGCTCTTGCGATAGAGTTCTTCCCTGATCACCGCATAGCTTTTGCTTCGGCGCATTATTCGTTCGGCTTGCACGCGGTCTTCGGGTAGTTCGTCCTTCGTCAAATAGTCCAGATACGGAGCTGTCCAATCGGGGGTAATGACAAGGACTTCTGCTTCTATGCTCTTCTCGGCTGGGGCGTCCGTCCTCGACCGAGTGCTAATTGTGGGCTTGTGAATTTCTTCGACGAATACTCCCATGGGCACTGTAGATCGGCAGGATCCCATTTTTGCTAGCTCGTTGGCCGCTTCATTGTCACAGCGGAGCACATGAATAAGTTCCAGGTCATCAAAGTTACCTTCTAGCTTGCGTACCTCCTGGCAATAGGCTATCATGTTGTCTTCGATGCACGACCATTCTTTTTGCACTTGGTTGACCACGAGCATTGAGTCTCCGCGAACCGCCAAACATCGAATACCAAGTGATATGGCGATACGGAGCCCATGGATGAGTGCCTCGTACTCGGCGGTGTTGTTTGAAGCGGGAAAAAGTATTTGAAGAACGTACCTCAACCTTTCTCCGCTTGGTGATATGAGCACGATACCAGCCCCCGCGCCGCTGAGCATGAGGGAACCATCAAAGTACATTGTCCGGTACTCGAGCTCCTTGGTAACCACCGGGCTTTGAAGCTCTGTCCACTCGGCCGTGAAGTCGGCGAGCGCTTGAGACTTTATGGCAGTACGAGGCTTGAATAAGATATCGAAAGTTCCAAGCTCGACCGCCCACTTTGCAATTCTCCCAATGGCCTCCTGGTTGTGAAGTATATCTCCTATTGGGAAGGAGGTGATCACCGAAATAGTATGCTCTTGGAAGTAGTTCTTGAGTTTGCGAGACGACAGGAGGACAGCATACAATAATTTTTGCACTTGCGGATACCGCACCTTGGATTTGCTCAGGACTTCGCTGACGAAGTAAACCGGGTGTTGGATCTTACGCGTGGCCCGACTCCTCCTTTCTACAACGATCGCGTGGCGACTACATGAGTCGTTGCCGCGATGTAAAGTAGCAGGGGCTCCTCCGGCATCGGTGAAACCAAGACCGGGGGCATCGTTAGGAAGGTCTTCAAGTCTTCGAACGCCTACTGTGCCTCTGGAGTCCATTGGAACTTGTCCTGCTTCTTGAGGAGTTTAAAGAAAGGCATACCTCGCATACCCAGTCGGGAAATGAACCTGCTGAGTGCGGCCATGCATCCTGTAAGCTTCTGGACGTCCTTTTGGCAAGTCGGCGGTTCCATTTTTGATATGGCCCTGATCTTCTCTGGGTTGGTCTCGATGCCTCGCTGTGATACGATAAACCCGAGTAGTTTTCCCGAAGATACTCCGAAAACACACTTCTCAGGATTAAGCTTTATGCTAAAAACCCTTAGACTCTCGAATGTCTCGGTCAGGTCGGCAATAAGGTCCTTCCTTTCTCTAGAATTCACCATGACATCATCCACGTATGCTTCCACATTGCGCCATTTGGGCATGAAAACAATTTGTATTGCGCGTCGTTGCACGGCATTTTTCAATCGAGCGCCATCGTGGTATAGCAAAAGGCTCGAAAGGCGTGATGAATGAAGCTTTGATGTGATCTTCGCTTTTAGGCGAATTTGGTGGTATCTGAGTAGGCATCGAAAACTTCGAATTTACTTTGGCGGTCAAGTCAACCACGATCGATTGAGGTAACCCAAAGGGTCCTTCGGGCATGCCTTATTGAGATCGGTATAATCAGCGCACATGCGCCAAGTTTTATTCTTCTTTTGTACTAATCTGAGGTTAGCCAACCAATCGGGATGATACACCTCTTTGATAAAACCTGCGACTAAAAGCTTGGTGATCTCTGCTTGATGGCATTCCGCGGTCCGCGAATCGCGAAGCCCTTCTTGATTGGCTTTGCCTTTTAAATCGACGTCGCGATGAATGCTCGATCACCTCCTTTGGAACACCCGGCATGTCGGATGGTTTCCAAGCAAAGATGTCCTTGTTAGCCTGGAGAAAGGTGACGAGTGCGCCTTCCTATTTGTCCTCGAGCCCTGTCCTGATCAAAGTCGTCTTAGACGGATCGAACGGGTCAAGAATGATTCTCTTGGTTCCTTCGCCGGGCTTCATAACTAACGTGCCCTGCTTCTTGGACGGGACGTCGCCTTCTTCCCGCAGCGTAGCGGCTTCTGCCTAGATTTTCTTTATCTCGGCGATCGCCTCCTGCAACTCACCAAGTTCATGGCTCTCTCGGTCGCATTGCAAGGATTGCTTGATGTCGCTCCGGACCGTGATGACGCCTTTGGGTCCCGGCATCTTCATCACCAGATAGGTGTAGTGTGGGACGGGCATGAATCTAGCCAGACCGAGCCTTCCCAAGATAGCGTGGTACACTATCTCGAAATCGGCCACCTCGAAACTTATGTACTCGGTCCAGTAGTTATCCTTGGTGCCGAAAGTGACGGGCAAAGAAATTTGCCCGAGTGGAAACAAAGACGCCCCAGGGATCACTCCGTGGAACGGCTGAGTGCTCGACCTTAGCTCGGAGTGGGGAATGTTCATATCGTCGAGGGTTTTGGCGAACAGGACATTGAGCCCACTCCCGCCATCGATCAAGACCTTCCTTAACTTCACGCTGCGAATAACAGGGTCAAGCACTAGAGGGAACTTACCCGGATGTAGAACCCGGTTGGGGTGATCCGAGCGGTCAAAGGTGATCGGTACCTCGGACCATTTTAGATACTTGGGGGCTGCTGGTTCCACCGCATTGATCTCCCGAATGGTAAGTTTTTGCTTCCGCTTGGACTCGTATCCGGTGGAGCCCCCATAAATGTAATTCAGCTCGAGCTCGGGCTCCTGAAAATCGTCCTCACCGGGAGGGTCCTTCTTCTTGGCAGCTCATCCTTCACTGGAGCTGGTTGCTGTGGCTTTCATCATAAAGCAGCTTGAGTGAAGCAGTCCTTGGCCGCGTGCTTTCCCTTTGGGTGAAAAGGGCAGATCGCCTCCATGACAGAATTATAGTTAGGTGCCTCCCTCCGTGGGGCTCGGGGCCAGTCACGGTCGGTTACTGCGACCAGCTCCTCGCCTTTCCGCTTCTTATCTCTGTGCTTGGAGGACTCGGGCTTGTCGCCTTTGTTCTTCTACTGCGGGCGATCCTCTTGGCGCTCGGCCAGGGCGTCTGAGGCCGTGGCGTAGCGATCAGCCAGCGCAAACATCTCCTTCACTAAGGTTGGGGGTTTCCTGGAAATTTTTTTGATTAGATCAGGATCACTTACCCCTTTTTAGAAGGCCGCCACTACCACCGCTTCAGACAAGTCCCTGACGGTGTTCTTCTTCTGCATGAAACGCCGAATGAAATCTCTCAGCGTCTCGTCCTTCTTCTGGTGAAGCTGATACAGGTCCCACAGGGTGCCAGGCCTCTCGTAGGTTCCCTGGAAGTTCGCGATAAACTGATCGCAAAGGTCGCTCCAGGAATCCACCGAGTTCGCCGGAAGTCCAGTGAGCCATGCTTGAGTCGAGGGGGTGAGATTAACTGGCAGATAATTCGCCATTACGTTCTGGTTTCCTCCGGCTGCCTTGACCGCCAGGGCGTAGACCTGCAGCCAAGCTTCCGGTTCTCGCTCCCCATAAAACTTTACGATGCCCTTGGGGTTGAAACCTTCGGGCCAAACCACTCGGCGCAACCGGGAAGTGAACGCTCGAATCCCGTCAATAGATCTCTCATCATGATGAGAGGGAGACTGGTGTGGTGAGCCTCTGGCTCGGTGATTGTCTTCAACGTGCCGGGGCGGAGTTCAGCGCGGCGAGCTCATGGCTCGACTGTCGTCGTTGTTCCCACCCCGACGATGATAGTCTGTATGGTCATCGTGGTCGTCGTACCTCTGATCACTTCGTCGATCACGGTCGTGCTGAAACGCTCGTAGTCGTCGTGGCGCCCGCGTCGCTCTTCTTCATCCCGCTCCTACCGCCTGGCGGTGATGTCTTGGCAGAGGTCGCAGTTGATAATTCGGCGAACATCGCCGAGTGGTGGCGTATGGCGCCGACTGCCGGTATTCCAACTGGTTGCAGTCCGACTGCTGGCGACACGAGTAGCCGCGTGGGAGCGCGAGTGCACTTCACCTACCGGCTTTTCTTGATTCTGCTGGATTGCTGCCGCCGTCACCATGGTCTTGATTTGGGCCACGATCGGGGCCGCCGGGCTGTCCGATGCAATCATCGGGTCCAGCGTGTCGAGAAGCGTCTTGGAGGCGACAACGTTCTGCATCGGTGTGCGGAAGATGGATTGGTCTCCCAACTGGGACTGCAGGATGTCCTCGCGGACATTGCGACCGCGCGATCGAAGAGATCGCACCTGCACCTCCTTACCCTTACGAAGGCGATCTTCCTCCGCAACCTCTTGGTCTTCTTGATGGAGATCGGTCCTCTGCTCCTCGATCGCGACTGGTTTTTTGGGTGAGTCAGATCGGTCCTCTGCTCCAGATTGGTTTTCTGGGTGAGTCAGATCGGTCCTCTGCTCCTGGCGATTCCTCACAATGTCGTTGGTTTTACGGGTGAGTCGAGCGGCATACGAGATGGGTTGGCTTGATCTTCACAGTTGGATCGGCTTTGGACGAGCGGACAAGCTCTCGCGCGTATCCGCGACGAAATCCAGACTTTCGAAGCGGAAGGCCTGGCCGGAGATGAAGGTGGCGATGAATCCGCCGATTGCTGCCATCGAGTCTGTAGGAAAAGATTATAGCGCTTCCCCTACCTGGTGCGCCAACTGTCGACTTTCGTAGTTGGCAATAAATTTATGGGGAAGACGCTAGATCTCAAACTCGAAGGTCGCACAAGACAAGGGGTTAGACATGTTCAGGCCCTCAGCGACGGAGGTAATACTCTAATCCTGTGTGCTGGGATTATGTGGATCTCTTGGATCTAAGATTGCTCAAAGCGCAATGTGCTCTAGGCGATATGAGGTGTGATATGCTCTATAGCTTGATCCTTGCTGTTGCCCGCCCTCTCCCTTATATACCGGGGGTGGTGCGGTAACAAGCAGAGTGAGGATGGGGTTGTCATTCGCAACAAGGCTAGGCTAGTTGCATAGAGCTTTTCTCAGGTTGAGGGTCTTGACTTTGAGGAGACCTTTGCCCCTGTAGCTAGACTAGAGGCTATTAGAATCCTGCTTGCATTCTCTGCATCCCGGGGCTTCAAGCTCTATCAAATGGATGTCAATAGTGCATTCCTCAATGGCTATATTGAGGAACAGGTTTATGTCAAGCAACCTCTAGGATTTGAGAACCCCAAGTTTCCGAGTCATGTATACAAGCTTTCTAAAGCTCTGTATGTACTCAAGCAGGCCCCCAGAGCATGGTATGAGAGGCTCAAGTCTTATCTTCTTAGCCATGACTTCAAAATGGGCGTAGTAGACAAGACTCTATTCATCAGACACCATGAGTCGCATTTTCTTCTCGTCCAGATTTATGTGGACGATATCATTTTTGGTGGCTCATCTCATTCGCTTGTGGATAGATAGTGAGTCTCTTCTATCTTATCTATGCTCAATAGCCATCCAGTTTTGCAGTTTCTCGACTTCTTCTCCTCATTCTGTTTTTCTGGTTGTTATTGAGTTTATTTGGGTTGTCCTTATGCCTAATCTTGATAATAACTCAACTTTAACCAGATTTGAGCTTAAAATTGATTCATTTGTTGAGGGGGAGTTTGGGAATCTGTTCATGCATTGCATTTAGACTGCATTTTCTGTTTATGAGCTTTGTCTATTATGCAATTGACTCAATCTTCATGAAATACATCATGCTATATCTCTTGAAGAAAATCACTAGCTTAGATATGTCTAAGTCCATTTATCATGCTAAGCTTATTAAAATCTGAAAAATTTGAAAGCTTTAAATGAAAACTTGACGAAATATGTTGCTTTTACTTACTAAGTTTCTTCTCTAGGGGTTTTTACCATGAATTGTGAAATTTTGGATTTCTCTAGAGTCCCTATAGCAACTTGGGTGAAATTTGTTTGATCCATATTTGAGTCCTTCAGAATTGCTCATATGTGCTAAATTGAAACTTAAAAAAATTGACTCTTTTGTGCAAAATTGATCTCAACACTTTATATTCACGAGATTGCTTCCCATAGCACTTGGGATGAACTTGGAATATATTGTGTATGACCAAGATCATTCTCTTAAGAGTTACTCTTGAGATGATCGAAAATGGCTTGAATCAATTTTTTAAAAAAATGCAAATATCAAACACATAAATGGGTAAAAATGCAAATAATGTCAAACATTTGCACCCCGCTATGTTTTTTAAAGTCTTAAAGAAAATTTGCATAAATTGAAAAATGAGCTTGAATGACCTTATATGCACTTCAAAATTCCCCAAAGTGTTGAGTAGGTTGAACTCTAGGTTTTCCATTTGATCCTTGAGTTGTTTTGCTTCTAGCTTTGAAACTTTGCTAAGTTTTGCACTTGTCAAATCATGCTAAAATGAAATATTGTAAAACTAAGCTTTTTCATAAAATGTATTGGTCTTGGACATGTCTTAGTTTAGTCATATTCTGAAATTGACAAGCTTGGTGTAATATCTTACCATTTTGATCAATTGGATAATCTTCAAAGCTCTTTCGATTGCATTTTATGCATACATAAAAAAATTGATCCTATATTGCTAAAAGGGGGAGAAAACGTAGAAAAGGCATCACTAAAAAGATAAAAATGTGAATGCTTATTTGGTTATTATGATCTTTGTAAAACTATGCTACTACTTCTTTTGGATCATCATCTCATAAACACATTTGACATGTTTAGTTGGATTTCAGAGTTTTTGTTGAAAATTGCTCTTTCTTAAATTTAACTCTAAAATCTAAATTCCTCTTCGTCAACTTGGTCATGGTTCCAATTTCTATCTTTGGACCAAGTTTGACTTTGCAACTAAAGAATTGCTTTCTTCTTCATCCTCTTCAAACTCAAATCATATGCCTTTTGTTGTGTTTGTCAATATACTCATCAAGGGAGAGATTGAAGGACCATGTGGAGGTCTATCCAAATTTGTGATGAGTATTTGACTAAATTTGAGCTTGGGTTGCTCATGTTTGAGTTTGATTTGAAATGGATTTTCAATTGGAAGCAATTTGAGGTCTTCTCTGTTTTCCCGGTGCTACTGCCAGAATGAGGAAAAATGAATTTTAATGGATGTACTTTGATGGATTTATTGCACATCTTTGTGGGCATTGCTATGTGAGGAGTTTCCTTATTTTTGATGGTTGCAGGACGACGGTGCTAGGTCATGATGAGGCGAAGGATGGCCGGGACTAGGCGAGGAGCGTCGGAGGTCCAGACGGTCGGGGATCGCCGGAAGATGATCGGAGACGGAGTCCGTGCAAGCCGTGAAGACAAGGAATGGATGTGATGCTAGCTAGATGCTGCTCGGATCGATGAGGGCCGTCGGATTGCGGTCTAGTTGATAGGATAGCGGGTCTAGTTAGTGTGCTTTGAGAACCGTGCAAGAAAACCCATTATGTGTTGTGGGTTTTGGGTGAACCTTTGCATGGTTGGTTGAGTGGGTTAATCCTAGCCCTTGATGGATGCTCTAGGGTTTATAGCCTCATCCAAGGGTGGTAGGTGGCCCAAGAGTTGTATAAATAGGGGTGGAGGGGTAGCCTCCCCCCTTGAAGGTTTTGAGGTTTTTGATGCTCCTTTGAGCTTTGCCCACATAAAATGTGAGGCTTTGTAACCTCTCCTTCCAGAAATGAAATGCTCTTCATTTATGTTCATGTTTCATTTCCTTTACGCATTTACATTACGCATTTAAATTACGCAATTTAAATTCAACATTTACTTTCCCGCATTTACATTCTCGCAATTTACTTTATCGCAATTTGGATTTGCCTCCCCTCCTTCTAAATGCTGTTCTTCTAGGATTTCTTAAGGGTGTTCATATGGTTTTACATTTTTCTTGCACCCTAGGATAGACTAGAGGTCAAGTTCTTATTGAATTGCAAATCTGTCCAGAACTTGTTCTTCGCATAGCAGTCAGTCCTTGTTTTTTATAAAAATATAGAAAAATCATTTTTCAGTTATTCTTGTTGGAAAAGGTGCAATACTCATATATCCATCTGTATAAATATTTTTGAGTCCATTGGTTGCACCGTTTGAGCGCTATGAAGTGAAAACCGAGCCTCAAACTTTCTGGTCGAAGTTCCTGACTGTCTGCATTGCTTGATTTTTCATGTTTATTCTACAAATATTTTTAAGGTTATTTTTGGTGGAGTGTTTCATGACCCAACTTTTCACAGGGAGAAAAATTCCCAAAAATTTTAGAGCAACATAAACTCACCAACCACTTGCTCCAATTGAGGATAATTCCTGGAAAATCTGCTTTTACTTTTCTGAAAGAGACTTTGGTGTTTTAGCTTTATCTCTTTTAGAAAAGTAGTCTTTGAGTTGATTCCTCTTTGTTTGGACACTTGACAACCAGGATTGTGATTAAAAACTCCCTCACATGATTCATGGTTCTCATCCATGCAAGCTAGGGGTACACATAGTTGTCTAATTGTTCGGGTTTGTGGAGGGTGTGCGAATATGAGAAACACCATTTTAAAGGAAAATCTTTGGGTGTTTCAGATTTTTATTACGAGATTGTTTGGAGTACTTTGAGTGGGGAAATTTTTATTTGGGATCATTCACCCCCGCCTCTGATCGCCATTTCGATCTTTCACATTATCCAATAAAACAATCCTAAGGCACCAGGGCATCTGAAGGCAATTTTTGGAATATTGGCTTCTACCATGAATATTTGATTATATCCAGCATTGCCATCAAGAAAACTGATGATTTTATTCCCTGATACAACATCGATAAGCATATTGGCTATTATCATCGGATATTCATCTTTTAGTGTAGCTTTATTTAAATCCTTAAGTCGACACATACCGTGAGTTTACCGTTCTTCTTCATAACAGGAACGATATTGGAGACCCATTCAGCGTATCGGCAAGGCCGGATAAACTTAGCCTCTAGCAACCGCTCTATTTCTTATTTTATAATATTGTACAAGGTCGGATTAAACCTCCTAGGATAATGTTTAAATGGCCGATAACCTGGCTTAATAGGTAGCCGATGTTCAACAATTTGTCGGCTTAAGCTAGGCATCTCGTGGTATTCCCAAGCAAAAAATCTTTGTAATCCCTAAGGATTTTAACCAACTTTCTCTTATACTCTACATCTAATTTTGCACTAATAAAAGTAGGTCTCTTTCTATCACCATCTCCTATATCGACTTCTTCAAGTAAGTCAGTCGACGTGAGTCGTTGGCCCAATTTATCAACTTCTTGAAAATCTTTGATGGCCTTGTAGTTATCTGTTATTTGCCGATAGCTCTGAATTTTTTCATGTAGGATTTCTACTATTTGTTTGGACCCCATCGGCGTAAAACTTCACTCGTCTGATCAAAAGCGCTAGGTCGGACATTGATCGACAGAAGCCCTGTCTTACTAATGTAGATGAAATCACAGTCATCCAATGCTTTTCCTGATATGCATTCAGCTTCCTTATGCTGCCAATTTGCATCTGAATTGGCTATAACGATATGAGCCGATGTATCAGCCAGAATGACTTCAATTTCATCACCATTCCATTGGACAAGCAGCTGGTGAATAGTTGACGGGATACAACAATTCGCGTGAATCCGGTCTCACCTAAGCAGTATGAAGTAGTTGCCTTTGGCGTCAATCACAAAAAACGCAGTCGGCAATGTTTTACTACCAACAGTTAATTCTGTCCCCATGACGCCCTTAGCTTTAGTGGAATTGTCTGTGAAATCATTCAAAACCATGTTAGTTTTAATTAAGTCTTCATCGGACTTACCCAACTTTTTGCAGGTAGTGTATGGCATCAAGTCAACCGTCGCTCCGCCATCCACAAGCATCCTTGAGATCAGCTTGCCATTAATGTGCCCTTTCAAGTATAACGGCTTAAGGTGCCGATGTGCATCCTGTGGCTTTTCAAAAACTACATCTTAAGCACCTAAACATAGCTGAGCAAAGGTCTTCTTAGCCGATTCAGTTTTTATTTTAAATTCGGCTGGCAGTGTGAACACCATGTTGATGTCCATTGGAGGAGTGTCATCTCGAATTATCGGTGAATCTAAATCATCAACTGAATCCAACTTTTCCTCAGCCTGCTCCTTCTTCCTTCACTCTCTCTTAACAGTTTTAATTGGCCGAAGCTCGTTAAACGCTTGGTCCCTCTGCTTTTCTTGTTCGGCCTCTCGGATTCTTGGGTCCTGAGCCTTTGGAGCCGCCTACGCTGAGATCGACTAAGACCTGGAGGACACCACCTAGGTTCGGGTTCGATCGGCTTACGTATCCTACCTGGCATATCTCCTTGCATTGCAAAACTTGACTCTTCGGCATGTGCCTTTGCATGATTCATTACAGAAATCCTTTCCTAAATCGGCTTCCTGTAACCTTTATGGGGACGATCTCGTATTGGACAGGATAACCTATCTTTGGCCGATCGCCTTGGCCAATCATCCTGACGATAATGTTCCATCGGACAGGTGTATTGTGATGGCAACGCTACTGCCCCCTCCCAACAAAACTGCCAGAAGGGACACATTTGATGGGCTCTTTCCAGGTTTTCAAGCCAATATAGATCGTACTTCTCCAGTAGTTGAGAAAAAGTTGGCTTAGGCTTATTGATCGGCCGTCGTGGCAATGATTTCTCTACCTTGTACCATCTGCCAACTTGCGAATCTCCTTTGGGCTTGACAGTCTTTGAATTCTTACCTTCATGAGGCTGCTTATATTCTTACCTTGCGAATATAGATCGTACTTCTCTAGTTTTTTCGCCGTTTGAGGCTGCTTAAATGTCTATATGCCAACCCCTTTTTGGTTCTTCATTCTGCATTGGCTCTTTTCCTTTTCCTAAGCACTGCACCATGTTTATGGGAAAAGAGTCGACATCCACTTGCATTGTCAGCTCATCTGCAAATTTAAGGCGACCGTCTTCTATAGCCGACTGTATCTGTTGCCAAAAAATATTACAATCGTTAGTATTATGAGAAAAAAGTTTGGTGCTATTTGCAATACCTTCGTTTTTTGATCTCATCGGCTGATGGTATAACATGTCCCTCAGGTAACCATATGATTTTTTCTTGCATGAGTAAATAAAAAATATGATCACACTTAGAGACATCAAATGCATACTTCACCTCCAACTTACTTTTATTCGGCTTAAGCCAAGAACAGACCAAAGATTTCTTGGACCTTTTGACCCATTCGGCTATATTTACTTCTACTTCATTGTACTTAGAGGACTCACTTGAGAAATATTCGATCATGTTAACCTTGGCATTGTCTTTATCCTTATTATTATTATTATTTATTTTGAATTTGTCCCTAAATCCTCTATTATCAGGAAATCGGCTTTCTTGAACTCACACCCGATGAATCAGGTGGCTTAAATATGTGAATTCTTGCCCACCAAACTTCTCCCTAAGTGGGGGAATTCATCCTTGGAAAGCTAAATCGGCTAACTATTTGTCGGGCAAAGTAACACTAAAACACCGATTTCTGACTTCCCTAAATCTCTTAATATAATATGTCACCAATTCTCTGAACTTTTGATGGACAGAGCTTTGATCAGAAATCCTAAGTTCTAGACTGCGAGAGAAAAAATACTCATGGAATCGGCTTTCCAAATCGTTCCACATGTGAATCAAATTTGGAGGTAAACTAGTAAACCAAGCAAAAGTAGCCCCTGATAATGACAATGGGAACAATTTAGTTTTAAGCCCATCGGACTCGGCTACCTCACCACACTGTGCGATAAAATGTCCGGCGTGTTCTAACGTTGTAACAGAATCATCCCCAGAAAATTTGGCAAAATTAGGGACTTTGAAATTATTTGGGTAAGGCATGCGATCTATATAATCAGGATACGACTTCCTATAGCTAATAACTTTACCCTTTGGTTGCATGCCGAATTGATCTCTCAATACGACGGAAATTTGGTTGGCCCAATTGGCATTATCGGCCGATGATATGTTATGGTTCTGCCAATTATGATCATAATTGCCATTCTGCCCCCCAAACGTAAGCTCAGGTTGCCGATTATGCGAGCTGATTGATACTGAGGGAATTGCTCGTATCCATTATTCGTCCTAACGGTCGGCTTCGGCATTGGGACAAAAGGCTCCGAGTATGTCACAATTTTATATAGGGCCTGATTCCTAGGTGGAATCGGCTCGGTATATTCTGAACACCAATTGTTTTCAATCGGCTGCGGAACCGATTATGGAAACGCGTAAAACGGAGCCAACGGTGGCAGATTAACCAATGCATCTAACTTGGCAGCATCGGTGTACGCTTGATAATGCGCAGCCCCACTCGGGCGAGGATCCCTCGGCAGTATGACAGTGGGTTGGGTCGGCATCATGGTTAACGATTGATTCGTAGCCAACGGCTTTGGGTCGGCTAGAGTATTTTTGAGTACTTTGCACCACTGAATAAACAGGATAATTTGGCAGAGCTTGCATCGGATCGAGTAGGCTTCCAGATGATGTTAACTCTTGAGCAATTGTTTTAACACTATTGGCTATCATCAGCTTAAGAGTTGTAACTAGAGCCGATGATTGATTGATTAAAACATGATGCACAGATTGATTAATCATAGCAGAAAGTTCAGCCTGCGCAGGGAGGTATTGACTCACCGGGCTATCTGTGACCCCTGCATCGCCGAGGGCATTAACCGTCGGCAATGCGGCCTTTTGAGTGACACGGTGTTGGGTCTTCTAGTAGCAACCCAGCATCATCTCTTCTAGAGCAGCTTTTCGATTTTTAATTTCCTTGCGCTGCTCTGGCGTTAAGTCGTCCAATGTGGGGACGATTATAGCTTCAGCGTTGAGGTTAGACGGCGGGATTGACTTACCAGAAGAAGACATCTTTTCTATCACACTGGGCGTGCCAAGAGTGTGTTGGCGCCAAAAACTTAAGGTGGGGTTTATCGGCCATAACACACCTAACGAACGCTGGGTTCAGTTGATTAAGGCGTGCCAACCGATTTGATCCTACAATCGGTAAGATGAATATATGATATGCTCAAAGTCAATCGATCGTAAGATAATCGGCTTAGATCTAAACAGCTAAAAACCGATTAAATCGATGGGTAACGATAAGTCTAATTAACCTGTTAGGGCTAATCAGATGGTAAGGGTAAATCTTCTCCAAAGAAGGCGATTCGCAGCAAAATCGAGAAAAGATCAAACCTGATGGCGTAATTGATGGAAATCAACAATCGGCGATACGCAACTTTATTGATCAAGATCAAATTACAGAACTTCTAAATTACAGGAATTACTCATAGTCGACAGGAAAAATAGATAAAAGTAATAAGTTGGTTGATTGTGTTGTGTTGTGTTTTTTCTTTTGCTTGCCTATAACTCTCTTTTATACCCATCGGCCGATCGTATCCCATTACAACACATGATCTGTATCGGCCTTAATCCGGACGGTTTCTTTTCGAAATCTTCACCTTAACCAAATTTGTTTGAATCTTTTTATGCTTACACATCGGTTATAATATGTTGACTTTATCCTGCCGATTTTGACTACACCTACCAAATTTATTTTGGTGCGAACACAACCATTACAAACCAAACCACCAGTACCGTACCACACATTACAGAATACAGAGCCACTGCAATGTTGTCGCATCAGCTTATGCCTGACGTTGTCTTCGTCTACACGACGCTTTCGAACTCGCAGCATGCATCAAACAAGCGAACAACAGGACCAGCATTCTGACAAGAACTTGCAAAAAGGAAGATGAGTAGAATCTTTGCGCTTACTTGGACGATCGCGTGCTGGATCCGCGCGCAGAAGACGGGGGAGTGGTGAAGGCGGCGAGCTCCGACCGAGCTCTAGTGTTCCTCGCATGGGTTTCCGAGAAGATGGCAGGGGAGAGCTTCGCAGAGAAAATGGCCTTGGGAATGGAGTGGGGTCGACCGTTAGGCAGGGCCTCGAGAATGGAGGAGGTGGAGAGATGTGCCCGCTAAGGCCTTCTTCAGCCGGGCCTGCTCGGCGACTCAATCACCCTAGTGGTTCGGGTCGGGCCGACCCAATGACCCATCCCAGTTTATTTGCTCATAATGCAAATGTTCATGTATACAAAACGAACCATCTCAATTAGATGAAAAGTGAACAAACAATTAAGTGGGTCGGCCCGTTTTCATCCCTGGCCGAGGGGGTAGGTTTATAGAGTGCTCGCGCGACTGCACAAAGTGCAGCCTCTTCTTTCCCACAATTCCTTCAAATTTTTTTCTTTAATATTTATTTTTAACCTTTTTTTTCGAAACTAGTCGTTGGAGTTTGAAAATTGTAGAAATAGACGCCCGTCGCCCGTACATGGGACGATCGCCCCCATGTAGGGGCGATAGGTGCCTATGCCACCGACCGTTAATGCCATTTAATGCCAATCGTTAACCCCTCACCCACCTATCGCTCAGTGCTAGGGTGACGGGTGGGTTTTTAACCCGGGCGCAGTCGGCTGAGGGAGGAGAGGCAGCCGAGAGAAGAAGAAAAAGAAGAAGAAGAAGAGAAGAAGAAGAAGAAGAAGAAGAAGAAGAAGAGGCGAAGAAAAAAATCAATTCGTCGTTTCTGTGAAGGTAACTTTAGGAATTTTTTTAGGATTGTGTAGTATCTAGAAATTAAATGTAGCATTTATTATTTAGAAATTTTAGGATTATGTAGTGATTAGAAATTTTAGGATTGTCTAGTGTTTAGAAATTTTTTTAGGACTGTGTGATATTTAGAAATTTAATGTAGCATTTAATATTTAGAAATTTATTGTAGCGTTTAGAAATTTTAGGATTGTGTAGCGTTTAGAAATTTAATGTGGCAGTTAATATTTAGAACTTTAATGTAGTATTTAGTTTTTAGAAATTTCGGAATTGTGTAGTATTTAGTATGTACAAATTTAATGTAGTATTCAGTATCTAGAAATTGAATACAGTAGAAATATTAGGCAATATTTAGAAATTTAATTTGGTAGGGTTAATGTAATGTGGCACAAATATAATATTAGGCCGTATGGTAGCCAAGTCGAATGACTTATTTATAGTCGAATTTTTTAGTACGATCAATGTACGTTTTGTATATTGTATTTTATAGTAATATACATGATGAGTATTTTAGAGTAATATATTTCCGTCGGACGTTGCAGCATGTCGGAGAAATTGTATTTCCAAATATTTTATGGAGATGGGGAGATAGCACGAGGGGCGGGCGGATGGGGTGGATTTGTCATCATTTTCAAGAGTCGTACAGGGCATATGTAGACCGAGCGATAGGATATACAGGGGTTTGTTGGAGTGGATGTCTCAGATATTCAATTTGGATGCCCAATTTGTTGGTTCTTGGTCAAAGCGATAGTAAGCCGTCATAAGACTGCTGTTTTATGGGAGTTGATTCCTATTAACGCGACATCAACATAGAGGAGCTATGTTGGTTTTGCCGTAGGGTTATTGCACTGGTCGAATTAATATGCAAAGCAAGGTGTAAATCTGCAATTTTCCCACCATATGGTGGTGCATATATCGAAGAGCAAATCTGGTCCGTTCTTCCTAAAAAATACATTTAAATATAATATTTCACGGGCTGCCGAAAAGGCTTAAGCGTTTCATTGTTGCCTCGACCGTAATACTTAGGGTTATTGCACTGGTCAAATTAATATGCAAAGCAAGGTGTAAATCTACAATTTTCCCACCATATGGTGGTGCATATATCAAAGAGCAAATTTGGCCCGTTCTCCCTAAACATTACATTTAAACATGATATTTCACAGGCTGCCGAAAAGGCTTAAGCGTTTCATTGTTGCCTCGACCATAATACTTAGGGTTATTGCACTGGTCGAATTAATATGCAAAGCAAGGTGTAAATCTGCAATTTTCCCACCATATGGTGGTGCATATATCAAAGACCAAATCTGGCCCGTTCTCCCTAAAAAATACATTTAAACATGATATTTCACGGGCTGCCGAAAAGGCTTAAGCATTTCATTGTTGCCTCGACCGTAATACTTAGGGTTATTGCACTGGTACAATTAATATGCAAAGCAAGGTGTAAATAAAATATTTTCCCACCATTTGGTAGTGCATATATCAAAGAGCAGATCTGGCCCATTCTCCCTAAAAATTATATTTAAACATGATATTTCACGAGCTGCCGAAAAGGCTTAAGCGTTTCATTGTTGCCTCGGCCGTAATACTTAGGGTTATTGCACTAGTACAATTAATATGCAAAGCAAGGTGTAAATAAAATATTTTCCCACCATTTGGTAGTACATATATCAAAGAGCAAATCTGGCCCGTTCTCCCTACAAATTACATTTAAACATGATATTTCACGGGCTGCCAAAAAGGCTTAAGTGTGTCATGCAAGTGAGGCTACTTATAGTCATTTGATTTATTCAACTGAGTTTATTCCTAATTTTTTGGAAAAAAAAATGGGACACCTAACACCCTACGAACAAGACATATTTATTTTAGGATTTTTCAACGACATTTAACGTAGTTCCCGATATTTTAATAGCCCTAATATACCATGTGCATGGGATTAGTGCGTGGCGCACATCGGATGTAGTCGGGCGCGGCGGTAGCGTGTGTGTGACTTAGGAGATAAATGCTTACTTTTGACTTCCTGCGAAAGATACAACTTCGAGACACTTACATATGAAATATGAAAGTAAATCAAACTAAGAGGTATCAAAAATTTAAAGATTAGTGCTTTTAACTTATGGTACATTTTGGCCAATACATATAAAATATTACAGTAAATCAATACTAATAGGTATCACGTACTAAAAGATCAGTGTTTTTAACTTATGGCCATTTTCGTTAAAATTTATTTCTAATCAAAACTAAGAGGTATCAAGTATTTAAAGATATAAAATATTAAAGTAAATCAGTACTATAACCATTTTCGTTATTTTTTCCTATTGATTACTCTCGAAAAACAAAAAAATCCGGTCGCTCCAGTATGGGGTGATTTCAACCCCCCCCCCCCTTAAACAGCTATTGATCGCCGTTGGCTCAGGCACCTATCGCCCCATGTACGGGCGCCCATTTCTGCAATTTTCAAACCCCAACTACTAGTTTCGAAAAAAAGATTAAAAATAAATATTAAAGCAAAAAAAAATTCAATTCCTCCCCCATCCCGGGCTCTGTGCCTCCTCTTCCTCCACAGCAAGCTCCTCCTCTGCCTTATGTCTACCTCCTCCTTTCCACACACGACCACCACTTCCACCATCCACGGCCTACGGCGCCCTCGTTGCCTCGCTGTGCTGCCTCCTCTTGCTAGCCACCACTGCGCAACCTAATATTCACTCCTCCACATCGTTGTGCCGCTCACCACCAACCGTCCTACGCCCTCTTCCAAGCCCGTGGCCCGCGGTGCCACTGCCGCCTTACCACATCATCGCAGTCGCTACCCACCGCCAGGCTACCTCCCTCCCTCCCCTCCTCTACACACGGGCCCGATGAACCCCTCCCTAATCTCATTACTCGCCATCACTGTCGTCACGCGGAAGGGAGCAACACGTGAGAACCACGCATTCTCACGCTACACAATGATTGCTTGCTGAGCAGTGCTTCAATTCTTTCCCTCCCAATACAAATTGCACAAATCTTGAAGTAAGCGAAGGGGTACGTAATCACCATCTACCATTCATTCATGCTTTAATATTTATGTAACTGACAAAAGGAAAAGCATTGAAGCACCTCTCTTGTTTGATAGATGTTTCCACCCGAAATTCCGAAAGCCATCACACAATATACTCATTCGAAAAATTGATTATGCTATATACTCCCTCCGTTCATTTTTATAAGACTTATTTTTTGAATGGTCTTACGAGTATAAGGTTTATATGTAGATTTAATGAAGTATTTTCTTCTATACCCTATTTATTCTCTCTCGATAATATGCATTTATTTATTACCACCTACACAAAGTATATCTTTCATCTTCTAAGACAATTAAGTTGAGATATCTAAGTCATTTTCTCTCATATCTTTCTCAATTTCAACATAACCTTAATCTTTTTGCGAAGTCAAAATACGTCTTATAAAAATGAACGGAGAGAGTAGTTGACTAACTAGGTAGTTTTTTTTATGAAAGAATGGAATATAACCAATATCAGCCAGTTTGGAACGTGAGAATTTTTCCGAATCTTAGGGAAATTGAACTGTTTTTTTTTGTGAAATTCCTATGTTCAGAACAGGCCTAAAATGGTTGAATTAATGAGAAGAATTTAAGCACCATACAGGAAATTTGTTCTAGAAAAAATATCGTGGTATTATGCGCATACACCAGGTAGGTACTAACCCACCTTTTCAGTCTCATAAGTGATAATTTGGAAATATTTGAGTGGAATACACTACCTTTTCTATTGAAACAAAAATAATTTAATGGAGGAAACTTTGAAAATTAACTCTACAATTAAAATCAAACAAACATATATCACATGCAAGCCTACAATAGGATTGTTTTTTCTTCGGAGATGGCACAATTCTCTATTAAATAATATATTTTTACTGAGTTTATTGACACACTTTTTTTTAAAGGAGATTATATTTCCTTTATCCTGCATCCTATGATGAGTTTACGCTGTGATAACTGGAGTCCCGTTACTTTTCTGCGTCGTCTATACATCCAAAAAATACTCTTCAAATTTAATCAGAATCACTCGATAAATCTCTTTGTTTTGGCAAGGTAGAATCGCTCAAAGAATCTTATTCCATCCAAAAAAATATAATACAAAGCAAAATTATGTACATTGAACAAAATATAATACCTATACAAATATACAGCAATCTGCAGTTATAATGTCCACTTCATCTGCCACTGTACTGTACTGTACCCAAGTCTGCTGAATCTGATGTAATTGATCTTGCTGGTTGGCTAAAATATTTCCACAAAAAAAACTACATGCGCAGAAATTTGTGAAGCGATACTGTAGGACTAGTGATTGGGGAAATTCTTGGTACTATGGCAAAAGAGGCGGACTGTGTACAACCTAGAAGCTGAAGACAAGTCATGAGCATACATCCCTTCGGAGTTTGGACAAACTTTGTGTACTATGAGAGGCAATGACTATTATCATTATGTTAGTGCTAGAATAACTTGTGACCTTTCCGAGTGAAACATTTGTTCAACAGCCACCTGGAGGTCTTGCTAGCTTGTCTGCTGCAAGCTTCACAGTTTTGGCATTTCCATTTTCTTTGGCAGCAGAAGAAAGTAAACTCCAGGCTGAAGCACCGGATTCTGAAGGTACAACACTATCAATGAAATGCTCTGCTTCCTTGAACATCCCAGCACGACCCAAAACCTGGATCATGTGGGAATAATGCTCTTCGGAAGGTTGTATTTTGTAAACCTCAGTCATGGATACAAAAAACTGGAAGGCTTCACTTACAAAGCCAATTTCTGCACAGGCCTTCAGCACAGATAAGAATGCTAGTGAAGTTGGCGATTTGTCCTTTCTTAACATCTGCACAAACAGGCGAATGGCTGTCTCTGGATAGCCATTTTCTACATTAGCTATGATTATTGAAGTCCAAGAAGATGCATTCTTGTCAGACATATATCTGAAGGCATCAAATGCATGTCTGAGGCTACCACAATCAGAGTACATGTCGATAAGATAATTGCTCATGCAAGCTTTAGAAGCAAGGCCACGCTTTGTAAGGTAGGCATGTGCTTGCAATCCTTCATCAAAAAGTGCCAATTTTCCGCAAGAACTCAAGATGAGACATGCCGTTGGGTAGTCAAGCACCCCTCCAGAACGTTGGATAACGTGAAAAAGATGAACTATTCCAACATAATCACCAACTTGTGCAAACGCTTGAACCAATGTACCCCAAGAAATCTCACGGTTTGAGAGTGATAAGCACAACTGAAGGGCCTGGTGGAACTGCCCTTCTCTTAAGTAAAGGCTAATCAGACTTTTCAGAACAGAAGCATTGGTTCCATAACCATTTCTGATGGAGTTGCTATGGATCTCCATGCCACTTCCGACATCTCCAAGTGCCATACATGCTGTAAGTATAGAGGTATAAGTAAATTCGTTAGGCTGCACACGCTCCAATTGCATCCTTCTAAACAAATGCATTGCTCTTTCAAACTGACCGTTCAAACAGTTGCCTGAGATCACTGCAGACCATGCGGCTGTACCTCGATCCTTCGTTCTTGAAAAGAGGAGATATGATTCCTCCAGAGAACCGCATTTAGCATACATGTCAACCAATGAACTAGTCACAAAAGGATCTGAGTTCATATTAAACTTCAAAATGCAGGCGTGTAGCATCCTTCCTGCTGCTAAATCTAGATCAGAAGTGCATGACTTCAAACTGCTAGCCACGATGAACTGATCCAGCTTTCCCTGGACCAACAAATAGTATCTCAGCATTATCAAAGGAAACATACAGTGTCTCTTACAAAGAGTAGCCCAATTGACATACATATCCATGAGAGCACTCATGACATGTTTATCCGAGTCCAAACCTGCTCTAATGAGGTAACCGTGTATTTCCCTTCCATAATCAAAAGCTCCTCTTCTGGCAACAACATGCAGAATGCTACCCAATGTAAACTCATCACATTCTGAGCATTCAAACATCATTTCACGAAAATGGTCCAAAGCTTCCTCATCAAACAAGTTATCCGCATAGCACTGGATGATGGTATTCCAAGAAACCAAGCCCTTGCAATTAATCTCATCGAACACCTTCCGCATCAGCTGCAATTCCCCAGATCTCCCATAAAACTCGATCAGGCAGTTCTGCAAGAAATCACTATTGACCAACTCCATCTTGATCATGCAGCAATGCAGCTGATGACCCAAACCCACATGGGCCAAACTCGACGCTGCCTTGAGTGCGACAGACAGAGTGAACGCATCACATGCAAAGCCAGCATGGACCATTTCCATGAACAGAATCAGCGCCTCCGCGTCGCAGCCGTTCTCGGTGTAGCCACTGAGCATGGAGGTCCATGAAACCAAATCAGGCGAGGCAATACCATCGAACACCTTCTCGGCGCTGCCCAGCGACCGGCAGCTCGCGTACATGGTGATAAGGCCGTTCGCCACGAAGAGGTCGGCCCCCACGTAGCCCAGCTTGGAGGCTACGCAGTGGAGTTGCCTTCCCAAGCTGAGGCTCCCGACGGCGGCGCAGGCGCGCAGCGCAACGGAGAAGACGAACGCGTCGGGCCTCAGCGGCTGGTTCAGCATGCTGAGCAGCAAGACCAGCGCCTCGGAGGCCGGGCCGTGGGTGGCGTACCCGGACATGAGCGCAGTCCAGGCGACAAGGGACCTGTCCGGCGGCGGCATCGCTTCGAACACCAGCCGCGCGGGCTGCATGCGGCCGGCGCGCGCGTGGGCGCGCAGGAGCGAGAGCTGGGCAGTGGCCGGAGAGGGGGCGGCATCTGGGATGGTGGCCGCGGGCTTGTGGTGGTTTGCGTGGGTGACGCCTCTGCATATATAGGAAGAGCGCGGGAGCAAGGGAGGAGGGAGCGCCATTGGAGGCTGCTCTGCTTGGCGAGCGAGGACTCGAATGGAGTGGCCAGGAGGAAGAGGGGGGATAAGGTGCAGGTGGGCCTCAAGTGTAAAGCACACGCACACCATGTGCTGAGCTATGGGCTCTAAGCAAATCAAGGCCCGAAGCTTGTAGGAAAACCGGAGTAACGCCAGAGTAAGAGGCAAAACCAACAACAGCTCTGTCAACTCGTCGAAACGTCGCCGAGTTTTCTCTCCGATCCATTTCCCAGCGACCCCGACCGGCCCTCCTCCTCGTCAACTCGTCGGTACCGCCATCTAGAAAGGATCACATGGATGGTCTGCCAGTACCCCTCATTGGTGTTTCTAACATCTTCTATCCCTTTGAATGTTCCATTTTTCAAATCATCATTCTTAATTTCTTTACAGTTGTTTGATTTCATTTGTTGATGTTATGAAAATATTTCTCTTCATATTCTATGCATTTTTTTATCTAGAAATAAAAAATAATCTTTGCACTTGTTTGTATTTTTTTCTTTTGAGTAATTGCAAAGAATCTTTTTTGGTAATTTTTTTACACAAATACAAATGGGTTATATAAAGAATAATCTTACTACATTAAGTAAAGGTATTTCACATTAAGTCCTGTAAAAATCTTGCATATTTATTTATGAAATCCCTACCAACATCTAGCTTTGAAAGATGTGTATGACATTGGAATGAGACGACCTAGAGATGTATTGAATTCAAGGGAGCATTACTCTAAACATATCAAATACACTTACACGGGAAGTGTGAGTATTGCGCTGGAGATTGAATAGATTGTACTCTTTTTTTCCTTTGTGAGTTTTTACTAGAAATTTTCTCATAAATATTTATAATGAGGCAAAGTGCAATACAGCTTGCATATGCGATGTACTCCTTTCTCCGTTCCTCTTTTACCAAAGGGAGTGTCAGTAAACTGCCCCGCAAGGGGGAGACACATCTGGCCTTAGCGGCCTCACCTGATGTCCTTCCTCTCCAAGTCAAAGATTTGAGATCATGTCAAAACTCTGCAGGTTAGTTCATTATAAATAAAGTGGAGAGGTGCTCTATTTTGTACACATAAATCTATTGGAATAATGAAGACCTATGATTGCTCTCTCTCAAACCTTTTGTCCATTGTCCATCTACTTTTACTAATTCTAATTGTTCATCATTGTTCTTGCTTCTAGTTATATTGATTCACAATTGGATTGCTTGGCGCAAGTAGAAACTGAACACATCATCAGCATTGACTACTCTTCGAAGGCCATGGTATGTCACTTGGACCACACATCGCATCGTCTTGTCACCTTCCGTCGACACCACATGGCTTGCGGGAGTCGCCGCCGCCATACTTGGCCGCTAAGTTTGGAAACCCTAGCGCCAAGGGGGAGACGAGGCCTCCCCCCTTTTTCATTGAACGGAATGGCCTGATTCGATCCGGCCCGCACTAGACGATGTGAGTGTTAAGGAATTTTGTAACTTAGACTCTATGGTTTAGGTTCATTGTATTAACCATTTTGTTCATTATTGTTTTAACCGTAGCTAATCCTAGAAACATGGTTTTTAGGGATATGTTCTTCCATAAATTGGTGAAACCTTAGACTTAGTACATGTCAGGAAGCATCATACTTTTATGGTGTTTCTATCCTGGCATTGTGTGTTTTGGGAATTATTATTTGTGGGTTTCGTAATTCAGAAGATTGTTTTAAAATTGTTAGAATAATCCCAAAATTGCTAGGAAAATTCTAAGAGATTTAGAAATTAACCTGTTGAAAAAAATAGACATGTCTTTACCATTTGCGCGCACATCATGCTTTATGTTTATTTACTCGTAGTAAATTTATGGAATATTGCATGAATTATATAGCATAATGTCTGGTATTGCTAAGAGAGAGTTTACTGAGCTTAGTTTAAATGGCTCCGGATGTTGACATCATTATAGATTCCAAGAATCTCGGTTCTACCCTAAGGAATGCTAGGAGCAGCACTGATGTGGAGCCTACTACTGCTAAAAAGAATCAGGCTTTACACTTTCTGAGGCATCACCTTAACTCAGTCCTGAAGAATGAGTATATGGCTGAAAGAGATCCTAAATTCTTGTGGAAATACTTGAAGGAATGCTACAACCAACAAAGGTCAACTCTACTCTTGAAGGCTAGGTGTGATTGGATGAACTTGCATTTCAAAGGCTATAAGTCTATAGCTGGCTACAACTCTGCCATACACAGCATTATCACTCAATTAAAACTCCATAGTAAGGAAATCTCAGATGAAGATATGATTGATAAGACCTTGTCTACCTTTCACGTCAGCAACGTGAATATGCAAAGGTAATACCATCACTCTAAGTACACAAATTATTCTGAGTTGATCCATGTGCTACTAATTGTAGAAAGTGAAGATGAGCTGCTCATAAAAAACTACTAATTCGGTCACGCTAAAAGCTTAACTGCACCTAAATCTTATGAAAATGCTTAAAAGAAAGGGAACATGCAAACCATGGGATCAGTATTGTGAATAAAGACATGAAGGTCAAGAAGCATGTAGCTTTCAAGAAGAAGCATAATAACCAGAAGGTGGTGAATATGGGAAGCAGGATCAAACCTACTATAGATGTGGAACTGTGGGACATTGGTCTTGCATTTGCCATACCCCTAAGTATCTCATTGATCTCTACCAAGAGAAGATTGGATGGAAGAACTTCAAAAAAGGGAAGTATGAGTCACTCTTTGTTGCTGAACAAGCAAGTGAGCACGAGCATGACAAGCAGGAAGACATGATCCTAGATGAGAAGACTGAAGCCTCAACCAGCAAGGATGCCAATGGAGACATCTAGATGGATGACGACTTAGATAACCTCCTTGGAGATGACCTTGAAGATCTTTATGGGGATACTGTGTAGTCTTTCAATTTGTATCTTAGTTATCCATTGCTCAGGCATTTTCCTATTAGAAATGTGTGTACTTAGTTTAGATTTTGTTCATGGAAGAACTATGGTTATTGTAAGCACTAGAAGAGCATAATTATGGTTTTCTTGAGGACTTATTTCCTAGATTAATCATAATTTAGTTCTAATTTAAAGCATTATCTTTGCTGATTTATTGCCTTTAATACTTTATTATAGAACTCATGTGGTGCCTAAATGGCCAAAGAAGAGGATATATGTTTTGTAGGCAGTTGCATCACTAATATTATACTTAGGGAGGGTAAATATTCCCAGACATGGTGAAAAATGACTGGGAACGTCATGACCATTGCAAGGAATGAGGCTCATATACTCGGCATAGGAAGAGCCATCATCATCCCTATGGCTGCCAGACTAGTCATAGAAGATGCTCTACTCTACCCTGAAACTATTCGAACTCTCTGAAGTTTTAAGTATATCTTATCTAATGGTTTTCATGTAGAAACTACAAATGAGAATGATGTTGAATATCTACTCATGGTTAGAAAGAACGGATTAGAGATAATAGTATTTGAGAAACTCCCTTCCATGCCATCTGGATTGTACTGCACACGTACTAAACCCTTTAATTCATATGTTGCGATGAAAACCATATTTAGAAACCCAAAACTATTTAAAATGTTGCACGATAGATTGTGGGATTTTGGGTTGAGAGTGATGAGAAATATCATACTAAATTATACCAGCCATGAATAAAAAACTAAAGACTTCCCAAGTCAGGAAGATTTTTTGTGTGCACTACATGTGCCAAAGGGAAATTGATTATTAGACCTTCTTTCTTTAAAGTAAAAGATGAATCTACTAACTTCTCATAAAGAATTCAAGGTGATATTTGGTGTCCCATTTAACCCCTGTGAGGGCCATTTAGATACTTTATGGTACTCATAGATACTTTTACAAAGTAGAGCCATGTATGCCTATTGTGATGAGGTTATCACTCGCAAGGTCAAATCACACGAGCACGTGCACGTCAATTGAATTATTAGGTAACTTTATTTTTAGGAGTGAATTATATTTCTAATGAGAATATGATGCTGCCTGATACTTGTGATTTACTTTCCTCAAAAATCATGGAGAGGACTACAATGGATCAGAATGTGAGAAGGAAGGCTACAAGATGAAGGGCCACAAGGAGGATTTTAAGCCTGATCCAGGCCGATGGCTTCAACTCCTCTCCCTAGCGACCACCACTTCCACAAACCCACTAGGCAGGTCCAACTACATATGGAAGCCTTCCTAACATGGTGTTAAGCCACATTGTAGGATCAAGGATAATCGACTAGAGGGGGTGAATAGGAGGTTTCTAAATTTTTCAACTCTAATTACAATTAATAAAATCACTAAGCAAGAATTGCAATTTTGACAAAGTAAGACTAAGATTTCTAGTGATATCTAAATGCTCCGACAATTCAAGTATTGGCAAGATAAGATTATAAGCACAAATTAATATACTTAAATTGTTGCACACATGATTAAGAAATTCAAACCACAAGAAAATGGGACACAAGATTTTATCCCATGGTCTCGGAGACTTGCCGGTCTCCCCTAATCCACGTTGAGGTGACTTGAACAACTTCAAGCCGGCTCCAACCTATTGAGCCTTCCTCGATCACTATGGTAATTCTTCCCCGGTCCGGGTAGGCGAATTCCGACCTTCTCACTTTGTCGGGGCTTCTCACAACCTTCGTCGAAACGCTCACCGCTCACGAACGCCTCCAAGCCATCTAGGAGACGGCAACCTCCAAGAGAATAGAGTAATGACGCTTGCTTGAGAATGAATCAAGTGTCTAAATGGCTCAAATCTATATACAACACTTGAATGCCTTTTGCTCACTTAAAAATGAGAATTTAATGCACTTGTAAGCAAAAGAGACTTGCTAGAGATCAATATGTATTCAATGAGTGACCAAGAGCTTCTACTATAAAGGTGTGGGGGTATTTATAACCCCCACCCACTATTCCAACCGTTGGGGGAAGAGATCCTGAAAAATCAGGAAATTCGGCACTACCGGCGTGCAAAGCCCGGTAGTAATGGGTCAGTCCCAACGATCGAATTTAAGCAATTAATGCAGCGGAAAGAGCCATTGAAAGGGTCTGGTACTACCGGCGCACAAAGTGGGGTAGTACCGACATTCAGAAGGGGATCTGCTCAAAGGAAGCCCATTCTGGAAAATGAGTGCCGCTGTTCAAAATGTGGTCCTACCGAGACCCCGGTACTACTAGCATTATGCATGCGGTAGTGCTGACTTGAAGAACCTCAAGAAAATACCCTTTTCTGTAAAAAATGCTACCGATCATTTGGTCGATACTACTGCACTTGCGGTAGTACTGTAGTTTTAACTCCGGTAGCTCCGACTTTGAAAATCCAGGGTAAAAATCAGAAAAGAGCTTCTCTGAAAAATAGGTACCACAATATAAACTACGGCACTACCGCCTTTGCGGTACTACCGTGAATATACTTGCAGTAGTACCAAATTTGCTGAAAATGCAAATTTTGTCTTACAGCTTAAGTTCTAATGCAACTTGAGATGATAAATTTTCAGAAAAATGAGCTATATAATGCTTTAATCACCTTCAACCTACTAGTCATTATTCCCCCTTGATAGTAAGGCATTTAACCTATCAATCCAATCTTTTTACTTCTTCCTCCGAGATCGGTAAAAAACTAGATCAAATGTCCTTAAACTACACATACCTTGTCCTTGATCTTTTAGTTCCTTTCAAAGAACATCTTTTCCTGCATGAACTTCAAACTTCTTAAGGTGCCAATGTGAGGACCAACCTATTCTTACAAGCTTAAGAGGATTTGTTATTCCTTTAACACAATCGTCATTAATTACCAAAACTTAATTAAAATAGGGACCTAGATGGTTCACACATTGCAATTGGGCTTTGACCCATGTAATAGGAAGGCTCAGGACGGACTCCCAGGAGGATTGTTTGTCCGTGTCCACCTCTTGGCTGCACCCCCTCCCCCTAGATGCCTATTAAAGTTAGCCGAGCTCCCTCATGAGACTTAGATTTTATTAGATTAGTTTTTTACATGAAACTTCTATGTTTTTCACTTGAGTCAAATAGACCAACTGTAAAGACTGCTATTGGAACTCCAACATTTTTCTTTAATCCATATTCATAATTTTATATTGCTTTTGCTTTGTTCTTGCTTGTTTTTCGGTTGCTTGCAGGAATTGATCTTTGTGATCAGGTCAATCGGGCTTTGGCACGGTTGATAATAACTCAGATCTTGGTTCAATGATTTCTTGGCATCTGTCATATTTTGGTCAGTAGTCTAGATCATGAGGGTCGTCTCCACAAATCGAGAATTATCCATCTTACCAAAAGATCAGGCCTCCATTAGTCTTACCATGTTGTCTACTAGGAACCACGCTTTTGCAAAGCTAATCACCCAAATAATCATGTTAAAAACCTGCTTTCCATATAACCGGATTAAATCCTTAAGAATGGATAATGTTAGAGAGTTTTCCTCAAAAGAATTTAATGATCATTGTTTGGCAATGGGGATTAGTGTAGAGCATTCAGTGCCACATGTCCACACACAAAATGCCTTGCACAGTCATTAATTAAAAGAATAAAATTCATATCCAGACCACTCTTACAGAATTGTAACATCCCAACTAGCTGTTGGGGTCATGCAGTGCTGCATGTTGCAGCTCTAATTCAACTCAGGCCAACTACATATCACATAATTTCCCTCATTCAGTTAGTGCATGGTAACAAACCAAGTATTTCCCATATTCATAAATTCGGCTATGCCGTATATGTGCCAATATCACCACCACAACGAACTTCCATGGGACCTCACATGAAGTTAGAGATCTATGTAGGTTTTGAATCTCCGTCAATACTTAAATATTTAGAGCTATGACTAGGGATCTTCATATGGCTCGGTTCATTAATAGTATTTTTTAATGAGGATCATTTCTTGACAATAAGGGGAGGAAAGTACCTAGAATATCAGGAATGCCATGAAATAACATGGGAAACCACGGGGATCCATGCACTAGACCCACACATGAGAGATATTGAGCAGGAAGTTTAGGGAGTAATTAATTTGCAAGATGTAGTAAATAATCTGCAAGATGTCTTCAATGATTATAAAGGTGTGATGAAGTTGCATGTACCTACAATAAATGCATCAGAGAGAGTAGTAGCGCCCCAGGAAAAGGCAATTGATAGCGCTCTTGCCCCTGATTCTAGGAAGAGGGGGAGAGCTTTGGCAGCTTAAGTCCAAAGTTCTTGGAGACTTTCAAAGAAACAAATGACTAATAAGAAGACTCTGCCCACTAAAACAATAGAAGAGCCTTAATAGGAAATTGAAAGGGTACCTTAGCAAGAAGTTGAGAGAACCCAGCTGGAAGTTGAGGCAATCCCTGATTTGAAGCATCCTGATGATGAACAACCCAACAAAATAATGTGTGCACAAATAAGCACTAGGATACCGAATAAACAACTCTATAGTTTTGGAAAATCATGAAGAGCTTAATGATAGAGAAATTCAAAATTTTCCACTAACTGTGTGGATTTAGGAGAACTATTTAATAGAAATACTACCATTTTGGTATTTATTTTGCCTCTAAAGTTGCAAATAGTATTGATCTAGATCCTGAACTAAAGTCCATGGAAGAGTGTAAGAAGTACTCAGATTGGGTCAAATAGAAAGAAGCAATTAAGGTAGAATTGTGCTCGCTAAATAAGATAGAAGTGTTTGGACTAGTAGTTCACACTGCTCCCAAAGTATTCTCAGAGGGATATAAATAGGTGTTCGTCTGATACAGAGATGAGAACAACCAGGTATTGAGATATAAAGCAAGGTTTGTAGTACAAGGTTGTTCAAGCAGAGACCCAGTATCGATTATGATGAAACATATTCTTATGTTATGAGTGGAATCACTTTCTAGTACTTAATATCAATATCAGTGGATATGAACCTAAAAATGCAGTTGATGGATGTAGTGACCGCATACTTGTATGGGTCATTGGAATCGGATATCTATATAATGTTCTAAAAGGAATTGAGATACTGGATCCTAATAAAGCAAATCACAACAGGTATAATATCAAACTGTAGAGATCGTTGTATGGATGGAAACAATCCGGTAGTATAGACAATGGATAAAGTGACTTTATCCAGCAAAAATGTTACATTTAAAATTATGGTTGTCAATGCATGTTCATTAAGAAATCCTAGAATGGATTATGCGTTATTTCTATATATGTTGATGATCTAAATATCATTGGGACCGTAGAAGACATGAAGGAAGCTAGTTAGTTCTTACCTTATGATAGAGCTCGAGATAAAATGATTTGGATAAGACTAAGTTTTGTCTAGGCTTGCAACTAGAGCCTTTCCCTGGAGGAATAATGGTACACCAGTCTACTTATACCAAAAAGTTATTAGAGAAATTCAATATGGATAAGGCATATCCATTGAGAACCCCCATGGTAACTAGATTTCTCCATGCATAGAAAGGTCCATTCAAACCAAGGGAGGAAAAGAAGGAGGTGTTAGGACCAAAGGTCCCATACTTAAATGCTATTGGAGTATTTATCTATCGTGCAAGTTTCACAAGGCCGTATATAGCATTTGCAACAAACCTATTAATAAGCTTTAATGCAACATGAACTAGAAGACATTGGGTTGGCATTAAGAACATTCTCCATATCTAGTAGATTTGTTGTATGAACACCATTCAAACCCCTACAATTATCTATGAAGATAATGCTACTTGTGTTGCACAAATACAAATGTGTTATGTGTAATCTCATGAAGCATATTGCTCCTAAATTTTTCTTTGCTTGTATATGTGATGTACTCTTTTCTCCATTCCTTTTTTTCCACTAGGTTTTTGGAAGGTTTTTTAACGAGGCATGTTCATATCGCAGTATTCACCCAAGAGGGTATTAGGTAACTACCACCGCAAGGGGGAAGCGACCAGACCTGGTGACCCCCACCCGGTGTCCTTCCTCTCCAAGTTGAAGAGGTGGGCTCATACCAAAATGCTTTAGGTAGTTCATTATAAATAAAGGTGACATGCACTCTATTTGGTACTCATCAATCTATTGGAATAAAGTAGACATTGAATTGATATCTCTCTCAAATCTTTGTCCATTGTTCTTGTCCTTTTGCTAGTTCTAATTGTTCTCATTTCTAGCTATGTTGATTGGCTATTGGATCATCCTGTGATAGTAGAAACTCAACACATAATCAGCATCGATCTCTTTGAATGCCTCATTTTAACATTTTTTGGGACATTTTTTTGCTGCTTCGCTACCTTTCTAAATCAATACTACATTTTCTTTTGTTTCTTCACTAACCCTTGGCTTTTACTACTTAGTTATCTTGTTTACATTTTCACAACTTATCAAAACACACACTGTCCTTTGTTTTGTTGCTTGCTTTGTGAAACCATGTGGTGGTCTATTTACTATTGTGATGAGTATATGACACTACTTGAATGTTGCTTGAGTTGTTGGGTTTAGAATTTAGAAAATAGTTTAAGAGTTTAGGCTCAAGTGGTCAGACCAGAGGTTGCACGGACAGGCCATGTGGTTCAGGCATAGGCGGTCTGACCACCAATGATCAAGCAGTTAAACTAACCCAAAAAAGGTGAGAAATGGGAAAAACTCACGTGAACCTATAGGGTTAAGGTTTTATTTCTACTAGGTTTCAACGAATTTGAAAAGTGGATCTGAGACTGGATACAGTTGCAAGTTTTCAGAAGCACTGCATTTGAGGTTTTGAAATTGGAGTTTCGGCAGTCTAACCGATATGTTACAAGTGGTCAGATCGGCCCTGGTGGCCTGATTGTTCTTTCAATGGCGATCTGGCCAACTCTGGCAACTTTCGTGCTGGAAGTTGAGAGTTATAGAAATAGGTCTAGGGTTGTGTTAAGGCTGCATATGTGTTGCATGATGTATTTTATATACAGACTTGGGTCAAGTTGGAAGGAACTTATGCCCGAAAATGGTTTTCTTGGTCTATTATTGCGTAGGTGGCTTGGAATTAACTATAGTCAATGGTGAGGAAACGGGACTTGGTTAGGAGAACCAAGGTCCAGTGTTGTCATGGAAGCCTAGTAAGATGGTTGGACTCAACCAAAGCGTGCGATGGACAAGGACCATGGAAGGAACAAGTGGTTAAGGTCGAGCGAGTCATGTGGCACATCGAGTGACTTGGGCCCATTTGCAGGCAATGACAGTTCGATGGTTCAAATGTGTGAGAGGCTTGGCGAAAAGTTGATGGGACCACATGGAAGATGATGAAGCATGGGTGATGCTTCGAGGCGAAGGAATTTGGAAACGTTAGTTGAGGGGCAAAGTGGTCATTTGCCTAAAACTGAAAAAGAGAATGGTTTACAAAACCGTGGTGGAGACCAATTTTTGAAACTATGGCTGAGGCCTAAGTGGATTAGGTCAAAGAGACTTCATGGAGGGCAAGACAATGGGTTTAGGGTATTAGAGCAAAGGTTAATGGCACCGCTTTGAGAAGGGTGCATGTGTGTGAGAGAAACCTGTTATGAGCTGGATTATCGGTTTTATCTATGCGTTAGTGGATGGAATCCACTTTGTATCTAGATTTTAGGGTTTCATGTCTGCCTCCACTATATAAGAGGGTATTAGAGAGGAAGAGGCTAAGATTTGCACTTGAACCTCCAAGAGAGAAATGAGGATGAGTGTTGCCATTAGGTTTTTGTCCTCCAAGAGGAGTGGCTATAACCATACATCTTCAAGTGGTAATAGAAGATCAAACCCGTTGTCTCATGGTTAATTTGTCTTCTAGTGTGGTTTCCTACCTTTCTTGAGGTGATCTTGTTGTCTTCTTGTTCTAGCATATTCTAGGTTGATTTGATATGTGATTTAGTTTCCTAAGGCATGTAAGATCTTGTTAGCGTTGAAAAATGTGACAGAGGATTAATTGGCTCAAACACACGACGAACACCGGGTTCAAGGCGTGCCAACCGATTTGACCCTGCAATCGGTATGGTAGATGGAAAAATATGCTCAAAGCCAATCTAATATAATAATCGGAAAAGATCTAAACAGCGAAAAAGCCGATTAAATCTAAAGTAGCGATAAGTCTAATCAGCCGATTAGAGCTGATTAGATGGTAAGAGGTAGACCTTCCCGAAAAAGGCGATGCGCAACAAGATCGAAGAAAATCAAACCTGGATGTAATAAATGGAGATCAACAATCGACGATACACAACTTTATTGATCAAATCAAATTACAAAACTACTACTAGTTGACAAGAAAGTAAATAAGAAGTAATATGAGTTGTTTGATTTGATTGTGTAGTTCTTCTTTGCTCGCCCTTGGTTATCTTTTATAGTGCATCGGTCGATCGCATCCCTCTCCGATACACTATCAACCATGATCTGTATTGGCCTTTACTCGGACAGGATCTCCAAGTTTGGATCAATATCGGTCATAATTCCATCTTTAACTTTTCCTCTCTTTATCCGATATCGGTTAAAATCTCTCTTTATCCTTAGCCTGACAATTTGGCCATGCCTTGCCAAATTCTGGTGCAAACAGATCCCATCTTGGATCATCTTTAGAAGCTAGATCTCATGAACTTGAGGATATCGCGTTTTCTCCTTTTGGCCCGGTTCTTAACCTTTCTTCATTTAAATGAATGAAGGCTAGAACATTGACAAGATATTGTTGGTTCCAATAGGTTCCTAGATCCAAAGGAATCTAGGTTTCAATTTTGGTTGAGTTTGATTCAGTAAATCAAAAGTTGGATGAGTTCTAGGTTTTGAAATCAACAGGGAGCAGTTATACCATAGTTATCAATACTGGTAACCACCCTATATGACTTGTATGTACCATGTCGGCATCTAAACTGGTACAAAGTAATCATATATACCATACCGACATTGATACTAGTTAATATCGATCATAACGGTCAATACCGGCTATACCGGCTTCGATATCGGTCAATACCAGTTATACCGGTGGAATTAATAATATGGTCTATTGAACTATATGTTATATTTGATAGTACTACTATGTATTTGGAGTAATATTATAAGTGAACTTTGGTGTAAATATAATTAAATATGTGTATACTTATAAATATATATTATTATATTAAATCCAAAACGGTACGCCGGTATGGACCAATACCAGAATGTACCATTCCAAGAACTAAACCGGTATAGCCTCCAGTACGGTATTGACAATTTTAGTTATACTACAATTCCCTTGCTGGTCAGACCGCTCCTTGGCGTTCAGACCGACCAGGCAGGGAAGTTGCTGTTCTCGCTGGTTTTTGGTTGCTCGTGTTCGATTCCACGGCATGCAAGTTTAATTTCGATCTTCTTTGCTCGCTGTAGGCAGGGTTAACAAAACCGTTGAAAACAGCTCGGTTTTTGCGATTTTCGACCGTACCGCGCCGGCTCGAGATTAAAAACTGCTCGGTAAAAAATTTGAAAAAATTTATGCGTTGAAAACCGCTCGAAAGCCGTTCAAAACCGCGGTTTTCGTCAAAAACCGATCGGAAATTGTTTTTAGGAGCATTCAATTGGTCGGCTGGTTTTTCACGAAAACCGAGTAGTTTTTTATTGAAAACCGAACGTTTTTGATTCTTTTAAAAAAATTTATTTCTTAACTCTTCGGTTTTTGACGGTTTTCAAGCAGTTTTTGTGGTTTCGATTTTGTGAACCTTACTGTAGGTATTGAAGTGAAAAGATCATTGAACACCGAGGGGGAAAAATGTGGGCATTGCGTCTGCGATGAAAAAGGCTGGAGCTACTGAACCGTGGAAAGGCAGGTAGATAACCGTAATCCACCCAATCCTTGTATTGCTAACCCCTAAATGCATTTTTTTTTTTAAAAAGATACACGGAGGTTCACGAACTGTGACCTTTTGAGTTATTAGGATTAGTAGACATAATGTAGCAAATAATTAAATAATATTGCATTGTTGTATTGGCAATTTCATTTTTTGTGAAACTAACATGGACTGGACACTAGCGTTGTTTCCTGTCAGAAAAAAAAAAACTTGCAATAGTGAATGAAAAGAACTGTGTAACGTTGACAAAGCTGAAATCCGTTGCACAACAATCATGTGGCGAACGCCGTCGTTTTTAGAATCATACACACTGGATTTATTCCATACTTCTGGGTCAACTGCTAGGCTGGCAACAAGCCAACAACATTACGCAAATCCCACAAGACTAATTCTCTCAGCTTAGTAGAGACTACTAATGTAAGAGGGCAATGGCTTGGAGTTTCAGAGGTCACGGCATCATATGTGACCATCAAGCATCAGTGTTGGCCGGGGGTGCTTCTGCTGCAGTGGCGGCAGGAGCCTCTGCCGCGGTGCTAGGAGCTGCTTCTGTTGTTGGAGCGGTAGCTGGTGCTGGAGTGGCTTCAGCCTCCCAGAAGGAGGTCTTCTTCCCTGTCTTCGAAACCGTCTGGAAAACATCTTCTGGTTTGACATTACCTTTGACTGTTACCTTCTGCTCCTTCAGGTCTATGTCGAAGGTCTGGACGCCTGATCCCGAAAGACAAAGTATTAGCGATTGAGATCCATGTAACATAATAAAGCTTTCTGTCGTCCTGATTCAATTCCGATTCGCTGTAAAGTTCTCCGTTGAGTTTTCGGTTCTAGTCATTGTAGTCATTTCTTTGTCGTTAAACTTATTTTGATCAGCCAACTTTCATAAAAAAGAAGCAAAGAAACATTGCTAGTCCGGAATAAAAGCACGGTGTGGCAGAGAGACAACCTTCCATTTTGGTGAGCACCCTTCTCACCGCGCCAGCACAACCTTCGCATGACATACCAACCTTGAGCACAACAGTCTGCACAGCAAGAAGACAATTTCATTCTGATATAGTCGACATTGTGGTTCTTATCAAGTTATCCGATATGGGGATTCATGCACAACCAAAATTCAGCAACTCCATGGCCTACTTTCTTCTTGTAGCACAAAAACTGCTACCAGAAACTATAAATACTCCCCGCCGTCCTTTCTTTTTGGTTCGGTCGTTACATAATTGAGAATCCACTACATCAAAACTATGCTACATGATAGTATTTGCAGGGAAGGAGATGTTACCTCAGCGGCCATGATCCACAGCAGCCGGAAGAAGCTGGAATGGAAGGAGAATTGCAAGACAGGGATGTTTATCCACGTCCGAGGAGAGAGAAGAGAGCTTGGTACCTGCCTGCCATGGCTTCATGGATTGGAAGCTGCTTAAATAGATAAGAAGACGATGCGTAGGAAGAAAGCGCAAGGCGGTGAGACTAGTGGGTGGACTTAAACCAAACACGCATAAAGCTCGGGGTGAGAAAAGCATCCTCCTCACAACCAAACGGATGGGTAGTTTCTGTAGATGTCTGACTTGACCTGGCCTGGCCTGGCCTGCCTTGGTTGGGTAGTACACTAGTACCAGAAGTACAATATCATCCCTTGTGCAGTACAAATGTACAACTGCTACTTGTGTTGTGAGATTCTATTCTCAGGGCCAAGATTTCAGGATGCTAGTACCACTGTACCAATCACTTTGCTCATCGGTTGCTATTACTGACTCTCTCTCTTCTTCTTTTTTTGTATCCGATGATATTCTGAATTTCTGATCAGACATCACCTTATCATTCTGTTGGCAGTGGTGTCATGGTGTGGTGTCTTTCGTCAATGCTAGCTAGCGCTAGCACACCTTTGCGTCGGACTTGGTTCTTCTCATGCTTCGCCTTTACAGGTAAGAGGTAACCTCGTTTCAAGTTCATTTTCATTAGTTTCTGCGATGTTATTATTTATCAGTCCATGTAAATCATGGTTATATTTGATTCTGTGCTTGTGGCTGATGGGGTTTAGTGATTCGTGGAATCTTTTTTGAGATGGGATGGGTGGCACCGAGGTGGGTACGGTCGTCTCAGATTAGTACAAATTAGAAGCCTTAGCTTATTTCATCTCCTGGCCATTCTTTCTTGCACATCCGAAATAAATTGAGGATTTGGCCCTGTAACCGACCGCGACGGCAGAGTTTGTAGGTGATTTTGAATCCGATTTAGGGTATATATCTTGGGAATGAGATGATTTGTTTGCTGTGGAAGTTGTAGATCAAGTGAAGAGCTTCAAGAGAAGGTCATGCTACGATTAGCAGGTTCGTGGGACCCGCAACCTGTTGCGCTCGTCTTTGACCTGCTGTTGTGTCTCCGCCCTGCTGCAGTACAAGAATATGGGTCTTTTGACTTGCTGCGGTGTGTCCGCCCTACTGCAGTACAAGAATAATATGGCAGTACAAGAATATGGCAGGAGACGAGACATACCTCGTCTGGTCGAGCAGAGAGCCAAATCCACAAGATCGTTTGTCAGGGGCCAAATCTGGGAGAAAGAAAGACGCCCGAGAGGCTAAATAGGCCAAACCTTCTACAAATTAATGAAGACGTTTGGTCGTCTTATGTCCTATGTCCTGGCAGCATCCTCGAAAATAAGTATCTACGTTACATTTGCGCCGCTGTTGTTTTTTAATTCTTTTTTTTTTGGGAAAAGGGGCATTTGCTCCGTTGTTGTTTCTAATTCTTTTTCGATTTGTGACCATTTTTATTATTATTTTTAAAGAGGATTTGAGGTTGTGACCGTGGAATGGAATTAGAATGGTTCACAATTTCGTTTCGAAGCCAAAAACCGCTAACCTGGCGGTAGCGGTTTTTGCGAGAAACCGCTCGAAAACCACGAAAAACCAAATGATTTGCAAAATCAAAAATTCGAATTTTGGTCAAATTTATTCGCGAAAACCGCGGTTTTTGATGAAAAACCGCTCGGTTTTCGCGGTTTTTGACGAAAAACCAGCCAACCAATTGAACATTCTTGAAAAACGCTTTTTTGAGCGGTTTTTCAACAGTTTCCGAGCGGTTTTCATCGCATAAAATTTTTCAAATTTTTTGATTTTTTATTAAATTCCACCGGTAAACCGCTCGGTTTCTATTTTCGAACCGGTTTGCCGCGGTTTTGTTAACCGATTGGAATCTCCTTCGGCGTATCCTGCTTGCAGCTCTGAACCCTTCTTCTTCTGTGAGATTAAACGGCCCATTTTAGGATGTATGATTACATAGCGGGCTGAGAAGCAAGCCCAGTAGGATCCCAGCCCAAGTTTAGCATAACTTGGCTGACCTGAGTAGTGGTCCAGTGGAGTGCTTGGTTTCGTCTTGGGGGAGCAGATTTGTGATTCTCCCTCTACAGAGAAATGCAGTTTCTTGTTGATTAGTGTTTTTTTTCTTTGGAGTTTGCCTATCATCTGCGACTTAGGGCCTGTTTGTTTTAGCTTTTGATTCTGGTCTCAAAAACAGAATCAGAAACAAACAGCCTGATTCTAGAATCTGATTATGACAATTCACCCCACTCATATACACTAGAATCCACAATCCGCTTCATATGTGTTTTTGAATTCTAGCTTTTGGAGAATCAGCTTCTCAAAAATCACAATCCAGAATCAGCTTTTAGAGAATCCAAAGCTGAAACAAACAGGCCCTTAATCATCTCACTATATGTCGGTCACCATACATGGCATGGCACTGGTACGGCTGCTAGCTAATCCTCAAGAGCAACAATAGCATAAAGAAAAGACAAGCTTCTTATCAAATCAAGTTCGTCAAGACTGGGTGCGAGTGTTATTTGCTGGGTTGGATTGGACCAGGTTCAAAATCTTGGCAAAATTTTGAAAATTTTGGTTGAGATTCGGATTTTGGCCGGGGACAAAATTCCAAATCTCGAACAAATAAAAAATTTAAAAAAATTCAAATTTCTACAGTGATTTCAGGAATTTTAACCGGATTTCAATTTTTTTACACCAGATTTGGGACAATACCTCTTAAGTTCGTCTTCCATGATTTTTTTTAAAAAAACTGAACTTTTGAGATATTTTATAAAAATAACAGAAGTATTGTCACATTTTTATAAAAATATACAAATTTAATCATGCTCTAAAAAGTTTATTTTTGGAAAAACCGAATTTTTAAGATGTTTTATAAAAATAACAGAAGCATTGTCACATAAAAATGTATAAACTTAATCATGCTCTGAAAAATTTATGGTACCATCTTTAGCAGTTTAGTATCAAAAAGAAAATTTCTAAAAAAATTTGAACTTCATTTGTTATGTTTGAAAAATTAAAAACATAAGGAACATAAATAAGACAGTAAACATGTCAAAATTTTAAAAATTCGCTCGAGTGTGATCATGGTCCAAAATTTTTAGGAGAGCTTAAGAATTGTCTCAGTACCCTTCTCTAAAAGTTTTAAAAATTCTAAATATATTTTAGTTACTCAATCAAATCTATGAAAACAATACATTTACTCAACTTTTATCAGGACAATAGCATTGCCAAATTTTTTAAAAATTCCTCAGGATTTATCATTATCTAAAAATTTTATGGGAATATTAGTGATGCGTCAGGATCATCCACAAAAATTTTCAAAATATTCTAAAGTTGTTTGAATTATTTTTCATTCGGTTGAAATTTATCAAAATTTCGGTTGAAATCTCGAAAATCCCGGTTCAAAAAATTATGGATTTGAATTTTTTTTTTTGAATTTCGTCTGGATTTCATCCAAAATTCTAAAATCTCGCTAAAATTTTGGATTTCGGTTGCCTTCAAGATACAAGCCCAAAAATGAAATTTTAAACCTTGGATTGGACCACTGGGTGACACGGGCAACCGACCGTGATAAACGTGGGATTGAAGTTTTCCTTTTTCCGCAATGGGAAGCATGGGATTCTTCGCAGGAAACCAAAAGGGCACAGGCGGGGTGAGGATGGGTCATGATGTCTGACCTTCAAATATGTTTCCATGGCGGTTCAGACGTAGGGAAGGTGAAGATCACGGCGGCGCCTGTGGTGTTGAGATGGCAGCACCTTGCCGGCGAGGTTGTATCTCGAGTTTTGTTCTGAGGTAGAGCAACAGTTGAGAGGAAAGAAGCAGGCAAAGTTGAAGAAATGTTTTGAGATTGATGACTACCATGTGTCCAAGTTTGACGGTGATGCCATATTAGTTTACATTGCACAAAGTGGGAGAGAATTTTCTTGCCCTTGGTCAGTGGTGGGTGTCGTGTCGTGTTGGACCGATTCGGCACGAGTCTATCGTGTTTCTTGTTTGAACCGTGTCGTGCGGGCGGCTGTCGTGCGGCTTCATTCTGCTTTGCTTGCCGTGCTGTTTAGTCGCGTGTGCGGTCCGGGCCAGCGTATTTGCACTATTGCAAAGAGAGGAAACGAGCCAGAGACGTACGGAGCTGAGGCAATGGACACAAATTAGGGGAAAAAGAAGTAAATTTTATTCATTCTTGAATAGATACATAGTTACTATCTCGTTAAAAATCTTATATTCCGGTGTGCAGTACCTCTGATAAGGAAAAGAGTACAGTAACTACGTACATATACAAAGACTACCCGAAGCTGAGATGGTCAAAGTCGGCTATTGCGTCCATGATCTCCAAATTCTCGGTCTGATGTTGTGTTATATCATCTGCACACTCTCAATCTTTAAGATATGTAATTGCCTCAACCATCTTAGGTTTGAGAGACGACCTCCTCGGCTCAAGTATCCTCTCCACCAACTGAAAGTGGCTTCCGATGAGATAGTGGATATCAAAATCACAAGTACATCTCGTGAAAAATGCGATAACACGGAGTAAATAAGTTCGTGATTCTTCCACATCATAAACCAACGGCTTACCATTATTGCAATTCACGAAGACGGTGATAATGTGCTCGTAGTCCTTGCACCGCTCTAGCATAATATACGTAGAGTTTCATCTATCCTTCATATCAAGGTTGAATCTTCTTGATAACTTATTATTGGTCTTGCAGTACTCTGAGAACTGGGTGAACTTTACATACAATCGAACCTATAACAAAATTGATAGCACCACGTATGTTGTTCAAACTATGTTTCATTATATCCAAACCTGCATACACAACAAGATTAATGATGTGGCATACGCATCTCTGGTAAAGTACGAAACATCCAACATAAGTCTGTAGGTGCGGTGAGGGATGCTCCATGGCTGTCATGTTAGTTGATGCATTGTCAAGAGTGATGAAAATAATTCTATTTTCTATGTTAAAGTCAGTAATAATCTCAAGTACACGTTTAGTGATAACCTCTCCGGTGTGTGTCTCATCGATAGGCCTAAACCCTATGACCCTTTTGTTTAGGACGTAGTCGTCGTCCAAGTAATGTGCACAACGCTAAGATAGACTGCTCTTTGGTGGGAGGGAGTCTATATATTTGATGTCAAGATAAAGGAACAACTAACTCTCGTGAAGGCCCAATTCAATATTGCTAGTTTATTTGTGTACATTGAGTATGTGTCACGTGTAATTGTTTTCCTACTAACGTGTTGGTATTGTGGGCAAAAATCATGTTGCACCATCCCTTCAAAGCTAGAGCTCTCACTCATTCTAAGTGAAAGATCCTCCGTAACTATATAATATGCAATTTTGTCTCTAGCTACATTGTCGTTGTATACCTATGTACTTACCGAATCGTCGGTGTTAAAGTTGAGTTGTGTTTGGATGCCCTCGCCTGGCCTCTGTCCTACCGTTATCTTTTTCAAGTATGCCTCCACATGTCGCTTGAGATGACCTATTCCTCTACATGCATATGCAGATAATTTAGATTGGCAGTATTTACAAATAGCATACACTACCTCACACCTGTCTACAATTTCGACGGTTCTATCTATATGTTGCTAGCACTACGCCCGTCGACTGTTGGATATGGACGCCCGTCCCAGATGCACCGATGTAGTGGTATTGGAGCTCGGGCTAGAGCCGGATACTGACACCCGTCCCGGATGCATAGATGTAGAACCATCATAGCTTGGTACGAATTCTAATGCCCACCCTCGGGAATGTAAGAGGTATCTTCGATGCCGTGCGTACCATTTAAATGATGGTCATTCATACTATAGTCTCCCATACTGGGGAAAAGTTGGCGCGGATTGATCTCTTGATCCCGACGAACAAGACTTGGAGAGCGAGGGCGTGTTTTACTGCTCTTGCTCTTACCAAATATTTTATTTCGTGGCTGGAGAGCAAACTCAGCAAACAGAGAGAGAAATGAGAGAGCGAGCGGGATGAGCTAAATAAATGAGAGAGCGAGGGAGATATACTGAACAAATGAGAGAGCGAGCAAAATTTTTAGCGAGCTATAGTCATCCGTTGAAATGCCCTTTATAATACAGTATTTCTTTCAGTTAATCATTTATCACATCTGTTTTCTGTCTTTTGACCGTTGCGCTTGCCTGTTTGTTTTGTCGTTGCGCTCGTTCTTCCCATTGCTCCGACATGCATGAGTTTTCTCTAATTTGCTACGAGAGCTTGCGAATCTCTCTCTCCTTTTCCCAGCAAATCCCGCTCCTGCCTCTCATTTTCCCTCCCGTGTCTTTTCTTCCCTCCCTCTCTCTCCCCTTTTCCCCGCAGAACCCGTGCCTCTCTCTCTCCCTCTCCCTTTTTCTCTCTCCCGATCTCCCCCACCTCAGCGGCTCGGCCGAACTCTTCTTCTCCCCACGCCGGCCTCGGCCTTCCTCTCCTCCGCACGTCGGCCTTGGCCTTCCTCTTCCCCCGCACTAGCCCCCCTTCACCCCACCTCGCCCATCGCCCTCGGCCACGCCCCCTCAGTCATGGCGGAGGAGGCGAGGATGTGCGAGGCCACGGCAGAGGAGGTAGGGAGGTGCGTGGCCACAGCGGAGGAGGTAGGGAGGTGCGTGGCCACAGCGGAGGAGGCGAGGAGGCCCGTGGGGGAGAGGAATGGCGAGGAGGTGAGGAGGTGCGTGGCCACAGCGGAGGAGGCGAGGAGGCCCGTGGGGGAGAGGAATGGCGAGGAGGTGAGGAGGGTGCAGAGCCACAACACGGCAGGAGGCGAGGAGGCACACGTTCCTCGGCGGAGGAGGCGCACTCCACGGCGGAGGAGGCGAGCGGCCATGGCTGCGGTCACGACTGTGCGATGATGAGGAAGAGGAGAGGCATGGGGGCGAGGAGGGCCACAACGAAGGAGGCGAGGAGGCATGCGATTGTGGTGGGATCACGGTGGAGGAGGTGAGGAGGCGCGGAGGAGCGTGGCCACGACAGAGGAGGCGAGGAGGGCGCGGGGCCACTGGCGTGCAGCCACGGCCATGGGAGCATGGTCACGGCACGGCAGGAGACGTGGCCACGGCGGGATGCGAGGCGGCGCGGGCTCGACGTGACTATGGCGGGCATGACGACGGCGACACCGTAGGTACCCTCGGCCTCCTCTCCCCCACCTCCCTGCCGCGACCGTCGTGCCTTACCGTGGGCCCGTGTCAGTGTACCAAGCCCCCTGCCTATATGCTCACGGCATGCCATGCCGGCACAATCCCGACCCAAATGGCTGTGCCGCCCGTGCTGCCCACCGTACCTATTTCCCGGGCCTAACACGACCTGAGCAACAATAACATGTTAATACAACACAACCTGCTTTGTGTTGGACCTTGAACTAAACCATACCTACCGCGCCTCGAGCCGATTCGAAAAAGCCTCGCCTAATACCCACCTCTACCCTAGTCTAGGCCGCACGCCGCGCCTCTAGATTTGTCGTACCGTACAGGGTTCCAAAATTCGGTGAATTTCGGCGAGATTTCGGACCACCCCGAATTCTAAAGTATCAGCCGGAAAAAAATTTTAAAAAATTTGAATTTGCTACAGTACCCGAAATTTCGTGTTTTTTTGCCGGTTTTGAAACTTTTAGAGGCGGATTTGACCGGATTTGGTCCAATAACCCTTAGGAAAGTCATCTCCTATGAAACTTTGTTGAAAAACCAAAATTTTTAAATATTTTAAAATTTTGGCAGAAACACTGTTAGATTTTTATAAAATTGTACATGCTTGATAATAATCTGAAAATTTTATGGTACTATACTTAGTAGATTTTAATAATACATAACAAATTTCAAAATAATTTAACTTCATTTGTTATCTTTAAAAAATCAAAAACAGAATGAACATAATTGGGACAGTTATATTGTCAGAATTTTATAAATTTTCTTGAGTGTGATTATGATCTAAATGTTTTTTGAGAGATTAATAATTGTCTCAGTAACATTATGTAAATTTTTCAAAAAAATTAAACTTTGTTTGTTTGATCAATCAAACCTATGTAAGCATTAAACTTCGTTTGTTATATTATATTTCAAAAATCAAAAAGAAAAGAACATAAATGGTACTGTGCCTTGTAAGAATTTTATAAATTCACTGGAGTGTGATCATGAATCACAATTTTTATGGGATATTAATAACTTCTTTATCACCATTTTGTAAAATTTTCAAAAAAAATTTATGGTTTACATAATTTTTCATTTTGTTCAAGTTTGCCGGTAAGCCTTTTAACAGGGCAGTGGTACTGTTCGAATTTTTGAATATTCATACAGTTTGATCATCATCTGAAAATTTTATGAGAGCATTATAGATACATCATAACCATGCACAAAAATTTCAACAGTTTCTCACTTCATTTGTACTATTTTCCATTCGGATCAAACTTGTCGGTTAGTGTTCTATCAGGATAGTGCCACTCTCCGAATTTTTAAAAATTCCTCACATGTGATAATCAGCTGAAATTTTTATGAGAACATTAGTTATGGATCATAGCCATACAAAAAAAAATTCAATAGTTTATAACTTGATTTGTACCATTTTCCATTCGGATCAAACTTGTCGGTCAATGTTTTATCAGGACAGTACCACTCTCTGAATTTTTAAAAATTCCTCAGATATGATAATCAGCTGAATTTTTTGAGAACATTAAAAATGTGTCAGAAACCTCCAAAAAAGTATTTCAAAATTTTTCGATAATGTTTAGATCACTTTTCAGCCTGTGCAAAAAAACCCAAAATTTCGGGTTTTTTCGTCGAATTTCGGATTTTTATTTCCGGAATGGACCGGATTTGAATTTTCAAATTCAAATTTCGTCCGAAATATCACCGAAATTTCGTTATCCAACCCGGGACAAAATTTATTCCCAAACCGAAATTTGAAACCTTTCGCTAATTCGCCATCCCTTCCGGTCGCTCGAAACAAAAAGCCAAATCGATCCCCCGGCGCGGCCTCCACCTTTCGGTCGCTGCCTTCCTCTCCGTGCATCCCTCTCCTCAATTTCCACCCTGATCTAGCTTACCTTGGCTTTGGTTTTGCCTTCTCATCTTCCCTTCCTTGCAAGAAGGACCATAGTATCCTGCTTCTTGGGTCATGGCAGAGGAGCAAAGGTGGCAGGAGGAGCACCGCCTCTGCGCCAACAACTGCGGCTTCTTCGGCAGCCCCGCCACGCTCGACCTCTGCTCCAAGTGCTACCGCGACCGACAGCAGCAGGAAACAATCGTGGCACGCTCCGCCTCCTCCGCTGTCTCCGCCTCCTCGGCCTTCTTGCCTTCCTCCTCCGCTCCCGCCATGGCAGTCCCGGAGATGGCCGCCGCGGCAGAACCCGGCTCCTCGCCGTCGGCTCACGCGGAGGCGCCGTGCGCCAAGGCGAGCAGGTGCGCGAGCTGCAGGAAGCGGGTGGGGCTGACGGGCTTCGCCTGCCGGTGCGGGGGCACCTTCTGCGGGGCCCACCGGTACCCGGAGTGGCACGCCTGCGGCTTCGACTTCAAGGCCGCCGGCCGCGGCGCCATCGCGCGCGCCAACCCTGTCGTCAAGGGCGACAAGCTCAAGGACAAGATCTGATCCCCATGGCACGCACGCACGGCCTCGTCGGCCGGGTTACCTCGCCTCTAGTCCCTTCCATCCTTCCTCCTCGCTCGATTCGGAGGAGGAAACGAACAAGGATTGCAAGTAATTCAGTGCTATTGCCAATGTCATTGGTGTAACTTCGTGTAAGCTGGTGACGAAATCGTCAGCCATTGAAATGGAAATTCGTTTCGAATAAACTCTGCTTCCATCGTCAACTCATCGTCTCTAAGCCTTTTGCAGTAGTATTCGAAGCAATTGAAGTTCCACTGGTTTCGCGATATTATTGATTTTTGCAATGGAAGGCGTCACAGACATGCATGAAACGTAGCTAGCTGTACCTTCTTACCAATTCAAAAAAAAACTTTAATCTGATGAAAAAATAGGTAATATACTTTTAACACTCCCGACGAGAAAAAAATGAGCAATATACTTCGAAACCCCTCAAGTCAAGCTAGTGCACCATAGTTACTATTACTTTTAATATTGCGTAAGTTTCGATCTTAAATTTAGGATTTTTTAGCTTTGATACTGTATTAAGTTGCACCAACCTATTTACAAAAAAAAAAGATAAGCCGATATGAAAAGCTGACCAATATATTTAAGTCCTCGTCCATCTTCATCTGAGTATTATTGTTCATTTGAGTGAATGGAGACCTGCTTGCTGATTGAATGATTTTTTTAAAAAAAAATTAGCTAGATGCTCTAGCATTCACTATAGACGAACTACAAACACACACCGCACCACGGCTCCATATGCGTTCGCGCTGAGCCGAGCTCGAACACACGTGATGGCCCGGCTGCTAACTGCAGCCTTTGCCAACGGAGCATCAGCCGGTCCTCCTGATTGAATGATTGGAATATTAGCTAGTAGCATTTACGGCACCGTTACGCTGGCTTCCTTGCTTTTCGAAGAAAAATAGTAGGAAATGATCGTACTCTATTTGTACTAAGACTATGATAAATCATTTACAGAAAAAGAAGTAAAGTTGAAAAAAAAAGAGAACCACTGCAGTCTACCATTCTGATATCATCGGGGAAATTCTTTTGTTTTGCCCTATGATAACCATGGCAAATTCATGCTTGAAATTTCTATTCCAATTTTCAAAGCTTGGATCAATTGCCCGAAAAGTTCTGTAATTCCTTGCGATCCACGTGCTGCCTCCGTACAACTGTGAGGTTATCTTGATTCTTGGTGGTGGTAGCATCACACGGGAAAAGAAAAAAGAAGATGGAGCAAACACGCCTACTCGCTTTCTTGGTAATACGAGTCGGTCCAACTAGTCTATAATTCTACATATCTTGTAGCCATGTAGGCATCGATATCACAATTCACAAGGCAGATGAGGATGAGATCTAGGCGTACAGCGTTTGGCACCCTAGCTACCGGTCGGAGTGGACGGGGCCCCATGCAAGGCAGGCTCGCAAGCGCGGGGGCAGAGCCATAAAAACGGCGAAAAAGACGTGACGAGAGGGCCGGGTGGCCCGGCCGGCGCGTTGCCACGCACCGCCTCGGCCGATGATGGGGTCTCGCACACCGAGCCTGTTGCCCAGGCGCCGTCTACGCGCTGGTGGGCCGGTGCGCCCTCCCACGAGTGCAGGCGCGCCGGTGGTTGGCGACTTGGCGCCGAGTCGAGTCGACCGGCCCCGCCCCCGCCCCCGCCCCCGCCCCCGCGACCTGATCGATCGATCCCACATGCGCATAGACGTAGCGGGACGTGCGTGCGACCAACGACGACGAGGGCAGGCAAGCGCACGCGTTCCTTGATTTTTTTTAAATAATATATTTTAAAATTCAAATTTGAAAAATATACGACAAATTTTTTTTTTGCAAAAGTATGCTACTGTCGCCCGTTGGTTGGGCGACTTCCACGTGTCGCCCAACCATTCGGCGATTAGTGGCGGCTCGCTTCCCAGGAGGCGACGGCCAAAAATCGCCGACCACAGGGGCGACACGCGCGCTCCCCTTTGTCGCCTCGACCAGGCGACATTGCCGGAATAAAGCGGCCGTCTCGGTAGAGAAGAACAAGCGGGAGGAGAAGAAAAAGAAGAGGAGGAAGAAGAAGAAAAGGAGGAGAAGAAGAAGAAAGGAAGGAGAAGAAAAGAAGAGCGCGCACGCACGCAGTAATTTTGTTTGCTGCTAATTTTATTTAGTGTTTAGGTTTAGGGTTAGGGCTAAGGTTAGAACTGATAATTTTCGCGGTTGGTTTAGTTTAGTGTTTAGGGTTAGGGTTAGAGTTTGATCTAGTTATTTTCACGATTTATTTTGTGTAGTGTTTGAGGTTAGGGTTAAATATAGTTATTTTCGCGGTTTATTTTGTTTAGGGTTTAGGGTTATAGTTAGGGTTAGATTTAGTGTATAGCAAGAAATCATGACAGTGTTTAGGAATAAAATGTAGTTAAATCTAGTTATATTTTTAGTCGGTTTGCGAAAATGCATGTAGATCGATATATATTTCTCCTAGTAATTAATTCGTGTGTTAATGAATAGGTTCGCAGATATGTCAGAACGAGTTCCTTTTAGAATATTTTATGGAGAAGGGGTTGTCATGTATGGTTCGGAGGGTGCGGATCTAAGTAACTTTCAGTATGTGGATAGAAGTTTAAGTAGGGTTGAAGAGCGTACATTTCTTTGTTGTGTTGAATTGGTTGTATTACACGTTTGGATGGAACAAGAGAAGTGCCACCGAAGTTATCTTGCCTTTGCACCATGCGAGATGATCCTGTTTATTGGGAGTTAATTGAGTGAAGGAACTACACTTGGAGGTCATATGTGAGGAGGCGAGCAACGTGGATGGTGTCGGGTGCTTTTAGTGCAAGCGTATGAAAGGGTTGTTGCCCATGAAAGACCACCGGGCCGCCGTGAGTGTAGTGAGCCTCAAAATGAGTTCACTTATGGCGACAATCGAAATTGGAGAGTCTAGCCGGAGCCGCATGTTCGGGGTTGCGATGAGGATATTGGCTACGGACCGTGAGCAAGTTGAGATTGGGGATGATGATGGAAACATTGGGCAAGATACGCGGGGCAAGTAGGCGAAGGTGAGGAAATTGAGGAAGTAATAGCACATATGGAAGAGGAAGACCTTGAATATGAACAAGTAGAAGTGGAAGGCGCGATAACTCTGGATGAGGAAGATGAAGATGTTGAGCCACTTGTGCCAGCAGATTGGAGCACACATCAATTTAATAACACAGTTGTGAATGAAGGCAATGAAACACCTTGGCAAGATAGCGACAATGAGGTGAGACCTAACAAACATGTACCCACAAAAGAGGCAAGCAGGATGCTATCAAAGATTAGGCCTTATCACTAAGAAGAACTTTCGGGGTTAAGAAGTTTACTCCAACACCGCTACGACGTGGTGTGCGAGATGCGGGGTGCCCTCGAGAGTGCACGCATACAAGCCAAAATGGGGCACCCATGGCTATATTCAAGGTTGAACAACATAGTTGTATGGTGAGGAAACCACGTGGCTCACAGAATCATCTTTCGGGTATATCGCGAGTGTCATGTACCCGAGATAGTTGAGAACTCAATTTTGAGCCTCAGTGCTATTATCCGAGCAATTGAGAAGATTTGATACACAATTAGCTACGGAAGGCATGGCGAAATGGCGAAGGCCTTGGAAATGAGATTTGGGAAATTTGAAAACTCGTACCATAATCTGCCCGCATCGCTCGCTTGCATTCGGGAAGAAATCACGGTACTTTTATGGTTATCGGATCTGTCCGTCAAGGAAGTGGCCAACAAGAGGCATCTCAAGAGAGTTTTCTTCGCATTCGAGCATGCATTAGGGCGTTCTATCACTGCCGTCCATTGTTGTGTGTGGGCGGCACATTCTGACCGGGAAATACAAAGGACAAATAATGATAGCTGTGGCGTCGACGCGAACAACCAGATTCTGCTGACCTTTTGCCTTTGTGGAAAGCGAGAACTATGAGAGTTGGCGTGGTTCTGCGAACTTGAAGATCGGGTGGTGAAGACTCGCCAACATGTGTGCATCTTTGCATGACGAGCATCTTTGATCGCTTAGTGCCATCGAGACGATTGCAAGCAGGGAAGAGGAGCCATTTCCACTGGGTGACTTGCAGAGCCGATGGTGCATGAGGCATTTGGGCGCGAACTTCTATAAGCGGTTCAAGAACAAGGAATCGATGAACATGTTCAAGAGGCTATGTAAGCGTAACCAAGATAGCAAGTTCCATACTCTTTGGAAGAATCTTGATGAGCTAACAAAAAACACAAAGAGACTACTAGCAAGGCAACACGAGAGCAGCGTGAGCCTTTATTCCTCACAATGAAGATGAGGCGACGAGTCGTCATCGCAGCAAAGGCCGATCAAATGTTTCTGACCGATAAAGCACGAGCCCAAAGAGAAGTGGTCATTGTTACATGACACACATGGTGCTAGATACGGTGTCATGACAACCAACTTGGCGGAGGTGTACAACTGGGTAATGAGAGGATGAGGTGTCTCCGTTGGTAGGAATTGTCGAGGAGTCTTTGCGGGGTACAACCAAGTATTTTGTGGATAGGCATAAAGTCATTGAAGTAGTAATGAGAGATGAGAATGCCTTGTACTCAAGCATGATAAGTAAATACATGGATTCAAGAGTAATAAAGCGGCCAAGCATAGAGCTATCAAAGTAGGTTCACGAACACCGCGCTCGAGGTGATATGCGAGAGATAAAGGACGGCGGGAACAAACGTAAGGTTATCACCCAAGAGTGCATCTTACAGTCAATGTCAATACTCGTGTAACAAGCTCCTCTGTTGCACGTGCCATGTTCTCATGTGATAGCTGCATGTGCATTATTTGGAATGCGACCGGTACATATCTATCTCAATATTTTACAAAGGAAAAGGTGATGGCAACTCAAGCGAGGAGTCAGATGGTTATGGTGTTGTCGGTTCTTTCACCACAACCCCGGTGTCGATGAAAGGTTCGGGTCCCGACTTTGATGCAAGATCATACAAAGGAGGTCATCGCAAAACCAGGTGTATCAGGAATGATATGGATGAGTCCAAACCGTAAGCGCGTGAAGAAATGTTCGTTGTGCAAGCGAACAGTCACACGTTCAAGAACCGCCACCACATAACGAAGAGGACGAAGGAGGAGATGGCAACCCGACGGCGGGGAAGGATCGTAAATCGCAAGGCGTGGTGGGCGATGTCGTTGGACTACCGGAGAAGCTGTTTGAACTATTAGATGCTATATGTCAAATTAATATTTTGTTTATGTAATGTCGTTGTAATCTGTTTTAATATAATTTGATGATGTAATGTGCGTTGTAATCTGTTCTAATATATTTTCTTGATGTAGTGTGCGTTGTAACTGCTTGATTAGAGTTTGTGAACGCTGTGTATTTATTTATGTACGCATTTGGTTCGATGTATTGTTCTGATGCTTGTGTATTTATTTGTACGCATTTGGTTCGATGTATCATTCTCATGTTTGTGTATTTATTTGTACGCATTTGGTTCGATGTATTGTTCTGATGCTTGTGTATTTATTTGTACGCATTTGGTTCGATGTATTGTTCTCATGTTTGTGTATTTATTTGTACGCATCAGCTTTGGCAGCCTTGTCGTGCAGCTTTGATGATGGGTGACACGTCGTGCAGCTTTTCACAGAGGATACCGGCCCATCAATGCTTTAGTTGTGTGGAGCAGCCAAAGACCACTATAAAAGCGACCGAGAGGTAGACATCTAACACCGCCAAACAAGCAATACACGCCACCGGTGAATCTAAACAAATTAGCGCCGCGATGTCGTTTCTACAATCGCCTCTTCAACAAGCGTAAGTCATCTCGCCGAGTGCCGGATACGATGGCGTTGACACCCCAGTTCTGCCGGAGCTGCTACGACCCAAATGCGAATGCAACCTTCTGGCGAAGATGATGCAATCTACCCACGGAGAGACGGCCGCCGCGCCACTCTCAAGTTGTGCCGCTCTTACGAGGTAAACCTCACCGTGTCTATACAATACAGGGTAACAATACCATTTCATGCATCGTTCTTTCTTTTCTCAGCACAAGGACCGGTGTTGCTTCTTCCAATGGATCGACGGACCGAAACGACGTGACTATGAATTTGTCCACAACTGCCACAATGCCGAACCCGCTTCGCCCGAGAACTTCAACCGGTGGGAGAGGCCGCCAGGATACGTCCCCGTTCTAGAGCGACCAGAGTTCAAGGCCGGTGGGCAAGAGGCCAACCAATCGGTGAGTTTTATGCGACGAACTCATGCTTCACTCACAAAGTAGTAATTCTAAACCGGTTAAATCAGATCTGGGAGTTCAAAAAGAAAATCGCGAAATTGCTCGAGTCAAAGGAGAAACCTCCTCAGGGGCCACCCGAAAGCCCCGACTTTTGCGAACACGGCCTTCAGGCAGCGGTTGATACCTGCCACGATGAACTGGCGGACCGGAGATTCTATCGGTGCCCCTTGGCCGAGGATGAATGGTGCGACTACTTCAACTGGGTGGACCCGGAGACGTACCACCCACATCTCAAACTTCCCGTGCGAGATAATCGGGGAGCAACCCTCCCATGGTGCTACTACCGCCGTAAAAGCGGACTCGAGTGCGCCTACGGTGTTATTCAACGACCACAATGGGCATCTCAGATGATCGCAGGCACGCTCGGGTTGTACAAGGACAAGCCCAACACACACCTCCTACACCATATAGTGGAGTGCGAGCCAAACAGAGGCGTCTCGGCAAGTCTCCGCCAACAGCCAACGCAACATAGGCGCAAGAGGTACCTCCTCTCGAAGAGGAAGGGACAAGGGAAGTACTACCGAGATCCGCACCACGCAACAAGTCCTTGACGCGTTACGCAGACCATCCGGGAACCCGGGTGGTATAAACGTAGGGGATGTTGGGAATCGGTATGACAAAAAAATTATGTCTTACACATCCGAGACGTACGGCATAGGACACCCAATCGGCGACACCTGGGAGCACTGCGGATCCCCGTGGAGTTCTTTCATAGTGGGGATTGAGCGGTGTCCGAGGACAAATCGCAAAATTTACACGAGTCAGGTAATATGCAGAAAATGTAGGACATCATTCGGGTGTACCGGATAGACGGAGCGATCATCATTCCACCATGATGAATAATCGCTTTAAGTTAGTTAGTTAGTTCGCAAGCAATTTAAATCCTTCTTTGAATGCCCTTGTAATATAATCTAGTCTATTGCTTATTTTACCATCTGAACTTTCGGTGCATCTGCCCTCATGTATGTTCAACAAATAGTTTAACACATGATTATAAATCAAAGTTTAATAACGCGATTTAAGGGCATGTATCAAAGATCAAATGTGGTCCACTGTTCATAAAAATATCGTTTAGACATGACATTTTACAGGCCGCCGAAAAGGCTGAAAAACATGGCATAAGTTGTTGCCGACTACTATATTACTTAGGATTGTTGCACTAGTGGAAATTAGATGCAAAGCAAGGTGTAAATTACATATTTCTCCATAATATGGAAGTGCATGTATCAAAGATCAAATGTGGTCCACTGTTCATAAAGATATCGTTTAGACATGACATTTTACGGGCCGCCGAAAAGGCTAAAAAACATTGCTGACTATATTACTTAGGGTTGTTGCATTAGTGGAAATTATATGCAAAGCAAGGTGTAAATTACATATTTCTCCATAATATGGAAGTGCATGTATCAAAGATCAAATGTGGTCTACTGTTCATAAAAATACCGTTTAGACATGACATTGTACGGACGTAGAAAAGGCTAAAAACCATGCACTCTACTGGTTCAAGGGAATTTTCAAAATTATTTCAAATTTCTCTAGAGGCTAAAAATATTTTACTTCAATCCTAAATTTGTTTATCCAAATATTTTAATCTTTTTTTAAGTCTCTCAGATTTTTTTCTCAGAATTTGTAAATTTTCTGGCAAAATCGCCCTTCCATTGGGCGACTACAGTTGTGTCGCCCTCCCATTGGGCGACTACTGTTGTGTCGTCCTTCTATTTGGCGAGTAGTGACGTGTCGCCCTATGATTGGGCGACATTTTTTCTGCATCAAGAAGTCGCCCTACCATAGGGCGACAAGGGTATATTTTTGAAAAAAAATTTCTTGGTACATTTTTGTAATTAGAAATAAAAAAAAATATTATTTTAAAAAAAAATTCGCGTTCCTTGCCCCTCCGCGCCCGACCGGGCCACCTCCGGCTTGGGAGTTGGGGCTTTGAATTCGATCGCTAGCTCTGATGCTCCGCTGAATTGACCGGGACGCGCAGCCTGGCCCAGGGGCCCTGCCCTGCCCTGCGCCGTAGCCGCCCCAGGTTGGGTTGGCAGTTTTTAATTTATTGGGGGCGCTCTGCCTCTCTGGCTCTCTGCTGCGGCTGGTGCGTTTGTACGCGGTTTCTGTACTTGCGTCTCGAACCGATATATTGCGGCATACTAGAAATTTATGCTCCACTCGAGAAAATCGACAAAACGCGCGATTAACGTTTTATACACGAGTAAAACGAGAAAACGTGCGAAAATGATCTAAAAATAAGCTTATGTTTTTCGCAAAATGACTTAAACGTATTGCTTGAAAGCGGAAAAAGGATATAAATGCAATGCATACATTTTTTTTTAAAAAAAGGACATGTTTTTTTTCTTAAAAAAAAAGAATCTAAACGTAATTTCGATTTTCCTAAAAAGGACCCGAGCGCAACTCCTAAAAACGCTAAAAAGGCATGGACGTAATATATAATCTTTTTCGGAAAAAATCAAATCGTAATATTTTTTCCCAAAAAGACATATCTATAATTTTTTTTATATATAAAAGAACCCAGATGTAAATATTTTAGCCGAGTCGGCTCCCTCCTGGCTCAAAACGGCCAAGAGCGCGGCGTTTCTTCGGAGTGTAGTATAGGTATGATGATACGCTGCGGGCAAAGCTTAGGCGGAGGAGGATGCTGTGATGCCTTCGAATTGGATCGATTCCTCTCGCTTTTTCTTTAAAATCTAGTACGCTCCGCCCGCTCTCATTCTCAATCCAAAAACACACGAAAACAAAGTCCTGGATGGGTCAACCACCTACCAGCCAAAGCTTAACGATAAGCATAGAAGCAGCTAATTAAAAACACGCACTGCTTCATTTTCCTTGCATCCCACCTACTCCCTCCGTAGAAATACGTGGGCACAAATCCATGTACAAATAGATGATGCATATATCATACAGAAGAAACATGGAGCGGACAGTGAGAATCGAACCCGTAGAAAATCTATATACAAATGGATATTGATGCATATATCATAAAGAAGGAATATGGAGCGGAGAGTGAGAATGGAAGCCATAACCCCAAGGTTACGAGCTTTGTGAGCTACCAAACAGCTCCATCCTTTTAAACAAAAGAGCGGGGAGTTAAGGAGCTCACGAATACTCATACCAGGGGTACCCTAACGACCCTGGGTAACGAGCAGCTGCCTCAAGCATAACTCGAGCCTAGCAGGCCGCTCCAGGCCCGCTACCGACCAAAAGCGCCTACAGGACCGCGCAGGACGCCCATTCCCGATCAATCGGGATAAGCATCCCCGATCAAGCAGGGATCCCGACCTCCACCGCAGGTCGGATCTCCCGACTCCGATCAAACCAAGGCAACCTTCGCCAATGGCCGCGTGTCGAAGCCTTCACCGGCCCACAGCCACGTGCCCCACGGACGGGGTCAATCGAAGTGACTATACGAGAGCAGGTGGCCCCTTCCCAAGATGGTTTAATAGCTGCTGAAGTCAAGCTTCTAATCCCATCGGCCAGTCACGTACGACACAAAAACGCGCTCCCTCCCGAGGCAGCACCAACGTTATACGCAGCAACGTTAACACTCGTCAGGCTCACAGAAGGCAGGTATGCCATTTCCCAACGAAGCAGCTAACTGCTCCGCCCAACAAGACTACCGACCCAGCGTGGACAAGACGAATGGTGACCAGTCGACAGAACGAAGGACCGAAGCTCTTAGCATAGGTCACCTCGCCCTTCCCCAACTCTCGATGTAACCTGCCCCTTCTTATTGTATAAAAGAAGGCAGGAACCCCCGGAGAGAAGAGGAGGAAGGAGAGGAAAAAAGGGGACACACGGACGAGCAACGAGTTTTCTTGCGCTGAGGCTCTTAGCTCGCTCTTGTAAACACTGTGTAATCATCCTACCACGCTATCTTGGGGAGGCCGTGCTACACCAAGTTCATGGCGGTCCCCAGCTACGCCTATCTGAAACTGAAGATGCCCGGGCCATAGGGAGTCATCACCGTGGCTTCATCCTTCCAGCTCGCTTACAACTGCGAGCGAAGCAGTTGCGAGCTTGCGTCGGCGGTCATCGCGTCCGCCGAGCTGGACAACCTCCGGAGGGAAGCCTCCGAGTCCGTCCCTGAGTCTAGCAAGTCAGGGGCGGGATCCTTCAAGTCCGCCGAGGACACGAAGGAGGTTACGGTCGATCCCCGGGATCAGACCAAGACTGTGCGGGTTGGAGACGCGCTCCCCGCTAAATAGGAAAGCGCGCTCGTCGACTTCCTCTGCGCCAACAACGATGTCTTTGCATGGAAATCCTCCGACATGCCGGGAATTCCCAGGGAGGTCGTCGAGCACTCCTTGAGCATCCGACCAGGCTCAAAGCCGATCGCCCAACGCCGCTACGCTCACCGAGAAAAGCGCAGGATCATAGGGGAGGAGATCGCCAAGCTTTTAGCTGCAGGGTTCGTAAAAGAGGTACGCCACCCCGAGTGGCTGGCCAACCCTGTACTTGTAAAAAAGAAGAGTGGGCAATGGAGAATGTGCATTGACTACACGAGTCTCAACAAAGCGTGTCCCAAAGACCCGTTCCCCTTGCCCCGCATTGACCAAGTCATAGACTCCACCGCGGGGTGCGAGTCCCTCTCCTTTCTGGACGCCTACTCAGGCTACCACCAGATAGCGTTGAAGGAGTCCGACCAGCTCGCGACCTCCTTCATCACCCCGTTTGGCTCATTCTGCTACATAACAATGCCGTTTGGTCTGAAAAATGCGGGCGCTACATACCAGCGATGTATGCAAACATGTTTCAACGACCAGATCGGCCGCAACATCGAGGCGTACGTCGACGACATCGTTGTGAAGACCAGGAAGGCCGGCGACCTCATCACCGATCTAGAGGAGACCTTCGTGAATCTCCGACGATTCCGTATAAAGCTCAACCCCGACAAGTGCGTCTTCGGGGTCCTCAAGAGGAAGCTCTCGGCTTCATTGTCTCGGCGGGGCATCGAGGCCAATCGGAGAAGATCTCGCGATCACAAGGATGGGCCCGGTTGGCAACCTCAAAGGGATCCGAGGTCGACCGATACCTTGCGCCTTAAGCCGTTCGTGTCTCGCTGGCGGCGCGAATGCCGTTTCTGGTGCTAAGAAATCCGACCGCTTCAGCTGGACCCAGGAGGCTCAGGAGGCCCTCACCCGCTTGAAGGCCTTCTTGTCCTCACCTCCGGTCCTGGTTGCCCCGGCACCAGGTGAACCGCTGCTCCTCTACATCGCCGCCACTACCCAAGTCGTCAGTGCGGCCCTTGTGGTGGAACGAGCGGAAGAAGGCCGTGAGTTCAAGGTACAACGGCCAGTCTACTTTATCAGCGAAGTGCTTTCCGAGTCCAAGGCTCGGTACCCACAGGTGCAGAAGCTGCTCTACGCAGTGCTCATCGCTAAGAGAAAGCTTGTCCATTACTTCGACCAGCACGCTGTCACCGTGGTGACCACGTCACCGCTCGGCGAGATTGTCCACAACCGCGATGCCTCGGGAAGGATAGCCAAATGGGCGCTCGAGCTCAGCGATCACGGCATAACATACGTCCCTCGAACGGCGATCAAGTCACAGGCCCTGGCCGACTTTGTCGCCGAGTGGACCGAAGCCCAGGCGCCACCGGTGCTCGAAGACCCCGAGTACTGGACGATGTATTTCGATGGGTCTTACACCAAGAACGGCACGGGTGCGGGAGTCGTCATCATTTCCCCGCTCGGGAACCAGCTTCAATACGCCATTAGGTTGCTCTTCGACGCGACCAACAATATCGCCGAATACGAGGCTCTTGTCAACGGTCTCCGGATCTAGCACTCACCATGACATAAAAAAGGGCAGGAAGCGTATGGGAACTTGCTGAATTTAAGATTATTTACGAACAATAGCCTTTACAATAGCAAAAGGTACGAATCTAACTTCTACTTATTCTTCTTCGAGGGCACTCTGCGGCGGGATATGGTCGGCGATCTCCCGAGCGTGCGGCTCTACTTGGAGCTCGAACCCTTCGATCTCATCGTCGGTCCGGTTCCCAGCGATGCCGCTGCTCACCACCGCAAGGTCTATACCGTCATAGTGAGAGACGGTATTGACCAGCGCCGAGGAAGCCCCAAGTACGGCGCTAACGGTCAGCGCTCTCTCAACACGCCCCGGCACTCGGGCCAGCATGGGGGCGAGAGAGCTCGAACCCTCCGCAGTTCCAAGGACCCGGTCGCAGACATGCTGGCCGGCCTTGCGAAGGGCCTCCAGTTCCACGGTCAGCTCGGCCCGATCACCTTTGGCTACCTTCAACGCCGCCTGCGCTACGTCCCGAGCTGTGATCGCCTCATCACGAGCCTTTAGGGCATCTTCCCGCGCCTCTACAGCGATGTTTAAATTCTTCTGTAGCTCTGCGGATCACAACATCCCCAGATAAGCACGCCTTATGAGTCGCGCTGACAGAATTAACCAAGGAGTTGAGACACTTACCTATTACAGAACTCGCCAAGTTGCTGGCTTCTTCCCTGACTCCCTCGTATGAGGTCCTCAAGGAAGCCAGCTCCTTCCGAGCGGTCTCCCGTTCAGAACGCCTTCGGTCGGCGTCTTTCCGGGCCAGGTCCCGCTCGTTTCGCAGACGGGACGCCTGCGCTTGCGCGGCCTCCTCTGCGGTGGCGGCGGCATCCTTGGCGCCGGCGCTGCCGAAGGAGCTCGAGTTCGCCACCTCGTCCTCGAGGCTTTGCCCCAAGGCGCTCTTCGAAGAGGGCCTTCGTGGCCTGCTCCAGCTCTTGGCGGGCCTCCGCCGTTTCCTCTCGTCGGATAGTCGAGCCCCGAGGCGAGCGCACTCAGCAGCACCGCCGCTTGCTCCTCCTCAGCGACCACGCCCGGTGTCCGAGGCCAGTAGAGCTCGACCTTGGCCTCGGAGCGGGCCCACGATCTTTGAAATATAGACACCCGTCAAGTCGCGCGAAATTCATCAGAAGGTGCGAGAGGCCGGGCTCTCAATCAACTTACCATACTAACCGGCCGGACTCCCCCGGCGATCGCATCCAACGCCCTGCCAGAGGATTCGAGGGCAAGAGCCAGACCCTTCCGGATCTGGTCCACCTCAACTTCGGCGTCCCGAGCGCCTTGCTGGAGGGCAACCCACTCACTCTCCTCCGCCTCGCCCAAGGTCCCCGACCTACGGGCCGCACCCGGCAACAGACCTTCGGTCACCCGTTCGGACGGGACGCCACCTGACCGGACCCCCACGGGCAAGGGCGGAGGAATGGCCCCTCGCGAACCCCCTCGGCGGCCTGCGCCTGTGGGGCTTCGACCGATGCCTCCCCTTGAGGCACGGGGTCGGACACCTCCAACACTGGCATCGTCTCCGCCAGCGAGCTCGCGGGTAGCGTCGATGTCAATTCCCCCTCGGTAACGACCATCGCGCCACTCGGCGGCGTCCCCGGCGAAGGCGACGGGAGCTCCTCGCCGACCTCGGCCTCTGGATGAGGCCCCGTCCCTCCGATAGCAAGCGCGCCCTCGACGCGCCCCAGCTCGGCCGCCTGCGCCGCGATCATCGTCAACTCGGTTGACACCTCCGGCACCGGCTGCAATTCCTTGCCACCGTACAACCCCTCCGGCGGCAGGAGCGGCGCCGCCCCTTGCAGAGATACCACAGGGCGCGCAGCAGCTGCGGCCACGGCCACACCTGTATAAGCGCTGCACACCGCAAGCACTTAGAAGCTGTTCGGGCAACTTTGCGGTAACAATGTTCAAAACGGGGAAAAGGAATACTTACCGAGCCGAGCGGGTGCGCGGCAAGCGCGCCCTCTTCGCCGGTCCCCCTCCGAGGGGCAGATCCGCCGGCCGCTTCCCCGAAGCCGCCTCCACGAGGGGCGCCACCCCTGGGAGTGCGACGACGACGCCGACCGCACGGTCACCCTCCGCCTGGGGCTCCCCGGCCGCGGTGCCTATGCGATCGCCCTCTGCCGGGCCCCCAATCGGGCCACCTCCGGTCGACGGGTCAGAAAAGAACCCACGGTATGGGTAACCGGGGCTCCCCCCGCTGCTGTCGGTGGAGGATGCCCCCGCAGCGGTGGTCTCGGACACGTCCTCACCACGTGCGGCCCTCGCCGCACGCTCCTTCTTCTTCTTCTTCCTCTCCTCCTCCTTCCGCTTCTTGCGGGAGGAATCAAGCTGTGCGGCCTCCGCTCGGGCCGCGGCCTTCGACGCCTTCTCCCCCGGGAGCAACGCCTGGGAGACCATTCCCGAGAGCCCCTAGAAAATGCGAAAACACCGGTCAGGCTGGGCGCCAAAGGCAAAGGGAAGAAAGAGGCGAGGAGAAGACAGCCCGACCTACGGATTCGGGTGGGCCGATGAGAATGGCTCCGGGTGACCGCCCGCAGTCTCAGTAGCGCTTCCACCCGTTACGGCGACCACCCGGGCTTCGACCTCCGTCGCGGCGAGCTCGGGCTCCGCCATCCTCATCTCGTCCGACACCCCCTCATATTGGGACAGGGGGCGCGGCCTGTGCGTGAGGGGTTGCACGCGCATCCCCATGAAGGCACGCACGACGGCGTCCCCGGTGAGCCCCTGCTCCCTTAGAGCCCTGACCTGCTCCACGATCAGGGCCACCTTCTTGTTCTCCTTCTTATCAGCACCCCAGGTCCATTCTTCCCCCGCCACAGGAAACTGGCCGGTGAATGGCGGAGCGCTGTCTCCGACATTCCGAACGTAAAACCACTCGGAACGCCATCCTTTGTTCGACGACGGTAGCTTGACGTCGAGGTACTCTGAGCTCCGACCGGCCTGAAGCTGGAGGGCCAGGCCACCGAGGGGCGCCGCGAAGATCCGGGCCCGACCTTCCGAGCCTTGCTTGGAAGAAGTACCTCCACAGCGCCCGAGTCGCGCTCGATCCCCAAGAAGGCCTCGCAAAGCGTGATGAAGATGGCGATGTGGAGGACCCCGTTGGGGTTGAGATGGTGTACCTCTGCCTTGTAATGAAAGAGCAGCCCTCGAGCGAACGAGTGCAGCGGCAGGCCGAAGCCGCGCTCGAAGAACGAGGCTAGCACCACGATCTCGTCGTCCCCCGGCGCTGGGGCGGTGGCCCCCGTCGGCACCCTCCAGTGGGAGAGATCCTGCGCGAGGAGGAAACCTTTCTTCACCAAGCCAAGCGCGCGGCTGGCCTGGGCAGAGCACTCCGGCCACGACATCCTCGCGAGAAGGCGGCGGAAAGGTGAGGAAGGGAGAAGGCTCTTTTTTGCTTTTTCTTGTCGTAGGCAGAGGGCTGGAAGATGAGGAAAGCAAGAGCGTGTAACTACCCAAGAACATCCCAGTGACGAATTTATAGAAGACGAGCGGGCGCCGACCGAACAAGCACCTCCTCGAGCGAAGAGTCGCAGACACCTCGTCTGTGCAGACCGCACTTGGTAACTCCGGTTTCCAATTTCTCTCGCTTAATCACGAAAAGCCAAGAGCCGTAAAGACACCCTCCGGGCCACGAGTCCCGAGACCTTTCGGTCTCCGCTTTAAACTTGGACATTGCCACAGCGCGCGGCGAGAGGCCACTGGGCAGCTGCGGCCCAAAATGGCAAGAGCTCGATGGCTCGCGCGTGGCCCACCAAAGTCGGGTTATAAAGGCCTATCCCACGGATGGACGTAAGGCCACCCCAAAGAAAAATCGAGCAAAGGATCGCACGCAGGCGAGTCCCTAGTGATCCCCGTTGGGTCCTACCGACGACCCAATCGCCTCTACTCGTGTCCGAGACCATACTTCACACTCTCCCGGAGCTCATCGATGGGTGATGACCGGTGTGCCACTGGTCGGCGGACGACCCGGGGTTCGATCACGGATCGAGTAAAGAAAGGTTTCTTATGGGTCGCCCCACGGCAGGGCCAGGACACCCTACTCTGGGATCGTCCGCTCGGAAGGGTCCCCCTTGGGCGGGACCTCCCAGGACCCACTCGGACTACCTGTTATTAGCTCCACGAGCACGGCGTTGAACCAACGCGGTAAACGCGCCGCCACCTCCGTGTCCCACACCTGCGGATGGGGCACACGTGTGGGATAGACGGTGGCCACTTCTCTCGCAGCTACCCTCGCTAGACGAGGACTCGGGATGGATGCCCCACGTTCAGCTACGACGTAAAACGAGCCACGTCCAGCTACGACGTAAAACGAGCCACGTCCAGCTACGACGTATACTTGCACCCGGAAAGAAACGATCACCTATCGATTACCGATTCTCGAAGGCCAAGTTGGAAAATAATCGAAACGAGCTCATTGCAAAGACAAGGTAAAAAGGAGATTTCATTATAGGCCAACAGGCTCAGACTTTACACTATGTTACATAAGGCGCCCAGCAGATTCAAAAAACTACGCAAGGCTACAAGATACGGCGGAGCTATTTCTGCACCAAGTATCATATCTTGAGCATCGATGCCGCCTCGATGCCAAGACCGACGGCTACAAATTCAGGTGCATCCGGCGCCGCCTCAAGATCTTGCGGCGACAATGACTGCGCGTGGTTCCCACTCAAGACCACCGCCATCGACGGCTACCCACGGCGCACCTGCGCCATCGCCTCCAGGAGGGCCGCCCTCACTTCGAAGAGCTTCGGGACGACCCCAAGCAACGCGTCAATGGCGGCGTTGTCACGGGCCACGGCCTCCTCTTCCTCCGTGAGCTCGGCCATCGCCTGATCATACTCAGCCCAGAGCCTGGCCAGAGGATCTTCTTCCTCCACCTCGTCGTCGTCACCAAAGCTAAAGATCAGTGGATGCCTCGAAGCCATTTCGAGGATTGCAAAAAGAGGACTTTGGGTTGGGACGATCACTCAAATAAGCGGCAGCGCCCTTATATACCCAGACGAAGGGAGATCGAACGTCTCCAGAATAAATGCAAGCGCCGTAAAACGAAGCGCCTTTCACCAAAACCCGAAGTAGTCAAGAAGACGAGCGGGCAAGGTGAACCAAGCCATGCGTGTAACACCCTAATTTTTGCTCTAATTTAAAATTTGAAGTATTTTTGATTTTTGAGAAATTTTGGAAATTATTGAAATTTATTTGGAATTATTCAAATATAGCCTTTCTTGAAAACAAATTAAATAAAGGAAAAGTTTTTGCAAAGTTTTATTGAAAATATTTTAATGGAGTTCCAAACATCTCAAAGTATTTTCCAGAATTTTTCTGGAATTTTTCAGATATTTTTACTACTTTCTTTGGCCAAAACTAATTTCCCGAATTATTTTTATTCGAAAAGGATTTAAAAATCCCGAGCGATTGTCGGGCCGAATCGCTGGTCGCCCGATCTCGTGCTCGCCCACTCGTGACTCGGCCCACGCAGCCGCCTGGCCAAACCCTAGCGCCGCTTAGCCCAAGCCGTCCGATCCGGATCGCACGCTGTCGCGTGTGCCACGCCGCCCGTCTTGCGTGAGCCTTCGGATCATCGCCGCCGAACGCACGAGATCGCGCCACGCCGCTCGTCCCGCGAGATCATCGGAGAGCGTGGCGTTGATGGCCGTGACTTCGCGGCCGTTTCGCGCACGCCGAGGCAGCCCTTAAGTCCCGTTGAAGGCGTCGTGCGAGGCCTTCGCTCCGCATCTTTTGACTCCTCGCACGCACGCCGAGACTCCCTCTAGCGCCCGTGAGAGCTCGCCGTAGTTGCCTTCCTTCGCCACCGTTGTTTTTGCTTCCTCCCATCGTCGTCCGAGCCGCTCCGCCGTGCTCCGACCCCTTCCTGAGTTCACCGAAGCCAGCTGCATCGAGTGGACCACTTCATCACACCGGAGAAGCCCCGCAGCGCCGCGTTGCACGTCGTCTTCATCCTCTCCGGCAAGATCTGCGCCACCGTGACATCGCCGCCCCGAAGCTTCGCCCACCGTCCGATCGCCGCCAAACGCATCGATTCATCCACGCCGCCAATCAACGGTAATCCTCATCTTCACCCCTCAGCCGTTTGATCTAATCAACGGTCTAGATTGCTTCGATTAGTTTCACGATTAGTTTATTTCAGCCGTTAGATCTAGATCGTAGGGTTTATTTTTTTACCGCGTCGCGTAAAGGTCACAGCCGTCGGATGCGCGCCGGCTGCCTTGGATTGTGCCGCGTGTCGCGCCGCAGAGAGGCTAGAGCCGATAGCCTTGGCTCATCGCGCCGTCCGTTTGAATCGAGCGGATGAGATCGCACCGCATCGGGCCAACCTCGTGTTGACGCGTGGCCGCGGAAACCGAGGAGTCGGCCGCCGTTTCGCCGACGTCACCCGAGTAATCGTGACCGCTCGATCTGGATCCAAGGGTCACGGTGAAGCCACGTGTTGGCTCCGTGGTAGAGGTGAGGCGAAAAGATGCATGAATCTCGGCCGTTCGTTTTAAATCAGAAGGACGAGATTGAATCGAGTTTCGGTGATTAGTTTAGCGCCGCGTGTCGCGTTGGGATTGGCTGCGAGCCGTCGCTGACGCCACGGCTTGCGTCACCCGGTGCACGAGCACGCCGTCCGCCGGTCCACGGTGGACCGTGGCCAACCCATGGACCCGAATAGACCAGGCGATGTGGCGGCGTGCAGCGTGCCGCGTCGAGATGACGTCAGCGATGACGTCATATATATATTTTTTATATATAAAAATATTTCGACCGAATTTATTTTCTGTGCTGATGTCATCATGACGCGGTGCTGACGTCACAAATGCGAATTTCCAGTGTAAAAATATTTCAGAAAAATCGGATTTTCTTAATTTCGTATTTTGATTTTATTCAAACTTCAAATGACTATAACTTTTGCATTTTAACTCGGATTTGATGATTCAAATTTCTAAAAATTCATAAAATTATGAGCTATTTAATGTTGAATTTCATTTGAATTTTTGAGGTCGTTTAGTCTTCTGTATTAGTTATTTATTGCATATTTTGTTTGTACGCGTAGACGCAAATTTGCCGGAAAGTTTCGAGGAAGATTTCGTCGCTCAAGACCAAGCTTCAGAACAAGACCAGCAACTCTTTGAAGGCAAGTGATGCTTTGATCATTTTGATCCCAGATTTTAAAATGTAATTTATGCTTTGAAACTATGCATGCTAATTATTTAAAATGAAATTAAATTGATTTGGGATAATGTAGATAATCAACCCATTTTGTTATGCCACCTTGAAATATTAATTGTATGCCCAAAACCATTGTCACCCTAAGTTTGATTATATTAGTTGGATGCTAATATTGTGCCAACACGGGAGGCTTGACCGTGAGTAGATGCTTAGCCTTGCAACGAATCATGAGTGATCTTTCGGAAAAATGCTACAATACTGACTAAAGACCTATTGAATGTATTATGAAAAGTGGTGTGATGATGCCATATGATGAGATTGAGGTACCGCGACCTGTGTGGTTCTGTACCGATGTGGAGTTATTGCTGGCATGTGTTGCACAATAATCAACTGGGTGGGAAAAGATTTAGACTGGGGCAAGTGGCAAGAGGCTGTGTGCCTGGTGGGCCTGTGTGGCATTGGGTTGATGAGTGATGTGAGTCTGTGTGCCACATTGGGCTGTGTGCCACTGTTGAGTGTTGGAAGTCTTGCCTTGGTCAGTTAAGGACTTCACCTTGCAAGCCTTTGATCCGAGTCACCCGCATACAACCACATGTCCGATATGGGACAGACCTAGTTGACTAGGGTTCGATATCTTTCCTCGATACCTCGGGGTGACAAAGATACACAGGGTGTATCTGTATGGGGAGCGTGCACTGTGCTACGGCTTGGTGCCCATCCAACGGTGATTGGCCGGTCCTATACTTCGGCTCTGTGTGAGGGAAGTGATAGTGAAGGCAATACCGGAGAGGTTCTCTGGTTAAGGTAGAAGTTCCTGAAAAGCTTTGTTGCGGACAATCACCTGTGTGGTGAGCGGCTGTATCTTGTGGGTAAAGTGTACAACCTCTGCAGAGTGTCAAACTATTCGAATAGCCGTGCTCACGGTATTGAGCATTGCTCGGGATTACTGATCAAGGGTAGATTTTCATAAACAAAATGTGGGAAGGGTGGCGTGTGCGTGTTGGAAATGAACTGTTAAGGTGCGCGTCGAGAATCTTCAATGAAAAACCATTTGAGTTTAGTATTATTTATATCGTACCTTCGCTTTAATCTAAACAAGATACTAGTTCAAAATGTCGCTTGATGCAAAAGAACCATTTAAGCCAATCCATTGGAATAAGTTTTGCATATAGTAATAGCGCCGCATTTTGTGCATTACTTGTTGAGTGCCTTGTGTACTCACCCCACCTTGCTTATCAAACCCAACATCGGTGGAGGAGTCTACACCAAAGCATGGGAGGAAGAGTACATCGAGGATGCGAGCAACTAGGGGCAAGCCCACTGGTTGCTCTGTGGCAAGATGAAGGCTTCCACGACCCTTTTATTTATGTTCCATTGCTATTTCTTTACTTTGAATAATGTAAGCCTGTGTGGTGACTTATCCGTAAGGAGACCATAAGGTCGCATAACTCGATTTATATACATGTTTGCACTATTTATTCTTATATCTTTGTGAATGTCTGTAATGTGCAACCTCAGTATGATCAGGTGTGCTAGCGTGATCCTGGATCGCAGTAATACACAGAGGGTCCGGATTTGCGATTCGGGTCCCGACAGAGGTGGTATCGAGCAGTGACTATAGGACTTGACCCTAGTTTGGTTGTGCCTAGGAGGGTAAAACTATTTTCTAAAAGACCTAATCAACTTGAGCAAGAATATCAAAGAAATCTCGACTTATCTCTTCTCCCTTATTCATACCTATCTTTGAATTTTTATTATTCTCTGTTTAATTTAAACAAGGTTTTTTTGGCGGATGAGGATGATCCATACCTATGGAGAGCGCACCGAGGATACGCCATGGAGTTATGGCGTATGATGCGATTGCTCGGAGGTTTTGATGACCAACGATGAGAGGACTTCGTGGTACAGGCAGGACTTGACGTCGCTGGGATGTCAAGATCACAGCAGATGCTCGGGGAGAGGACGAGGCGAGCCGTCCCTATCTACATCACGGTCGAGGTCTTCTTTTGAGGCCGGAATCCGTGAGACGACACGACGAGCGATGCGCAGATTGCCCGCACTTACTCCGCAGAGTTGGAGGACACCGTCTTTGTCACCATCCGCGTCGAGACAATCGCTTGGAGAGGATGGAGCTTGTAGAGGAGGACGCCACTATCACCCACCTTGCGAGGTACGCGTCATCGCCAGAGGATGCCTTGGATGAGACAGTCCGAGTTGCAGAGGACCCGCGCCGAGGTCACAGAGGCGAGGATCCACCGCGGAGGGCTTAGCTCATTCCATGCAGAAGATCCAGGAGTTGGAGATGGCTTTGTACGGACCGAGCCCGAGCGACCCCGAGTTACACGATCCAAATCCGGAGGAGCCAGAGCAGGAGGCACCAAGCAGAGCAGGTAGCCCGGGACGGTAGTCGATGGGGTCTTTTGCACCACCGCAGAGGTCACGTGACCGTTTGCCCGATGCCAGAGCACCCACTAGTGTATGCTCCGGGGGAGCCGCAGCCGGGTTGGCTCGATGAGTGATCGAGTCTAGTAGAGTATAGTGTTGAGACTCGAAGGTTGAGTCGCGTCTTTTTCTTCAGAGTCACCATTAGGTGTGAGTCGTCATGGGTTCCTATGTTTGCTTACTTGTTCTGGTTGTGAGTGTCTCGTATGCGTTGCATTGCCCTTAGACACTTGTGAGCAACCATACTGCTTTATATTATATCAATAAAGTGGCTAAATAATTTAAGTTACACCTGTTTCCCCACATAAATTCTTCTACTTGTCTATGCTTTCTTCTTTTCTTAACCTTGGAAGCTTGCAATGATGGTGAGGACACGTGGAAATGTTGGAGCCAATGAAGTGGAGCTAACCAGCGGATAACGAGAATGAAGAGCCGATTCCTCAACCGCCGCAGTCGATATGCGAGAACACAGGAGCCTTCTTGATCGCCTGACTCAACTTATGAACACGATGGTTCAAACCATGCAGCAGATATCCAACCAAGCTGCTGCGAATGTTCAAGTGGGGGTAACCATGGACCACACCCTACTTAAGGTTGTCGGGTTTATGAGAACCCGCCCACCTACCTTCTCGAGCAACGCCAATCCACCGGAGGCGGACGATTGGCTAAGGACAATTGAAAGGAAGCGCACATTACCCGAAGTGTAGGACATGAGAGGGTACTATATGCCTCTCATCAACTCGAAGGGACCGCGCAGAATGGTGGGAAAACTTTGCGCAGCTCATGAGGACCCACAGAGTATCACGTGGGAAGAATTCACCTCGACTTTCGCAAGCATCATGTACCCGAGGGTATCATGGATCTCAAAAAGGAGGAATTCAAGCCTCAAGCGGGGGGCCACCGGTGGCCGACACGAACAAATTCACCTAACCGCACGCTACGCACTGCAGGACGTGGCTACGGATAAGGTCGAATAATCCCGCTTCATGAAGGGATTGAATGCGTGGTCGCAGTGGGGTGATCACCCACACATTCCTCGACTTCCAAGAGCTAGTTAACAAAGCTCTTATCTTAGAGGACAAGCGCCGAGAGTGGGATGACAACAGGAAGCGCAGAATGGCGCAACAAGGAGGTCGTCAGGGCCAGCAGAGGCAAAGGACGGCACCCCAACAGCTCATTCGGTACCAGCCTGCAGGCAATGATAGGGCACCACCGCCGCAAATCGCCCGATGGGTCGAATGTTCGATCTCCAATCGAAGGTAGCAGATCGAGGAACCTCTTAGGCAGTGGGAAAACGTTGCTACCATTGCAATGAAATGGGGCATTTTGCCAACAATTGCCCTAAGAAGGGAGGTGTCACCCCGGTCCGCTTTAACCTGGGGAACACACCGGCAAGGACTCCCGCGCCAATCGTGAACCGCGGGGCATCAACAGAAGCAACTCCATCCCAAGGAACCGCACGAGGCCGAGTCAACCACATTACGACGGATGAAGTCCAGAACGCCACGGACGTTGTACTGGGTAAGTTCCTAGTAAACTCGCATCACCATCGCTTTATTTGATTCCGGAGCTTCGCATTCTTTTATTTCCCGAGATTTCGCTGTTCAAAATGATATGGAAATAGTGAATCTTAAATGTGTGCTCATAGTCCAATCCCATGGATCAGAACTCCGATCTAAAGTAGGATGTTCTGGGGTAAGACTAATAATTAATGGAGTGGAGTTCCTAGCGAACTTAATCGTCCTTAATACCCAAACCTTGGATGTTATCCTGGGAATGAATTGGTTAACCAAACACAAGGCAGTGCTGGACTGCGGAAAAAGAGTCATATCGGTCGAGAGCCCTGATGGAAAGAAGATTGAGTTTGAAGCAAAATCGGTCTTTGGAGGAACAATTGATGGTCAACAAAGATGAAGACTGCGACTTAGAAGAAGTGCCCATAGTCAATGAATATCCTGATGTTTTCCTAAGATTTACCCGAATGCCGCCAGATAGAGATATCGAGTTCGTGATAGAGTGGTTCGAGGACAGCTCCCATAGCTAAGGGACCTTACAGGATGTCCACAGAGGAATTGGTGGAAATGAAGAAGCAAATTGAAGAATCACTGGAAAAGGATTTATAAGACCTACTTCATCGCCATGGGGAGCACTTGTCCTATTCGTCAAGAAGAAGGACGGAGTTTTAGGATGTGTATAGACTATCGTGCACTCAATGATGTGATGATAAAGAATAAGTATCCTCTACCGGGATCGATGATTTGTTTGACCGCTTGAGAGGAGCAGAGTTTTCTCCAAAATTGATCTCCGATCGATACCATCAATTGAAGATCCGATCGAGGATATTCAAGACGCATTTTCGTCAAGATATGGGCACTACGAGTTTACAAAGTGATGTCCTTTGGTTTGACAAATGCACCAAAGATATTTCATGAACTTAATGAATAAGGTGTTTATGGAATACTTGGACAAGTTCGTCGTCGATTCATAGATGATATCCTTATCTATTCCAAGACGAGCGAAGAGCACGCCGAGCATTTGAGGCTAGTCCTTGAAAAGTTGAGAGAGCAACAGCTTGTTTGCGAAATTTAGCAAATGTGATTTACGGAAGAATAAGGTTGAATTTCTTGGACACATAATGACCGCAGCAGAGTTGCGGTAGATCCAAAGAAAGTGGAGACGGTTCGCATTGGGAGCAACCCAAGTCGGTAACCCAAATCCGTAGTTTCCTTGGAATGGCGGGTATTACCGTCGATTCATCGAAGGATTCTCTACGATTGCGAGACCTCTTACGCAATTGTTGAAAAGGAAAAGAAATTCTTATGGACGCTGAGTGTGAGAAGAGTTTTCGAGGAGTTGAAGAGGAGATTAACATCGCACTGTACTAGTTTTACGATGTCCATCAAGGCTTCGACATCTATTGTGATGCATCGCGTCGTGATTGGGATGTGTGTTGATGCAAAATAGGAAGGTAATCGCCTATGCATCGAGGCAATTGAGACCACACGAGGAGAACTATCCGACCCATGATTTGGAATTAGCCGTGTGGTGCATGCACTAAAAATATGGCGTCATCATCTCATCGAAATAGATGTGAAGTGTATACAGATCATAAAAGTCTTAAGTATATCTTCACGCAAGTGACCTAAATATGAGGCAAAGAAGATGGTTAGAGTTAATCAAGGATTATAATATGGGAATTCACTACCACCCTGGTAAAGCCAACGTGGTGGCGGACGCCTTGAGCAGAAAGAACCACAGTGTAAATATGCTGATGGAAACAAGTCAGGCAGAATTGTGTAAGGAATTCCAGAAATTAGAACTGGAAATAGTACCAGAAGGATTCCTAGCAACCTTGAAGTAAGACCTACCCCGAAGATCGATCAAGGAAGGCGTAAAGATGATGATAAGATCAAAAGAATTAAGGGCAAAATGGATGAAGGCAAAGCAAAAGATTTCAAACTGGATGAACAAGGTACTATGTGGTTTAAAGAGCGCATTTGTGTGCCGAACAAAAAGGAGTTGAAGCAGTTCATTCTGGAGGAGGCTCATGACTCCAAGTACTCAATTCATCCAGGAAGTGCGAAAATGTATCAAGATTTAAAGGAAAGATTTTGGTGGCCAAGCATGAAACGGGAAGTCGCCGAATACGTTGCATTATGTGACATATGCCAAAGAGTCAAAGCTATGCACCAAAGGCAGCGCAGGCTATTACAACCCTTAAATATACCTGAATGGAAATGGGAAGAAATTGGTATGGATTTCATAACCGGATTGCCCAGAACGCAAAGTGGATATGATTCCGTATGGGTCATAGTGGATCGCTTAACCAAAGTGGCACATTTCATATCGGTAAAGACCACTTATTCCGGAGACCGGTTAGCAGAACTTTATATGGCACGGATCGTCTGCTTGCACGGAGTACCGAAGAAGATAGTATCGCATGCAGGTACCCAATTTACCTCCAGATTTTGGGGTAAGCTACATGAAGCGATGGGAACTCGTTTGAACTTCAGTACAGCATACCATCTGCAGACAGATGGGCAAACTGAGAGAGTCAATCAGATATTAGAGGACATGTTGAGGGCATGTGCCTTAGCATATTCAACCTCATGGGACAAGTGTTTGCCTTATGCTGAGTTTAGTTATAACAACAGTTATCAGGCGAGTTTACAGATGTCTCCATTTGAAGCTTTGTATGGTCGGTCCTGTCGCACACCATTGAATTGGAATGAGACAGGCGAACGACATGTCTTTGGACCAGACATTCTTCAGGAAGCGGAAGAACAGATCGCCCTAATCAGGGAAAGATTGAAGATTGCACAATCAAGACAAAAGAGTTATGCTGACAACCGTCGCAGGGAACTGAGCTTTGAACCCGAAGATTTTGTGTATCTTAGAGTAACGCCACTCAAAGGAGTCAGAAGGTTCCATGCAAAAGGGAAGCTCGCACCCAGATATGTCGGACCATTCAAGATCTTGAGCCGCAGAGGTGAAGTTGCTTATCAGTTGGAGTTACCACAGTCTTTGGCAGGAGTGCATGATGTATTTCATGTATCACAACTGAAGAAGTGTCTTCGAGTACCGGAAGAGCAAACACTTTTGGAGGCAATTGAGCTACAAGAAGATCTGACTTACAAAGAACATCCGATGAAGATTCTGGACGTAATGGACAGAGAGACAAGGAACAAGTCAACACGTTTCTGCAGAGTTCAGTGGAGCAACCACTCGGAAAGTGAAGCCACGTGGGAACGCGAAGAAGATCTGAGGAAGGAGTTTCCTAACCTATTTCTGTAGACAGCCCTGAATCTCGGGGACGAGATTCTGTTAAGGGGGGAGGTTTGTAACAACATAATTTTTGCTCTAATTTAAAATTTGAAGTATTTTTGATTTTTGAGAAATTTTGGAAATTATTGAAATTTATTTGGAATTATTCAAATATAGCCTTTCTTGAAAACAAACTAAATAAAGGAAAAGTTTTTGCAAAGTTTTATTGAAAATATTTTAATGGAGTTCCAAACATCTCAAAGTATTTTCCAGAATTTTTCTGGAATTTTTCAGATATTTTTACTACTTTCTTTGGCCAAAACTAATTTCCCGAATTATTTTTATTCGAAAAGGATTTAAAAATCCCGAACGATGTGCAGGCGAAATCGTTATCGCCCGAGATCGTGCTCGCCCACTCGTGACTCGCCCACGCACCGCCTCGCGAAACCCTAGCGCCGCTTAGCCTAAGCCGTCCGATCCGGATCGCGCGCTGTCGGCGTGTGCCACATCGCCCGTCGGCGCTGAGCCTTCGGATCATCGCCGCGACGAACGCACGAGATCGCGCCACGCCGCCGTCCCGCGAGATCATCGGAGAGACGTGGCGTTGATGGCGTGACTTCCGCCGCCGCTTCGCGCACGCGTCGGCAGCCCTTAAGTCCCGTTGAAGGCGTCGTGCGAGGCCTTCGCCCGCATCTTTGACTCCTCGCACGCACGCCGAGACTCCTCTAGCGCCCGTGAGAGCTCGCCAGTTGCCTTCCTTCGCCACCGTTGTTTTTGCTTCCTCCCATCGCCGTCCGAGCCGCTCCGCCGTGCTCGACCCCTTCTGAGTTCACCGGCCACCGGTGCATCGAGTGGACCACTTCATCACGCCGAGAAGCCCGCGGCCGCGCGCTGCACGTCGTCTTCATCCTGTTCGGCAAGATCTGCGCCACCGTGACATCGCCGCCACCGAGCCGTCCACCGTCCGATCGCCGCCCGAACGCACAGATTCATCCACGCCGCCAATCAACGGTAATCCTCATCTTCACCCTCACCGCTTGATCTAATCAACGGTCTAGATTGCTTCGATTAGTTTCACGATTAGTTTATTTCACCGTTAGATCTAGATCGTAGGGTTTATTTTTTTACGCGTCGCGTAAAGGTCACAACCGTCGGATGCGCCACGGCCGCCTTGGATTGTGCCGCGTGTCGCGCCGCGATGAGGCTAGAGCCGATAGCCTTGGCTCATCACGCCGTCCGTTTGAATCGAGCGGATGAGATCGCACCGCATCGGGCGATCCCCGTGTTGACGCTGCGTGACGCGCGAAACCGAGGAGTCGCCCGCCGTTTCGCCGACGCCACCCGAGTAATCGTGACCGCTCGATCCGGATCCAAGGGTCACGGTGAAGCCACGTGTTGGCTCCGCGGTAGAGTGAGGCGAAAAGTCGCATGAATCTCGGCCGCTCGCTTTAAATCGAAGGACGAGATTGAATCGAGTTTCGCGATTAGTTTAGCGCCGCGTGTCGCGTTGGGATTGGTGCGAGCCGTCGGCCGACGCCACGGCTTGCGCCACCCGGCACGAGCACGTGCCACCGGTCCACGGTGGACCAGGCCAACCCGTGGACCCACCCATAGACAGAGCGACGTGGCGGCCTGCGGGCGTGCCGCGTGTCGAGATGACGTCGATGATGACGTCATATATATATTTTTATATATAAAAATATTTCGACCGAATTTCTTTTCTGTGCTGACGTCATCATGACGCGGTGCTGACGTCACAAATGCGAATTTCCAGTGTAAAAATATTTCAGAAAAATCGGATTTTCTTAATTTCTGTATTTTCAGATTTTATTCAAACTTCAAATGACTATAACTTTTGCATTTTAACTCGGATTTGGATGATTCAAATTTCTAAAAATTCATAAAATTATGAACTATTTAATGGTGAATTTTATTTGAATTTTTGAGGTAGTTTAGTCTTCTGTATTAGTTATTTATTGCATATTTTGTTTGTACGCGTAGACGCAAATTTGCCGAAAAGTTTCGAGGAAGATTTCGTCGCTCAAGACCAAGCTTCGGAACAAGACCAGCAACTCTTTGAAGGCAAGTGATGCTTTGATCATCTTGATCCCAGATTTTAAAATGTAATTTATGCATTGAAACTATGCATGCTAATTATTTAAAATAAAATTAAATTGATTTGGGATAATGTAGATAATCAACCCATTTTGTTATGCCACCTTGAATTATTAATTGTATGTCCTAATCCATTGTCACCCTAAGTTTGATTATATTAGTTGGATGCTAATATTGTGCCAACACGGGAGGCTAGACCGTGAGTAGATGCTTAGCCTTGCAACGAATCATGAGTGATCTTTCGAAAAAATGCTACAATACTGACTAAAGACATATTGAATGTATTTTGAAAAGTGGTGTGATGATGCCATATGATGAGATTGAGGTACCGCGACCTGTGTGGTTCCGTGCATCGATGTGGAGTTATTCTTGGCATGTGTTGCACAATAATCAATCGGGTGGGAAAAGATTTAGACTGGGCAAGTGGCAAGAGGTCGTGTGCACAGTGGGCTGTGTGGCATTAGGTTGATGAGTGATGTGAGTCTGTGTGCCATCGTTGAGTGTTGGAAGTCTTGCCTTGGTGCTTAAGGACTTCACCTTGCAAGCCTTTGATCCGAGTCACCCGTACAACCACATGTCCGATATGGGACAGACCTAGTTGACTAGGGTTCGATTTCTTTCCTCCGATACCTCGGGGTGACAAGACACGTGGGTGTATCTGTATGGGGCGCGCACTGTGCTACGGCTTGGTGCCCATCCAACGGTGATTGGCCGGTCCTATACTTGGCTCTGTGAGGGAAGTGATAGTGAAGGCAATCCGAGAGGTTCTCTCGTTAAGGTAGAAGTTCTGAAAAGCTTTGTTGCGGACAATCACCGTGTGGTGAGCGGTCATCTTGTGGGTAAAGTGTACAACCTCTGCAGAGTGTCAAACTATTCGAATAGCCGTGCTCACGGTATTGAGCATTGCTCGGGGATTACAATCAAGGTGTAGATTTTCATAAACAAAATATGGGAAGGGTGGCTGTGTGCCAGTGTTGGAAATGAACTGTTAAGGTGCGTGCCGAGAATCTTCAATGAAAAACCATTTGAGTTTAGTATTATTTATATCTGTGCCACTGCTTTAATCTAAACAAGATACTAGTTCAAAAATGCTGCTTGATGCAAAAGAACCATTTAAGCCAATCCATTGGAATAAGTTTTGCATATAGTAATAGCGCTGCATTTTGTGCATTACTTGTTGAGTGCCTTGTGTACTCACCCCACCTTGCTTATCAAACCCAACATCAGTGGAGGAGTCTACACCAGCATGGGAGGAAGAGTACATCGAGGATGCGAGCAACTAGGGGGCAAGCCCAGTCGGTTGCCTGTGGCAAGATGAAGGCTTCCACGACCCTTTTATTTATGTTCCGCTGCTATTTCTTTACTTTGAATAATGTAAGCCCTGTGTGGCTGACTTATCTGTAAAGAGACCATAAGGTCGTACAACTCGATTTATATACATGTTTGCACTATTTATTCTTATATCTTTGTGAATGTCTGTAATGTGCAACCTCAGATGATCAGTGTGCTAGCGTGATCCTGGGATCGCATGTAATACACAGAGGGTCCGGATTTGCAGATTCGGGTCCCGACAATGCGCAACGCGCGCAACGAAGCAATTAGAAAGCCCCCGACGGTTCGAATGCCCCCGGCCAAGTTCCAGGGCAGCCGTCGAATGCGTCGGCGTACACCTGGCGGAAACCGTTTGGCCTAGTCAGTCGGACCGTCCAAACGGGCCCAGTCGCCATTCACAGTCAATTTCAACCCCCAACCGAATCTACCGAACTCGCTCGGAGGTTCGGGGGCTACTGACGAATACTCATACCAGGGGTACCCCAACGGCCCTGGGTAACGAGCAGGCTGCCTCAAGCATAACTCGAGCTTAGCAGGCCGCTCTAGGCCCACTACCGACCAAAAGCGCCTACAGGACCGCGCAGGACGCCCATTCCCGATCAATCGGGATAAGCATCCCTGACCAAGCAGGGATCCCGACCTCCACCGTAGGTCGGATCTCCCGACTCCGATCAAACCAAGGCAACCTTCGCCAATGGCCGCGTGTCGAAGCCTTCACCGGCCCACAGCCACGTGCCCCACGGACGGGGTCAATCGAAGTAACTATACGAGAGCAGGTGGCCCCTTCCCAAGATGGTTTAATAGCTGCTGAAGTCAAGCTTCCAATCCCATCGGCCAGTCACGTACGACACAAAAACGCGCTCCCTCCCGAGGCAGCACCAACGTTATACGCAGCAACGTTAACACTCGTCAGGCTCACAGAAGGCAGGTATGCCATTTCCCAACGAAGCAGCTAACTGCTCCGCCCAACAAGACTACCGACCCAGCGTGGACAAGACGAATGGTGACCACCGACGAACGAAGGACCAAGCTCTTAGCATAGGTCACCTCGCTTCTTCCCAACTCTCGATGTAACCTGCCCCTTCTTATTGTATAAAAGAAGGCAGGAACCACCGGAGAGAAGAGGAGGGAGGAGAGGAAAAAAGGGGACACACGGACGAGCAACGAGTTTTCTTGCGCTGAGGCTCTTAGCTCGCTCTTGTAAACACTGTGTAATCATCCGCCCTAAAGACAATACCATACCATCACACGAACTAGAGTAGGGACATTCAGCCCGAACCAGTATACATCTTGGGCTTCCGAGTCTAACCATTTAGGGAGTGGGAACGTGCGGCCCCTTAGACTTACAAATTTACTTGCCGGTGCTCGAAACGCCGACAGGTGCGTTTGGTTGGGTGAACGAGGATGAACGGGATGGGATGATACATGATAGATTTTGATACATGCGTTTGGTTGAGTGTATGGAACCATCTTGTACGGGACGGAGTGGTACAGATTCTAGGAATATTCCTCAAATATGCTGTACCATCTCGTACCTCCAAATTGGTTGAACCATCCTGTACCATCCCGTACCACTAGTGATAAAGTTTATCATACTAACCTCATCCATCCAACCAAACATCATCTCGTACCATCCCGTACCATTCCATCCAAGCAACCAAACAAAATTATGTATCATTCCATTCAGACAACCAAACACCCTCCCCGTACCATCTTATCCAGGATTATCCCATCCATCCTGTATCATCCTATCCCGTTCATCTTCGTTCACTCAACCAAACGCACCCTTAGTGGATGAAAGGGTTTGGATTTGTCCCTCTACCATATCTACACAAATAGAATAGTCAATTTATACAGAATGATAAAGAGGGCTCTTCTACGTTCATCAATTCTAGAAATTCATATAAACGTGAAAGGGTATTTTATCCTTGCATCCCATGTACTCCCTCCGTAGAAATATATAGGCGCCCACGTATTTTGTAATGTAAAATCTGTAAATTTTGATCAACAACTAATTCAATAATATATATATATATATATATATATATATATATATATATATATATATATGAAAAATATCTTTTACTCCCAGGTGTAGTTACTCCCACCTATGAAATACTACCTAAATGAATTTGAAATACTCCTTTATCACTTTGGGTACACTCATTTACTAATTATAAGATATTCCAATATGAATCACATGAAAAAATTGCAAGAGAGTACGTAGTTTTTATCGTATTTTACAAATACCTTTATATATGGATATAAAAAGGAGCATATTCAAAAAAATATACATACCACCTCTGAAAAAATATAAATACTACCTAACTAGTCTTATATGCTCGTATACTACACGTACATACCCTCCGTTGCGCGAGATACTCCCTACGTTGCAACGTAGGGAGTAATTACTCTCGGGAGTAGAAAAGAGGCTTCCTATATATATATATTATGATACAAAAATGATATTGTTGAATTTGTATTTAAAAGTAATTTTTTATTATTATAATTTTATAGCTATGAAAGTATTTTTTAAAATTAATGGTCAAAATTCATCCTTATACTAAGTCAAATCACACTTTATATTTTCCCATAAAAGGAGTACTTCCCCGTGCTGACACCGACGTCGGAACCGCCCTTCAACCTGCCCGTGCCGTGAGACCACCACAAGCTATACTTTGGAAATCTGATGGAGACTTCATGGAGTTTAATCATAAAAGCTATTCACTAGGGCCGAACCGTTCGAACAACGGAAAAGCTAGTCGCTGGATTAGTTAGTTTGTTGACTGTTTTTCGATGGAAACCATGAGGGTGGTCGCATGCACTAGCTAGCTAGCCAGCTGAGCCTGAGCAAGCGTTGAGGTAGTAAGTAGTACCTGACAGTGAAGGTACGTAGCATGTTCCGTTCCATAGGAAATGCAACGATAACAAAAGTACTCCTAAGTACATACGTTCTATTCCATCGGGAAGACAGACATGATAAATGAATGTGCAAGTGAACACAATGGAGGCGGGGAAGGAACGGTTTTGTTAAAGGAAGATTGGACGTCTAATTAAGCGAGTTTGTCCTTGTTCTTTTCGTTCTGTTGTTAATTACTTCGTCGTCGAAGGGTTCTCATAGCACAGCTAAAGGTTATGCAACTATCCGATCCCGCACCAAACTCATCAACTGGTTAATCGTCATCACAGATCTAGGGTTCCTAGGGTTATCTCTTAAGCTCTTTTACGTAGAATTTTTTTAAAATGATATTTTTTTATTCAAATTGCAAAAATATGTCTCGATATCAAAAAAAATTACAAAAATATACCTCTGTCGTCCTTTTAGAAGGCGAGAGGGAAACATCACCCATTTATTTCTGTCGCCCTCTGAACGGGCGACATTTTTCCTGCCCTGCAGCCAATTTCTAAAAAAAATCATAAATATTTCATATGATCTCGGATGGAGATAAGCTTTATATGAAAATTGTAGCTATCAACGAGATCTACGACTTTCCTAACAAACTTTTTTTATTTAAATCAATTTAGATGGCCAAAAACGGAATAGAATGTTCAGATCTAAAAATCAGATCTGAACTAGATCTCAATCTTCCATCCCGTTTTTGGCCATCTAAATTGATTCAAATGAAAAAAGTTTGTATACCAAAGTTGTAGATCTCGTCGAGAGCTACAATTTTCATTTGAAGTTCATCTCCATCCAAGATCATATGAAAAATCTATAATTTTCTTTAGAAACTGACTGCAGGATAGGGGAAATGTCGCTCGTTCAAACGGCGACAAAGGCATGCCACATATACCTCTGTCTCCCTTTGAACAGGCAACATTTCCCTCTCACCTTTTAAAAGAGCGACAGAGGTATATTTTTGTAATTTTTAAAGATCAAAGTATATTTTTACAATTTGAATAAAAATATATATTATTTTTTTAAAAAAAATCCTTTTACGTATGGGCCGTTTATCCTTTCGATCCAGTGGATTGAATTACCTAGTATTTATTTGTATGTCTAATGGTAGATTAGTAGGCTAGATCTAATTTATACTATCATGGTAGATTAGTAGTCTAGATCTAATTTATACTATCCACTATATACTATTAATATAATGCAATGTAAAATTTCTCTATCTCTTCCTCCCACTAGGATTCCTGGCGAGAGTTCATTCTTTTACCGATTCTGATGTCGGTTCTTCTTCGACCTCGCATCCCGCATAGGAGGAGGCAAGACGGTTGTTAATCTGGATGATCTACTTCAGCAACTAGACCTGAGAGATGATGAGTTGTCAGATATAGTTCTTGAGCAAGACATCGAGAGATTGAAGGCAGTCTCTAAGTGGGTGGCTTTGGCAAAGGTAAATTCCTCAAAAACCTTCAGCCATGCTGCTTTCATTGCTAATATGAAGTATGGATGTGAGTTTTAAGCCATGGGAGAGAATCCTTTTGTTCTCAAACTCTTCTGCTTAGGAGATTGGAGCAAGGTTATGATGGAGTTACAAAACATTCATTGGTGGAATTCTCTAAGTTGGCGATGTGGATTTGTATCCACTACTACAAAACACCAGATCATTGTTAGTTTCAAACTGGCATCACTGTCGGATATTGGAACCGGCAGTAAATCCAAAAATCACTCAGTAAAATCAATTTTTTTATTTGCACCTGGACCACCCTCACGATCGTGCGTCGCAACTCATAAGTCACGCGATTTTCACTTAAAATAAGTGCGCGTGCGGTTGGTAGGAGTCGAACCGGTGACCTGCTGCTCTGCGCGTGCTCTCTTTTCCATCTCACCTATCACTCAATCCTCAATTGATATAGGATATATTTCTCCTTTTGATCCTTTGTCTCCGAAACTTTTGATGATTATTTGGATATCTAAATGACTTCAAATGGAAAGGTTGTCAACTACAAAGTTGTATATCTCGTCGAGAGCTACAATTTTTATATAAATTTTATCTCTATCTAACTCCATATGAAAAAGTTATGAGTTTTCGAAAATATTATCACTGCCAATTCGTGTCGTCTATTATCACTGCTGGTTCTTGTTCCGAACCGACAGTAATAAGGGATTTATCACTGTCGGTTCTTCAATAAAAGCCATTTTACTGCTAGTTTTCTGTCCAACCGGTAGTGGTAATATTATTATTGTCAGTTTTTGATGAACCGGCAGTGATATGGCGGCAAGGATCACTGATTCTGTAGTAGTGATCTATGATTTGCCGCTAGCTTTCAGAAAGGAGAATATTGAGCATCAATTGGCAAGCTGAATTGGTGAGGTTATGCATGTTGAGGTAGATGATGGAGGTAGGAGATGGCGGCGTACATGCGCGTCAAAGTGAGGTTTGACGTTGGAAAACCCCTTACTAGAGTTCTGAATGTGGCGACAAAGAAAGGGGGTGGGGGCGCGAATCTTTTCGTGTCAAGTACGAGATGGTGCCTCGCTTTTGTGCAGTCTGTGTGCTGCTTGGCCATATAGATACAGAATGTGGTGCGGATTGCGTGAACAGAAGGATTTTCACTATGGAGAGTGGCTCATTGCCTCGCCAGACAAAGAGTAAGGGGAACGGAGGGAAGCAGGAAGCTGTGTTGGACTCCAAGAGTGCTGGAATAAAAGAGTATAAGCAGACCTCATCGAAGTTTGCTTTGGGATCGGCGGGCTCCCTCGGTGAGTGCCGCCGGGAGCAATCAAAACATTATGTTGGAACTGTCGTGGGATTGGCAATCCTGCGACAGTTCGGGAACTTCGTGATTTCGCCAAGGATTATGCCCCCTCAATATTGCTGTTTACAATGGAAACCCAAAAAACGAGGACTCGGGTGGAAAATCTTCGGTGGACGTTGGGATTTAATTCCTGCTTTGCAGTTAACAGCTCGGGGCGAAGTGGCGGCCTTGGTGCGCCTTGGAAGAAGGAAGTGAACCGTACAATTCCGAAATTTTCAGGTAATCATATTGATACTGGAATAAGGGAGCAAGGAGGTGATCCCTGGAAGCTAACTTTCATTTATGGAGAAGCAAACAAGACGTACATGGGATCTAACGAAGAAAATCAAATGTGATTCAGATATTCCATGGCTGTGCATGGGAGACTTTAATGAAATTCTTCTGAGAGAAGAGCAATTGGGGCCTGATGATCGTGAGGGGTATTTGATGAGGGGCTTTCGTGAGGCAGTGGATATATGCCAGCTTTGTGATATTGGGTACTCTGGGCTTGACTGGACCTACGAGAAGAAAATTGCAGGAGGTGAGTTGGTCCGAGTGAGACTCGATCGGGCCCTGGCCTCACTTCAGTGAATTGGGACCATTACCCGATCTTGCTCTCTTTCCCAGGAAGAGAAATATCGGTTGTGCCTGGGTCGAGGCAAACCTTTCAGGTATGAAATGATGTAGGAAAGTAATGGACATTTGTCTCCCCTAATCCAGCAGGTGTGGAAGGATGGTGTCCACTGTAATACTGTCAAGGAGATGAATGAGAAATCGGCACACTTGGGAGCGGAGCTCAGATCGTGGGGAGAAACTTCTTTTGGTGGTGTTCGAAGGGAGCTGACAACTCTCAAGAAAAAGCTGGAGTGTCTTAGAGCAGACCCAACCAGAACAGAGATTTCTAATGAGGAGAAACGGGTGGAGGAGCGTCTTGTACTTCTGAATATTCAAGAAGAATAATGCGGAGACATCGGGATCGTATTACTTGGCTACGCGAGGGAGATAACAATACAAGATTCTTCCACCAAAGGGCGAACAGGAGGCGGGCTAGAAACAATATAACTGTGCTGCATCGTCAGGATGGGTCTGAATTTATAGGGATGAATGAGCGAGTTACATGGCATGGCAACGGATATCTATTCACGTCCGAGGGAACAACAAATCTGTCGCTTGTTTTGGACAGAGTGCCACAGAAAGTGACTGTGGAGATGAATCAGTACTGAGTAGTACTTCTACCCGTCTCTCTCGGTATTTGAAGCAAGCGAAGAGATAAGGAATCATTATCCACCCTTTATTAATACTTTAATATTTGTGCAACTTTTAAATAGTAAAGCATAGAAGCACCTCCTGTACTGAACTTTTGTGCACCGTTTAGCGAAAAAGAGGTGAAAACAGCGTTATTTCAAATGTTCCCGACGAAGAGGCGGGATCGGATGGTTTTCCAGCGTAATTTGGAAGTTTTTGGGGGAGGATATGACTCAGATGGTGCTGAAGGTTCTCAATGGAGAAGATATACCAACTGAGATAAATGGTAAGTTAATTGTTCTTATTCCGAAAGTGCAGAATCCGGTCTCTTTGAGCGGATTTCGGCCTATTAGCCTTTCCAATGTGGTATATTATATCCAAAGCTTTGGCTAATAGATTGAAAACGGTTCTTCCGATTATAATCTCCGAGGAACAATCAGCATTTGTCTCCGGAAGATTTATAACCGACAACGTTCTAGTCGCTTATGAATGCCTACACTATATGCGGACCAATCAAGCAAAAAATAACTCATTTTGTGCTCCAAAATTGGATATGGTGAAGGCATATGACCGAGTTGAATGGGCTTATTTGGAGGCGGTGATGCTTAAACTTGACTTCAGCTCTTGTTGGGTAAACAAAATCATGAAATGTGTGACCGCGGTATCATTTTCAGTGCTATTTAATGGTGAATGCTTGGAGGAGTTTAAACCTACCAGGGGCATACGACAAGGTGATCCTATTTTGCCTTGTTTTTACTGTGTGCTGAGGGATTATCATGTGTTCTCAAGGAAGAAGATTCTAATGGCATGGTCAAGGGATACAGATCGCACGTACGGCACCAAAGGTGGAATCACTTGTTGTTTGCTGATGATAGCTTGCTCTTTCGGTCAGATCAGCCTAGTAATAAACTTTAGCAGAGAAGACTGGCTTGAGAGATGTACTAGAAGTTGTCACTTTTTTAGTCTCGTTAAAAACTTTTTGTTGTTGTTGTTGTAAATTTGGTCTCTTTCAGATGTAACATAAAAATAGTCCCACCACAGATCACAAAAGTACCGACAAGTGACACGTGTCACCTGTCACGCTCCTGCATCATGCAGGACTATGACAGATGATACATGTTGCCTGCCGGTGCTTCTATAGTTACAGATGAAGTTATTTTCACAATTATTTTCGAAAAAAAGCTAGATTTGTAAATAAAAAGAAAATAAAAAAAGTGATGACTCCGACGTCCTTATTCCTCTGACATGGCAGCCAATCGCAAGGAATGTAAATCCATCTGGGATCTAAACGTACCACTGCGAGTGTGCTTTGCAGAAGGCAGATGGCGACGTTGGCAGTGTACCGAATATGTTGAGCCGATGAGGACAATTGGGACCATGCTTTACTCCATTGTACAATGGCCAGATGCACTTGGCTTTTATAGTTTCCTTGATTGGTGGAACGAGGTTAAATAGGATGGAATGATTCTGTATCATTTGATTCTATTGTTTTGTGTGAATGAAATGATTCAATATATATGAAGAATATTTCTCAAATTTGTATCCCACCATTTATGATGGGATGATTCCATTTAAGCAACTAAACACATGAATGATTTTTTTCTTAAATCATCTCATCCATGTATCACTTGTACAAGTAACCAAATACACCCTTAATAGATGAAGATCTAACAGAGGTAATTTCCACATTAAGAATCCCTGGCTCTAAGCAATGGGTTTTCTATTTGTGCGGCATGCTGTCAAATGGGGAAGTGCAAACCTTATCACTACTTGTTGGGTCATCTGGTCAGCTCGAAGGAAGGCAAAACACGAGGGAGAATTTCAGAGCCCGTTTGCAACAGTGGATCTCATAAACAAGCTGCTCTTTGATCAGAAAATTGCTCAAGGAGTAAACAGTACACAGGTGAAAAGAAGTGCTCATGTGAGGAAAGGACCAAACACTACCACACATAAGCAAGTCACGTTCGGTTGAAAATAGTCATCACAAACAATTACTAAACTGTACGAGAAAAAAAGGAGTTGGAGATAATCAGTAGTAATCGTAGACGACATGGCTCAGACACTGTCTATGATGGTTAAATATCACAAACATTTAGCATATGCATACAGTCGGTGATAAGTAAATACCATAGACCATTATTACCTCCAAACTATATGTGATAAGATAATATTGTTAGAGTAGTTAGCTATAGATATGTTTAGTAAGTGGTTAGAGAATCCTAACTATATTATGATAATCTCACTCTGTTGTAACAAAACTGATACTCATTCTGTTGTATCGTGAGACTGTAGCAAAACCGAAAACATAATGTCTATATAAGATATGCATCAGAGCAGCGTTTAGTCTGCGCAAGTACAAAACCAATCTCTTCATCTACTTTGACATGGTATCGGAGCTTGTCTAAGATCCTTCTTCTTCTTTTTCTTCTTCAAGTGGCCATCAACATCGTCATGTCTTCAGGATCCATGCAGTCCGGCGTCTCAGGAGCCACTGGGACTGAACTGATTGATAAATTCTCAACACCCAACTTCGCCCAGTTCATCAGCGAAAAGCTCGAGCGTGATAATTATCTGCTTTGGAAGGCGCAAATCATGCCCTTCCCAATTAGCTATGGATTTCTTGGCTATGTCAACGGGATAATTCCTTGTCCCCCAAAGCTGGTCACTGTAACTGGCAATGATGGTGTGGTACAAGCTCCAAACCCAGAGTATCTGCATTGGGTACAGCAAGATCACACTGTCATGGGTGCCATCAACTCATCCCTAACAAGGGATGTTCTCTCCCAGGTAATTTTGCTCTCCATAGCTCATGAAGTATGGAGAACCTTAGAGAAACTCTTTGCTGTGTAGACCAATGCTGGCATGGTTGAAGTGCGCATGCAGCTCTCTCATCAACAAAAGAAAGAAAGCACTGCAGCAGAGTATTTCCATAAGGCGAAGGCTCTTGCTGACAAACTTGCTGCTGCTGGCAAGCCACTGCTAGACTAGGAGGTAATTGCCTTTCTTCTTGCTGGTCTTGATGGCGAATATGATTCTTTGGTAACCACGGTCACTGCACGCATGACACTGAGCGAACCCTTGTCGCTCAGTGAGTTCTACAAGAACCTTATAAGCTATGAGGCGCGACTTGAGATGCGACTCGTGGTCTGCAAATTCAAGGTGGTGTTTCGGCTAACTTCATTAGTCGAAGCAGCAACAGTAATTGTGGCGGCCAGAATAGCAACTGTGGCAGCGGACGCAGTGGCAATGGCGACCGGAATCGTGGTCGTGGCCAAGGCAGTAGAGGATCAGCACAACGCAACAACTCAAGCAATAGCAGCCGTCCTGTATGCCAGATATGTTCCAAGGTTGGGCATGCTGCAGCTCGCTGCTGGCATCGTTTTGATCACTCGTATGAGGTTGATGACAATCATGTTGTATTCTTCACTCATCATGGCAATGTCAGTTATCAAGTTGATACCAATTGGTACAGCGACACAGGGGCGACACACCATATAACAAATGATCTTGACCGCCTCACCACGCGCGATCACTACCATGGAAAGGAACAAATCCACATGGCCAATAGCTCAGGTATGTCAATACTTCATGTTGGAAATTCTCAGCTCATCATACCACACAAAACTTTGAAACTTCACAATATTCTTCATTCACCACATGCTTCTAAGAATCTTTTATCTATTCATCGTTTTGGTTGTGACAACGATGTTTACTTTGAAGTTCATCCTGATTTCTTTGTTGTTAAGGATCAGGCAACCAAGACTCCTCTTCTTAAGGGCAGATGTGAGGCATGTCTATATCCCATTCCATCAATGCAGTGTCAAGCATCCAATAAAAAGGCGTTCCATGCCTTTCCTTCACAGGAGCAGTGGCACATGCGTCTAGGTCATTCGGCGTCGGCCATCATTAATAAAATTCTTCAGTCATACAAAGTGCCATCTTCCAACAAGGATTCTGTAGCCACAATTTGCAATGATTGTCAAATGACTAAGAGTCATCAGTTACCTTTTTCTGGTTCTAGTTCAGTCTCTTCAGCACCACTTGAACTTGTTTACTCTGATGTTTGGGGTCCTGCTCTTCCATCCACCAGAGGATTCAAATATTATGTAAGTTTTGTTGATTCCTTTAGTAAATATACTTGGATCTATTTGTTGAAACATAAGTCTGATGTTGAACAGGCTTTTGTACAATTCCAGAAACAAGTTGAGAGATCTCTCAACAAGAAGATTATTTATTTTCAGAGTGATTGGGGTGGCAAGCATCAGTGGCTTAATTCTTTCTTTAAGCAGCTAGGAGTTACTCATCGTGTATCATGTCCGCACACACCGACAGAATGGTGCTGCCAAGAGAAAACATCGACATATCGTCGAAACGGGTTTAGCTCTGTTAGCTCATTCTTCTGTACCTTTGCGTTTTTTTGAACCTTACTATAAAACTCTGTGTGCGTTCGGATGTGCATGTTGGCCCAACTTGCGCTCATACAATGATCGGAAACTTCAGTTCCAGTCTGCACAATGTGTCTTTCTCGGGTATAGCACAATGCACAAAGGGTTCAAGTGTCTTCATATACCAACTGGTCATGTTTACATCTCTCGTGATGTCGGATTCGATAAGCATGTCTTTCCTTTTGTATCTTCCAAACAAACGTCCACACCAGTACCTCAAGTTACAGAGACTTCTCTTCTTCCTTGGCTCCTGTCATCACATTCCATTACTGAGAATGGCCAGCCTGAAGTTTTGACTAACCCCTCTATTGGACAAACTAATTCTGTTCTTGATCGGAATGTTGTTGTGCAGGATGAAGGCACCACATCGGATCATACTGATGTCCATCCGATATCTGCTGATACACCCGTGTCTCCAAGTGATGAACCGGATTCTCCAGCCACAGCTACTGATTCACCACATCCAGTTTCACCTCCGCCATCTCGACCTGTGACACATCTTCAGAACAAAATTTGCAAGCCAAGGGAGATGCATGACGACACTGTTCGTTATGATCCTCGGAGTCTGAAGTTTGCTGCATTGCGATGGAGCTAAAGGAACTTGTATCCCATGTTGATGCCCTACAGCAACCAAAGTGGAAACTTGCCATGATTGAGGAGTATGAAGCTCTTATGAAGAATCACACATGGCAGCTTGTGCCGCATGCACCAAGACGCAATGTGGTGGATTGTAAGTGGGTTTTCAAAATCAAACACCATGCTGACAGCTCGATCAAGTGCGTCAAAGCTGGCCTTGTTGCAAAAGGCTTTCGTCAACGACACGACATCGATTACGATGACACCTTCAGCCCGGTGGTCAAGCCAGCTACTGTGCGTCTTGTTCTTTCCATTGCTGTCTCTCGTTGTTGGCGTCATCGGCAAGCTGACATGAAAAATGCTTTTCTACATGGTGATCTCAATGAAGATGTTTATGTTAGCCAGCCGCCTGGTTTTGTGGACGTGTCGAAGCCTTATTATGTCTGCAAACTTAACAAAGCTCTCTATGGCCTGAAGCAATCCCCGCGAGCTTGGTACCATAAACTCAGCTCAAAATTACAGGAATTCAGCTTTACTTCATCAAAGGCTGATACTTCCCTTTTTATTCTTCGAGAACGTGGATTGACCATGTATATCCTCATTTATGTTGATGACTTGATCATTGCTAGATCCTCCGATTAAGTAGCAGAGACACTTCTTCATCAACTGCATCAAGCCTTTGCTATTAAGGATCTGGGCACCCTTCATTTTTTCCTTGGCATTGAAATGAAGCCCGATCTAGGGGGATCATCCTCTCACAACAAAAATATATCAAGGACCTTTTGAGTCACACGAATATGACAATGTGCAAGCCGGTCACCCAATGCTAGCCAAGTTCATGGCCATGGTGACTACGCATATTAGACCGTCAACATGCCGGTGCCAAAGAGAGTCCTTGCAATCAAGGGGGACCAGCGCGCTGCGGTCCAGTGTGACAGGAAGAGCATGGAGATGGCCGAGCATCTCTACGGGTCAGCAACCAGTGCCGACGACGAGGGTGCTAAGTGCTAAAGGTCTAAGAGCATCGACAAGGCCTCTACGTCCAACAGTGCCACCAAAGACTCAGTCGACGATGGCATGAAGAATAATAGACCGATGGAGACGTCAAGACAGTGCCCCTGGACCCATCGGAGCCTTCTGAGATGGTCAACTACACCAACCTCAACAAGGCGTGTCGTAAAGATCCTTTTCCTCTCCCCCGCATCGACCAGATAGTGGATTCTACTGCAGGCTGTGAGCTGATAAGTTTTCTAGATGCCTACTCGGGGTATCACCAAATTAGCATGTCTGCAAAGGATGAGGAGAAAACTGCTTTTACTACTCCCATCGGTGTATTCTGTTATGTTAAGATGCCTTTCGGTTTAAAGTGTGCTGGTGCTACGTATCAACGCTATATTTAAAACTGCTTGAAGTCCCAAATCAGGCGCAATGTGGAAGCGTATGTCGATGATGTCGTAGTCAAATCGAAAACCTGGAGCACCCTAATCAGTGACCTCGAGGAGACATTCGACAACCTCAGAAAGTATCGGATGATGCTTAACCCCCAGAAGTGCACGTTCGGCGTTCTGTTCGGTAAGCTTCTCGGTTTCCTGGTGTCCAGTCGAGGCATTGAGGCCAACCCGTGCAAAATTGAGGCCATCGAGTAGATGTGTTCTCCGCGGACACTGAGGGAAGTGCAAAAGCTCACGGGCTGCATCGCAACCCTTAGTCGATTCATTTCTCGGATGGGCGAACGGGGGCTATTCTTCTTCAAGTTACTCAAGAAGCAGGACAGTTTCGAGTGGACCAAGGAGGCAGAAGAAGCTTTTCGAGATTTGAGAAGGTACTTATTGTCTCCATCAGTTTTAACTTCGCCTAACGAAAAATAGGAGCTCTTTTTGTACATTGCAGCTACCCCTCAAGTAGTAAGCAAAGTCCTAGCGATCGAGCGAGGTCTTGCATGATACCAAGCTGCGATACCCTCAGGTGCAAAAGATGTTGTACGCTGTCCTGATGACTTTTTGAAAGCTACGACACTACTTCCAGGTGCACAAGATTATGGTTATGACGACGTATCCGTTGAAGGAGGTAATACGCAACCGAGAGGCGACAGGGTGAATTGCGCAGTGGGCGGTCAAACTCAACGGGTTCAAGGTCGACTTCGCCCCGCGAACTAGCATCAAGTTTGGAGTCTTGGCGGACTTCATCGCGGAATGGACGCATGTCGAGGAAAAGGAGCACAAGGCGGTCGATGACCACTGGACAATGTTCTTCGATGGGTCGCTCACGCTTCAGGGCTAGGGAGCTGGCATCGTGTTCAAATCCTCGACAGGTGAGGAGCTTAAATATGTCATTCAACTCGATTTTCAGGCTTCGAACAACGTTGCAGAATACGAGGGACTGGTTAATGGGCTCCACATGGCAGCGTCACTTGGCATCAGATGATTACTCGTGAAAGGGGACTCACAGCTAGTCGTGAACCAAGTGCAAAAGGAGTACCAGTGCTCGGACGACAACATGGCGGCATATTTGAACAAGGTTCGCAAGCTAGAGAACAAGTTTGAAGGGCTCGAGGTAAGGCATATTAGGCGATGTGACGATTCTGCCGCCGACGAACTTGCCAAGCTCGCTTCGTCCCGTTCTCCCATGCCCGCAGGAGTCTTCATCAAGAAACTCCTCAAACCATCCATCTCCCCCGTACGGGAGGCAGATGCTGCCCAACTAAACCAGTAGGCTGGTCGAGTTAGTGAGGCAGAACCTACAAACACGGAAGATGCACTACTCAAACGCGAGCCGACTTGGATGACTCAATCCCAAGCCTATCTCGAAGGTCGAGAGATCCCTGACGATGATGCGTCAGCCAAGAAAATTGCGATTAAGTCCAAGCTATACATGTTGGTAGACGGCAAGCTCTACCGAAAGGGGAGTAATGGAATCTTGATGAAGTGTATCACTCAAGAAGAGGGTAATAAGATATTGCTCGATGTCCATGGAGGCATCTGCGGCAACTATGCGTCCTATCGCACCTTAGTCGAGAAAGTTTTTCGGTAGGGGTTCTATTGGCCGACTGCCCTTCAGGATGCTTACGAGCTGGTGAAACAGTGCGAGAGCTGCCAATTTTACGGTAAGCAAACCACCTGACCAGCCCAGGCTTTGCAAACTATTACTCGACTCGGTGGGCAAATGAACTCCCCTCTATGCTATGGGCTTCTCGTATACTTGTTGAACCACTGGTAAAACGTCATTTTTCTTGGTCTACACAGTAGAAGCAGTGCTTCTGACTGAGTTAACATTCAGGTCACCTCGTGTGGACAACTACTTGGAAGAGGAATAGGAGCAGGCACGAACTGACGATGTAAATCTACTCAAAGAGTACAGGGATCAGGCATCCATTCGAGCAGCCAAATATCAGCAAGCCTTGTGCAGATATCATGGCTAGAGAACCCAAGAAAGAGCACTCACCACCGGGGACTTAGTACTACAAAAGGTGCAGAAGCAAGATAACCGTAATAAGCTATCACCTAAGTGGAAAGGTCCCTATGTGGTTGTCGAAGTGACTCGACCTGGATCGGTACGGCTATTGACATCGGAAGGAGCGATACTTGACAACTCATGGAACATCGATCAACTAAAGAGATTTCATACATGAATAAGACAGAAAGTGCATTGCAATCAAAATTCAGGTATGTACGATTTCATTAAAATTTTACTAACAAAAGTTTATCGTATTACATCTTAAAGTAGGTACTCTACTACTACTTGTCCTCGGAGGCATCACACCGCCTCCCCTGCATCCACGGGGATTGGAAAAGGATGGTCCCCGGGATGGGCTTGCACCCTCTATGTGGACCAGAGGAGGACGCGAAGACCCAGCCGCCAGTTGATGGAAAAGGCGACCTCTCCAGCCTCCGAGCACCGGGATGGTTTGGAGGGCGAGCAAGCGCCGGGCTGGTGAAGCTGTTGTGAGCTTCACCACTGTTTTGGCGTCGATGGCTTCACCTTCTTCTCCTTGTGTGCCAGTGGTGGCATCTGCTCTCGCGAAAGGAGCAAGGGCGGCGTCATTTTCTTCGATGACAACCTTCAGCTTGCTTGTCACCTCTTCTTCCTCCTCCAGCCAAACTTCCCTCTCGACACCCTCCCAGTCGATCTCCTCCTCCTCATCGGAGGAGATGATGATCCTCTCCGGAGAAACTATGGCTAGCGATGTAGGGGGAGGGGAATCTCCAAGGATAATCACGGACGAGGACGATGGTGGAGTGGAGGCCATTGAAGAGCGAGAGCGTCGAGAGCAGGAGGGCAAGAAAGAAGATGAGTTGTGGCATGCGACTACGAGTCTCGTCTATTTATAGCTCTAGGAACAAGTCATACTGCAGCAATGAATCTGTTTAAATTCGCACCAGTTCCAATCCATGAGGCGTCTGTTGCATTTCCACATGAGTGCGGAAACTGAAGAGACGCTACTCTATGGCGTGCTGTGTGGAAGCTGAAGGGGTGCAAAAACTATAACAGAATTCAATCACTGCATTGGAGTTATATTGTTCATGTACTCCGACCGTTTGGATTTTTCGGGGCCTCACCAAAATGCTCGGGGGCTTATGCGCCTGAGTGTATGATCGAGGGCTATTATTATTGATGCTTACGCTCTTCTCTCTTCTCGATGCAACAATTGAGTAGAAAGTCAGGGGCTACATCATGTATTTTTCGACGTATATGCTCTACCATATAATCGATGCACCCATCGAGTAGAGGGTCAGGGGATACATCGCTCGATCTTTTCTTTACCTGGCTCCACTATCGGGTCAATACATCTATCGAATAAGGGGTTCGGAGTCGCAACAGGTATCTATGATGCTAATGCTTCACTCTTTTTACTCGATCCAGCTATCGGGTAAAGAGTCGGGGGCTACATCACGATGTAATGCTTACGTCAATCTACTTCCTACCCGATGACGCATCATCGGGTAAGGAGTCGGGGGCTACAGGTAACTCTGTACCTTTATTCTTTTTTCTGATCGATACTGTTATGGAGCGGAGCGCTGTAGGCACAATTTCTTTACTTTCTTTTACATGCGATGATTTGCACACATTTACTTGATCGCGTACTTAGCATGTCAGCAAACAAAACCAATGTGTGGCCATGCCTGAACCCGACGACGAGCAATTCTATCCTGTGCGCATACGAGCACTAGATTGTCAGACATCTAATGCTGAGTGAACGACAGAGACGAGACCTCTAGTCAATTCTACATGCGCTGCTCAGCAAGTTCACGTTTGCTACAAAAATCTAAGTTATATGGTCGACAAAGACTTGCAAAAACTATGTAGTTTTACTGTAACTAATATAGCATTTATGTTATATGTGGCCTCTCCGAGTACTCGCTCGGGGGCTAAGGCATTTGATAAACGTTTTTCAAGCCCTGTGTGCTGGTACAACTAGGTATGCGCTTTACTGAGGGTCTATAAATTCTAAGTCAGATTTGCATCTACTCGTTCTACTCTATTTCATCGATAAGGAAATAGTAGGCAAAGCACAATGGACAAGCAAATTAATTGGTATTATCATGAAAGACTACAATAATAGCTAACATTCAGTTTTTACATCAGCATGACTTGGCCTAAGGGTCCTGGTTGGCAGCATCATCATCACCATCAAGAGACAGCTCCAACTGGGCCACGAACCCCTCAGCATGGTCTTTTGAGGACTCGATGTAATCAGCAACCTCGTTCGCCTCGCATGCAAATCCTTCATTTAATATCATGAGGTCCAGGCCCGGATGATGGCTCTTCACCAGGGCCAGCACGTGAGAAGTCGCAAGACATGCAGATGAAGTCATGTGCTCGAGGGTCTCCAACTGCAGAGTGGCAAGCACCACATCTACTGCAGCCTTTTCACCCTCGACCACCTTCCTGCTTGCCTCCGCCTTGTCTTGGCTGACTTTGGCCTTGAGCCACGCAGCATCGGCAGCAGCTTTCTCGGCCTTCAATTTCTTCACCTCCCCATTCTGCTTTTCGGTCTCAACCTTGGCAGTCCTCATCTCGGCCCTGAGTGCCGCCAGTTCGGTATCTTTCATCTTGAGCGTTTGTTGGTTGGAAGCCGTGAGCCGCTCATTTTTTTGGTTGGCATGCTCGCAGAAAGTTTCAACCTTGCGCAGGGTATCTATAACGCGCTGTAGAAAGAAGCCAAGAGATGTGAAAACGCAAAGTAGATGATAAAGCAGAGTGTGGGAAACAGATTGGTGGTAATTGCATACCTGAAACTGGGGCTTTAGGACATACCAATATTATAGAGGTGCTCGAGAAGTTCGAGGAGGTGGAGCTATTGTTGTGGTAGTAGCCACCGAAGAGGGAGTTGTGACGGTGGCAACTGTGCTGAGAGACGACAAGGTAGCTGCGGCGATGTCATCGACCGCACTGCTAGATGCCCCTTTCCTACAGGAAATTTTCTACATTACATCTCCTAAGGAAGAAAGAATCGCAAAGACAGAAAGGAAACTTACTTCGCCCGCCGAAATTTTGCATGTATGTTCTTCTTTGGCGCAACTAATTTTGCTGGGGCTAGTCTGGTCCCAACAGCCAGCTTCTCGACTGGCGCTGCTAGTGGAGGAGATGGCACCGGTGGATCAGCGATCGACAGTAGAACCTGCGAGCAAAATGTTATTATGAACTAAAAGAATGCCAAAGATAGATACGACAAGTGTTGCTCGATACCGCTATTACCTGCTCGACCACTTGGGTCGATGGAGATCCTGTTCGAGGAGACGTCTATGCAGGAGTGCCAACTTTTGCGTATCGACCCCCAAGGTGGCCCGCTAATCATCCTGCATTTATTGGATTACATCAGAAGAGATTTCATAACATCCAAGTGAGCGATTGAAGATCACCTGATCGGATGGCCTTGACGATGGGGTATGAGCACATGCAGGATACGTGAAGGATATTTCCTAACGACGTACAGAGACTCCGGATATCACAGACCCAGTTCTATGAGATAAGATATGCGCGGAAAGGATAATTCCATGTTAGGAAGGACTCGATCATATTCCCGTTACGAGGAGACCAACTCAAGTACGCTTATATTCAGGGAAGTTTGGATATGTTGCGAAGATCACACGACGATGGACTCCTCATCGGCTACAATCTAGTACTCCAAACTGACTACAACTCGACTTGAGGCCGGGCTACCCCGACTATGTAAGGCCAGGGGTAGGGGTCCTCAAGGGAGAGAGAAATTAGAAGACTTCCAAGCTAGACGAAGAGAAGACTTTGAGAGCTTTTACGCAGAGCAACTAGAAGTCAATGACCCGACGCTTCATCAACCTCTAACCTTAGCTTAGCCTTAGCCTGAGTTCGATCTTCCTTGTAACTAGGGCTAGACATATTGCTCTATATTCCATCCACCACATACATATATCATCCACACAGGAAGTAGGGTGTTACTCCGTCGAGGGGCCCGAACCTGTCTACATCGTACGCCTCTAATTTTGTGCTTGACTCTGATAACCCGAAGGTAACCAAAAGTATAAGTTTATTGTCGATTTCTAACCTTCGACACTCTTATTATATATATGTTCTAGGGTTTTTGCTTGCCGCAATCCTCACTCAAACAAAATATAAAACTGTCCTTCATCTCCTTCTTGAACCCATCGCCGCCGCCCATCCTCGACGTCGCCTCCCCCCGAGCCCGTGTGCCTTAGAGACCTCAAGTCAGAGTTCTCCCTCCTTTGCGTCGCCAAGGTCATCGACGGAATGCCCAACAAGCTCTCCAAGATGTATGAACTCCACAGCTTGGGTGTCTGTCTCTGCTCGCAAATCGAATCGAACTCAATCTGTGGCTTTCTCGCTTTGTAGCAAGGTGGTGTGCACCTCGATCACGCGCGTGCTAACGGTGATCTGGCAGAAGCAGAAGGCAACGCTATGGGAGGCCTACAGGAAGCAGAATCTTCTGCGCCTCGACCTCCACCCCAAGAAGACTAGCACCATCCGCAGCCGCCTCACCAAGCATCAGTTATAGTGTATGCTCCTATCACCACCACCACTGCAGCCAACAAGTCTCTTGAATGCTACTAGATCTTTGCTTCTTGAAAGCTTAGTGCTGTATGAAATGGTTGGAATACTAGCATAGATGATGTGGGGGAATGGCTAGCTGTTCTCACACTTATGTAGGGTTCGTTGCAAACCTATGATTAGGCTTGTTTGAATTGATACAATAAATTGTAGTGTGGTGTTTGTAGCGATATCATTCGGTTAAGAGTGGTATTATCGTGATCTTTATGATTGTATTGGCTTGTATATAGAACTCTTAGAAGATAATGATTAGCCATGTTTGTATCACCATAGTTGTTTTCACATGGCAGGTTGTGTTTATAAAGAACATACATACTTGGGTTCCTGTAGAATACATTTGAATAAAATCCTCGTGATTGATATGACATTAATTAACTTGTTGCCCCAGGTGTGTGAAACAAGACCTAATTGTATGGTAGTGCATTAGTACTTTCTTGCAATTTTTTGTTTGGGTGGGTTTCACAAAAAGGACAAAATCAATTGATGGATTAATGCTCTATGTAGTGATATTTACTTCAAAGCTATAAACACAAATAATTAGTCCTGTGCATTAAAAGGACAATATAATCTATCGAGCAATAAATAATTATTAATCACCCAATTGATTCATTTTTTAAATTAAGTATCGGTAAAACTATTTATATAATTATCTATTTTACCATGAATCTGACATCAAAAAGATTATTTTATCGTGAACGTGACATCAGAAAGATTATTTGGTCAAGTTAAAAAGAAGATGTCGTCCCCTCATTCATCATCGTTGAATGGATCTGATGAGCTGACGATAGGAAAATCGAGGCGCGGTCCAAGAAGAGTAAATAAAAGGCTCCAAGTTCGATATACCATCACGGCGGTCGATTCAAAGAATGGGTCCCTACCAACCCTCCGAATGAAGTGATAGCATTCCGGACATTGTGCAGGATAGTTGGACGGGAATGGGTCCTCATCACCTATCTATCCTAGAAGTCGCTTATAGATGAGGAGCGCAACATCCAGGTTGTTGAGACCCATATATGCAAATTCGGACCCTCTGTGTATATCGCACTAGTCCAGGATCACGCTAGTGCACACAGGCTCAACATAGATGAATATCACAGTCATACACAACGGAAAAATAATAAAGGACTTCATATATTAATTTTTAACCTGTTGACTAACCTTATAGTCAACCTTACATGACTTTGCCACGTAGAGCTAAACTATGATAACAAATTAAATTGCAACAGAATGAAAACGTAGATAAACCTCTTAGTGTACCACATACAACTGATAAGGCTCATAGCCTAAACATTCGTCTCTTCTGGATACTCCTCCAAAACTGGTGTAGACTCCTCCTCAACTGGTAATGTTGTTGTTGGGAAGGGTGAGTACATAAAGCACTCAACAGGTTGTGCACATAATGCAATTCTAATAAAACTGTATGTAAGGCTTATTCCAATAGAATGGCTGATATGGTTGTTTTACAGTCAAGCAGCATTTATTAAAGAATACAGTAACTAGATTGAAATGATAGTAAAACAAATAACAATAAATAGTAACTTTCATCATATTTCAAGTAAACATGGCACCAAGCACTAAAATATACCAAACTTTCACTGGCACCCAGCTTCCCCATCCGAGTTTTCATTTTGTAATTCTATTCCTCGACTGTAATTCCAGAGCATTGCTCAATACGGTGAGCATGGCTATCCGAATAGATTATACACTCTCCAGAGTTTATGCACTTTACCAACAAGATACAATCATCTCACCACATAAACGAGTGATCATAACTGTAAGATCATGTGCTGAAAAATTGGCTTAGTGATGAAATTGGCATTGCAAAGTGGTTGTGCTCATGGCATGTGTGGTGCTTTTGCATATCTTTATTTCGATGTTTACTTGATATGCTTGTGATAGCATGGTAATGGTTTTGCTTTATGCAATGCGCTCGTGTGAGTGGTTGCATGGATTGATGTTGAGTCAAGTCGTGGACTTGTGCTCGGAGTTGTTTCTTGTTTACTCATGTGCGTGTGTTGCTTGAGGGCTTAACGTGGTCGATGACGGACCGAACTAGGTTCATGGAGGAACCGAGGTTCGGGACTAGGTTCGAGGAGGAACCGAGGTCTTAGTGGTCAAGGATGTCATGCGGGGCGTTCGGGCTGAGAACGGTGCACATAGAGGCTGGTTAGTCACGCGAGTGCGGCAGTGGGCCGTCGTGCGATTATAATTGATTGGGGCGGTTGCATGTATTGGGCTATGTTGGGCGGATGGATATGCATCTGAACTGTTGCTCATTATAAATAGGAGAGGGTCTCTCTGTTTAGATGAGAGCTAGGTTTTAGGGTTTGTACTCTTTTGTTTGGAGTACTCTAACCAAATTAGACAAAAGAAATAAAATCAATTTCTTCTTGCGCTGGAGTTCCTTGCAGCGAGCGACGAGAGTTTTAGGTCACGGCGGATTGTTTTTCCTTGCGTCGTGCGTCCTGGCGGCCGAGTTTTTTGCGTGGCGACCGAGCTGCAGCGATTCAAGCGGCGAAGAAAATTGCCGATGCTACAGTAATTCAAATCGCTACAGATTTCGTGAGCTACAGTAATTTCTACGATCTCGTGCACCACTTGTTCATGCGCGATTTGCGATGTCGCCTGATTTCGTTTTAAGCTTTTTGTCTTATAGATTGATTCATTGTCTCTCTTGATTCAACAAGTTTAATCTTGATTTGATCCATCCAAAACCTTTCTAGGTATCAATTTAGAGTTCCTGAAAGTTTCGTTGGTTAATCTTTTGTAGATTGTGATTAATCACGAAATTAGGGTTTGGTTAATTCTCGTCATAATCTATCACAGCATGCTTGTGAGTTTAATAACTTTTGATCTGTATGTCCGATCGAGCTGATTCTTTTTTTGTTAGATTCGTATTGGAATCTAGTTTCTACAGTTCAAATTTCAGGTCAATCCGACGGTTGGATCTCCGGGTATTAGCGATTTACCGAATGCATCTACTCTGTTTTGTTGAATACGAAGCAATTATTTGAGTCCGAATTGGGGTGAATTTTTAGTAGATCAAAATTTTAGTTTTAGCTTCCGCGCAATCATTCACCCCCCCTCTGATTGCTAGTTTAGTGTATATCGATCCTACAATAACAAAGACTTTACAATGCTCTTTCTTAACCTAGCACTACCCGCTATGGTTTAAACACTGAAGGGACTGGTTACCACAACCAGGGACCCCCTCTTGCACAATGTGAGTTTCATCGTTCGGTCGGATATCACACCACCACTGGTAGTACAAAGCTAAGACATTGCAATTTAATCAGCTAGGTCCGTCCCATTACAAACATGTGGTTGCATGTTTGACTCAGGCAAAGGCTTGCAAGGTTAAGACCTTAGATTGACCGAGGCAAGACTTCCACAACTCAACCGCCACACAGATTCACCTTGGCATACTACCTCATGCCACTTGCCCCAATCTAAATCATTACCACCCTAGTTGATTACCATGCATACATGCCATCAACAATTTCAACTTCGTTGTGGAACAACACATTACTACAACCACAACAACATCATATGACAACACATGACACACCAATTTTAGAAACACATTCCATATTCCATTAGTTAAGATTAACTTTGATATTTCAAAGAACATGTGTCATGGCTAAGCAAACTATGTACAATCTAACCACCCCATGTTGATCTCTAATAGCAACCAACTAGTAAGAAACCATCCTAGGGTGACAATAATCATGGCATACAAATGACAAGGTAGGTATAATCCAATTGGGTAAATTAACTAGATCCCAAACTATCTTGAAAGCAATTCTACACAAAAAATAACTTGCATAATGTAAATCAACATAGCAATTTTGCAAAACTGGGTTCAATATGGTCAAATCACAACTTGCCTTACAAAAGCTCTTATTCTTGCTCTAGACCTTGCTCTTGGTACAACAATTCCTCCTCGGATGCTCCAAGCATTTCAACGTCTACACGTATTGAGAGAAAACACAAAATAAATACAAAAATAGAGAGAAAAAAAAATCTAAAAATCAAATAAAATTCACCATTAAATAGACCTCAATCGGAGATCGTATAAGGGAGAACAAGCTCTTCAAAGATTTGATAAATAAGAAAATCAGAAAATATAAATATCAAATTTACTGAATTATTTTTATATTAAAAATCCAATTTATTGCGTCAGCACCTGAGCCAACCAATCACGGTTTGACACATCACCCTGGTCTATGGATGTGGTCGACCAAACCATGCCGGTCTACTGTGGAAACTGTCCCCGACGCTTCGAACGGTGTGCCCGACACGCGGTAGCACGCAATTGGATGCGGCGTCGTGCACGCAACAGCACCCGGCGGTTGACGTAAGGCACGATCCGGTGCTCCCAAGATCGATCGGACTACTACAGCTGAGCGGACGAGACTACGACGGTGCGGACACGCCGAGAACTTAAGCTCGAGCATGTGGCACGATCCTGCCCAGTGGCTACAGATCCGACGGTTGAGGAAGAACGTGAAGGCAGCAATGGCGTGGCGGCAGAGTCTCACTAGCACAAAAGAAGACAACAGCTTCGACGGCGATTTGGCGACTTTCCGACGATGTTACCACCCGGATCTGGTAGATCATGATGTGGGCAACTCGATGGTGTCAACGGTGATGGTGGAACCCCAAGCGATGGTGGCAGAAACCAAGGAAAACCGCAACGGTGCACCAATCTACTATTGCGAGCTCTTGCGCGATGATGACGGTGGTGCGGGGCGACGTTAGCGAGGGCAACTATTGCGACGAAAGACGACGATTCTCGGGAGGCGTCATGTGCAGCTTTTAATGTCCTAGGGAGGCGTGCACAAGGAGGAGAGCAATTCGGATGCAACGGCGAAGCACTGGCACAATCCGGAACAGACTCGGTGAGAACGACGACCCAGGACCATACACGCGTCACGAGATTCAACCGACTCGATCAAATCCAGGCCGAACACTATTCCAATGGCTGAGATCATTTAGGGTTTACATTACCCTGATCATCGTCAACCATTTGATCAAGATCCGACAACACACAAATTAGGGTTTCTAATTCAAATCCCAATCAACCACGGCCGCCCGACTTAAATCCAACAGCTACGATCTAGAGCCACACACTGATGGGCTTCGGTCGAGCCAGTGCTAAGAAAACAGGAGGAGGCCGCATAGGTTTCGGCCCAAATACTATTTGAACAAATTGTAAAGCCTTTTTCTAATTTAAATTATTCCAAAAAATAGATTAAACCAAATAAAAAAGTAAAAATATCATAAAACTTCTATAAAAAAGTCTCAAAATTACTTGAAGACATTTGGAACCCAACTAATTTTTTTGACAAAACTTTATTAAAAATTTCTCATTATTTAAATAATTTTCATAATAGGCCATATTCAACAATAATAAATAAATCCAAATAAATTCAAGAAAAATATCAAAAATTCAAAAAATCCACAAAAACCATATTAAATCCAAATAAGCCAAATTGGGATGTTACACTGGTGATGAAAATTTTGGCATCGTTTCATATCCTAGGAGACGCCATGTGTGTAGTGCGACAATATGCATTGCTAGTGGCGACAAAGGTGTGGAAGAACTTCAAGAGCACGCTTGCCAGCAATTACGTGAAGTAGGAAACGACTTCCTTTGAAAAGTATGGATTCATTGATGAAGACGTATGGCAACGATTGTTGAGATAAATATGACGAAAAAATTCGTGCGTTAGAGTGAAGTGCACAAGACCCACCAGGCAAAAAACACCCACCCCCATAGACTCTGCACTGCTTGGTACATGGGTAAGCGCGCAATGGAGGAGAGAGGATGAGAAGGCAATCCTGATGGAGGCCTCCCCACCATTTGCCTCGATTGTAGACCCACACGCCCAAAATTGGCTAAGAGAAAGGTCACGGCCCACATCTTTGGGTGCCATGTCCTTTGCAAACCCCGCAGATGAGGAAGCGTCCCAATGCCTAGTAAGATATCAAACTACCTAGTTTGTAATTAGTCCATAACTTCATGAGTGAAATAACATGTCGAGATCTTGTAGGAAGCATTGAGTAAAGAATCTTCCCAAGGCTCTTTCCAGCCAGACAGGGAGAAAGATATACTCTCCACGGCCTTGGGAAACAAAGAGCATCCGGTTCACATGCGAGACAAAGGTGTTTTTGTTCCTTAGAAAATGGGATTCCCATAGGACTCAAATACGTACTGGAGTAGGAAGAGCTAGAGCAATAAAGTAGGGATTTTTGGAAAGCGGATTCTCTTCTCGGGTAAGCGATCCTCCCTAGTTCCAATCACAACTAGATAATTTTTTTAAGAGACAAAGGTGGGTGTGAGAAAAGTCTAGTAGCGATGATTGAGAAAAGAGCCGACGATAAGTTGAGAGAGCAGTTCGATAATCAGCTAAGAAGGCTGAGAAAAGGGTTGCAGAGAGGCTAGGACTGATCGTGCAAGCCCTACAAGTATCAACGTAATTCAGCCCCACTAATGGTCGGAGCAACTGTGTGTCCACGCCTCACACAGACGAAGACAACGACAAATTTTCTATCGATGACACAAAAGTAATATATATCTCTAGAATGCTCAATAAATAGACCTATTAGATGCTAATTATATACCATTATGTAGGTGGTAATGCAGTGCAATCTCCAAATGAGGAATGCCAATGACTCCGTTCCCCTATAGGCTACTTAGGGGAGCTCGTATCCATCTGGTCGTGGGGCGATGGTGCATGGTGTCCAGTAGCGCCTAGTTTCACGAAGGTGAATGCGACGATGTACCTGGAATTTTCAAGATCGTCATGCTACAGATGACCCAAATGATGAGATCATGACACTAGGAGATACCATTGGCACATTCATCCAAAGGTCCAGGAGGGACATCTTCCTAAACGATCGTCCTTAGCACCAGAGCTACCTGCAATACCGGTGCCACCTGCTGCACCGGAGCTACCTGCACTATCGGAGCCACCTGCTGCACCAAAGTAGGCCACCAAATTAGCTACCATGCCTCGTACATCATAAGCTAGTACATCACTCCTTGCCCATTCATCTCCCATGAAGACAACCTATATTAGAAAGTGAGGCGATGACAAAGGCAAATCGAAATAGAGCACGGAAGCCCCCAACTTTTTGTTGGCCTTGTTGGCCTAGAAATACAAGCTAGGAGAGCCGTTTGTACTGGAAGAGCGCCTAGAAATGCTTGGAATGGCTTGCACTAGATTGCATAATTGGTACATGAAACAAGCCAACAAGTCGGTGATAGAATGGATATTGAGTATCCCCGTCATGTTCAAGGAGGAGCATTATTCAACCAGTCATCGGGAGCTTCTTCGAGGTCGACTTCAGTGACTTGTTCGTTCTCTATAACCTCGATGCCCTCGGCGCCTCACTCTTGAGATGCTAGACATTGTAAGTTTGTGCAATCACAGTATACATTCATGTAGTATAGATAAATGTCATATATATAACTCCTTGTTTTTGTATATATAGATACACAATCCTTGAAGCCAAAATCAAGGATGAACCGATAGGTTTCCTCGACCCACACATGGTATCCAAGCAAAGCATGGATGGCAATTTACAAGCCGTCGAGCATTATGTGATAAGTGCATTGCTGGCTCAACGCAATAAATCCAACTCGTTGATTTGTACTTTATATGCAACTCAAAGTTAGGCCGAATGACCATGGTGATATATATATATATATATATATATATATATATATATATATATATATATATATATATATATATATATATATATATTCTTATTGTAATTGTATTGTAATTGTACCAAGAAAGAACTGGGTAATCTACCTTGATTCTTAAAGGGTGGCACCCACAACTTAAGGCCTGTTGCGCAATTACTCAACAAGTAATCACATTTCCTCCATAGATAACTCTGATGTAGGTCGTCTAAGGTGTACGTTGCTTGTGGAATGGCTGAGGCTAACTTTTTGGAATCACATAGGTCATTCAAATTGTACCAAATTCATGGAGGGCCATCCAAGGGAGGGTCATAGCTGAACCACGATTTAAATTTTCCGGTATCCGCTAGTACACAATAATCATATATCACAGTACATAATAATGCCTCTCAAACTAACCAATTCTATTTTTGCAGTGCCATCAGTAGCCAAAGGGAACTAACTTTTGTGGACTCTACGTTTGCCACAACATGTAGCTCATCATGGGTACAATGAAGACCAATGACTTGGAGGATCTTTCAATAATTGTTTCATACGTATCGATTTATATATATGCACGACTTTAATCTTTCCATCAACAGGTTGTGAAATATGCTACAACTGCATTGGAACAGGTCGATCTGAACAGAATTCGAGGACAACTTATTTCCTTCTTGCTACATGAGGTCCTAAACCCAAAAGTCAAGTTTCACTCTGCCTAACCTGATGAGTTGTATTGACATATGTGTAGAGAAACTTGTGCTGTGAATTTGTGAATTGTAGTGGCATATGTGTACTTGCATTCAATTGGTTAACATATTTGAGTTGATTTCTGAGATGGATGTTCTATGGTGTAATCTATAATCTGTTTGTGCTGTGATGTATCCTGAGTTGATTTGTGATGTTATATGTGTAATTGTGGATGTGTAATATGTAATCTTCTTGTTTCAGTGGGCATGGGTAGCATTTCCTAAGGCTAGCCAATAAACAGAAAAAACTTCAACAATACAAAATAATAGCACAAATGGTTCCTTCGAAAAACCCATTTATGATACATCTCATATCACGAACGGCTGGGACTATGGACCATCTGTGATAATAGGCTATCACAGATAGTTCTTGATACAGACATGACAGACGGTTCTCTACTCAGACCCGTTTGTGATAATAGGCTATCACATATTGTTTGTATCAAGAATCGTCTATGATAGGTGTTTCACAGATGGTTCAGAAACAATCTGTGATGCGTTGTATTATCATAGACACATGCTTACAAATGGTTAAAAAAACTATCTGTGATGACATTTTTGAGCTGTCTGTGATGGCCTTTTCTATAGTAGTGGTCGTCATACTGGTATCATCTCTATCACCATCTTGGGAGCAATTGGTGATGAATATTCATGATAGAAAAAGTACTCGCAGCTTTATGATGCTGTTGCATATCTATTAGTGGCAAAGTTCTTGAAAAAAGCTACTAAAATCTTCATCCTCGGGAGATCAAGCAATGACTGCAGTTGGTGTTGTAGGCAAAATCAAGAGTTATAGGAAGAAAAACGGCAATACTAAGGGCACACATGTGTAACATCCCAATTTTGGGGTCAAATTGATTTAATAATGTCATTTGTGAATTTAGGGAATTTTTCTAATTTTTTGGAATTTTTTTGGATTTTTATTGATATTTTTGAATTAGGCTTATTGTGAATCTTATTTAAATATGTGAAAGGTTTATACTAAATTTTATCAAAAATATTTTATTCGAGTTCTAAATGTCTTAAAATATTTTTTAGAATTTTCTAGCATCTTTGCTATTTATTGTGGATTAAAGGAATTTCTGGAATTGTTTTTATTAACAAAAGATTTAAAATCCGATGATTAGTTTTTGGGATGATATCCTAAGGACCCAGCCTATTTTCCCCCCATCGGCCTAATCAACCTCTGCCGTAGCCCAGCTCAAGCCGCCAAAACCCTAGCGTTCGAAGTCGTTGGATTGACGACGTGGATGATTGAGATTGCATCATCTCTGAATCGTCGGTGGTCGCCCGATCAATGACACATGGACGGCTGGGATTCTGTCTTCTCCATGCCACTGTTGGCCGTATCGGAATTAGACTCCACCGCTATCTAGGTTAGGGTTCTAGCCCTGCACGCTTGTCGAGGCTATTTAAGCCGAGTGAACCCCTCTCGATGTTCCCTGAGCTTTGCCGCACCTTTTGCCCCAATCGATTTCGCCTTAGGAGCTCCCACCGTGTTCATTTTGCTTGCCGAAGTTTCTTTGGAGCGCTGCCACCTTCCTCCGTACCGATCTCCACCATCGAGCCATCTCCACCGAAGCCAATGCCAAACCCTAGTTCGTCGTGCCGAGAAGTTTTGAATCCGTACCATCCCAAGCCAATTCCGTGGTGTTTCGCCGTTGGGTCAGTCGTCGTCTCCAACTCCGATGGGTGCACCGCTCAACCTCATCACTAAAAACCTTAGTTGCTCAGATCTGATGTGGAGCCCTGTCAACGTTGAGTCACCACCACGTGTGTCCCACAGTGTTACCACGTAAATGCCATGTCGGCCGGTTGTGCTTACGTGTTAGCTTCGCCACATCAGCAGCCAAGCCATCTCTCTAGGCCCACATGTCAGCTACACTGTGTCTGTCGGGACCCGAATATGCAAATCTGGACCCTTTGTGTATATTGCACTAGTTTAGGATCACGCTAGTGCACACAGTGGCAATATAGATGAATATCACAATCATACACAACGTAAACATAATAAAAGTCTTCATTTATTAAATATAAGACAGTTGATTGACCTTATGGTAGACTTTTCATGACTATGCCAAGCAGGGCTCAAACTATAATAGGTAAAACAACCCATCAATATGTCACAGACAACTGATATGGTTTGCACCCTAGATGTTCACCTCCTGTTGCGAAGATGGTGTAGACTCCTCTTCAACTGATGATTTTGTTGTGGCAAGGGTGAGTACATAAAGCACTCAACAAGTTGTGCACATAATGCAATTCTAATACAACTATATGCAAGGCTTATTCAGAATGAATGACTGATATGGTTATTTTGCAGTAAAGCAACATTTACAAATAAACATAATAAATAAATCGAAATAACAGTAAAACAAATAACAATAATAAATAACCTTCAGGTAAATCTCAATAGTAAAGTTGGCACACAGCCCTAAGCATCTTCCAATATTTCCAATAGCACACAGCCTTCCTTCCCTAGTTTTGTTTCATAAAATCGAACCCTTGACTGAAATTCTTGAGCATTATCTATAACCAGGGACACGGCTGTCCAAATAGATTTACACTTTACAGAGGTTATACACTTTACCCACAAGATATGAGCATGCTTATACTACCACGCAATGTCATGTACCCATCGACATGTGGCTAAGAAGATCATAACAAAACCTTTTGTAAACTCTATCCGAACATAGACCTTCTCGACAAGCTTGACTCACTATTCCTCACATCATGCAGAGCAGAGAAATAAGAGGGACTTATCGTTGGATTAGGAACAATTCTTATTCAAGATGTAAGGCCACTACACACACACCCTCCCCTGACCACACAAACAGTTTGGTCTCCCGCTTGGGGCATTCCATGTCAAGACTTGGTAACTTACTGAGTTAGGTATGTCCCATTCTAGACATGAGGTTGCATAATTAGCCCAATTCAATGGATTGCAAGGTTAAGACCTTAATTGACTAAGGCAAGACTTCCAACAATTCACTCATAGAAACCACCTCACATTTTCTCATATAACATCATGTCAACCTAATGCTATGCATGCCCACCATGGCTCACAGCCCTTTGCCAATTGCCCAGTCTAAATCATTCACCACCCCAGTTGATTATCGTGCAACATATGCCATCAACAACTCAAGATCATTATGTGACAACACATGACACACCTTTTCATAAACATGTTCCATATTCCATTAGTCAAATTAAATTTAAAATTTCAAAATGATATCCATAACCCGTTGCATGGTAAGTACACTATTCAGGATCTAACCAACCCACATTAGCATCTATTTGCAACCAACTAATAATGAACCATCCTAGAGTGATAAATAATCATGGGAAAGAAATGATAAGGTAGGCATAATTTAATTAGGTTGAATAGTTGAATCCCAAACTAATTGAAAATAGTTCTAAGCATAAAATAACTTGCAGTAATTCAGAAAAAAATATAGCATTTGATCTGGAGCATGGTCTTGAGTCAACACTTCTCCCTTGAGCGATTTGAGCACTTCGACATCTATGCAAATCGAGAGAGAATCCTAAATAAATACAAAACTAGAGAGAAAAAACTCCAAAAATCAAATAAAATTAACCATTAAATAGATCATAATTTTACAAATATTTAGAAACTTAATCACCACAATCGGAGCTCGTGTTAAGAAGAATGGGCTATCGAAAGATTCAAATAAAAGAAAAATCCAGAAAAAGAGTAAAACCGAATTTCCCGATTCATTTTTCTACTTAAAAATTAATTAATGATGTCATGCTGACGTTAGCAATTGATTATTCCCGAACTATAATAAATCTGGAAATTCTACAAAGGCTAACATGTGAGCACGGGTCCATGGACTAGGTCCATGGAACAAGACTACGGTCCATGGTGGACTCAGCTCATAGCTCCGATGCAACCGACAGGTGGGACCGATTACATGCTGACGTGGCTGACTAACTCAGCCAACACAAGCTCAGTCGGCTAGGGTTTGACCCGACAAGTCATTGAGGGTAGGCCCACATGTCATTGACCTCGAACCTTTTTTCTGATGGAAAATAATTCGGTTGGAAATTCAAATCCTTCCTGACGCAATAATCTAGAATTTCCTTTGGAAATAACATTCGAAAAATCCCTAAATAGTGCTTTCTCTCTCAATTTCTTTGATTTAAATCTTCTAGGAGTCCAATCTCCTCCATTCTAACTCTGTTCGACTCTGTAATTTTTCCTAAATTCATCTAAAATCCAAATCTAATATTTATGCAGTTTCATGTTTTAGTTGAATTCAGCTTTTTTTAACGTTTAGATTTTGGAGTGCCAGAAGAGTACAAGAATGACAACCTAGAGCACTAGTTCTTCTAGCAAGCCAAATTACACCCTTGATCATGTTAATCCTATATTTTAAAGGAATAAGTCCATTTTACACCCCTAAACTATGAAAAAAATTCCAAATAACCACCCAAACTATAAAACCAGTTATTTAAAACCCTCAACTATTAAAACTAGATCAAATCACACCCTGGTGGGTTTCCTTGGCTATTTTGTATTTCCTATATATAATTAAGGCAAAAGGTGATTCAAAATTTTTGAAACTTTTTTTGGTAAAATCCTAAGGCAATACTATATACTCCCATAAACATTTCAGACCATTATCACACTTGTACAATTTTATAAAATTCTAACAATGTCACTGTCTCAATACATATTTTGATTTTTATGAGATACCCATTTTGTTCATTTAATTTCGAAATTTTTATTATGATCCTATGAATTTAATTATGACACCATAAAATTTTTATATGATTATCAAATCTTTAATTTTTTATAAAAATCTGAAAGTGTTATTGTTGTTTTTAAATTGCTGCTATTTTTTATTTTTCAAATGTATTAAATACTTTTAAATTTCTCTAAGACTTTTGGGAAAATTTTGGAGGTGGATTATGGTTTAATTAATTTTTATCTAAATTTTATTCTTGCATGATTTTGAACTTCATAGATTACAAATGAAAGGTTTTATTTGTTGGATTTTTTATTTGTAACCTCTGAATTTCAGAATAATGCAAGAATAACATTTGGATAAAATTTAATTATACCCAAATAAACCTCCAAAATGTTCTCAAAAAGTCTTAGGGAAATTTTAAAGAATTTAATATATTTAAAAAAATAAAAAATAAAAGCAATAACACTCTCAGATTTTTATTAAAAATGTATATGTTTGCCCATAATCTAAAAATTTTATGGTGTCATTTGAAAAGCCCTAGGATCACATAGAAAAATTCCGTAATGAATTGATCATAATTTTGTATCTCATAAAAATCAAAATCATAAAACCCTTAATTGAGATAGTGACCATGTCAGAATTTTATAAAATTGTACAGGTGTGATCATGGTCTGAAATTTTTATGAGAGTATAAGTATTGCCTTAGGATCATACAATGTTTTTTAAAATCTGAGTCACATTTTGCCTTAATTATATATAGAAGATTCAAAACAACCAAGAAAAATCGCCCTAGCGTGTGATTTGGTCTGGTATTAATAATTGAGGGTGTTAAATAACCGGTTTTATAGTTTAGAGATTATTTGGAATTTTTTTATAGTTCATTGGTGTAAAATAGACTTATTACTATTTTAGATTAAATTTTGATTTAAATTATTGCATGCATAATTTTATCAGTGTAATTTAAAGCCCAGTTTTAAATATATAGTTATCTCCTAATTGTTATTACCATATTTGACATTGAAAACCTCGTACTATTTTAACCTTAAGCAAAATCCCACTAGTTGGTACATTAATTAGTACAATATTAACTAGTGCTGTGTAGCAAATGGCTAAGACCGGAATTTATGACTTTTTTGGAATTTGAGCAAAACAAAGATTTCTATTAGAATAAAATTATTCCTTGGTATTTGTATGTCATGGAATAATATCAAAAATGATATTGTTCAAAGCAAAGTGAAAAAATTATTTAGATTTGGTAAGAATGGTTGTCAGGTTACTTTGCCATGGTTCTAGGTTTGTGATAAGCTTTCCTAGTCAAATAAGGACCGGCCTGTGAGAAGCGATTGTAAAGGCTATTGTCCTACCACAAATCCAGTACGGGATAGATCTGGCTAACTAATTTGCAATGTTCCAATATCGGTTTTGCCATTTGAATGTTGAGTGGTGCAAAAGGGGGATTCTAGCTAGGGCTCTCTAACACTATTAGCGATGGAGCCTTAGCGGCCATGGCTGCTTTGGAACAACGCTTTGTAAAGGCCTTGTCATGATATCTTTGTTGTACACCAAGGGAAGTGTGTTAATTGTATGATAACAAGAAATGATCATGTCTTGTAGGTAAAGTTGTTCAACCTCTGCAAAGTGTAAAATTAATTGATTAGCTGAGTCCGTGGTCATGGGCATGAAGAGCAATCCTTTTCACAAATTAAACTTTGGAGTTCAAAATAATTTAGATAGAGGGGATTCCATCTAGGAAAATTGTGATGAAACTCCAAGTTGGATCCCATGTTGAAATTTTGATTAAAACTAAGTTTTTCTATATCAATTACACATTGGAAATTTCTTATTGTACTTCCAATATTACTTTATGCTAAAACTAATCCTATTATGCCTTCCTTTGTTGTCCGTGCATTAATACTGCATCTCATGTGTGACTTACGAGTAATTTATGTACTCAACTTGCTTTATGTGTTGTTTTTACAGGAGCACTTCTTCGCTAGTGAGGATCTCGATGACTAGGCCGTTGCTCCAGTCAATTGCCTGTGGTATCTTTGCTGGCCCTACTACTTTTTTTTGCTTTTTGCTGCTAAATTTTCAGTTGGCCTATGAGCCATTTATAATGTAAAACTCTGATAATTAAATTAATAAAATTCCATATGATATGATGTGGTATAAGCTTTGTTTACTTTGTGTATTAGCTTTGCTGGACTAGTACAATATACATAGAGAATACGGGGTGTTAGTCCTAGGTTCGACAGAAGTGGTATCAGAGCTATATCAACTATAGGAATGGCCTTAATTAGAATGGTTTAACCTTAAGGACTTATTTTGAAATAACAATTATTTTTAAAAAGTTCTACTCCTAGCATTTTCTATTTTGTACTTACCTCTAAATCCTTATTTAAAAAGGAGTTGTATCTATCTCTTTCCCATTTTCAAATGATAGATGGTCAAAATTAGCATCAAGCAAGCGATAGATGGACAGGTGTTCTTCGAAGTCTACTACAACATTCGCCTCGGAGGAAGGGAGTCTTGTTTCGTATCCCAAAGGTCATGAATGTAAAGACTCTTAAGAGAATACCCTAATTAAGATCTAGGCCAAGTATCCATTCTAGTAGATGACATTGTGCGGTGTCCTATTTCCACTTTTATTGGCAGTCACAATTAATAAGCTATTATAATAAAATAAATTTGGTATTTATTGCTTGTTCACTCGAATGTACAATCCTTGTCCCCCTTGTTCTAATTCTCCCTCTTTCCTATCTCTTTTGGAGCAACCAGTAGATGGTGATCACTTGCCGCTCCGAAAGTGGGACCAACCGCAACAGTGATGTCTCTAGAATTCGAAATGCCCCAATTCCACCGCCACCAGTAGCTGATGGACCAGATTGGTAGCAAATGATAGCCAACTAGAATCAGCTGATTCAACTTCTTGCTCAAGCTGTCAATAATCAAGCTCCTCAGGTTGTACATCAACAAGCTCTTGCACCTCCTTAGACCAGGTTGTAAGAATTTATGAGAACCAGACCTCCAACTTTCTCCACCAGAACAAAGCTGATGGATATAGATGATTGGCTTTGAGCGATTGGGAAGAAACTGGACATATCTAAGTGTAGTGATCATGAGAGAGTTTTGATTGCCTCCCACCAGCTCAACGGACTAGCTTTGTGTAACATCCCAAATTTTGAGTTTTGGAATGTTTGAATTGGAAAATGAACCTTTTGCATTTTTCTTAATTGAATCAAAGCTTAATTTGAATTTTCTATTAATGAAAGGATTTAATTTGACTAAACCATACGTCAAAAAAAAGATTTCTAGTCCTAGTTGGGTTCATTGTGCTTTAAGGATTTTTTTGTATTTTTTGGGATTTTTATAAATTCATTTGCTATTTATTTGAATTTATTTGCTTTTATTTGAAATTCTTAAATTTTCTTAATTGGAAAATGTGTTTATTTTTCTAAAACCCACCTCGGGCCGTTTCTTCCACTGACCTACTTTTGTTTCCTTGCGGCCCACTTTTTTCAGCCCGCTCCGCAGTCTCAGTCCAGTCCGCTTCGCTCCCGCCCAAGCTCCTGCACATCTGCCTCGGCCTGCTTCTCCCAGCACGCTAGCCCAGTCGCACTGACCGTCGGATTCACGCCATGTGCGCGATCCACATTCCGCACGTGCTCGCCGCCCGAAACCCTAGCCGCATCCGCGTCATTTTCGACGTCCGTGTCGCACATGCCTCTCGAGGCTATAAAAGCCCCAGGGAGTCCTCACATAGCGTGCACTGTCTTCCGCCGCACCTGTCACCTCCTCTTCCATCGCTCAAGCCACAGCCATTGCTTCGCCCGAGCTCGCCGAAGTTCCGTAGCCGCCCGAGCTCTTTCTTGCCATTGTTTGGCTGCTCCAGTGCATCTCTGCCGTCCCCAGTGACACCTTCGTGTTGCCCGCATCGCTCTCTCCCAAATCCGTGCCAAACCCGAACCAATCTGGTCAATTCTCACCTTCAGCCGTGTTGTCTTTCTCGCGTCCGGCGAGATAGCGCCGCCGCTCGCCATCGACCATATTCGCCAAATCTTGGCCGTCCGATCGCCCGCGTGAGCTTCGGATCTTGCCACGTCGCAGCCGACCGCCCCATGTTTCTTCACCGTCCGATCTGGTCGTGCCGCTGGATGAGTGACACGTGGCCAGCCCGCGTCAACGCCTGCTTCAGTGTCCACCTCAGTCGTCGCGTCAGCCGAGCCGTTTGCGTTACCGCTGATGTGATCTGCCACGCCAGTAGTACACTAGGTGCACGGTGAACCGGACGCAGTGACATAGACTTGGTCCACCCGAACCCTAGCTGACTTCAAGGTGATGCAATAAACTGAGTATTCTTTAGAAAAATAATTCTAGAAAATTGTCTTTTTCTATTTTCTCTGATTTAATTTTCCAGAAGCCCGTTCTTTTTCATACGAACTCCGATTGAGGCGATTCAAATTTTAATTTTTCTAAAATCAAGCTCTACCTCCCAGAGCCATATATTTTCAATTTTGTACTTGTTTGAATCTCTTTTTGGTATTTATTTGTATTCATTGTTTTCTTTTCCGGTAGACTCGAATCTCGTGGGAGCAAACGAAGAATTTCGAGATCAAGACACAACAATAGATCAGCAAGGCAAGTCGTAACCTTTGATTATGTTGAATCTATGTTTGCAAAAGTACTTTGTTTTATATAATTGCATGTTATTTGTGTATCAATGATTTGTTGTTGGGAATAGCTGAATACCTAGTTGACATTATGCCACCTTGATTATTGGAATGCCATGTATCCATTGTTAACCCTAGGTTGGGTCATTATTAGTTGGACATGATGATATTACCCACACTGGGTTACCGTAACTATGCTTAGACCTACTTAGTTGTACGATGGGATTCATATCACGTGTTGAATAATGTCAATCTTGATTTCATGAGATATTGAATTGTGGCCGATAACCACTATTGTAAAATCTGTTATACCATGCCAGGGTTTGCCATTGGTCTTGGTTGAACAAAATGTTTTCCCTTTCTCAAGTGATTGTACATTGAGATGTGGATGTCTTGCCTGAGACAAATTAAGGACTTAATCTTGTGCGCCATTGAACTGGGCCTAACCGTACTACCACATGTCTGGTATGGGATAGACCTAGCTAATTAATTTGCAATGTCTAGCCTTGAGTACTGCCAATTGGTGGTGTGGGTTCCGGGATGGATGAGTAGATTCACATGGCTCAAGAGAGGGCCATATAGGGCGAAACTTTAGTGGGCAGTACCGAGTTTAGACAAGGTATTGTAAAGGCTTTGTCATGATTTCTCTGCCGGCACACCAAAGGAAGTGTGATAATGGCTCGGCACAAGGAGAATATAATGTCTTGTGGGTAAAGAAGTACAACCTCTGCAGAGTGTAAAATTATTCGAATAGCCGTGTTCGCGGTCATGGACATGCCCATAAATTTCACATGAGGTATAGAGAATTTCACGAAATGTTGGATGGTAGAATTGTTGGGATGTGAACAGGGTGTTCACTGTTGTTTTGTTGTCTAAAGTTATAGTATTGAATTTAGTGGTTGATAATTGTTTTAGATGGTGTACGGTGATGCCTCACCATTCTGTTCATGTTATCTATCATTGATTTACCAGTTATTTATTATCTTTTCATAAATAGGCTTTCAATCTATTTACTGTACTTCAATTCAAGTTATTGCAAAAGAACCATATGTCTATCGTTTGTCAAGCCTTGCATGAATATATTGCATCATTTCACTACGGCTTGCTGAGTACTTTTTGTACTCACGGCTATATGTCTTTATTGATCGGTTGTTGAGGAAGGACCAGAAAATACTGAGTTCTATGAGGATGAATATTATGAAGACAACATGGATTAGGAAGGCGTTCCCCAGACGATTGCCTGTGGCATGTCGAATGGCCTAAGATATTTTGTTTCCACTGCAATAATTTATTTGTTTCTTAAGCCCTTAAGGCATAGTGGTGTAAACTTTGACTATATGGTCTGATGCTTTATTTAATAATAGTTTGCTTCTTTCTTAGTTAATTTGTTGAATGATATGGTATTTCATCTATGTTTTCACTTTGTGCACTAGCGTGATCTTGGACTAATTCAATATACACAGAGGGTTTCGGATTTGCAAATTCGGGTCCCAACACTTTGGAAAGGTGGGATAACTTTTGCCTTTCCCATCACGATGCTCAGGTAATCACATGGAATGATTTTATGCAAGCTTTCACAAAGCTAATATTCCATCTAGCATCATCACTCTGAAGAAAAAGGAGTTCCATTCTCTACGCCAAGGAGGCCCTATAGTGACTGAGTACCTACACATGTTCAACCAACTGGCACGGTATGCACCCGAAGATGTGACAATAGATGAAGCCAAGAAGGAAAGGTTCATCGAAGGGCTTAATGATGAGTTGTCTATATAGCTGATCTTCCAGGACTACTCTGACTTCCAACAATTGGTTAACAATACACACTACAATAGAAAGGACTATATTAGACTCCTCGTCACAGATGATTTAAAAAAAAAACTATCTGTGTTCAATATAATCACAGACAGTTTTGAAATATCAGTCTATGATGAGACCACATTGCAGATAGTTTTAGCCTAAAACCGTTTGTGATGATGGCAACACACATCACAGACTGTTTTTGGATAAAACCGTCTATGATTTTAATGGACATCACGGACGGTTTTAACCTAAAACCGTCCATGAAGTCCATTCATACCACATACGGTTTTAGCGTAAAAACATCTGTGATGTGTGTTGCCAACATCACATATGGTTTTTGGCTAAAACCATCTGTATTGTTTCCGCCCAGTGGAGAAATAACGATAGGAGGTCTCAAGAATTCGATGCAGAACTCAGAAATATAAGGGATGAATTGAGTACAGATGGAATGAATACTTTCGGAAACATAAGCAGCCGTCATAGCACTTGGCCTATGAATATCTGCATCTACATCCTTCCCCCTTGGTTGTCTATGAAGCGAAAGTACATTTGTTGTTTGTACTTATCCAAGGCCTGAAGCAACTCGGGAACAATATTGATGTGTACCTAGCACCATTGGTAGAAGATCTGAAAATACTGTGAGTTCCTAGGGTACAGGTATGGGATGTGTACAGACGAGAGAACATCACTTTGCACTGCCTGTTGTTCTGCACCATAAATGATTATCCTACCCTTACTAACCTGTCAGACTAGAGCACAAAAGGAGCCAAAGCTTGTACTCATTGCTTAGCTGATACTGCGAGTGTGTGGCTGAATCACTCGTACAAAATTGTGTACATGCGTCACCGTAGGTTTCTTCGAAGGAATCACCCATACTGCAAGATGAAGAAACAATTTGACTAAAGGAACGAGGATGGTTTAGCTCCAAGGCCTTTTAGCGGGAGAGATGTACAAGATATGGTTAAGGAGTTAGAGGTCGCGCATGGAAAGAGACGTAAATCGAGGATCCATGAGAAGAGCATATGAAAGAAGTGATCAATATTTTGGGACCTACCTTACTGGGAATACCTGGAAGTTCGCTACTGCATCAATGTCATGCACATAAAAAAATGTATGTGATAGCTTCATTGCTCTCTTATTGAACATTAAGGGCAAAACAAAGGATTGTATCAACACATGGCTTGACTTGGTCGATATAGATATTAGACCTGAGTTAGCATCGAAAGAGACTGATAAAGGCCAAACGTACTACGGACCAGCTTGTTACACTCTATCAAAGGCCGAGATAACTGAACTGTGCCAGTACTTGCATGGTGTGAAAGTTCTATCTGGTTACTCCTCCAATATGAAGAGATTTGTTTCGATGCAAGAATGAAATTAATTGGGGTAAAGTCTCATGATTGTTATGTGTTGATGACACAGATGCTCCCTGTCGCACTTAGGATTATTTTGCTGATCAAGGTCCGAGAGACAATCACAAGGTTGTGTTATATCTTTAACACAATTGCTCAGAAGGTCATCGATCTCGAAGGACTAGCCGTCATTCCCAAAGCCAGCTCTCGCTACCCACCAAACCCTAGCCGTCATTCGCAAACCCAGCGCTTCGCCCTAACCCTAGCCCATTTCCTCCCCCTCATTGGCGGCCTCCTCCCCCTCACCAGCCTGTTCCCCCTCGGCACGGCCTCCTTGTAGGATAAGGATAACCGACTAGAGGGGGGTGAATAGGAGGTACCTAAATTTTCCATTCTAATTTGCAATTGATTAAAATACAAAGCTATAGAAGCAATAATTGCAAATTTACAATTATAATCTCTAGACAACACTAACCTACTGTAGCCATTCAAGTAGAGCAATAAATAATTCTAAGCGCAAGTAATCTACTCAATACACTAGTAATGAAATTTAACACAAGAATAACCGTTTGCCCGATCATACCGACGGCCGGTATGATCGGAGGGGGCCCGGTCATACCGGCCCCTTATATGTCAAATGCGCCCCGTTCTATAGTTTCCACACCGGGTGGACTCCGGTCAAACCGATGGTCAGTAGAGCGGAGGGGGCCCGGTCATACCGACCCCACAGAACCCAGAAAATGCAATAATATGTTTTTGATTTCTATTTTGAATGCATTTTCAAAGAGGTGTTTAATTACATATGAATTGAGCCTTAACACTTTCATTTACCTCAATCGCGTGAGAAAAAGCCCCTCTTAATAGTACGGCGCTATTCTAGCAATCCAATCTTTTTATCCATACACCAAGATCGGTCAAAAAGACTATGAAAGTCCTTAAATTTGATACCTTGGTCATCTTGTCTTTGACGATTGCTTTTCTTTCTCACCAATTTCATGCCTCCATGTTCACTGACATTTGGACTAACCTGTTCTCAAAAGACTCATTTGAAAATGTTAGCCCTTTAACCTCAATTGTCATTAGTTACCAAAACCAAATTAACTTAGGGGCCTAGATGCTTTCAATCTCCCCCTTTTTGGTAGTTGATGACTATCCTCATGTAATGATATGAGACCCCGTTCTTGCAAACAGGAACCTCCATGTGATTGCTGTACTAGTCCCATGATCAGTGGCTAGCACTCACATGTTTACAACATTCATATCACAACCATAGGATATTAAACTGATAAGTATGTATATACAAGCAGAAATAATTATACAGAGTTTAAAATTTACAAAGACTGAACAACGGAAAATAGAGAATTAAGTACATTGCCCACTAACCCACAGGAAACTGACTCGGCAAACCTAGGGAAAATCATCGTCGAACACCCCGTGCCCTGCGTGAAAATACGAATAATCTGGCACTTCGCAGGCTTCGTCCTCTGAGACAGCGCATGCAAGATTAAGTACATTGGTACTCAGCAAGACTTGTAGTGTTTGACAAATGCAAATAATTAATCATGCAGGCTAAACAAAGGCAGGTTATAGGTTATTTTGCGGTTGCATAAACGTTGAAAAGTATGAATATAATAGATTGAAACATCGCATTTTTAAATAGACAATTGAGACATAAAGTGATAAGCAAATATTCAAGTCTTTCAACCCAGTCTACCTAACTGCAAAGGTCCCCGTTGTCTATCCTTTGACACAGAAGCTAGTTGCAAATTGGTTTCCATCCTAAACCCGTTTTCAGAAAATACCAAAAACTCTAACATTGGAATGACTTCACCAAGTGTCCTTGACCGTGGACGCGGCTAATCGATTAGATTTACACTCTGCAGAGGTGTACAACTTTACCCACAAGGAATGATCAACCTATTTTGCCAGGCCAATAACACACTTCCTTTGATGTGTCGGCAAGAAGATCATACAGAGCCGTTACATTATCAAGACGTGGCTTTGAACCAGCCCGGGACGTTTGACCCTCGCCATGAAAACAGAAACACTCACCCAAGTCTTGGATCCATTTTCATCACACCCAACACCACATTTCTGTTCAAGGCAAGGCGTACACCGTTGCATTGGTATGTAGAAACCCCTACAAGCAAACCAAACCGGAATGCCTGTGCTATCTCCCGCCTTCCTTAGATGCAAAATCACATCTAAACAACTTAATAGGCTAAGACCCACCCATACAAGCCCTCGTGGTTGTACGAAATTCATGGATCTATAGCGTCCCATTGCTCGGTCCTTAATCCGACACGGGCGATACTCCACCCTACACTACGTGCAACTCCCTTTGCACCACCGGCTATTGCCAATAATCGCCCGTGTCAAACAATAGTTTTATTTTGGGTTTTAACAAAAGTATCAACAACATTTTCCCAATGAGGATCATACATTTGTTGAAAAGACTAAAAGCATATGACAAGTAGCTTAAGCAGGTATATTATGCTAGCGATTATACCCAAAATGACATTAAGCATGTCTAGTTCAAACTAAGGTTTACAAGGTTCACATGTTCATAAAGATTGAGGTAAACCATAATTTACAGGATTAACTACAGTTCCAACCAAAATTAGCATTTCTAGGGAGAATTATCCGGATGCATAGTACATAGACAAAAACAACATAATGTAGGTAAATTATCAGGCTTGACATGTTCAAGGGGGTGATTACCTTGCAACTCGCTGTCAAGGTCAGGATCTGGATCTGCGACGGAGTCGTCTTCTTCTTCGAGCACGTCAGATTCTACACGTCGATCAACCGGAAACATAGCAAATATTAAATTTCAATAAGGGCAAAAAGAAAACAGACAGTAGACCAAATAAAGATTAGCTGCAGAAAATAGGGGTATAACTTAGGGGTTGGTTTATAGAATTTTAAGACTTTATGATTAAAATAATTTCACGTTCACAAAGTTAATGACTTTTACGATGAACAAACGTGGGTTTTCTTATAGATTATTTATTCTTAAATTACGAGTTCAAGAGGTGAAAATTGTGAATTCTTATATTTGTAACTTCAAATTATAGATGCTAAAATTATCTAAACTAACAAAATTTAAAACATAAGATAAAGAGGTTGACTGCACTAAATTTTATTAAGCTATGATACTAGGTTTGCTCATGGCTTGAAACCATTTAGTCTATATCCTAATTATTTAATTTCCTATGCACATATATATGCATATATATATGTGAGTGCATTTGGCACAAGGGTTACTTCATATTTTTAATGGTAGATCCAAACAAGTCTAATCCTTAGTTATTTTGGCAAGTTCTATTATTCTACAGCCATCCTATTATTCCTGAATTAAATTCTACAGCCATACTATATTAAATATTTAAATTCTTAGTGTATTGAAAGCAAGACTTAAATAGAAAGTAATTCAAACATGCATGAAAATTAAATTTTTTTATATATTTGAGCTCCTGTAAACATGAGGATCCTAGAAAATTTAGTTTCATTAAATTCTAAGTTTGTTTGCAAAATTTTTTATAAAGCATATCTTTAGGCCTTTTATTCAAATTTGAATTTCAAAATTACCCAGAGATGGGTTTCAAAATATTTTTGCATATTCTCAAAATAATTTGATTTTAAATGAATATATAATTTTATTTCACTAATTTTGGAGCTATAATTCAAAAGTTATGGACAAATGAATTAGTTCGGTTTCTAAAATCAACTAAAATCCAGAAATACGTTTTCGAATCTCGAAAACGACTTTCCGCCGCACGCGCGTGGACGCTTTTGAATCGGCCTAGCCCAACTGACAACCCGGGCCCATCCACCAGTGACCGGACGGCGCGACCAGCGACTTACCGTGGTGGCCCACCTGTCAGTGCGTGCGCGTGGTGAGAAAAAAGCGCAAGCACGTGGGCCTGCGTCACAGTGTGACTGCCAAGACGGGCCCACGAGTCAATGGTATACCCACGCGAGGCGACTGACAACTAGGTCCCAATTATCAGCGACACGGGACAGGGTAGCTCGGTTCTTGGCTCGCCGCCGGCGGACTAGCTCCAACGCGGCGGAATGAGTAGCACCACGAGCATCAGTGCGCAAAGGCGCACCTAGGGGTGGTACCCATTCGTCGGGGGATGGCCGGGAAGGTGGTTGCCTCTGCAAGGGTGCGGCGGCGCCATGGCCGAGCAAGAAAAAAAGCTCGTCGCCGGCCATCTTTTCACCGGCAAGCACTCCTATAGTACCAGTGGGTCCTGGGGTTTCTATTTCACCTGTTGGTGTGGTCGGAGAATCACCGAGGGTGGCTACCAACGATCGCCAGCCAGGAAAGAGAAAGGCGGTGACGAAAATGTGCTGCGGTTGAGAACAAGTTAAAATAAGGGATGATTAGTATTCTATAAGATGTGGCGAAGCTCTGGGACAAAGAAATTTCAAGAATTAATGCCTAAATGGCTTGCTTCACCGATTCCCCCTTTTTCTTGCTTCTGCGAGAGAACGGCAAGGAGGAAAAAAGAAACGACGATTGCTGGGTTCAAGCGAAGAGCAAAGGAGTGAAGGGCCTCAGTGCGACATACATGAGGTATTTATAGCCAAGGGAGTCGGTCTCCCCAGTTTTGAACACAACCCTGCGTTGCGGCGGCTCTGGATGGCTCGGCGAAGTGGCGCGAAGTCTCGTGTGCTTCAGGCAGCACGGTATGGCCGGGGTATGGTGCGGGAGACCCGAGTTTCAAAGTGGCAGCATCCAATTGCTTGGGGCGGCGTGATTCGTGCTGAGATGCAGAGGGGAGTCGGCGGCGAAGGAAGACTCGCACGAGGAGAAGAAGAAAGGGGAAACGGAATCCGCGACTGACACATGGGAACAGGGCCCACCGGTCGGCGAGTGAATCCTTTTCCTGTTCCTGGCCAGTGAACGGTTACGGCTCATGGGTTGGCCCACCTGTCAGTGAGTGAAGACGAGACAAAGGATTAGTTTGGCCGGGATAGCTCCATGTGAGCATTAAAACTACTATCAAATCGAGATAGATTTTTCTGAAACTTTTTGACCAACATTTCCTGTAAGTTTTGCATCCTTCAATAGAATTTTTGGGCCAAATATTCTATAATTAATTAATTAAAATTCTGACACTGTGCATCAGCCAGAATTTGCATTTCGGTATTTTATTTATTTAAGGGTGTAAATCATACTAATTATTTTCAAAACTTTTTATACGAGTTCAATTTGGGTTATGGATATCGTTTTAAAAATTTCAAGTCGAAATATTAAGTAAATAGTTTATAAAAATTCTGATTTTAGGATTTCTAGTTTTCAAATGCCTCTGTTCTTGAATTTTTAAAAAACTTTAACGACATGATAAATTTATAAAAATTTTACCAGACGTTTATCCTGTTCTGAGGGTGTGATGGTAATTTTTATAGCTCCAGATAAGTTTATAATATTTTCTAGTAATCTTAACATCTACTGTTTCTAGTCAAAAGAGATGATTAATTATTTTATTTATTTACATTTCAGTACATAGGATTTTTACTAGATGATTTTACCGGTTTACCAGCATGAATAAGGTCTCATGGTAATTTTTCTCATAGTTAATGTTTCCTCTTTACATTCTTACCATTTTCCATTTAATAATTCTATTTGTTGGACTTTTCATACAAAGCATAAATCCAAGGAAAATTCAAATAAAAACCAATAACACTAAGAAAACTCATAAATAATTATATTCGAATCCAAAATATTCATTTTCACTTTATTATGTTTTTTTGGATGTTACAAATAATTAAATTGATTTTTAGATTTTAAGTATGCAATTAGGAGATCAAGTTGTATACTCAAGATCTTTATTTTGACAATATTTTGCCTTTAAAGATGAAAAGTGTGGAAGGCGCAAACTATCATCAAAACAACAATATTTAAGTGAAAACTCCCCCTAAATATGTGCATATGGATGAAGCATTGTTATTTGCTCATTTGAGATTTTTGAGAAATTTTGACGGAGTTTCCCTTTAAATATTGAATCCTAGGTTAACCAAATATAGGCAATGAATATGAGAAAATGAACACGAATAATATGAAATCATAATCAGTTACTAAGATAATCATAAACATCCAGAGGCAATCATGAGACAATAGTAGTTCAACCACAACCAACCAAAAAAGAAAAGATAGAAACAAGGTTCATATAGGTTCATATAAAGTAATAACTTAAGCTAATACTTAATCTTCACTTTGCCACTTCTCCCCCTGTATCATCAAAGACCAAAAAGGAAGTAACTGCGCAATCTCAAGATGACGACGGTGGAGGAGGAGGAGAACGAAAAGCCTCATAGCGACGGAAGGAGATAGGAGCCTGTTGGGAGCGGTACTCGTCGAAGGAAGTGCGAAGCTCGGTAATGGAAGTATCAATGGAGTCCATGCGTCCGCGAACCTCCTCAACAACTTGACGAGTCTGAGATTGATATTCATCGACATGAGCAAAATTGCTCATCATGTCGGAATAGAGACTCGCAAAGCTACTCATCATAGCAAAATGCAACATATCAAAATTCTCATGAGCTAGTCCAGAATATAGCTGCGATGAATGAGTTTGAGTCTCTTCTTCTCCTACATCCGATGGCTGAAACGGTTGAGAAGACTGACCACTCTAACTCTGAGGTCCTGCCTCTCGTGGCTTATAAGGCTTGTGAACTCCTCCACATCCATCACGAAAACCCACCACCCTTTTTATGATCATCATGATATAGGGGGCGAAGTATATTCTTTTTCCTCGATCACACGCAGAAGAGTGCACCTCACAAAGAATAAAATCCACGACATCAAATCTTTCTTTCTTCATGATTTTACTCATAATATTTCATGCATAGCCTCTAATTTCATCGAAATTACCACTTTTAGGATGAATGGTAACTCGCACAATCCTATTTATGAGGCTAGATGTGGGGAGGAGATGAGTCATCTTACTAGGCCTCTTAACACGAGCAGCTGGGTTATAAAAATTGTATTGTTCTGGAAGAGGTAGAACTGAATCACTCTGTATCCTATGCTGACCACTGTGAAAGGACCCCAGAGCTTGCTCAATTTCTTCCTTTGAGGCGGAGTACACTGCAGTATCCGTCATCCAAGTGATCTCATCAAATGAATTAGAAACATGAAGAGTTTCATAGAATTGACGGATCACGTCTTCATTATAGTCACATCTCATACTGACAAAATGTGCAAGATCTGCTCCATGAAAAAGCTCAGGCACTCCAACAAACAAAGGAATATTTCTTATGTGCTCCCAAATAACCCATTTATGATCTGCAAAGTCTTTATTTAGATAGATCTCATGATATACCTTTTGTTGGAAGATGGTTCTGAATTTATCCAAGGTAGCAGTGCGATGGAGCAAATATTGGTTAGCTTGACGAAATGATGCATATTTCTCCCCTTTTATCTTCCTTAGATCCATGGTTGGCTAAAAATCATCGAAGTCCTCTTCTTCTGACTCTTCATTTTCACTGTCATCAAAATCCACATCCATTTCATCATCACTTTCACTTGATTCTAACACAGCTTTCTTTCCCTTCCCCCTTTTTGAGCTCCCACTAAGTTCTGCTTGTATTTTCCTTCAGATCTCTCGCCTTAGCAGCTCAAGATTGAGAGTCATCACTCTCACTATCATGAGCCACAGGAACACCCCTACCTCGAGTTGATTTTCGAATTACTCCGCCACCACGAGGAGGCAAATTCTTAGTCCGTGGCATGATGACTGAGATAACAACGAATAGATAGAGTGAAATCAAGGAATAATAGCCCTAGAGTCGGATCATAATGCATTTGTGGCATAAAAATGCAAAAATGAGATTTTAGGATTGTCACCCCGGTCATACCGCCCAAGGATCCGGTAGCAGCGGCCATGGGTGGTGCTACCGCCCAACGGTTCGGTATGACCGGCCGCACGGTTGCTTTTATCCCAATTTCACAATTTTTGACTTTTGAGTAGATCGATCCATTGAATAGCACATAGACACATTAGATTTTATCCCCCAAAGAAGATCACAAATACAATTCTTCACCTAAAGAAACCAAGCCAACACTCTTAGCAATCAAAAGGAAGCGCAAGAATCCAATTTCCCGAAAATCAGCCTTTGGCTGGCACTACTGCCCATTTAGGGGCGGTATTGCCGGCTTTACTGTAGCTACAGTAAAAAATAGGCATATGAACAGTGCTTTCAGCACGGGATCAAAAAAGACAATTGATGTATCTTTTGATTCGTTGATCCAAACTCAATGAAACTTGGTAGATGTGATCCTTAGGATGTCAGGAACTTATTTCAACCTTTAATCACAAGGATTGACATCAAAATTCTGACCTTTTTTCCTGGGAAGGAAGAACACACCAAGTTTTGAGTAAATCCAACAAACTTGATTCAAGACTTGCTCGTGGTGTTTTGATGATCAAGAAGATGTTGGATAGGCTCCCACATGTCACAGCAAGCAAGAGATCAAATCAAAACACAAGGAATCGCGAGTTATAAAATCAAGCATTCAAGAACACAAAATTCAACTTGTTGCATGAAGAACGCACGGATTGACTATATGATTGAAGATATAAAACCAAGAGAAGAATCATTCATCAAACATCAACCTCAGCAAAGATTTGTAAGCATGTAGAAGGAGAGGAGGCAAATCCAAATTGCGTAAATGTAAATTGCAAGAAAGTAAATGCGGAATTTAAATGTGTAAAGGAAAGAAATGATTTGAGGAAACATTTTCATTTCTGGAAGGAGAGGTTTACAAAGCCTCACAAACAAGTGGGCAAAGCTCAAAGGAGCACAAAACCATCAAAACCTTCAAGTAAGGGAGGGCTACCCCTACCCCTCTATTTATACTATCTTTGAGCAACCTACCACCCTTGGATGAGCTTCTAAACCCTAGAGCACTCATCAAGGGCTAGGATTAACCCACTCAACCAGCCATGCAAGGGTTCACCCAATACCCACAACACATAATGGGTTTTCTTGCATGGTTTTCAAAGCACACTAACTAGACCCGCTAACCTATCAACTAGACCAAGATCCAATGGCCCTCATTGATCCATGCAACGTCTAGCTAGCATCTCAACCTCCTTGTCTTCACGGCTTGCCACGACTCCGTCTCCGATCATCTTCCGGCGATCCCCGACCGTTTGGACCTCCGACGCTCCTCGCCTAGTCCCGGTCATCCTTCGCCTCACCATGATTTAGCATCGTCGACCTGCAACCATGAAAAACAAGGAAACACATCACATAGCAATGTCCAAATTGATATGCAATTAAATCATCCAAAATCTCATTTCAATTTCGCTTAAGGTCAGCACTACCATCCCCTAGGATCGGTACTACCGCTCCCACATGGTTGGTAGTGCCTCTCGCCTAAAACCCCAGTGAATACACCTCATCGAAAATAACTACGGACCCACGGCGATCGCCGCTCGACCGACAAGCGATCGCCTCCTTATGGCGCGATCGCCATTGGCCGGCACTACCACGTCCACATGACCGGTAGTGTCGCCCTTGGCAGAAACAACTCAAATTGATACATTTTGACAATCCAATTCAAATCACACTCATAGCCAAGCAATCCTAGCTCAAACACAGTCAATAACTCATCACCAACAAGGTAGACCTCCACATGGTCTTTCACAACTTCAACGATGGATAAAGCTACGGAATTTCGTTTCTTGGAGAACCAAGAAACGAGGGATCTACCTAGAAATTGACAACTTCCCGATGTGCTTTTTCTATCCACTTTACAACCCGCATAATCCGAATTTGAATATCCAACTAAATCAAATTTAGCACCCTTAGGATACTATAACCCTATATTTGAGGAATGCTTTAAATATCTTAAAATATTCTTGATGGCTACTAAATGACATTCTTTAGGTGAAGCTTGAAAACGAGCACACATGCAAACACTAAACATTATATCGGGCCTAGATGCGGTGAGATAAAGTAAACTACCAATCATAGAACGATAAAGCTTTAAATCTACCGGTTTACCTCCCTCATTTAGATCAAGTTGCCCGTTAAAAGCCATTGGAGTCTTGATAGGTTTTGCGTCTTCCATGCCAAACCTCTTGAGCAAATCTTTCACATACTTATTTTGACTCACAAAAGTCCCATTTTTGAGTTGCTTGATTTGAAATACAAGGAAGAAGCTCAATTCTTCAATCATTGACATTTGAAATTGTTGGTGATATGCCCTTGAGGCGATCAAAGAGATGATTGTATAACGCTTTATGTTTATGGAACAATATAATTGTTTGTCCTTTGAATAAATATCGATTGGATTAATCAACAAGTAAGTGACTTGTTCGTGCAACTTTTTCCATATATTGATATTATTCAAGTTATCCCTGATCGGTTATAATAATATAGGACGATTATGTTTCATAGATCAGCACATGTATTGATTGATGACCATGTTTCACGGGTCATAGAGATATGGAGATATCTAATCAATAATGTGGACACATGTTAGAGAACATGCGTTGGATAGACCCATATGAGACACTGCGAGAATTGTTATATATATTCTTATGTGTCATCAATTGGTCTCATGCATAGTGTATGTATATTCCTTAGACCTGAGATCGTCATTGGTTTCCTAGATGTGTAATAGTTTACTTAGGAGCTACCAAACGCTACTCTTTAACCAGGTAGTTATAAAGGAAGCTTTCGGGTTTACTATGAAACATGTTGAGGTACATGAATGATTAAGATGGAATTTGCTCCTCCTATATAACGGAGAGATATCTCTGGGACCCTCGAGGTAGATGGATTAAGTAAGTGCATGGCTATGCCGGATGTGATTGAGAGTCGATCCAAATAAATTATTCCACTACGGTATGAGTGAAGAGATCGAGCTGTCATAGGATGACACGACTCTCGCCTTGAGCTTGATCTGATATCGTGAAGCGAAGGGAACATGACATTATCACATTATAGTAGGTTTGTCCAATGCTTTATGGATATTTGGGAATCGATATGTACTGCTAGGTATCGCTATCGATTATCGATCGAAAAGGTGTTTCCGAGTCTTATCCAAATATACATGAACCTACAGGGTCACACACTTAAGGGGTTGGAATACAGTGGTATGGATTGGATCCGTCACTAATGGGCCAAGTGGGCCTTGTCCTTCAGTTGGGCCCTAATGTAGGGTTCCACCGCAGGAGAGGGGACAGCTATATAAAGGGAGTTCGTGGTCGCAATTGGGTACGTGAGAGGGCGTAGCCACCGAAACCCTAGCCGTCTCTACTTGAGCCTTCCCGTGCGCGCTGGTGCTGGCACACTGACGCACGGTGTTCTTTTCCCGAACGTGTGGACGCCAGTAGAGGTGTTGCTACAACTGCGACACTGATCAGGACGATCGACCACCGCGCGAGAAGGATCGGCCACCGCACGATGAAGATCGACCACTGCAACTGGACGCGCACTTCGTTGATTCGGGTTGCATCAACTTCCTTCTGTTGTATTGTGCGTCTAGTGGTAACGATCCATAATCATTTACTTGCGTGGCTTTCTAGTTTACGAGGTAAAAATTTTAATTGTGTGCTAGTGTAGCCTACCTATATCCCTTCACAAATTCCCTAGACATCATATCACCAAATTCTTTGTAAAAATCTTCGTTAGTAGAACCAAAAATAATATCATCAACATAAATTTGACATACAAAAAATTCTCCATCAATTATTTTAGTAAAGAGTGTTGTATCAACCTTCCCAATTTTGAAACATTTTGATATGAGAAAATCTCTAAGCAGCTCATACCATGCTCTAAGAGCTTGTTTGAGACCGTATAGCGCCTTAGAGAGTTTGTACACATGATTTGGATGTTTAGAGTTTTCAAAACCAGGAGGTTGTTCTACAAATACCAATTTGGATATTTATCCATTTAAGAATGCAATCTTTACATCCATTTGAAATAGTTTGATATCAAAGCAAGATGCAAAGGCAAGTAGAATTCTAACAGCTTCTAATCTAGCTACGGGTGCAAAGGTTTCACCAAAATCCAATCCTTCGATTTGTGTGAAGCCTTGCACCACTAATCTTGCCTTATTTCTTACCACAATACCATTCTCATCTTGTTTGTTTCGAAATACCCATTTAGTGCCAATAACGTTGTGATCCTTAGGTCTTTTGACTAGCATCCATACATCATTACGAGCAAAGTTGTTGAGCTCTTCATGCATTGATTTCATCCAATCCGGGTCATCTAGAGCTTCATCTATATGAGTAGGTTCAAAAGAAGACACAAAAGAGTAATGTTCACAAAAAGAAGCAACACGAGATCAAGTTTGAACATCCTTACTAACGTCATCCAATATTTGATCTATTGGATGATCTTTGGAGAGTCCATGATGAATTCTTTGTGATAGAGTTTGAGCTTGTTGATCAATCTCCTTCTCATCCACATCTATAGATTGAACTTGACTTGACGTTGTGGAAGTAGAGGGTTCAACTTGAGTGGATGAAGGTTGATCATCTTTATCCTCCTTTGGTTTGATGTCTCCAAGCATCATGTTCTTCATTGCTTTTCTTAGCCCTTCATCACCTACATCATCCGAATTTTCTTGCTCTTCTTGAGATCCATTAGTTTCATCAAATTCAACATTGCAAGTTTCTTCAACTAAACTTTTATCTTTGTTAAAAACGTGAAATGCTTTACTATTCGAGGAATAGCCAAGCAAGAAACCTTCATTACAATGACTTTGAATTTTGAAAGTCGAACTCCCTTTTTCAAAATATAGCATTTGCAACCGAAAACTCAAAAATAAGAAATGTTCGGTCTTCTTCCAATGAGTAGCTCATAGGAAGTCTTTTTCAAAAGACGATGCAAATAAAGTGTATTTGTTGCATGGCAAGCGGTATTAATGGCTTCCGCCTAAAAACTATCGGAAGTACCATACTCATCAAGGATAGTTGTTTCCATTTCGATTAGTGTTCGATTTTTCCGTTCTACAACTCCATTTTGCTCCAGAGTGTAGGTGGCAGAAAGCTCGTGTTTTATTCCAAGTTCATCACAATAATCTTCAATTCTTGTGTTTTTAAACTCGGAACCATTGTCACTACGAATTTTCTTGATTTTGAAATCAAATTCATTTTGAGCCCTTTTTGCAAAACTTTTGAAAATACCGGAGGTTTCGGATTTATCATCTAGAAAGAAAACCCATGTATACCTTGAATAATCATCAACAATAACTAAACAATAAGAGTTACCTCCGATGCTCTTGTAGGTTGTTCGGCCAAACAAATCCATATGTAAGAGCTCTAATGGTCTAGATGTGGACATGATACTCTTTGAAGGATGAGAACTAGCTACTTGCTTGTCAGCTTGACATGCACTACAAAGTCTATCTTTCTCAAACTTCACATCCTTCAAGCCCACGACTAAATCATTTTTAAAAAGTTTTTTGAGTTGAATCATCCCAACATGAGCTAGTCTTCTATGCCATAACCATCCTAAGGATGTTTTTGCAATCAAACATGTTTGAAGACATGACTCAATAGAGGTGCAATCAACTAAATACAAATTTCCAAATCTAAAGAATTATCATTTTCTTTAGAGATTACTACTCCATTATTAGAAAACATGCAAGTAAGATCAAGATCACAAATTTGGGCTACGGATAGCAAGTTAAAATTCAAAGTTTCAACCAAGGAGACATTTGAAATAGAAAGGTCATTTGAGAGAGCAATTTTACCCAATCCTAATACCTTTCCTTTACTATTGTCTCCAAAAGTGATCTTGTCATGTTGCCTATTTCCCGATTAAAATGTGGTGAACATTTTCCTATCACCGGTCATGTGTTGAGTGCATTCACTATCCAACACCCAATGTCGTCCGCCGGTCTTATAGTTCACCTACAAAGAAGATCAAACCTTTTTAGGTACCCAAATTTGTTTGGGTCCTTGGAGGTTAGTAACCAAGGCTTTGGGCACCCAAATGGCATTCTTTCTACGGCCAAGTATAGGAGTGCCAACAAACTTAGCAATAATTTTACCAAAGCTATCTTTCTTAAGCACATAGCATGAATCATAAACATTATTCTTAGGTGCGTTGCCTAAGCGACAATCATTTACTAAATATCCTACATCATGACATTTATAACAAAGCTTCCCATTTGATTTAACGAACCGAGGAGCTTTGTTACTCATTTTCTTGCCCTTCTTAGGAATGTACCCAAGACCTTCTTTGTTGTAAGAACATCTTTGACTATTTAGAATTTTGTTTAGAGTGTCCTTACCCTTGAAGCATCTATCTAAACTTTTTCTAAGCTTATCTACTTGCACTTTAAGTTCATTATTTTCTACCATTAAATTTACAAGGCAAGAATTTAAGCTAGCACATGAAGTTGAAGGCATATCAAGCAAATCATCACAAGAAGTAGATATGCTAGTTTTTGATATACACCATGAATCAATTTCTACGCTAGGCGTATCATTCATAACATTGCAACTAATGCCAACATCATTTTGAGGCTTTAAGTGTCTCTCGGCAAGAAGAGCCTCATGAGCTTCCTTTAGCTCCTCATAAGAACCTTTAAGAGAAAGATATTCTTTTCTCAAATCTTTATGTTTAGACTTTTCTTTACCGAGATACTCATTTAAGTCCTCAAGCATGTCCATGATCTCATCATAAGAGGGTTCATCATCGTCAACTGATTTTACCTTAAAATCTCCTTTTGCCATAAAACACAAGGGAGTGACGAATGATGAGGAGGCCTCCATGATAGCGATGCCGGCAAAACCCTTCTTCTTTGAAGGTGTATCGTCCTCGGAAGAGTCGAAATTCGAATATTCTTCTTCGGAATTCTACTCCCAATGTGAGCCTCGCCTTTTCCATCCTTATTAAGCTTCTTGAAGAGCTTCTTCTTTCTATGAAAGAACTTCTTCTTAGGCGACTTGTTCTTGTCGTCCTTCTTCTTTAGACAATGAGAAGCAATGTATCCCTTCTCATCACACTCATAGCATCGGATATTTGTATATCGATTGGTGCTTGAGTATTGTCCCTTCTTGAATTTTTGAGGAGCGCTTGTGCTTGAGCGCCTCTTCATGAACCTCCTCATTCTTCTTACAAGGAGGGCCATTTCCTCCTCGGTGTCTTCATCATCATCGGAGTCATCAAGCGCCTCATCGCTTGACTCCGCCTTTGCCTTGAAATCAATATTCTTTTTCTTCGAAGAGCTTTGTTCCAAAAGCTCTTCCTTGTCCTTCTTGTAAATCCCATTTGTAATGAGGTTTTCAAGAAGTCCCGTTGGCGTCATTCTTGGCAATTTCAGAGAGTTGAGAAATAACGTCACCAAAGTCTCATATTTATCCGGAAGAACCCTAAGCATCTTACGAACAACATCGAAATCGGTTAGTGATGCCCCAAGGCCCTTGAGCTCATTTACTATGTTGTTCAACCGTGAATACATTTCATTTATGTTTTCATGGGGCAACATAATAAAATTCTGAGAGGGTTGTCCAAATCTCATGAGCTGTTTCAAGGTTACTCACTCGATTGAACTCATCCGCGTTCAAAGCACCAAAGAGAGCGTTCATAGCTTGAGCGTTGAGATGAGTGTTTCGCTCTTCTTGTTCTATTGTGAGTGTGAGTTTTACTCCCGGAGCGAAACCCTCAACTACAATTCTCCATATACTAGGGCTCATGGCCTTTAGGTAAATGGTCATGCGAATTTTCCAATATGCATAATTTGAACAATCGAAAAATGGAGCATTGCCTATTGACACCCCATCGCTAGCCATCCTTACTCTCTAAGCGGTAAAGCCCTAAAAGAGAGTCCATGCTCTGATACCACTTGTAGGATCAAGGATAACTGACTAGAGGGGGGTGAATAGGAGGTTTCTAAATTCTTTATTCTAATTTGCAATTGATTAAAATACTAAGCTATAGAAGCAATAATTGCAAATTTAAAATTATAATCTCTAGGGAACACTAACCTACTCTAGCAATTCAAGTAGAGCAATAAATAATTCTAAGCGCAAGTAATCTACTCAATACACTAGTAATGAAATTTAGCACAGGAATAACAAAGGCAAAACACAAGAGATAGAGAGGCAAGAATTTTATCCCGTGGTCTCGCAGACTTGCCGACCTCCCCTACTCCATGTTGAGGTGACTTGAACACTTTCAAGCCAGCTCCACCCGCTTGAGCCTTCCTCGATCACTAGTGGTAGCTCTTCACTGCTCCAGTTAGGCGAGCTCCTTGCCTTCACAAACGATCGGGCCTTCTCACAAGCTTCTTTGAGAAGATCACCGATGCCACACACCTCCAAACCGTCTAGGAGGCGGCAACCTCCAAGAGTAATAGGTGATGACGCTTGCTCGAGGTTGAATTGAGTGTTAAAGGCTCAACACTAAATGCACCACTCAATTTTACTCTTAACTCTCTCAATTTTGCTCTTAACTATCTCAAAATATGAATTGAATGCACACAAGAGTATTGGAGACTAGTTAGAGCTCAAATATCATCAATGAGAGTCAAGACATGCTCTAGAATGCAGGTGAGGGGTATTTATAACCCCCACCAACCAAATATGGCCGTTGGCCAAAATCCTCCTGAGGGGCTGGCCATACCGCCCTTCGGCTAGTATGACCGCCCCTCAGTAGCAACGGTCGCTACAGTGCAATAAATGCGTTGTCAGTGACCGTTACCCACATGGCCGGTATGACCGGAGAGGGCCTGGTCATACAGCTCACCGGTATGACCGGAGGGCCTCCGGTCACACCGCCCACACAAGTGCAGTCTGCACCCTCTTCTGTAAAAAACGCACCGCTCCTTTGCCCGATCATACCGACGGCCGGTATGACCGGAGGGGGCCCGGTCATACCGGCCCCTTATATGTCAAATGCGCCCCGTTCTGTAGTTTCCACACCGGGTGGACTCCGGTCATACCGGCCCCACAGAACCCAGAAAATGCAAGAATATGTTTTTGATTTTTATTTTGAATGCATTTTCAAAGAGGTGTTTAATTACATTTGAATTGAGCCTTAACACTTTCATTTTACTCAATCGCGCGACAAAAAGCCCCTCTTAATAGTACGGCGCTATTCTAGTAATCCGATCTTTTTCTCCAAATACCGAGATCGGTCAAAAAGACTATGAAAGTCCTTAAATTTGATACCTTGGTCATCTTGTCTTTGACAATTGCTTTTCTTTCTCACCAATTTCATGCCTCCATGTTCACTGGCATTTGGACTATAACCTATTCTCAAAAGACTCATTTGAAAATGTTAGTCATTTAACCTCAATTGTCATTAATTACCAAAACCAAATTAAATTAGGGGCCTAGATGCTTTCACTCCTCCCCCTCGCAGGTAAAGCACTAATCTATAGGTAAGATTATGATTTTTGTAATTGTGTTTTTCACTCACATTCATGCTATCTAGTTCTCCAAATTGTGTTAGATTCTTTGTTGCAATTGATATGCTAAAGATCTACTGTACAAGAAATTCTATCCAGTTGTGTTAGAGCCCCATCATTTTTTTAATTTCTCATGGAGCTAGGATCTTTTAGGGTTGTTTGCTCTATGTTTGTGAGACCTTGGATTCTTTAGTTTTGGTTATTATTTTACTATATACTGTGTTCTATTGTGTACCCAAAAAATCAGGTTCGCAAACCCCACCTTCGATGTTCTGTGATCTTAAATCTCAAACCCAATAGACCGTGGATTAGATAACTATGTCTTAAAACCATCTCAGTACTAATACACAAACTGTACACATAATAACACAACTCTATGCATACTATATACATAGGCTATTTTTTATTTAATACAAAGGAGATGACCTAATCACACATAGGAAACATGATTTAAGCTTGATCTGGTGGCATGACTAACTAGAGGAATGTCGTATTGCGGTATTCTACGTTTGGTTCTTTGTCCTTGTAGTAAATGAACTTTTTCCCATTCCAGTTAACTATCTTGCAACTTGGATTGCATTATGGTGCTCCTATTACAGTACATATTGATTAAGGGTGTTTCGGCCAATAATTTATCAAAAAAAATTAGCTCCAATATGGTTGTGACCTAACAAATGCCCTTCATGCAAACAGACTTTTAGATTTTGTGCATGGAACAAAATGGGCATAGATTACAAGTTGCAGTAGACATGAAGTACCATGGGACGTTTGCAAAAGTCTATATTCTAAGAAAATACAACAAGGACACAAATTTAATAACTCATATACAACCTAGATGTGATTTTTATTTGTGCTACCAACTAAATCCATATTTTGGCAAGTGCCATCATTTTCTGACTAACTAGTGCTGTGTCAAAAAAAATCCTAGTTTTATTTTAAATGTCACTATCAACCTAATCTTTGAGAACAAATTTTAAGAGTGTCCCTCCACAATCTTCATGTATTAGAGGAGTGTTTCAATGCTCTCCCACCAGAACATAGCACCAGTAAAGTTTTTATTGACCATGTTTTTTCCTGTGATGCTTTATATATGTTAATCAGCCTTTCTCCTCAACAGCTCATTGCTTCTTTTATATTAGAATTTCCTTTGAATATCTCAGTTGGTTCTTGTTAATAACAATGAACTGCTATTCAGGTAACTATGACTTAATAAACCATCTTAGTACTAGTATACTCAAACGATACACACAACTATAGATGTGCATGGTGATAAATGTCAAGTATCGAAATTGTTGGATATAGCTTATAGTCAAAATGGGTGAATGGTTTTTTAAAAAAAATGGGTGACTGCTGTGTAATTTGCAAAGTGGTTGTTGTATAACTCAAATTTTGCCTCGTACCGAGGTTTCCCAGTGTGTACTATTCCCTACATCATTGGCTGTTATATCCTCTTTGTTTTGATCTGCTGTGACAATGTGATCATCATATACATGCATAAATGATGTTTTGTGATCCAAGGGGTTTAGACTTTAGCACTTAGCACATGCTATTAGCACTTAGCAGCATGGTCACGAACTAGTCTCCATGATATTTAACATTGCAGAGCCCCCTTGAAATACATGCATAAATGTTGTTTGCTCTATGTTTGTGAGACCTTGGACAATTTTCTATTTTTATATGCTAATTTATGCATGTATTTTATCTTACCAAGTTTTTATCTATCAAAATATCCATCATGATCAGTCAAACCTAAGCCAGCAACTACAATAAATGAGCCAGCTATGGTGAACTGCCCCGACAAGACAGTAATCTCCAACACCCATCGGGGAGGACCAACACACAAGGATTCACCTCCTATCACCAGAATCACATGCTACAGCTGCCATTGGATTGGACATTTCACCAGGAATTGCCCCCAGAAGCAGCAAAATGCAAGCTCAGGCATGAATAACTCTAAAACCTCTAGCGTAAATGCTAACAATGCAAAAAGAAGGCCACAGAACTTTCTAAAGCGACGCCTAAACAACGTCATACAATAGGACATGCAGCAGGTTACGTGTGAGGATTAAAGTTGAATGATTTGTAAACCTACCTTGTTGCTAACCTATCCAAATCTCGGGGACGAGATTCCTTTTAAAGGGGATACTTTGCAACATTATAGAATTTAGTCTTTAAAAATAAAGGTAAAAACATTATTTAAAATTTAAAATAATATTTTATTGGCTTTGGTGAATTTCCAGATAATAACTCAATTTTTTCGATTTTCTAATAATTATTTATTATTCCTAAGATTTTATCTGAATTTTCTAGATTTTAAAAACATTTTTCCTATTTATAGAAATTAAAGAGTAATTTATGTGAAAAAAATAAAAACCAACTTTAAGTTAGAAATAATTTTATTAAGTTTAAAATGCTACAGGTAATTCCTGTGAACTTTTTCTAAATTTTTAAACTCTATTCAGTATTTTATAAAATCCTTATTGCATTTTTACAATTATTTAAATTTAGAAATCAATTAAAATCCAAATTCTTTCTCAGGCTGAAGCCCAATTCCTCTAGCCCATTCCTTTTCTTCTCGGCCTAGCTCGGCCTATTTCTTCTTTCTTTATTTTTTCGGGGCCTCCTTCCTACCCCAGCCACTAGCCTTTCTCCCTCTCCTCCCTTGCCTAGCCCACCCGCTGCCCTCTCCTTCTTTCTCCCATAAACCTGAATTTAGGATTTTTGAGAATTTTAGCCTAACAAAAAATTTTATTGAAATAAAATTATTCCTTGGTATTTGTGTGCCATAAAATAATATGAAAATAATATTGTTCAAAGTAAAATGAAAATGTGATTTAGACTGGGCGAGAACGGTTGTCAGGAGGCTTTGCCATGGTTCTAGGTTCGTGATAAGCTCGCCTAGTCAATTAAGGACAAGTTTGTGAGAAATGATTGTAAAGCCTATCCGTACTACCACAAATCTAGTATAAGACAGACCTAACTATCTAATTTGCAATATTCCAATGTCGGTGGTGCCATTCGGTTGTTGAGTGGTACAAGAGGGGGCTTCGGACTAGGCTCTCTAACACTATCAGCGTTGGAACCTTAGCGGGCATGATTGCTTTAAAATGGCGCTTTGTAAAGGTCTTGTCATGATATCTCTACTGCATACCAATAGAAGTATGTTAATTGTATGTTAACAACAGATGATCATGTCTTGTAGGTAAAGTTATACAACCTCTGCAGAGTGTAAAACTAATCAATTAGCCGAGTCCGGGGTCATGGGCATGCAGAGCAAATCTTTTCACATATTAGACTTTGGATTTCAAAATAATTTCAAAACAATGATTTGTAGATGGAGGGGTTCCATCTAGAAAAATTGTGATGAAACTCCGTGTTGGATCCCGTGTTAAAATTTTGATTAAAACTAAGTTTTTCTACATCAATTATGCAATGGAAATTACTTATTGTACTTCAAATATTGATTTATGCTCAAAATAATCCTATTGTGCCTTCTTTTGTTATCTGTGCATTAATACTGCATCTTATGTGTGACTTGCGAGTACTTTATGTACACAACTTGCATTATCTTCTATTTTTAGAGCACTTCTTCACTAGTGAGGATCTTGATGATTAGGACGCTATCCTAGTCGATTGTTTGTGATAGATTTTATGGGCCCTACTACTTTTTTTGCTTTTTGCTTCTATATTTTTAAGTTGGTTTGCGAGCCATTTATAATGTAGAACTCTGATAATTAAATGAATAAAATTTCATATGATATGTTGTGGTATCAGCTTTATTTACTATGTATGCATGCTTATCCTAAATTAGCACAATATACACAGAGAATCCTAAGGCGTTACTCCCAGGTTTGATAATCAAAATCAAGGCTAGATTAATCATATTTGTGATAAGGTCGGTATAGTGTCAGGTGGTACAAAATTAAGATCGATGTCGACAATGTGGAATAATTACAGAAATTTTACGGTGGGGAAATTTCAGTATGTGATAATGTGTGGTGAATGATGTCTTTTTTCAACAAGAGTTAATCGTTTCTCTTGAAGGGGACAAACCAGAAAAGACGTCCACTAAAGATTGGATGGTGATGGAGCGGGTGGCTGTCACTAGAATCTATCTATGCCTCTCCGATAAGGTAAAATACTCGGTAATCAGGGAGAAATCATCGAAGAAATTTGGAAGGACATAGAATAATTGTATATGACAGTCTCTAACAAACCAATGGAAGCCGAAATGACAATTGTACAGGTTGTGCATAGAGAAAGGTGCATGGTTCGTTGACCATCTCAATATCTTCAACAAGCTTATCACATAGCTTATTAGTGTGGATGAGAAAATTGAGGAGAACGACAAGATCATCATACTGGTATCATCTCTACACCATCTTAGGAGCAATTGGTGATGAATATTTTCATCAAAAAAGCACTCTCAACTTTAACGGGGCAGTTGTATATCTATTGGAGATGGAGTCCTTGAAAAATTCATCGTAATTTTTATCCTTTGGTGATCAACCATTGACTGCAGTAGGTGTTGGAGGTAAAAGCAATAGTAACAGGAAGAAGAAGGGCAATAGTGTGCTGCACATGTGTATGTTGTCTATGTAGCGAGGAAGGTCATATGATAAAGGGTTGTCTGAGTTTGAAGCAAATGAAGGGTGCATGTAGATGTACTTGTCATCAGTAAATCAGGTACTTCTGATAGATGGATATTAAATATAGGTTGTTGTTTACATATATGCTCGGCGAGGGAGATGTTTGACGAATGATCTCTACGTCCAACGTATGAACTATTCACATGGCTGATTGCAAGAAGTATGCAATTACTGAGGTAGGAACAATTACATTGGAGATGTATGATGGAACACATCGCATGTTAACGGGAGTTCCGATATGTTCCAGTATAAAGAAGAATCTAATATCTATGAGGTCGCTTGAACTCGAATGTTGGGGTATCATTTTAAGGTAGTCACATGAGTTATTTGCAATGGGCAGATAATCATAAAAAGTATCTGGAGCAATAGAGGATATCAATTGATGGTTAAACCTAAAGGAAGAACAATCAATGGAGGTCTGAAAAAAGACCGGATCTAAAGAAGGAAACCGTCTTGTCAATGGTAGGTACTCAAATCTTAACTACCATTATGTGCAAAACTACAAAGAGGGTTGTAAAATCTAGCAAACGCAAGAACGAGGGTGTGAGCTATTGGAAGGAGAAAAACGTGGCGAGACAAACCATATGGTACCGACGAGTAGGTGGAGATCAGAGGCGATACAAACCTATGGCATGGAAGACTATAGACATAGGAGGTGTGGTTAACCAAACTACACAAAAAAAATATCTCTCAAGTGGAGGGCTCGAGTGGCCAATCCCAAATACCAACACACATATTGCGGTGATGTGCATGAGCTCCTGTGGTAGGGGTACTTCTAGGGATGAGAGGAAAATTAATAAAATGTGAAGCTGACTTGGAGCGACTTCTTAAAGGAGCACGATGAATTTAATAGATAAGAGTCAAGGTGAAGATTATTAAATATGGCAACTCATATCTAGTCTTTTAGAATTTGAAAAGCTGTGCTAGAGGATTAGGATTCCTAATCATAATAGAATATGATTTCTACTTGCTTTGGAGGAGAAATAGGGAGGTTATATAAAACTAGGGGTGGTAAGGAGAATTCAAGCAATCAAAAAGCCACAAACAAACTCATCGAAAGCAAGAGGTGAACAGAGGATTAGATGTTAAGCTATTCATTAGCACTAGATTGTTGTACAAGATAAGGATTCGATGGTCCTAAAAGGTTTGAAAGGTTATGAGAGAGCAACAATCACTTATACTCTTTTGAGATTGTGCTTAAAGAATTTGTCGTGAGCTTTGCTAAATCTTTCTTTCTCGTCGTAGTTGTTTCAATGTCCTTTTTTTTGTTCTATCTACGGGATTCATCTTTTTCTTTTTTAGACCATGCACGCTTGTGTCATATCTCACAAAACTCTGACCTAATCTAAGGACTACAGCGTATAAAGAGTATCAGAGTGCAATAACAATATTTATGAGATGCTGAGTTGTACGTATATGATGATCCTTCAGGACATCCAGGAAAGGCGAAAATCCTTTGAAAGTGTGGAATTTGTACACGAAATTAGGGAATCGAATAATTGGACGCTCATAGTTTAGCTAAATTTGCTTGTACTCTTGGAGAAGACCAGCATGTTTGGTTTACTTCTCCCCCTGTAATGCTGGATGTAACTCTGTATATTGAGAATGAATGTAACTGTATTTGTACACGCACGCATGCTAGCTAGCTCCCTTGGCTTCAAACACTCGATCACTAACTCCATCGACCGTTCGATCGCCCTGACATCCGTCGAGACGTCTGCGCTGCTGCTTGCTGGCCATCAGTGCCTCAATTAAGTCGATATATCAATCCCGGCGGGGTTTCAAAAATCGTTTTTAAAAGAATTGCTCAAAATTCGAAATTCAAGAATTGAGAAAAATCGATCGAAAATCGTTAGAAACCGAAGGGTTAAGAAATCAAACATTTTGGAACAAAATTTTAAAAAAATTGAAAACCGTCGGTTTTCACCGAAAACCAACCGACCAATTGAATGTTTCTTAAAAATGGTTTTTGAGCTGTTTTCAACGATTTTTATGCGGTTTACGTCGAATGAATTTTTTCAAATTTTTTGAATTATTTTTAATTAGATCGATTTTGAATTTTAAACCGCAACTATAAGACCGAAAACTACGATTTTCGAACATTTATGTCTGTTTTTGAAACCCTGATCCTCGGTTCAACGCCATCAATCGACAGAATTATTGCTCGAGTACGTACGTAGCTCTCGCTGCAGTTGTAACACAATGTTTTGCTTAATGAATACGTATGCATGCCATGATCCGATTGCTATCTAGCTAGCCTTGTCGCATTATATTCCGCTCGATCCCGAACACGTACTAAACGTACGTGCGTCTCTATCGCCACAGCGATGGCCAGGACGTCTTCTCTTATCAGTATGCATCCATCTGTCTTTATTCTTGATGAGCAGCATATATGGGTAGAAAATATATAGATGGACGTCATGCACAAGAATGGAGTACGGACGTGATCGATCGACTAGAAACACTCGTTCTAGGCTTCTAGCTAGCCTCCTCCAAGTATAATCGACGTATTTTTGTTGTGACAGATTAAGAATATATTAAACATAACTAGATTATTTCTAATTATTATCACTAAAACCTAAAGTTTATGTATGTATATATAGAATATAAAGTAAAGCTTGATATTTGTTAAGGACATGAAGAAAACATAATACTAATTTTGCGTTGAAATACGCTCTATATTTATAGATAAAACCACTTAAAAAATACACCCTATAAATTTAGAAGTAACGAATATATGTTTCTCAAGTGAGTGAATAATTGTCACACATGCGAATTAAGAGGCCGTCTAGCATATATGCCAGGGAATACATACGAGTGGGTAGTTAATCCCAGTAAATTAAGGGTTTATTTGGGAGATTTGTAATTTTTCTGAAAAGCTGCTTTCGATTTTCTGGGTTGAAAAGTTGTTTTTTTGACTTTCTAGATTAAAAAACAGTGTAGTTTTTTTATAAGAGTCCGTTTGACAAATAGCTAATTTTTCTCAGTAATAAGCTGCAAAGGCTGATCCAATCCAGCTTTCAGCTTTTGATTTTTGCTAGTTATATATGACTGTTGGTTTATATCAAAAGCCGCACAAAACCTAAGCTATTTGGAGAGACTTACTAACTTTTAAGAAGTTGAAGCTGACATAAACCCCAAACAGAGTCTATGCTAGCACGAATGTTTGAAGCTGACTTAAAACCCCCAAATAGAGCCTATGCTAGCACGAATGTCGATTAGCCTCAGTAAAGATACAGGAATTGTGCTTATCTAGCTTATTGTAACTCTTTTTTTTTAATCTAGTTCCTCCACAAACGTATTTTGCAAAAATAGCCCATTCTCTCACTGCGGAAGGCGTGGCAGATGGCCAGGCCACGACAGCATGAGAGAGGGTGGGAGCGGGCCATGACCTACAGCGGAAGGACATGGCAGAGCTCCTTACACGCCATCCAAAAGCAGCAAGAGGCCTGTTGCAAGCACGCACACGCCCTGCTTGTTGCCCACACCCACGCTTGCCCAAGCGTGTGCGCGCCCGCGCCACCCTCGCCTACCCGAGTGCTACCCAACCGCCCGCATGCCCCACCGCTCGCCCACCGTGTCGTAGCAGGCTTTCATGCTCCTCAAAAGCTGTAGGAGACAGATGTCATCTGCTATATCTTTCACAGTGAAGAATGACATTATTTTTATAAGTACATCCCGGAAGAAAATTGGATTTATAAAGGAAAAAAAGGCTACGGAGCTAGACAGTGATCCAAAGAACAATCTTACCGATCTTTTCAGTGACCACCGTGCGTGTCAGGAAGGAACAAATGCAAGGTGTGGTCAACAGGAACATTGATGGCGAGGTGCGTGCGTACACGCCAGTACACATGTGAAGGCCATTTACTGGGGCTACATCTGAGCTTCTGACCATGCAATCCTTACCCTGTCTCAGTGTACTCTGTATGTACCGCACGAGACAAGAAGCTTACGCTCGCGGCACCACTGAACCGAGTGTAGCAGCATAGCTACAATGAAGGTTTGAAAATTCGGTTTCGAAATAAATTTTGTTTGGGATCACAAAATTTTAGAAATATTTTGGACGAAATTTGAATTTAAAAATTCAAATCTGGTCCATTCAGGAAAAAAAATCCGAAATTCGGCGAAAAAACCCGAAATTTCGAGCGAAATATCCGAAATCTCGGGGTTTTTTTCACCGGCTGAAAAGTGATCTAAACGTTAACGAAAAATTTTGAAATTTGCTTTGGAGGTTCTGACACATTGCTGATGTTCTCACAAAAATTTCAACTGATTATCACATCTAAGGCATTTTTAAAAATTCAAAGAGTGGTACTGTCCTGATAAAACACTGACCAACAAATTTGATCTAAATGGAAAATGGTACAAATCAAGTTATAAACAGTTGAAATTTGTTGCGCATGGTTATCATCCATAACTAATGTTCTCACAAAAATTTTAGCTGATTATCACATGTGAAGAATTTTAAAAAAATTCAGAGAGTGATACTGTCCTAATAGAACACTGACCGACAAGTTTGATCCGAATGGAAAATAGTACAAATCAAGTTAGAAACTGTTGAAATTTGTTTTACATGGTTATGATGTATCTATAATGCTCTCATAAAATTTTCAGATAATGATCAAACTATATGAATTTTTAAAAATTCGAACAGTACTACTGTCCTGTTAAAAGGCTTAACGGCAAACTTGAACAAAATGAAAAATTATGTAAACCACGTTAAAAACTTTTGATCATTTTTGTAGATGGTCCTGATGTAACATTAATGTTTCTTTAAAATTTTTAGATGATGATCATTCTCAAATAATGTTTAAAAATTCAGACAGTTCTACGTCCTAATAAAAGTCTCATGATCAATACATAGATTTGCTTTAACAATAAAAAAATTAAAAATTTTGAAAATTTTACAGAATGGTGATAAGGAAGTTCTTAATATCCCATAAAAATTTTGATTCATGATCACACTCGAGTGAATTTATAAACTTCTTACAAGGCACAGTACCATTTATGTTCTTTTCTTTTTGATTTTTGAAATATAATATAACAAACGAAGTTCAATGCATACATAGATTTGATTGACCAAATAAACAAAGTTGAAATTTTTTGAAAAATTTATATAATGGTATTGAGTCAATTATTAATATCTCACAAAAATTTTAGATCATAATCACACACAAGAAAATTTATAAAATTCTGACAATATAACTGTCCCAATTATGTTCATTCTGTTTTTGATTTTTTAAAGATAACAAATGAAGTTAAATTATTTTTAAATTTTTTATGTATGATCCTAAACTACTAAGGATAGTACCATAAAATTTTTAGCTTATTATCAAGCTTGTACAATTTATAAAAATCTGAGCGTGTTTCTGCTTAAATTTTAAAATGTTTAAAAAATTCATTTTTTTTCAACAAATTTTCATAGGAGATGACTTTCCTAAGGGTTATTGGACCAAATCCGGTCAAATCCAGCCCTAAAAGTTTCAAAACCGGCCAAAAAATCGAAATTTCAGGGGGGTACTGTAGCAATTTCAGATTTTTTTAAAAAAAATTCGGCCGATACTTTAGATTTCGGGGTGATCCGAAATCCGAAATTTCGGGAAATTCGTCGAAATTTGGAACCCTGACTACAAGTAGATTCCTCGGTTCTTGCTTTTGCTCATCTCAGGCAAGCAGAGGGCCATTGCTAACCTGCAATTCTCTGCACCGATCCATTGCTACGAACCTCAAGTGCAGGATCCAATTAATTAAGGGTGTGTTTGGTTACTTGCATGGGTGTTTGAATCGAATGAGTGGATGTAACTGTATCTGTTAGACACGTGTTTGGTTTCCTGTTCATCCAGACCAGGTGGATGCAATTGCATCCACTCATGCAGGATGAACGAAATACAAAAATTGAGCTTCTCTCTAATGCAGGCCCATGAGATGCAGAAACAAGCAACCAAACAACTCAACCTGCATCCACTCATGCAGGCCAAAACTAGCCTGGATGGCTCATAAGGGACAGGCTAGGGTGGTGCAGACAACCAAACACACCCTAAGCGGATATATAGCCATACAGTATATGGCTTAGGCAGCTATAGCTAGGCCAGCTGGGCACGATAGTATTCCTTCTGGTTCTAAATAATACTAGATAATTGACGCGGCGCCACGACCGTTGCTCCCCACGCAAGAAAATCGACAAAACGTGTGACCGAGGAAACACGCGAAACGGTTAAAATGATAAAAACGTAATCGCGTTTTTTTCTCATCTATTTGGCTAAAAAGGACCTTAACGATTTTTTCCCAAGAAAGGACCTAAATGAAAAACTTAAAAAAAACGGGGCAAGGACCTAAACGTAATATATAAACTTTTTTCCATAAAAAGGACCTAATCGACTTTTTTTTGAAAAAGGACCTAATTGTAATTTTGAGTTTCCGCAAAAGGACCTCAGCGCGTCTCTTAAAAGCACATAAAGGGGATAAACGCGATATTGTTTTTCCTTTTTTCAAAAAGGACCTATCCGTTTTTTTCCTGAAAAGGACTTATCCGTAAAAAAAATCGCAAAAAGGACCCAAACGCAAATTTTTTTTACCGGCTCGACTCGAGCCGCGAGCCGAGCCGGCTCCCTCCCAGCTCAAACGCACGGGAGGGCAGGAAACTTGCGGGATATAGTATTGGTATGATTAGTTTTTGTTCTTTTACTTTTACCAAAGCACATGTATAAAAAAATGTATTACTACTCTTCATTACTATATCTTTGAATGTTGTGTATTTCTCTAGTCTATAATAGTAAATGACATTGAAAATAGTTAAAAAGAAAGGATATAGAAGGAAAAATGGTAAAAATTGTATCAAAATTGTAGAATAACATGTATTTACGAACAAAATTTGAAAAATAGAATAGAATAACATGTATTCCGAAACAGATAGAGTACTCCTTAGCCAAAATTACACTGTGTATAGATGTGAAACCGGTCGTATTTGTCCACGTACAGGAAAAAGTAATGTAAATTGGTGTTTGCTTGTGTTGGATCCTTTCGCAGCTTGCTTTGACCCTTCTTTTATACCCGTCGGCCGATCATGTCCTATTACAACACGTTTCAAAACCTGATCCGTATCGGCCTTGTTTCGGATAACTTTTCCTCAGAGATCTTGCCGTTGCCAAATATCTTCAAATCTTTCCAAATCATCTGTTAGTTTTCGCATGTTTGACTTTCTTGCCGATTTTGAATAGACTTGCCAAATTCTGGTGCAAACATATGCCCCCCATTTTTGAGAGATGACTTGTCATCTTTCAAAATCACAATCGCTTCTTTTTTTTCCATCGGCTAATCGTTAACCTTCACTCAAGAATCGCCGCTTTATTTGCGTCGTAATTTTCTGACATGCAGGTAGTGCGTTTTAACTGCTCGTGTCTTTTGAGATTCGTTTCCCGCCACTTCAAATTTTCACCGTGCTACAAATATGCGGCCCCCACAGACTCATTCCTCAGTGTACAAGCTCTCGAGTTGTCTGCAATCGGCTTCTGTTCTTCAAGCCTTCCAGCGCTCGTTGCTTCCAATCAGCTGCTTGTCAAGATCATCCTAATGGATCCTTCTCAGGTATTCATCCCGATCCCAAACAGCAATGACCAATTCTATCTAGGTCCAGTAGGAAATCTAGAAGCCAATTCAGTAATAAATGAAGAGATTTCTCGTCTTCCTCTATCGGCTGCGGGATATAATATAGAGGGTTGGAGTAAGAGCTTCAAAGCTTGGCCGACGGCGCTTAAGGGATGGAGATCGTGGTACATTCGCGTAGCAGCCCAAAAGAGGGGTGAATGGGAAAAGATGGGCATAGCCGAATGTCTCCCCCTTTCCTTAGCCGATCCAAAGGCCAATGAGCCCTTAGTGGCCACGGCTTGCTATTTCTGGTCGGACACCTTCAATGCTTTTGTATTCCGCACCGGTCTTGTCGGCCCAACTCTCCTGGACGTAGCCCAACTGTGCTGCTTAAGACCCGATGGGGATCAAGTATCGGCTTTCAGTGCCAAGCCTAAGTACAAGCTTATCAAGTCCAAAGGTGAAGGATGGGCTAAGTATATCACAAATAATAATAAGGTTAATGGGCTGGTATCGGACGAAGAACATGTCGCTTTTTTGAATCTTTGGTTAGACCGATTTTTGTTCTACGGCGCTTCTTTGGGACCAACTCAGGTATACCAAACCATAGCAGAGCAATTGATAGAAGGTCTACCAAATGATGCACATAATAAGATGTCGGCTTTTTACTGTTTTTACGAGTTTCACTGTCGGCAATGTTGGAGGACCACTCTGGTTTATTCAGATCTGGCTATACTGCCTGTTTAGCCGATCTTTTGAGCTGAACCCCTCTGACGACACGGCGTTCCCTTGCAAAGATACTCCAGAAGGTATGATACCCCAGTTTTCAGCCAGCCGATCTTATAGTGAGAGATTCATGATGTGCTCTGGAAATGAGACAAAAGTGACCCCCATCGGCTCTAAGAAATATTTATCATTCTTCCTTCAGCTTGACAGTAATGAATTCAAACAGAATGATTTCTTCAGTTATACAAGTACAATCGATTTCCCATGGACTTCCTTCCTTCACTTAGATGCCGATAGCACTCTAATGCCGCAAGATACCTTGGACCTATTCAAGCTTTTTATTTCACCAAGCATTTTGCATGTCGGTCTTCATACAAGAAATCGGACTTTTCAACTTTCATACGAATTCTACAGTCCGTCAGTTTATGCTAGACAGTTAGGCTTTGGTCAAGTTATTCCGAGTCTGCCACTACTCGATCGGCTTCAACCAAGAGCCAGAGTCCGTAATGCAGTCGCGGCCAACCTTGTCCTTGAAATAGCCGATGAACTCTAGATCAAAGACTTGCCACATTTTATACTGAATACTCGTCGGTCAGAACGTTTTTCTTCCTGGTGGTTATCTATTGCAGAAGCGCTACTCTGACAAGTCAATGTCGGCTATCATCAATGAGTTTTTCCCAAATCTTCCCAAGCCGACAGTAGACACTAACAACGATTTAAGCGATGAGACTAATTCTGCGGGGTATACTAATACAAGTCTTGTAGATCTCGATAAGGTATCGGCTCGAATAATTTTTTCTTTATACGTCAATTCTTTTGCCAGGTACATCTTCTAATCACCTTTATTGTCGCACTGCAGACTAAGGCTGGCGGCAAGAAGCCCGCTTTATTAATCGGCAAAGGGCCAAGTCAAAAGGCCACTCCAATCAATCGTCTCACTGGTACACTCTCGGTACCCTTAGGGATTCATAGTCCGTCTTTGTCGGACATTGAGAAAAAACAACCAAGTAAGCATAATACAATCGGTCATTATTTCTTTTTATCTCTATCCAACTGACCAATAGCCGATTATATTTTCAGAAAAGAAGAAAACGAAATATACCAAGGCTCCTGCGAAGAGGGGATCTAAGCCCCAGGAGCAGAGCGACGAAAGTTCACCACATGCGTCGGCTACTGCAGAGGTAAGTAATCGTATTTTTAGTGACTCACATCTCTCAATACGTCGGCTTACCCTTCTTTCTACTTCTTTCAGCCGACGCAATCAGCTCAGGTTGCGGAAATCTTGGCCGATCTTCCCAAGATTTCATCTGCGCCATTTTCTCCACCACGGCCGACTCCAATAGCTCCGATCGCCGATCTACCGGAGCTTTCTGACCCGACAAATTTGTTGGGCTTTTCCTTGGCCGATCTTGATGATCCTAAGATCATGGCCACCGACGATTATGACGCGGAGATCAGGAAGATTCTTGAAGTCTCTAAGGAAGCGTCGGCTGCTGTCATCTCTGCTCCTGGGATGCAAGAATGGCTTAACAAATTCTTCGATTTGGTCATGCAGCCTCAGTCGGAGATTTTGGCCAACAACCAACGGATCAGAGATGCCATGGCTGCAGTAGAAGCCGATCTACCTCCAAAAGCTATGGAAGCTCTCCTCAATGTCTGCCACTTAGACGAGAGGAGGTCTGAAGTGGAGGCAGCTCAGGCAAGGATAGCGCAGCGCGAGGCTCAAGAAGCCGATCAGAAAATCCTGGACGAGCTCGTCGCCGATGCCAAGGCCAAGAAGCAAAAATTTGATGCCGACACAGAGCTGATCAAAACCACAAAGAACTCCATCGGCAAACTTGAATTGACCAAGAAGTCTCTCATGGAGGAGTTGGCCAAGACAGAAAAGTTAATCATAGAAGGCCAGCAAACCCTTGAGAAGACTTCGTTGGCTATCAAAGACCAAAAGCTAGGCATTGCGATGGCCGTGGTCGGCGTGAAAAAACAGATGGCCAAGGTGGTGCCAGTGCCAGGAAGCACAAAAGAAGACGATCGCATCATTGACGAAGTTCAATGTGTGATTACAAAGGCCGCAGATGATCTGTTGGCTTTGGGCGCAACTCTTCCGGGCTTTGGCATTCAATATTAGTTTTTATGAGTTGTAAAACTTTATCGGCTGTTTTGTAAATACTTATCCGAATATTTTGTAACTCTTTATGATTGGCTGTTTAACCGATTTGACCTTTATGTAATTCTATCTCTTTCATGAGTCTGCAATCTTTTTAGCCGATTAACAGCACAGTGTTAATTTGGCCTTCAACGCAATTCCATGTCGGCTAGGTTCCAATCCAAACGCTAGGATAATATCTCTTTAAGTATTTCTCGTTAATTACCTTAGGCAAAACATGCCCTTCTAACGTTTTCAGTATATACAGATTTCCACCGACTAGCCGATTAACAATGTATGGCCCTTCCCACGTAGATGACCATTTTCCAAATCAGCTATCTTTCGAACCAACAGGTAGTATCGTTTTCCATATTAAATCGGCTTGATCGAAAGATTTAGGCATGACCTTTTTATTATATGCTATTGCAATTCTGACTTTATTCTTTTTAAGCCGATCAAGCGTAGACAAATGTAACTCTGCTAATTCATCCAAGTTATCGACCATCAAATTGTTATATTCCTGAGCCGACAAACTATTCTGCCTGGCTACTCGTATAGACTCAATGTTGATCTCCACGGGTAAAACGACTTCTTGACCATATACCAATTGGTAAGGTGAAAGCTTTGTTGCTCCGTGATAAGCTAGCCGATACACCCAAAGTGACTCCGATAGGGTTGAATGCCAATTCCTTGGTCTTTCATCGATTTTCCTTTTGATCAACTTGATTAACGTTTTGTTAGACGACTCGGCTTGTCCATTAACCTGAGCGCAATACGGGGATGAATTCAACAATTTAATCCCTAGACTTTTCGCGTGTCTCTGAAATTTATTGGACATGAACACCGTACCTTGATCGGTCGTGATTGTTTGTGGTATTCCAAACCGATGGACAATATGTTCATTAACAAAACCGATTGCTTCAACACTAGTTACTTTTTTAAGCGGTATAGCTTCAACCCAATTAGAGAAATAATCAGTCGCGGCCAAAATAAACTTGTGACCTTTACTTGAATCACGAAATATTTGGCCGATTACATCTATTCCCCAACCTCTGAACGGCCAAGGCTTGATAATTGGGTGCAAAGCCGATGCCGACGCTAGTTGTATATTGCCAAACTTCTGACAAGTCTAACATCATTTATAATATTTGAAACAATCCTCTAGCATTGTCAGCCAAAAATAACCCGTTCGTCTAAGCATCCATTTTATCTTATGAGCCGATTGATGAGATCTGCAAATACCTTCATGTACTTCACCCATTGCTACCTGTGCTTCTTCGGCTCCAAGACATCTGAACAGCAAGCCTTCCATCGTCCGATAGTACAACGTGTCGTCCATAACTACATACTTTAAAGCTTGTTGCTTTATCTTGCATTCTGTCGGCTTAGATGGGTCGATCAGATAATTCTTTATTTGTGTTCTCCAATCAACAATGTCTATGCACATGACGGCTTTGTCTACTAGTTCGGTTACCTGATATCGGCCAAAATCTTTGTACTCTGACGCTTGTTGAGCTAACGCGTTAGCTCTATCGTTCGATTCTCGAGGGATATGACCGATAGAAAATGATGTAAACAAGCTGATAATCTCGAAGCACTGTTCTAAATATTTTAGCAGTATTTCGTCTCGACATTGGTATTCTCCTTTTATTTGCTGTATAATCAACATGGAATCCCCGTATGCCTCAACAGCACTTACTCCAATATTTTCTAACAATTGTAAGCCTTTGAGCAATGCTTCATACTCCGCCTGGTTGTTTGAGCATCGACTATTTAACCGAAATGCAAATTCAAAATTATATCCTTTGGGTGATATGAGTACGATACCAATTCTATCACCTTCTCTGCATACCGACCCGTCAAAAAACAATTGCCAAGGGGTTACATATACCAAATTGGCAGCAATATCGTGCCCTGTTATAAAATCGGCCAAAACTTGTCCCTTAACTGCTTTAGCCGATTCGTAAATCAGGTCGAACTCTATTAAGGCATAAGCCCATTTGCCAAGTCGACCTCGTAAAATTGGAGCTGATAACATATATTTTATAACATCGGTTTTACAGACCACCTTACAAGCCGATGCTAAAATATAATATCTTAGCTTTGTACATGAGAAATATAAAGACAAGCATAATTTCTCAATGAAAGGGTACCTGACTTCAGCATCAAGCAGGCGTCGGCTTAAATAAAAGATAACCCTTTCCTTACCATCGACTTCTTGTACTAAAACAGCTCCGATAGTTTCCTCTTGGTATATATATAACCCGAAGGAATCCTTTTGTGGTGCGCCAAACCGAGGATTAGCTAGATATTCTTTGACGTCGTCAAAAGCCTTTTGCTGATTGATTTCCCACACGAATTCTTGATTATCCTTTAATTTCAATAGTGGGGTAAAAACACGGATCCGACCAGAAAGGTTTGAGATAAACCTTCGGAGATAGTTAATCTTGCCGATCAACTTTTGTAATTCGTTTTTGCATGTTGGCGGCATTGTTTCAACTATGGCTTTCACCCATGCTTGATTGACTTCAATACCTCTTTCATGTACCATGAAGCCCAAAACATGCCCACCGACACGCCAAATGCACATTTGAAAGGATTAATCTTCAAACCATGCGATCTTATCTTCTGAAAAACCTTTTCTAAATCGGCCAAATGTTGCAAGTCATCTGCAGATTTTACTACGACATCATCGATATATATTTTGACAATATGATCGATTAAGTCATGAAAAATCAGATTCATGGCTCGCTGGTATGTTGCCCCAGCGTTCTTCAAACCGAAAGTCATAACCGTTCACTCGAATAAACCTATGGCACCAGAACATCTAAAAGTTGTTTTTGATATATTGGCTTCTGCCATGAATATCTGATTGTATCCGGCATTCCCGTCCAGAAAACTTATGATTTTATTCCCCGATGCAGCATCGATAAGCATATCGCTATGGGCATCGGGTATTCATCTTTTGGCGTCGCCTTATTCAAATCTCTAAAGTCCACACATACCCGAAGTTTTCCATTTTTCTTCATGACTGGAACAATGTTGGAAACCCACTTCGCATATCGGCAAGGCCTAATGAATTTTGCCTCCAACAATTGTTCTATTTCCTCTTTTATAACATTATACAGGGCCGGATTAAAATGTCTAGGGTACTATTTAAACGGCCGATATCCTGGTTTAATAGACGATGTTCTACCAATTGTCGGCTTAAACCAGGCATCTCGTGATACTCCCAAGCAAAACAATCTTTATAATTTTTAAGGATTTTAATCAACATTTCTTTGTATTTTACATCTAATTTTGCGCTAATAAAAGTTGGTCTTTTCCCATCACCACTACCAATATCGACTTCTTGAAACACATCAGTGGATGTGAAGCCTTGACCTAACTTTTCAATCTCTTGAAAATCTTCTATAGCCTCATAGCTATCTGTTATTTGTCGATAGCTTTGCATTTTATCTTGTAATGCCTTCATTGTCTTTCTTGTCCCCATCGGCGCAATACTTCATTTGTCCGATCAAACGAGCCTGGCTTGACACTGATCGGCATAAGTCCTGATTTACTCATGCAAATGAAGTCACAGTCATCCAGCGTTTTTCCTGATATACATCCAATTTCTTCGTGTTACCAATTCGCATCAGAACTGGCCATGGCGATATGAGCTGATGTGTCGGCTGTGACAACTTCAACTTCCCCTCCATTCCATTGAACAAGCGCTTGATGCATAGTCGACGGGATGCAGCAGTTGGCGTGAATCCAATCTCGACCAAGCGTAACATCGTAATTTCCTTGGCGCCAATGACAAAGAATGAGGTCGGCAAATTTTATCGCCGATACCAACTCAGAACCATAACGCCCTTGGCCTCTGTGGGATCACCAGTGAAGTCGTTTAAAACCATATTAGTTTTAATCAAGTCTTCATCGGACTTACCCAATTTCTTGCAAGTCGTATACGGCATTAGATTTACTGTAGCTCCACCGTCTACCACCATCCTTGATATCGGCTTGCCATTTATATACCCTTTCAAATACAGTGGTTTTATATGCCGATGATCATCTCTCGGTTTCTCGAAGATTGCATTTTGGATGCCTGAACATGACTGAGCAAAAGTCTCGTTAACCGATTCGGTTTTAATTTTGAATTCGGCTGGCAATGTGAACACCATATTGATATCTATCGGAGGTGTATCGTCCCTAATCATAGGAGAATCCAGGTCATCTGCCGATTCAAAATCTTCCTCGACCTGTTCTTTTTTTCTCCATTCCTTCTTGATAACCTTGATTGGACGAAGCTCATTAAAAGTCTCATCCCTCTGTTTTTCTGCATTGACTTCTCTGATCTCTTGAGTCCTTAGTCTCTGAAGCCGTCTTCACTGTGATCGACTAAGGCCAGGTGGGCAACACCTAGGCTTGGGCTCTAATGGCTTACGTATTTAGCCAGCCAAATTTTCCTGATTTGAACATGTCTTTGTGTTACAACCTGGTCCGATGCCTGATTTGGTTCAGATATTCTTTCACGAACAGGTCTTCTGCAAATTTTGTCATGATCTCGAATCGGCCCAGACAGCCTATCTTTAGCCGATTGTTTAGGCCAATCACCTTGGGGATAATGCTCCATCGGGTAGGTGTACGGAGACGGCAATGCTACTCCCCTTTCCCAACAAAACTGCCAAAAAGGACACCTTCTATGTGCTCTCTCCACATTTTCGGTGTAATACAAATTATCCGATCGACGAGTAGGATATTGCGGTCGATTATTCATTCTTTCATACTTCTCCATTAACTAAGAAAACGTCGGTCCCGGCTTTTTTGTTGGCTGTCCTGATGGTGATTTTTCGGCTTTATACCATCTACCCACCTGAGGATTTCCTTTGGGTTTAATGGTTCTCGAGTTCTTCCCTTCATGATCGGCTTCTATTTGTAACGATCCGATCGTAATCTTTAACGCCCCACCACCACCGAGGTCGATCAATGTTAACTTGCCGATCCTTTTGGCTCATCATGCATCGGCTCTTTCCTTTGCTCAACATTGACCATGTTAATAGGAATGGATCAAGATCAACTTGCATGGTCGGCTCATCGTAATTTTAACCGACCATCCTCAATAGCCGACTGGATCTGTTGACGAAAAATATTGCAATCATTAGTGTTGTGAGAAAAAAAATGATGCCACTTGCAATACCTGCGTTTCTTGATCTCGTCAGCCGATGGTATGACGTGTCCTTCGGGCAACCGTATTATCTTTTCTTGCAACAATAAATCAAAAATACGATCACACTTGGAGACGTCAAAGGCATACTTAACTTCCGACTTATTCCTAGTCGGTTTGAGCCAAGAACAGACTAAAAACTTTTTAGATCCTCTTATCCACTCGGCTATGTTTATTTCTGCTTCATCGTCTTCTGAAGAATCGCTCGGCCAATAGTCGACCATATTAACTTTAGCTTTATCCTTCTCTTTATTATTATTATTATTATTAAATCTATCTTTAAACACTTTATTATCTGGGAATCGGCTTTCCTGAGCCGACACGTGATGAAGCAGATGACTCAGATCGATGAACTCCTGTCCTCCAAACTTCTCTCTAAGTGGCGGAATTAACCCTTGAAAATCCAAATCAGCGAGTTGGTTATCGGGTAATGTGACACTAAAACATCGGTTTCTTATTTCTCTAAATCTTTTAATATAATCACACCGATTCTCCAAATTTCACGTAATGAGCTTAGGTCGGAGATCCCGAGTTCTAAACTGCCTGAGAAAAAGTATTTGTGAAATCGGCTTTCCAAATCGCTCCATAAGTGGACCGAATTTGAGGCAAACAAGTGAACCAAGGAAAAACGGCCCCGGACAATGACAATGGGAACAGTCTTATTTTCATCCATTGATCGAGCCGCTTCACCGCATTGCGCGATAAAGCGCCCGATATGCTCGAGTAGTAATCGAGTCGTCACCGAGAATTTTGCAAAATCGGGACTTTGAAATTGTGGGGTAAGGCATACGATCTATGTAATCGTGGATACGACTTTCTATAGCCGATAACGCTTCCTTTTGGTTGTATGTAGCCACGCAGGCAAGACGGAGAATATAAGCTAATAATTAAACAATGGAAAGTAGAAACGTAGATAGCTCATCACCACCACAGCAACCGACAAGGCTCTGACCCTAATGACTCGTGGTCTTCCCGACTTCATCTTCCAACACAGTGTAGATTCTTCAACTGTTGATTATTGTTGTTTGGCAAGGGTGAGTACTTAAAGCACTCAACAAGTTGTGCATGTAATGCGCATTATTTATCTATATGTAAGGCTTATTCCAAAGGATAGGCTATCATGGCTATTTTGCAATAAGCAAGATTTATGAACAAATACAAGAATTAGATTTTAAAGAATGTAAAATAAATAACAATGATAAATAAGTTCAGTTTTCTCAAGTAAACCAAGATCTCAATCCTAAATCAAGTTCCATCTTCCATATGGCAATCCCGCCATCCCAACCAAGTTGTCCAATTTATTAAACTAACCCTTAATCGTAATTCCCGAGCATTGCTCAATACCGCGAGCACGGCTATCCGAATAGTTTCACACTGCAGAGGTTATGCACTTTACCCACGTGATACAACCAAACACCACAAAGGCGAAAGATTATAACAAAGCCTTTACAATGCTCTATCTTAACCCGATACTACCCGCTAAGGTTTCAACACTAGCGGTCCGAAACCACGCCCGTGGCCCCCTCTTGCGCCATGTGAATTACACCGACCCGGAACTCACACCACCACGATAGTATCAACATTAAAACTTTGCAAATTACTCACCTAGGTCGCCCATACTGCATATGTGGTTGCATGATTGACTCAGTCAAAGGCTTGCAAGGTTAAGTCCTTAGTGTGATCAAGGCAAGACTTCCACATACCATCTGCCCATCGGGCCCACCTTGGCCTCCTCGCCTTGCCACTTGCCCCAATCTAAGTTATTATCACCCGCTGATTACCAAGCACCACATGCCATCAACAATTCAAACATCGCTATGTGACATGACTCGCCACAACAACTCATTCTCATCGTGATCCCACATGACACACAAGTTCATAATATTGTTCCATATTCCATTAATCAAGATTAATTATCAATGATTCTCGACACATGTGATGACGTGGCATGGCTAAGCAACTAATACGGTCCTAACCTCCAATGTTGATTATATTCATTAACCAACTAAATTAAACCAATCTAGGTGAAAATGGATCATGGCATACAATGACAAGGTAGGGTATAGATCAAATTGGTATAATAGCTAAGTCCCAATTTAATTTGAAACAGTTGTATATTTGAAATATATGCAATATTGTAAAACAAACATAGAAATTTTATAAACATGGGTTCAACATGATCAAAGCACAACTTGCCTTGAATAGGTCCTGATCTTGATCTGAAGATTGCTCTTGGGTTGCTTGATCTTCCTCCAAGCGCCGCACAATTCAACGCCTACGCTGCATCAAAGAGAAAAGCAAATAAATGCCAAAACAGAGAGCAATTGAACTCCAAAAATCAAATAAAACTCACCATTAAATAGATCTCAATTTTACAAATTTTTAGAAACTGGAATCACTCAAACCGAGTTACGATGCAAAAGATATAGCCTTTTAAAGTTTGAAATAAATATCAAATCAAAATCGTAAATTCGAAATTAACAGATTTATTTTTATACTCGAAAAGATGATTTATGACGTCAGCGTGACTCATGATGACGTCATCTTCACCGAATTTCCAATCGGATTATTTTTCCAATTGAAAATATGATTATGACGCAAGCATGACGCCGCGGACGCCAAGATCGGATCGAGCCAACCGGAGCCGACGCGTGTCTCTGGCCCATGGACCCGGCCCACGAATTCGCTACCGCTTACGGTAGACTCGGCTCACGCGCCGCACGCACGATACGACACGCTGGCGGCGCTCGATTTGCCCACTGCGCGCGGCGGAATCCCACCGCACGATCACATCTAACGCCACCGATCTCACCCCACGCGGCAAAGACGACAACCGCGGATTTAGATCTAACGCCAAAGACGCACTCGGTAGGCGTTCACCGCTTACGCGAGATGTGGCACAATCTCGCCTTCACGAGATCCGACGGTTCGAAGCTTCCACACGACAATGGCGGCGCGCGGCGCAACTTCACCGGACTTGGGGACGATGACTCGACGACGGCGCCGGCCGACAAAACGCCGCCATCGCTTCACGGTCCGACGCGTTGAGGTACGGGATCTCCGATCCGAACCGCACGCTCAAACGGCGAACGGGCGGCGGAAAATGACGAAGACCGCGGCGGGCTTCGCGACCGGCGAAGCTCGCACGAGCAGCGAAGGCGCCTCGACGCAGCGGAATCGCGCACGACGCGGCGCGGGCGAGGATTCCAACGCCGTGGCGCGCTTTAAATAGCCGCGACGGGAGGCGGTCCGCCCGGACTCCGAACGACATCGTGGCGACGCGACTCCGGCGGCGACTCGAGAGGTGACGCGACGCATCCGCGCAGACACGCCGGCGCCGATCCGACGGCCGAGCGCCGCCACGCGGCGCATCTCGCCGCTGGATCTCGATCCAACTGGCACGGATTAGGTTTAGGGTTTCGTTTCAAAAGGGCTGCATGGCTGACTTGGGCCGCACGGTTCGCGGGCCGGCCAAGACTGTTTCACGCTTTTTTAAAAGAGTTTTTCAATTAAAATAATTCCGTAAATTCATTTAATTTGCTTTAGGCAATAAAATAATCAGAAAAATCCAAGAAAAATCTCAAAATTACTTTGAGACATTCTGACTCAAATAAAATATTTTTGCCAAAACTTTATTTTAACTTTGCATAGATTTAAATACTTTTGGATAAAAAGCAATAAACTTGACATAAGATTTAATTCAAATAAATCCAAAAATCCAAATAAATTCCAAAATCACAAATGCACATTTAAGCAAATAAAACTTAATTGCTGAATTTTGGGATGTTACAAACCTCCTCTTAATGTAATCTCGACCGAGATTCGTGGCTAACTATAGAATAGGTTCGAATTCGACTTTAAATCTTCTTCTCGCCTCCCAAGTGGCTTCACTTTCTAATGATTGCTCCAATCGAACTCGCAAAGCGAATAGACTTGTTTCGGTCTTGCGCTCCATACCATCCAAAATTCGATCGGTTGCTCTTTATAAGTCAAATCTTCTTGCGCTTCTATTGCATCCAACGGGTTTGCTCTGCGGGCACTCGAGACACTTCTTAAGTCGACACATGGAATACATCATGCACTCGCCAAAGACTCGAGGCAACTCTAATCGATAAGCCACCTCCTCGATGGCTCGTAATCTTGAACGACCGACATATCTTGGTGCAAGCTTCCTTTAACGTGGAATCTCTTAACGCCTTAAGAGGGGAAACCTCGAGATACACATGATCTTCTCGTTCAAGCTCAAATCTCGACGACGATTATCTCGCGTAGCTTTTCTCGCCTTGACTGTGGCTATCTTTAACCTCTCTCTCGATCATTGCAACTTGATTTTCGCTTCTTCGAGAACATCCGCCCAAAACTAACGCTTCTCCGCTTTCATTCCAATTCAACGGTACGATAAGCACGCCCATACAACGCCGAATGGTGACATCTCGAGGCTAGTTTGATAACTATTATTATAATCGATTCGCATATGGCAAACATTTATCCCAAGAGGTAGCATAAGCTAAAGCACAAGCTCTCAACATATCCTCTAAAATCTGATTTACTCTCTCACCACCATCCACTCATGGTGATATGTCAGACTAAAATTCAGACGGTTCCCATTGCTTCGTGAAACTTATTCCAAAATCTCGAGGTAAATTGGGTACCTCTGTCTCGACACAATCTTCTTGGGCACTCCATGCAAACATACAATCCTTGACATGTACAATTCGCTAAACGATCTCCTGAGTAAGTGGTCTTTATCGATGAAATGAGCGACCTTGGTTAAACGATCCACAATAACCCAAATGGAATCGTAACCTTTCGAGTCTTAGGTAGACCGTGATAAAATCCATTCCGATTTCTTCCCACTTCCATTCCGAATTTTTAATCTACCGCAATGCATCAGCCGGTCTTTGGTGCATGGCTTTTACTTTGACATATGTCGATAATGCAACATGCTCACCACTTCACGCTTCATATTCGCCACCGTAATCTCTCCTTCAAATCTCGTACATCTTGGCACTTCGGATGAATTGAGTACTTAGAATCGTGAGCCTCCTCAAGAATCAATTGCTTTAGCTCCTTTTTATCCTAGACGCAAATTCGCTTTTAAAGAACATGGTTCCTTGCTCATCCAGAGTGAAATCTAAGGCTAGGCCTTCTTCCTTTTAGCCTTGATTTTTGAAATTTTATCGCCATCTTGTTGACCTTCTTTAATCTGATCCTCTAGTGTTGGCTTCACTTAGCGCAACTATCATTCCTCATGAACGACTTCCAATCTTAGCTTCAAATTCCTTGCATAGTTCCGCTGATCCTCCATTGACATCAGATTTGCGCTATGGCTCTTTCGACTCAGAGCATCCGCCACCACATTGGCTTTTCCAGGTGATAATGGATTCCCATGCTATAATCCTTAATTAGCTCCAGCCATCTTCGCCGTCTCATATTCAGGTCAGCTTGAGTGAATATGTATTTCAGACTCTTATGGTCCGTATATATCTCACATCTATTTCCTATGAGATAATGACGCCATATCTTTAAAGCATGCACTACGGCAGCTAACTCCAAATCATGCGTTGGGTAATTCACTTCATGCGGTCTTAATTGTCTCGACGCATAAGCAACGACTTTGCCTTCTTGCATTAACACGCATCCCAAGCCTTGCTTCAAGCATCACAAGAAATATCAAATCCATTCTCGCACATCCGCAATACTAATACGGGGCTATTGTTAAACGCTTTTTAATTCCATGAAACTTTTCTCGCACTGGCCCATGCGAACTTCTTTTCTTTCTTCAACAATCACGCAAGGGTTTAGCAATTGTCGAGAATCCTTCTATGAACCGACGGTAATATCCCGCCATTCCCGTAAAACTACGGATCCGGTAATGACTTCGTGGTTCCTAAGCAACATCAAGGCCCACTTTGTCGGGTCGATCGCCACTCCTTCAAGAGTCATTACATGACCCAAGAATTCAACTTTCTCCTTCCGTAATTCACACTTGCTAAACTTTGCATATAGTCGATGCTCGCACTGCCTAAAACCATCCTTAGATGTTCGCATGTTCTTCTTCGCTTTTGAGTAAACCAAAATATCGCCTATGAAGACTACCACAAACTTATCCAAGTAATCCATAAAACTTTATTCATCATGTTCATGAAATATGTCAGGGCATTAGTCAATCCAAATGACATGATCCGTGAACTCATAATGTCCATATCGCGAGAGAACGCAGTCTTAGGCACATCCTCATTTCGGATCTTCAATCGATGGTATCCTCGAACGAAGATCTATCTTGGAGAAAACTCCAGCTCCTCTTAATCGATCAAATAAGTCATCGATCCCGGCAACGGATACTTATTCTTGATCGTTATTTCATTCAATGCACGATAATCAATGCACATTCTAAGACTTCCATCCTTCTTGCGACAAACAAAACCGGGCTCCCCACGGTGATGAACTTGGTCTAATGAAACCTTTTTCTTGCAATTCTCAATCGCTTCTTCATTTCCACTAACTCGCCAAGAGGCATCCGATATGGTCTCTTTGATATCGGTGTTGTCCCCGGTGCTAATTCAATCACGAACTCGATATCACGATCCGTGGCAATCCCGCAAATCTTCCGAAACACATCCGGTATTCTCTCGCATCGGCACATCTTCCATGCCGATGGCTTTCACCGTTGACCATTAATCGCCCATCTCGAATCAAGCGTCGCTTGAAACTCCACTTTCTTGCCACTAGGCCTTTCAAAGTTACAATCCTTCTACCACAATCCAAAACACTTTATGCTTTGACAAACCAATCCATTCCAAGGATGACGTTTAGGATTGCGATCTATCAAGATAAGATTCGCTAGAAATTTATCCCATCCATAAGCAACTTAGCTCCCAAACACCCAAGGCTAGATCTAAGCTCGGATCCCGGGCTTGGACTAAGAGCACACACTTAAGATTTACCACTTTAAATCCATTCTTGGTTGCAAAACTTTGAGAAACGAACGAACGCAAGCTCCGTAATCAAACAAAACCGTAGTGTAATCGAGTTGACCAAGAACTTACCCAAGACGACGTCGCTGCCTCTTGAGCTCCATCCGCGTGATGTGGTTGATCCTTCCACGCACGGTTGATTGCGGGTTGCTCACTTGGCTTGGTGCACGATTTCTCCCGATGTTGGTGCTTTAGCGGTGTTGTTCCTGTGTTGAAACGAATCGCGTGATGCCTCCCTTCGTGGGCACCTATTAGAAAAGTGCCCTGCTCATTGCAAGTATAGCATCTCTTCACCGCGGATCACGATTTCTCCTCGTGCGTTGTTGCCCGCGGCCGTGTCTCAAAATTCGATTGGCATGGCGAGGTGTAGGAGTTGATGTCTTATTTGGTACCGTGGTTGGAATCTAGCAAATTGTCGTGGTGACATCCTCAAACGTAGATGATTTGGACGCCCACCTCGATTGTTCATCAAGCGCCACGGTTTTCACCTAGCTCTTTGCGCTTATCCTCTAGGATCAAAGCCTTATTGACTAGCCCTCGAAATCGAAAATTGTGGGTAATCGCCCCACCAGAGTCCCGAGTTCAGTCCTTCATGAAACGAGACTGCACTGGCTTTATCTGCCGCTACGCCTTCGTGGGCATAGCGAGCTAATCGAGTAAATTTGTTCAAGTATTCGCCACCGTTGGCCTCCTTGCTTCAAAGCTCAACTCTTCCTTCTTAAGGTCCATCATTCCTCCGGGACATGATATCGGCGGAAAGCATTAGTAAACTCCTCCTGTGTTATCTCCTGTGGGGCTCCATGAGCGCACAAGAGTTCTCCCACCACTGCTGGGCGGTCCTTCCAGCTTGATGAGAGGCGAGAGCACCTTCTCATTTCCTTCACACCGTGTGATGCGCTTCTTCTCAATTGTCCTAAGCCGCCATCGGCTTCCAAAGGGTTCACGTTTCAAAAAGTTGGTGGCCTAGTCCTCATAAAACTGATAGCTTTGACATAGGTCGAGGTCCACCATGATTGTTCGAGTTGCGTGGTTGTTGTGATTTATCACGCATTGGTCATCCGCCGATCCGCCGATCATTGTCCGCATCGCTTGAGTCTCATACGCGTAAATGCTCCTAGATTCTCGCATGTCTACTATCGGTGGTTGAGGGCTGCTCCATCATTGGGGTTGTCATTCGACGCAGCCACTTCAAGCACCGTTGTTTCTCGAGTATTCACCATCCGATGATTGCCTCTTAGGTTAGGAAAGGTAGATGTAGCATAGATAAGAAGTAAGAATTTCTAAAGCGGGAGATATGTTATACCCAAACTGAACAATTCTTTATTTAACTTGGTATGGTGCTTATTTAAGCCTACAAGCTTTGCAACACATAACGCACACTCAAAGAATACAAAGAAGCAAACTAAACACGAACCTTAACGCCAACTAGAAAGGTAAAGACTAACTTAAAGACGCGACTCACACTCGAGTCTCAACACAGCTCCAAGGTCGACACTCACTCATCCACCACCTCGGCCGAGGCCGATCCCGCGATACACCGGTGGATGAGCAGCATCGGAGCGAACCTATCCTCGTGACCTACCACTGGTCCTCTGCAACAACGGGTCCAGACTTCTCCGCTCCCACTCGCCTCCTCCGATCCTCCTCGACTCTCACCGCTCTCGAACACCCCGAGTCACGCGCCCACTGGCCCTCAATCGCCTCAGGCCTCTCCCACCTGATCATCCCGATGGTCAAGCACGGGTCACCTCGAGCTCCCGCTCGCCACTCGAGTGCCTCGCATACGCCTCCAGCTCCGGGTAGTATCTCTCATGTGATCCTCCCGGCAAGGGCGAACTCGCAAGGTGCGCCGCAGAGCACACTCGCTTCCCTCGATCCGCTGCCTCGCACGCTTGAACGCTCCGTGCAATGAACATCAATCGTGAAGCTCGCCGGCAGTAGTCGCGCGCACACGGCGAAGAGCAAGGCGAGCGACCTCGGATTGCAACTCGCACGAGAATCTTCTCGCGAGATGTTGATTGGCCTGCTAGCTTCCTCGCTTCTCCCGAGCGATGATCAACTTGCAAATAAATCCTGGAACACCATTCACCGCCCACCGCCTCCTCAGTAAGTGGGCGTAGAAGCCTCCAAGCGCCCAAGTACTCTCCACAACTCCATGGCGTAGCCGCCACCGACTCTCAAAGGTCGAACGATCGCATCCGCTCCACAAGAACTTTGAATAAGAGCTCCATCCAAAACGGCCAAGAAACGGTAAATTCAGCCAAGGCAAGAAGTAGAGAATGAGATGAGTCAAGAGTGTTCTATTAGTCAAGTTTGGATTTTCTTTTAGAAAATAGTTTTGTACTCTCACAAGACACCTCCATACTATCTAGGCCAAGACCTAAAGTCAAGATGCTCGATACCACCTCTCAGGGACCCAATCCACCGATTCAACCCACCGTGTTTATCGCGACTATTCCTGTGATCAACGCTTAGTGCACACACTTAACATTGGTACATATCACATCATACACAACGATAATAGAATAATAGTTCATTTATTGATATAGCTAAATGTATGATCTTATGACCAACTTACATTATTAAGCCACGCAGGCAAGACGGAGAATATAAGCTAATAATTAAACAAATGGAAAGTAGAAACGTAGATAGCTCATCACCACCACAGCAACCGACAAGGCTCGGACCCTAATGACTCGTGGTCTTCCCGACTTCATCTTCCAACACAGTGTAGATTCTTCAACTGTTGATTATTGTTGTTTGGCAAGGGTGAGTACTTAAAGCACTCAACAAGTTGTGCATGTAATGCAAGCATTATTTATCTATATGTAAGGCTTATTCCAAAGGATAGGCTATCATGGCTATTTTGCAATAAGCAGATTTATGAACAAATACAAGAATTAGATTTTAAAGAATGTAAAATAAATAACAATGATAAATAAGTTCAGTTTCTCAAGTAAACCAAGATCTCAATCCTAAATCAAGTTCCATCTTCCATATGGCAATCCCGCCATCCCAACCAAGTTGTCCAATTTATTAAACTAACCCTTAATCAGAATTCCCGAGCATTGCTCAATACCACGAGCACGGCTATCCGAATAGTTTCACACTGCAGAGGTTATGCACTTTACCCACGTGATACAACCAAACACCACAAAGGCGAAAGATTATAACAAAGCCTTTACAATGCTCTATCTTAACCCGATACTACCCGCTAAGGTTTCAACATCATGGTCTCAAAACCACGCCCAGTGCCCCCTCTTGCGCCATGTGAATTACACCTGACCCGGAACTCACACCGACCACGATAGTATCAACATTAAGACTTTGCAAATTACTCACCTAGGTGGCCCATACTGCATATGTGGTTGCATGATTGACTCAGTCAAAGGCTTGCAAGGTTAAGTCCTTAGTGTGATCAAGGCAAGACTTCCACATACCATCTGCCCATCGGGCCCACCTTGGCCTCCTCGCCTTTGCCACTTGCCCCAATCTAAGTTATTATCACCCCGCTGATTACCAAGCACCACATGCCATCAACAATTCAAACATCGCTATGACATGACTCGCCACAACAACTCATTCTCATCGTGATCCCACATGACACACAAGTTCATAATATTGTTCCATATTCCATTAATCAAGATTAATTATCAATGATTCTGACACATGTGATGACGTGGCATGGCTAAGCAACTAATACGGTCTAACCTCCAATGTTGATTATATTCATTAACCAACTAAATTAAACCAATCTAGGGTGACAATGGATCATGGCATACAATGACAAGGTAGGGTATAGATCAAATTGGTATAATAGCTAAGTCCCAATTTAATTTGAAACAGTTGTATATTTGAAATATATGCAATATTGTAAAACAAATATAGAAATTTTATAAACATGGGTTCAACATGATCAAAGCACAACTTGCCTTGGAATAGGTCCTGATCTTGATCTGAAGATTGCTCTTGGGTTGCTTGATCTTCCTCCGAAGCGTCGCACAATTCAACGCCTACGCTGCATCAAAGAGAAAAGCAAATAAATGCCAAAACAGAGAGCAATTGAACTCCAAAATCAAATAAAATTCACCATTAAATAGATCTCAATTTTACAAATTTTAGAAACTGGAATCACTCAAATCCGAGTTACGATGCAAAAGATATAGCCTTTAAAGTTTGAAATAAATATCAAATCGAAAAATCGAAATTCGAAATTAACAGATTTATTTTTATACTGAAAAGATGATTTATGACGTCAGCGTGACTCATGATGACGTCATCTTCACCGAATTTCCAATCGGATTATTTTTCCAATTGAAAATATGATTATGACGCAAGCATGACGCCGCGACGCGTCGATCGGATCGAGCCAATCGGAAGCCGACGCGTGTCTCTACCCATGGACCCGGTCCCACGACCGCGGCCGGCTTACGGTAGACTCCGCTCACGGCGCCTCGGCAGCCAGGGCCGACACGCGGCGGCGCCGATTTGCCTCACTGCGCGCGGAATCCCACCGCACAGATCACATCTAACGGCCACCGATCTCACCCCACGTGGCAAAGACGACAACCGCTGGATTTAGATCTAACGGCCAAGACGCACTCGAGGCGTTCACCGCTTACGCGAGACGCGGCACAATCTCGCCCTTCACGAGATCCGACGGTTCGGAAGCTTCCACACGACAATGGCGGCGCGCGCGCAACTTCACCGGACTTGGGGACGATGACTCGACGACGGCGCCCGGCGACAAAACGCCGCCATCGCTTCACGCGTCCGACGCGTTGAGGTACGGGATCTCCGATCCGAACCGCACGGCTCAAACGGCGAAACGGCGGCGGAAAATGTGACGAAGACCGCGGCGGGCTTCGCGATCCGCGACAATTGATCCTCAAGACGGCAGAGATTTGATCGGCCAGTTCGCATTATCGGCCATTAGAATAGTAGGCCTTTGATAATGTTGGTCATAGTTGGCATTCCGCCTCAAATAAAATATTTTTGCCAAAACTTTATTTTAACTTTGATAGATTTAAATACTTTTGTAACTCGGGTTGCCAATTAGGTTGAGCCGATGGCAGACGAGTGTACTGATCGTACCTATTATGTTTGACTTGGGGTTCTGGTACTAGGACAAAAGGTTCTGAATAAGTCACTACCCTATGCGGACCTGGATTTCTAGGTAGGGTAGACTCATGTGGGTATCTCTCAGATCCAATCGGCTGTGAAACCGATTGCGAAAAGCATAGAACGAGGCCGACGGTGGCAGATTTGTCGATGCATCTAATTTGGCGACGTCGATGTAGGCCTGGTAATGGCTCACCCTACTTGGCCGAGGGTCTCTAGGCAATATGATGGTGGGTTGAGTAGGCATCATGGTAGGGGGTGAGGTTATAGCCGATAGTTTAGGATCGGCTAGTGTGCTCTACGTGTTTTTCGTTACTGAAAAAACATGGTAATTTGGCAGAGCTTATAATGGGTCAAGCAGACTACCAGACGAGGCCAATTCCTGGGCGATAGTTTTAACACTATTTGCTATCATCGGCTTAAGCGTGGTGACAAGAGCCGATGATTGGTTTATTAAAGCGTGGTGCACAGATTGATTAAACATAGCCGATAATTCGGTTTGAGCAGGTATATATCGGCTTACCAGTTCTGTGACACCTGCATCCCCCAGAGCATTGACCGTTGGTAGGGCGGTTTTTTGAGTGACGCCACGTCTAGTTTTCTGATAGCAATTTAGCATCATCTCTTCTAGCGTAGTTTTCTAGTCTTCAATTTCTCTACGCTGTTCTGACGTCAAATCGTCCATTGTTGGGACGATTATAGCCTCTGCGTTGAGATCGGATGGCGGAATCGACTTCCCTGATGAAGACATTGGGTCCCACTGGGCGTGCCAAGAGTGTGTTGGTGTCAAAAATTTGAAGTAGTTTTTCTGACAACAGCACACCAAACGAACACTTGGTTCAGAGTGTGCTAGTCGATTTGACCTGTAATCGACAAGGTAAAAATATGAAATTCTCTCAAAGCCGATCGTGGCGATCAATCGGCTTAAACTCAATCAGCTTGAAGCCGATTAAATCAAGGTAACAAGGTAAATCTAATTAGCCGATTAAGGCTAATCAGAGGATAAAAGCAGATCGATTCTGAAGAAGACGATACGCAACAAAATCAGAACAAATCGAACCTAGGGCGTAATTTGAAGAAGATCAACAATCGGCGATGCGCAACTTTATTGATCAAGATCGAATTACAACGACTAAATTACAAAAACTACTCCTAATCGACAGGAAAAAGTAATGTAGATTGGTGTTTGATTGTGTTGGATCCTTTCGCAGTTTGCTTTGGCCCTTCTTTTATACTCGTCGGCCGATCGTGTCCTATTACAACACGTTTCAAAACCTGATCCGTATCGGCCTTGTTTCGGATAACTTTTCCTCAGAGATCTTGCCGTTGCCAAATATCTTCAAATCTTTCCAAATCATCTGTAGTTTCCGCATGTTTGACTTTCTTGCCGATTTTGACTAAACTTGCCAAATTATGGTGCAAACACTATATTAGGCTATATTGTCATTTTATTTGGTGATAGGGCTTCTCACCATTTGAGATCTGTTTTGTCGCAGATTAAAATGACCAACGGATTATTTTATCGTGAATTCATTTTGTCGACAAGGCTGACGTTTCTGTCTATCGCTAATTTCAAATGACGATAGAAAGTCCTGTCGTTATTTTTTATTTTTGTAATTTTTTGTTTCGAAATATTAATTTTGCAAATTTATTTTAAAAACATATTATTTTAAAAAAAATCAAGAGAAGGGAGTATTGATCGAGATGCATGCATGATCCTCTCGGCTCAGCTGCCATGATGGAATAGGGGGGGGGGGGGGGCTGTTATAGTTTTTCATTCTTTGGCGGCACGCATCCCCTTGAATGCAATGCATCATTATCCTATATGTTACATGCATGTGTAGCCACAGTAGCCATGCATCTATAATGTAGCAGAGTGCAGAATCTAGATATTAGCAGCTAGGTACAAAGTACACACCGGACATGCTTGCACTTGCAGAACTTGCTTCATGAGTCATGACTCATGACCATTGGAGCTAGCTGGCCTGCACAGCAATACAGCATGGTGATGGAGTATATTAGGTCTGCATGCAAAGATGGCCGGTTGCGGCTAAAGCTTATATAATCGGCACCTTGGGTCTGCTCCATGATAATTTCCATCTGACATGACAACATGCATGCATATGCTTATTGGTCTAGCTGGTGCCAAGAAAAGTCTTACATTGAACAAATCGATGCACTCCACTCCATTATGCCTTCCTAGAAACCATGCAGCTCATTATATGCCTCGTGTATGCAGCACAGCAGCAGCTCTTTAGAATTAGTACTATTATTACCAAGCACTCCTATCTTTTGTAGTTTTGTTCGTATATTAACAGGGAAAAAATCACATGTATCATATTCATATACTCCTCCTACCTGCGTTCTTTTTTCACACGAATCAAGTACACTTTAAACCACTGTATCGAGATTCATGCAAAGACTCGGAATAAAAATATCTCGGGCCTTGCTTCAGCACACATCTTTTAGAAAAGTTTATAATTAAATCTTAAAGCGAGTATTAATATTCTCTCGTTCTTTTTTATTTGATGTCCTAAAATATGTGCTCTCAAATTTTCTAAAGTTTAACTACCAATAGGTTTAAAACTTTCTAGATTGACTATGTAAAAATAATATTATTAGATTTGCAATTAAAAAATACTTTTATAATATTATAATTTTATTAGTATATCTCGATATAAAAAGTGACGTGTAAGTCACATCTCAGATACTGTAGAAAGTCAAAAATGTGCTGTAGTGCATGTCACCGATGAGACTTCGGTGACCATTGGTCAGTGTGCCAAGCCCATTAGGGCAAGTACAATAGCAAAGTCAACTACTGACTAATAGTAAGCTAAAAATCAGCTTGTACAATAACTGTCTCTAAATGTTGTGCAATAACTATCTTTTCTCTCTTGTACATAAATGATCTACCTATACTCCCGTGCAAAGCTGGCTACTAAATAAGAGCCAGCTCTCTTCTCTTTCCTCTTTTCTCACTCCTCTACATAGATCAAAGCTGATGTGTATAGGTTAAGAGCCAGCTGACATGGCCTTATTGTACATGCCGTGTCATGTTAGCCCTTTGAGTTCACGTAAGTTCAATCACTATTAAATTGGTTTTGACTATTAATGACAAATCTATGTGAGAGTAACTCATTTATTCAATATAATATTGATTAGTCTTATTTGGTTAAAAAGATGCAAACATCAGTGGTATGCATTCGATGCCATATTATTACATCTTGATGCATTCTTTGGATTCAAAATACAAGGTGAACTTCACAAAAGTTTCAACTTGAAAATATGTATATTGTTTCCATATATATATATATATATATATATATATATATATATATATATATATACAAACATTTAAAGGATGTCATTCTATATTTTGAGGTTTCATTAGTATTGATCCTTTTTTTTCCATATATATCCTCTAAGTATAAAAAGCTTTCGTAGTTGTAATATACTTATGTTGATTTAAATTAATTACTTGCAATTGGGTTGTCGTCAATCACCAAAGAAGGAGATTAAATGATCTAGACACTCAGTTGAGTATATGAAACTTTATAAGTTAATTGTATGCTTTGGTGATTAGTGACAACCGGATATGTTAGACTAATATTTTCCATGAGCTGGTAAATAGATGTAGCCCAATAATGATGAAAACTTTAGGTCACATCATGTTTTGATGGTTATCAAGTCCAAAGTTTGGGATAAAGAATGTCATTATGTGTTAATGAGCATCAAGATAAGATCTTGAAGTGAAGTCAGATCATCATGTGTTAATGAACAAAACAAGAACATGGACTTAAAGAGAAGGTGATCATCATCAAGTGAAAACTCTAAGTGGACGTGCAAAGCAAATGTATAACTAGTATAGGCTAAGAATGTGCTCCTAGAAGGGTTGGATAAACCGTCGAAAACCGGTCGATTTTTACGAAAACAGACCGTTTCGAGCTGGTTTGCAAACAAAAACCAACCAGTAAACTACCACAATTAAAATTCAAAATATTTGGAAAAAATTATAAAAAATTTCTGAAATTAGATTAATAGTATTACAACATCTAGGATGAAATTTATTAAAAAATCGAATTTTTAAGACATTTTTAGAGCCAAAACCGAGTGTGCAAAATTGAAAAGAAATAAAAACAAAACAGTGCAGTACAGTGCGGCCCATATGGCCCAACTCGCCCCACGAAGACTGGGGATGGATATAAGGGGGTGGAACAGCTGCCTCCGACCGCATTATTGCGCCTATGCACTGATTCCCCAACTCCCTTTCCAGCTCGCGATCTCAGGCGCCAGATCCGATCGTCGGCGGCCAAAAACAGATGATTATAGCTCAAAAATCGAGCGGTAAGAGTCGATTTTTGACCTGCTTTCAAGGGATTTCGACGGGCCTGCTTCCTCTTCGGTTTACCGCATAAACCGAGCGATTTTCGAGGTAAGCCAAGCACATCTCGTTGAGGCAAGCTAGATGAATCGTGTGTTAGCTCATTGTATGTATGGGTTGCTTTGGTTGGTAGTTTTCTTTGGGATTGTTCATGGAGGCAGATTATTTAGTAATGCTTGTAGGGTTTAGTTGAGTAATGCTTGTAGGGTTTTGATCTGTTGAATGTTATGTAATATCTCTCTCGTTGAAGAGTAAACATGTGTGCAATGGCTAATCATTTTCATTCACTACATGATCAAGATCATCATCATCTAATTCATGGTGCCACTGAAAGAAAACTATGAGGTATAATTGATATTAGTGAGCAAAACTAATTAGTCTATGCAGTAGTTTGTAACTATTTTGGTACAATGTATAAGTTACTATATGCTTAGAAAGAAAAGTGCTATATATGTGTGTGGAGTGTTCTTACTTGTTGCCGTACCATTTTGTATGATTTTTGTTGCAATAGCTAGCTAGGTGATGTACCATTTTATATGATTTTTGCACTTGAAGCAAGACATCTTCAAGTTATTATTTTGCACTTTAAGCAAGACATCAGACTTGTTATTGTTTTGTACTAGCAGATGGCAGACCAAGGCGATGTTGTCTGGGAGCATGGCGAGAAGGTGAGTGTTGGATTTCGATGCAAGTACTGTCACAAATATAAGAAAGGAGGCGGCGCAACCCGACTGAAGCACCACTTGGCAGGGCGCGGTACAAATGTCATCCATTGCAATCAAGTCCCTAAAGAGGTTCGCGAGTATTTTCAGCGTGATCTCGCCAGGACGAAGGATAAGAAAAAGGGACAGAGGGAGGAGAGGCTTAGAAAGGAAGAAGTGGATGCACATTCCCCGCCAAGAAGAAGTGCATATGAAGCGTACACGGGTGATGCTGATGAGGAACAACTACAGCACTCCATGGCTGCCTCCAGGGCGGAGGAAGAATTTATCAGCCAGGCATGTGGCAGGTATGAGCACAGTGCTGGCAATGGCACCTTTAGGGGGCTAGAGGAGGGGTCGACGGTCTATTGCCAAGGATGTTACGGAGTTCATCGCAACGAGAGAGACCGGCCGTGGGGGATTACCACCTTGGTATAGCCCGTGGCCCTGTGCAACCACGGATTGACACCGGGAACTAGACACAAGAGGGGAGGAATGCGAAGCAAGTGATTGGCTCGGCATAGGCCAAATTTTTTCACACGACTGGTATCGCGGGGAGGAAAGCAGATAATCCGTACTTCGTTAGTACCGTCAGGGAAACTCAAAAATGGGGTAAGTGAGCTTTCAAATTTTCTTTGAGTTACACGTCCAATAATAGTTCTCATGGTTATCCTATATTTCATTTGCAGGCGAGGGTGTCCCGTCTCTCAGTGGAAGAGATATAGACGGCAAATATTTAGACGACAACAAAGCGGATATACAGCAAAAGATGGAGAAGTTCAAGTTGGAATGGCCTACGTATGGCATAACCATCATGTGCGATTCTTGGACAAGACCGACACACATGAGTATTATCAACTTCATGTTGTACTGCAACGGCACCATGTTCTTCCATAAGTCTGTGGATGCGACGGGCAAAAGTTAGGATTCACCGTACTTGCGCAAGGTACCTGCTCTTATTGCTCTTGTTCTGAATTCAAGTACGCATGACGTAATGGAGGTTTTCATTGTGTTTGTTGAAGCAGGAAATTGCTTCAGTGGTAGATGAGGTGGGTGCGCATAATGTTACGTAAATTGTCACGAACAAAGGTGCCAACTACAAGAAGATATGCAGGCTTATTGCACGGGAGCATCACAACATCGTGTGATAGCCTTGTGTCACGATTAATTTGATATTGAAGCAGATTGGAGAGTTCCTTGACCACGCCTGTCATTGAGAGTGCTAGAAAAATCTCTCGATGGATTTACAATCATTCCAAGCTTGATGCCATGAGGAAGAAGCACATTGGTGGCGAGTTGGTCAAGTTGAATGCTACTCGCTTTGGAACAAACTACATATTTTTGGACAGTTTCCTTCATCGCAAAGACAAATTCTTGCAATGGATGGTCTCGGAGGAATTTCTATCGTCGCGCTTTGTTAGTACTGTAGAGGGGAGGTACGTGTATGGGTGCCTCTTGAGCTTAGACTGGTGAGTTAACCTTCATTAGGTTGTGAAATCTGTGGAACCATTTTACGCCTTCTTGCGATTTGCCAATCAAGACAGGGTTCCCATATTGAGCAAGGTGATACTGCGGTATAACATAATGCAATAAGAATATGATAGCTTATTTCATGACTTTCCAGCTACTTTTGATCAATACATGAATGTCGTGGACCCTAGAATGGGCGATCTAACACGTGATACTTATATGAACGCTGGTACTACATTCTTCTCTTTTCTCTTGAATAGCTCGTACTCACAAATAATTGTACTAACATGTTTCATTGAATTTCATGCAACTGCTACCTTAAATCCCCGAATGCATTACTCGTATGGCACGACCGACACCTTCTTACCAAATCTGCAAGATGCATTTGAAGCGCTTGTTGATGATACTGATATGGAGATGCGAGGTCTTCTCGAGGTCGATCTTTTCAGAAGAAGGGTTAAATCATTCTCGAGTGTGCTAGCTAAGAGGATGGCCCATGATCCTAAAATTTCCCCTAGTATTTTCCTTATGTTATATTAAATATAGTACCACTCTCGTATTTCCACATCATAATTATTGTTGTCCTCATTAACTTACAGCACACTGGTGGAGTGTGTTTGGTTCGAACACACCCACGCTCCAACAGTTGGCTCAACGTATCGTTTCGCATTGCGCTTCTTCCAGCGGATGCGAGTGCAATTGGAGCACATTTGTGTTTATCCACACCAAAGTTCGCAACAGTCTGTCATACAAGAAGCTCCACAAGTTGGTCTATGTGAACTATAACTTGTGGCCAAGAATCCAAGAACAAGAAAGTGACAAGTCCGCAGCCGAAGACGATCCATTCTAGTGCCTTATGGAGCTTAACTATGCAACGCAGAAAATCCAATCCGACAGTGGATGGAGAGAAGGAGGTCCAATGCCGACCCCTTACTTGACGAGGAGGACATAAAGAGTGACACCCCCTCCCATCACACCTCGTGATAGACCCAGTAGACACTAGTGCGTTGCGAACGATAACTGGGGCTGCAAGCATCCCAGAATGGGCAGAAACGATAATGAGTGACACTCACATAGGAAAGAGGAAGCACCAAGTAGTGCCGACGAGGGAGCAAGCAAAAAGGAGAGCTCCCTAAAAGGAAAGGGGAAGCTTCCCATACAGCAGGAATAGTATGTAGGGAGTGATGACTCAACTGATAGCACTCTCACGAATCATTCGAGCCTGCCGTACCAAGAATCCAATGACAATAGCTCCAAGACAGACAATGATGGCGATCAGTCCCCTGCTGATCCCTCCATCCCTTCCACTTCCCACTCAGAAGCACAGCATCCCATGCAATTTACAGGGGAGTCCCAGCACACTCATGCAACACAAGATAGAGACCATAGCGCTCCCAAATCATAGAGGAGGACTACTAGGTGAAGGGAAAGGATGCACCACAGGATAGATATAGCTCCTATGACGTCGCCGAGACGCAAGGGAGCTATGGCTCGTATGGCAGCTACGACTACGCCATCCCCGACCACCCAATGGGTCTACGAGTGGCACGACCCCAAGTTTTATGCCATGTTGTATCAACAATGGCAAATTACAAGTCCATGGACGGGGCAAAGCTGGCACGATTACAAGGCGGAGTTGCTAGCTACACGAGGATTGGCCTTGATGTCCACCGAGGAATACAACATAGACAACCAAGTGTACACCCAGCAATACTACCCATAGCGTCAAAGGTAATGTTTCATTTCATTACAACTCGAATTTTTACTAACATAGCGTTCATGTAGGTCCAACACAGCACATGTGCAACAACGGAAGGACGACGAAGCTGTGCCAGGTGTAAACATTCATAATCAGTGAGAAATATTGATTTGAAATGTCATATGCCATGCTATTGAAATGATTGTTACTAAAGTGTGGGTTTGTTGGATTGAGTTGTCAATGGTATTGAATGAAATGTCATTTCTTGATATATTATTGCTAAATGCCTGCTTTACAACATGAGATTGTCTAAAATATAGCAAAGGTCATGCCAAAATTTTTCAAATTATTCCATAGTTGTGCTATTATTTCAAATATGTACTTTACAACTTCACATTGTTCTAAAATATAGCAAAAGTCATGCCGAAATTTCAACATAATTTTCCATATTTTTTATACATTTCTTTCATTTTTCCTAGATTTTTGGGCCTCCCTCAGCTTTTTTATAATTTTCCACAATTTTTTCAATTTTCCTTGCATTTTTCACCATTTTTCCTTCCGTCATCGATTTTCGAATCATAACGATCGGTTTTTAGATTTTTTTTGAATCAGTTTGATCAGCTGGTTTGACTTTCACAAACCGATCAGTTTTTACCGAATTTCGGTTGATTTTCGTGAAAAACCGGTGCCGACCAGAACCCTGGCTCCTAGTCTTTTACCAGTCTCACTATTTGGTTAGGAGACCGGATTACTAGTGTAGGTTGCCGTACTATTAAGAGAGGTCTTGTCTAGTAATTTGAGTCTCAACATGTATTGATATCTCAATCCTACTTGCTCTAGCTCTCTGTTGCATGATATTATTATTTGCAAAGATGTTTTGTAAATAGTTGAAGCTCATGCACTTACTCTTCTTAGCATGTGGCTAAAGTTTGCACGTGTATTTTGTAAATTGTTGAACTTCATGCATTGATCACATATACTCTTGCTAGCTTGTAGTTATGCTCTTGATCAAGTCTATGTTAGATATTTTGAGAAATTAGATTTTAGACTTGTGTGGTGACATTAGAGTTTTAGCATTCTATGGAAATATCTTTGGTTTCTAAGTTTAAAAAATATATGTAATTTGTAGCCCCCTAGATAAGCTTTCAACAGAGTGCAAGGTCACCTAAATCGGACTTCGGAGTAAAAAATTATGATCCTTTTCGGGTTGTGCTATGAGTTTGTCCGAATTTGGTAATTACAAATGTTCAAATTGGAGAATTCAGAATGTACAAATTTGATTTTAGGACATTTTGATAGAACACGTGTTTTGGAGCTGACTTGGATTATAGAATTCATATTATCTAAATTTTGGAAATTAGAATGTCTGAATTTAATTTTAGGATATTTTGATAGAACATGTGTTTGGAGGCGATTTGGATATAGGATTCGAAATCTTTGGATTTTGAAAATTCAGAATGTCGAAATTAATGAATTTGGAATGTCCTAATTTGCATTCTACAATGGCTACGTGCCACGTGGAGTTATGATCGTTGAGAATGTTCGATTTTGTCAATTAGGAATGTCTGAATTGGTTAATCAAGAATGTCAGAATTTGGGAATAAGGAATGCTGGAATTTGCATTTTCAGATGATTTTGTTCCTAGCGGCTAGTTTCTTTGATGGGCTATAAAAGAGAACGACTATGGAGGTTTTTGATGCATCTTCTACACTCATTTGAGACATATATTTGAGAGGAAATCCTTGAGAGATTTGAGAGCCATTGAGCTAGAGTTTCTTGTTTGTGAAATATTTTGGTATTCCATTTTACTCTCTTGAGCTAGTGTGATATTCTCCTCTCAATTATGCATGTGTTGTACCATGTGAGCAAGGAGAAAGATTTCTAGTTGCATGTGTTGCTTCTAGAGGTGGATTGAGTATCCACTTGTGTATGTGTTGCATCTAGCAATGGTCAAGTGGGAGGCCTTGTTCGTTACTCTTGGTATCTGTCAAAACCTAGACGGCATGGAAGTGTGTGATCCGGTGATCTTAAGAAGCTTGTGAGGAGGACTGGTATATTGTGAAGGTTGGTAATCACCTACCAAGAGGGAAAAGAGCTATCACTAGTGGATTCGAGATGTTTAGCTTAATTCGTGGAGCCGGTCCAATTTATTTGACCTTACCTCAATGAGGATTAGGGGGAAATGGCAAGTCTCTGAGCACTATGGTAAAATGATTGTGTGTCAACTTTTGGTTTACTTCCTTTGGCACATTTACATTTTGTCACCCTAAGATTGTAAAACTTGATCTAGACTTAGGTTGTTGGTGCACTTAGTCAGACTAGTTGATTTAGGCCTTAATCGGGCAAAACCGTTTTCATTTACACTTCCGTGTATAAAATCGGTTTTGGCTAAAAAGAATTTTAAAACCGTCCATTATGCCCTTCTAGCCAGCCTTCTTGACCTTACAGTCTAGCGCACCTAGCCACTGGGTGAGAAATAGCCTCTTTCATGAAAATCGTCACAAGCCAACGAAGTGCTGCTGTAAGGTTGAGGAGGCTGATTAGAGTGGGGTGAATAGGCAGTTTTAAAATTCTCTTTGGCTAAAACTGAGTTTTAATGCGGAAGCGTAAATCAAAACAGTTTTATCCAATTAAGGCCTAAATAGTCTAGTCTCAACTATGTGCACCAACAACCTAAATCTATATCAAGGTTTGCATTTCTAGGTAACAAGCAATCAATTGAATTCTAGAAATGTAAATTGCAAGAATGTAAATGAGCAATAGGAAGCAAACCAAAAGATGATACACTATCTTTTTACCGTAGTGTTCGGAGACTTGTCAATCTCCTAATCTATATTGAGGTAAGCCCAAACGAATTGGACCGGCTCTATAAATTAAGCCAAACACCTCAAATCTATTAGGCGAGCTTCAACCTTCATAACACCGGGTCTTCTCACAAGCTTCTTGAGAAGATCACTAGATCATGACCCCTACACGCTGTCTAGGTGTTGGCAAACTCCAAGAGTAACAAGTTAAGCCTCTTACTTGACCCTCACCAAGTGCAATAAATGCACAAGTGGATACTCAATCCACCTCTAGAAGCAACACATGCATCTAGAGACCTTTCTCCTCGCTCACAAGTTGCAACATATGCACATTGAAAGGAGAAGCTCACACTAGCTCAAGAGAATGAAATAAAATAAAACACTAAAACATCTCACACACAAGAAAATCTAGCTCAAATGCCTCTTAAATCTCTTAAGTATTGGTCTATAAATTCTCAAGGCTTTGCTCTCAAATGTATACCTTAAAGGAGTGTGCGAGCACCAGCAAAAACCTCTAAATTCGGCCTCTTTTATAGCCCCTCAAAATAACTAGCCGTTTGGCACAAAAACATCTAAAAAATCAAAATTGGACATTCCTAATTACCTAATTTGGATATCCTAATTGCAAAATCAGGCATTCTCAATGGCCACAAATCCATGTGTCATTTAGCTGTTGGAAGGAAAATTAGAACATTATAAATTCCCTGATTTGGATATTCCTAATTACCCAATTCGGACATTCCGAATCCTACAATCCAAATAGGCTCCAAAACACATGTTCTGCCAAAATATGCTAAAATCGAATTCGGACATTCCTAACTACAACATTTGGACAAACTCACAGCATAATCTAAAAATGATCGTAACTTTTTACTTCGAAGTCCGATTTAGTTGATCTTGGACTCTATGAAAAGTTTATCAAGAGGGCTACAACTTCCATTCATTTTCAAGATCTAAGAATCCATAGATATTTCTATAGAATACTAAAACTCTAATGTAGCCACACAAGTCTAAAATCGAATTTCTCAAAATCTCTAACATAGACTTGATCAAGAGCGTGACAACAAGCTAGCAAAAGTCTAGAAATGATCAATGTATGAACTTCAACAATTTGCAAAACACACGTGCAAACTTTAGTCACATGCTAAGAAGAGTATGTGTATGAGCTTCAACTATTTGCAAAAACATATTCGCAAATAATAGCACCATACAATGGAGAGCTAGTGCAAGCGGGATTGAGGTATCAACACATGATAAGACTCAAACTACTAGACAAGACCCCTCTTAATAGTACGCCAATCTATACTAGTAATCCCATCTTCTAACCAATCATTGAGATCGGTAAAAAACTAAGAATGCATCCTTAGCCTTCGCTAATTATACCTTGGCTTGCGCATCCACTTGAAGCTTTCACTTGATGGTGATCATCTTTTCTCCAAGTTTAGTTCCTTGTCTTACTCATTAACACATGATGAACTATTTTCACTTCGAAATCTTGATGCTCATCAACACAAGATGACATCCTCCATCCTGAACCTTAACTTAATGATCATCAACACATGATGACATCCAAAGTCTTGATCATCATTGGACTTAACCTATTTCATCAACTCATAGAAAAATATTAGTTCAAGACATCCGGCTGTCACTAATCACGAAAGCACACTATTAACACATAATGGAGGGCCTAAATCATTCAATTTCCTTCTTTGGTGATCGATGATGACTCGATTGCAAAAAATTGAATTTAAATCAGCATGAGTATATTACAACTACGAAAGCTTCATATACTCCATGGAAAAAAAAACTGTAAGCTTCATTCCAATGAAGAAATAAAGCCATTGGCAAGGTTCCAAAAACCGATGAAATTTTGGAAATCTCGCCCGAGATTTCTGATTTCGATCGGGGACGGGATCCAAAATCCCAGCCGGATAAAAAAATTGAAAAAATAAAATAAAATTGCTACAATATCTCAGAAATTTCGACGAGATTTTATCAAATCTCACCGAAATCTCGAGTAATTTGACCAGAATTTGACTTTGTTGACCGTATTTATCCCAATAACCCCATGAAAATTTGTTGAAAAAACAAAATTTTGAGATGTTTTATAATTTTAGCAGAAACACTGTCGGATTTTTATAAAATTGTACAAGCTTGATCATGCTCTAAAAATTTATGGTACTACATCTAGCAGTGTAGGATCATAAAGAAAAATTTTCAAAATAATTGAACTTCATTTGTTATCTTTGAAAAATCAAAAACAGAATGAACACAACTGAGACAGTAACCTTGTCAGAATCTTATAAATTTGCTCGAGTGTGATCATGATCCAACATTTTTATAAGAGCTTAAGCATTGCCTCAGAACCATTCTCTAAAATTTTCAAAAAATTTAAACTTTTTTGTTTTCTATATCAAATCTATGAAAGCATTGAACTTCATTTGTTATATTTCAAAAATCAAAAACAGAAAGAACATAAATGTTACAGTACCCTTGTAAGAATTTTATAAATTCAATGGAGTGTGATCATAATACAAAATTTTTATGAGAGCTTAAGCATTGCCTTAGGACTCTTATTTAAAAAAAAAATTCTAAACCTTTTTTGGTTGCTCAAGCAAATCTATATATTGATCATTAGGCTTTTATCAGGACGTAGCACTGTCAGAATTTTTGAAAATCATAAAAGCTTTATCATCATCTAAAAATTTTATGAAAACATTGATGATTCATCATGACCATATAAAAAAGTTTCAAAATTTTTTAACGTGGTTTGAACCATTTTTCATTCGGTTGAAGTTTGCCAGTAAGACTTTTATCACGATAGTAGTACTGTCAGAATTTTTTAAAATTCCTAAAGATTGATCATTATCTGAAAATTTTATGGAAATATTATTTATGCATTAGGACAATTCAAAAAAAATTAAAATTTTATAACGTGGTTTATTCTATTTTTCATTCGGTTCGAATTTGCCGATCAGCCTTTTATCAGGACAGTACCACTTTCAGAATTTTTAAAAATTCCTCAGGATTGATAATCAGTTGACATTTTTATGGGAACATTAGTGATGTGTCAGAACAATTCACAAAAAATTTAATAATGTTTTGACGTCGTCTGAACCATATTTCGTTCGGTTGAAATTTACCGAGATTTCGACAATTTCGGATGAAATTTCGAAAATTTTACCGAAATCTTGGAAATTCTGGATTTGAATTTTGCTTTTTGGATTTCGTCTAAAATTTATCCGAAATAATAAGATTTTACCGAAATTTTGGATTTCAAATGATAACGGATATGAACCGAAAATGAAATTTGAAACCTTAGCCATTGGTGGACCAACCAATGATAGCTGATCGAGCATGAAACTAATGGCTGACACCATGATGCACAGCACTTGTACACAGAGCACAAGCAGATCGCCAACAACAGCTATTGGTTAGTACGTACTACTTGGCAACATTACATCCCTGTATAGATTAATTGTTCTTTTCCTCATGACTGTAGCTAGCAGGTAGCGGCACATCCCAAAGATTAAAAAAAAAAGCAGCAGAGAAGAAGAATCCAACACAGGCCAAATCGAGTAAGAAGGCTTTTCTTTTTCCTTCTCATGATCGAGCGCCCTAGTATATTCTCCCAGTGGGCGGCCGAACCAATAAAGCTTGAGTGGCGCGTCAAGTTCAAGGGTAGTAGACGTAGTAGTAAAAGGCAATGCTAGCATTGCGGTATCAGAATGAGGATGGCAGGGGAAGCCGGAAGACCAAATGATGGCTTTGCTTTCAGTTTGTAATAATATTTTGTACCACTCCACTACTGCGTACTGCTCCTAAATTCTTTACTTTTCTAGTCTCTAACAAATCTTTTTTATAAATTTAGTTCCCTTTCAAACATAATTATAAAAATAGCTCTCTTTCTAACCATGGAAGAGCCGACAGGTGACACGTATTACCTGTTGTGTTTCTATACTGCGCAAGAGAAATCACACAGTAGGAGCTCGGAAGGAGTACCTACGGAGCATTACTACTGGTAGCATTAATGAACCAATTTAATTAAACAAAAATCATTAATTAAAGTGGATAATTAATGTCATTTTCTTGCCGAGCCATGGGACTTCGGCAACACGGTCCTCGAGCGTGGCAGTTGACTTGTGTCACTGTCGACGTCTCTATGTCGAGAAAAAGATTATTTTTACAATTACATTTCAAAAGATGCCATATTTTTTAAAAAAAAAGTTTAGGGCTGGAATTGTGATTACTTCATCTTGATTATTTGCTCTAGCGAGCTAGTGTCCATGCAGAAGCTACCTTGCGAGAGGAGCCCGGGCGCATGGTATGATGCATCTGTTACTGTGTCGCCGCAGCAATGCAAAATGCCAGGGATCCGGCCAGTCAGATCGTCTGCTGCTTCTAAGGAATAGTACGGATTCCTATAATAAAGAAAAACTGAAGGAACAGTACAGGGCAGTGTACCGGTGAAATGAAATGAAGACTGCTCAGGGATTCAGGTCAAGATTCCACAATCCAGATCAAATCTTCAGGTCAAGATTTCGTAATCCAGATCGAATCTAGGTGAATGTAAAGCAAGCGAGAAATGTACGAGGTTTTGGACTGGCAAACGATGATCTAGATAATAGGAGTATACAGTTATACACGTCTCTGGACTTACACGTTAGATGCTTGAAAGTACAAAGGGAACAACGTACGCAGCCCTGCTGGGAAGATCCCTGTAATTAGGTTGGAGCTTGGAGCAGCAAATTGGTGTTGCTGGTGCAGCAGTCCAAATTAAGGGCAGAAGCGTCATTTGACCGGGCGTGCAAAGTAGATGTTTTTGCATGTGCCTAAATGGGCTGAACTGATCACAGTGTGGTTCCGGAGAGAGTGCTCACAAATGAGTACCAGAGGTTCCAGCCTGTCAGGCATCATTGCTGATGATTCTTTTCTTTTAATTCAAAGAGCGAAATACCATGCGGAGATCTATCCAAGTTTTGTGATGAGTATTTGACTAAATTTGAGCTTAGTATGCTCTGATTTGAGTTTGATTTGAATTAGATTTTCAAATTGAAACAATTTGAATTGTGTCTGTCACGAGTGGCTCTACCAGTCTCGAGTAACGCACTGTCGGCTTGTGGTCGAATGATTCGAGTAGATTGATTCGAGTATCGAGTAGAAATGTTGCTGGGTCGAACACTCTGCGGTCAGCCCAACTCAAGTCCTTAGTTTAACTATTTGTTACTCGATATTATTTTATCGACTTGTTGACGTGATCAATCGAGTTGGACATATGGTCAATAGACTTGGTATTGAGTTGAGGTTGATAGACTAGGTATTGAGTTTGATATGTGGTCGATCACTCGATACGGTCGAAACGGTGGTCAAGTTTCTACTCGAACGAGGATTCTACTCGATGGTGGCAACTCGATGAAGTCGATACAGTGATCGGTAGTGCCGACTTGTTGAGCGATGCAATTGGATGTTGATTGCATATCTTTGTTGGATATTGCTATGTGATGGGTTTTTCTTGTTTTTTATGGTTGCAGGACGACGGTGCTAGATCATGATGAGGCGAAGGATGATCGGGACTAAGCGAGGTGCGTTGGAGGTCCAGACGGTCGAGGATCGCCAGAAGATGATCGGAGACGGAGTCGTTGCGAACCTAAAAGACAAGGAATGGTTGAGATACTAGCTACGAGCTACTCGGATCAAGGAGGACCGTCAGATCGCGGTCTAAGTGATAGAGTAGCAGGTTTAGTTAGTATGGCTGTGTGTGGGGGTCATTTATATCCTTTGATGGTGATCCTTAGGGTAGAAGGAACTCATTCAAGGGTGGAGGGTGACTCAAGAGTAGTATAAATAGAGGGGGAGGGGTAGCCTTTCTCCTCTTGAAGGTTTTAGAGATTTTGGCTCTTTTGAGCTTTTTGCCCACTTTATTGTGAGGTTTTGTAAACCTCCCTTATAGGAATGCAAATCATTTTCTGTTATGCTTGAATTTACTTTACGCATTTAAATTCAGCAATTAAATTTCTCAATTTACATTCTTGCACATTTGGATTTGCCTCCCTTCCTTCTAAATGCTTGTGGATCTTGTGTTGAGGATGCATGATTGATGGATGAGTCTTCTTCAGATCATATCTTAATCATCTAGGCAAATTTTGTGTTCTTTCTTGCAAGAAACCGATCTTGTATGCTTAAGTGAATCATTCTTCTAGATCGTGTTTAAGGGGTTTTGGACTTATGTTCTTGCTTGCTGTGACATGTGGGAGGTTATCCAAGATCATCTTGATCATCAAAACCCCACGAGCAAGTCCAAGGCCAAATTCTCAAGTTTTGCTCAAACTTGGTGTGTTCTTTCTTCAAAGTAAAAAATGTCTGAACTTTGACATCAATCCTTGCTATTGAAGGTTGGAATAAGTTCCTTACATCTTTAGGATCACATCTACCAAGTTTCGTGAGTTTTTGTCCAGCCGATCAAAAAATTCCTTAAATTAGCTTTTGAATTCGTTTTCTTCCTGCTGTTCTTGAACCAGATCATACCGTCTTTCGTGCGGTCATACCGGATTCCGGTGCTACCAGGTTCAACCCGGTCATATCGGACTTGCAGAAAAACTTTCTCCATTTCATTTGCTCCTTTTTTATTGAATTGTTTGTGGGCTTAGTTGAATCATTTTGAGTGGGGAAAATTTTATTTGGGATCATTCACCCCTTTTGATCGCCATTTCGGTCCTCCAAACAACATTGCTTTATGCTACTCTCTCTCTCTCTCAATATAAATCCAAGCCTATCATACGCATAGACTAAATCTGAGAAAAATTAATATCATTTGATTTCATACCCCTATTAAATAGCATACTATAACTACTCATCTATGTTTTTAGCGTTAAATAAGGGATATATGGTGAAATTATTGTAATAACTAACATTTGATCTCCACGATTAATTTATAAATTCGAGAAAAAGTTAATGTAATCGGATTATGCATACCCTTATTAAATAGCATACTACAACTACTCATCCACTTTTCAGCATTAAAGAAGGGGTATGTGGTGGAAATATTATAATAACTACACCTTTGATCTCCACAATTAATTTATACCGGTTGAAAACCCATGCATTCGCACATGCTAACTTCTTAAAAACATGCTTAGTCACCATCTCAAAAGATAAAAATTTGAGATTTAGTTATGAAAATAGTACTTAATGTAAAAGTTATTGAGAGTAGCCAGTACAATCTAATTCTGATTTTGGCTTAATTCCAATTATTGAGAATATGTTCATGTTCTACAAAGAATAGGAAATGCTCCCTAGTTAGGGTGCAATCGGCTCGGATTCGATCGGATATCACTCTTTCCATATCCTAAACCATATTTTTTTTTGTCAGAATCGGATAGTACCTACCGGATACGAATACGGCGCGGATAATATTGGTCGCAGATTCGAATCGAATACGGAGCGGAATCGATACTGTATCGAATAATTTTTGTCAGATAACGCATGAAAATAGATACCACATAAAAACACTGATAGCACACACAGCAAAGTATATTAACAGATTATAAATAAAACACAGCCCGTTCCGGTTCGGCTGGCTGTGCACCCGCGCATCGGTCGCGGGCCCTCCGGAGGTGGACGAGGACGAGGCGATGAGCATCGACAACCTCAACCGCTTCTTCAACCTCAACGTCGGCAAGTGGAACGGCTCCAGTGATAGCGCTTGCAAGCATCCTTTACCACTTCGACTAGTAGTTGCCTGGTAATAGCGCTGGTAAGGATCGGATGTTATCAACTCCCGTTTCGCCTCAACGTTGGTAAGGATAGGATATCCGAATCTTTTTCATCGGATATATCCTTTTTTTTTCAAAATATACCGATCCGACGGATAGTGATATCCCAAATCCGAAAAACAGTATTCGAATCCGATACCGAATCCGAAAACTATCCGAAAAAATTATCCGAATCCAATCCAAACACATCCGGTCGGTCAGACGGTCGGAAATTATCCGATCCGATTGCAACCCTATCCCTAGTTAACTTCTTATTGTGAATTTCAATTATTTTTATTGTATTTGACATTGAATCTTTTCTTTAATATAAGTCGTTATAACTCACGTCCGTCAAATAGAGGTCTAGATCTTTTTCTTTTTTCTAATAATATGGGAATTTTCTCGGAGTGCCTGTATAGAGAATTTTATTAATTTAGGTATTTTCATTTGAATTTGTATGGAAATAATTTTATTTAATTTATATTCCCAATTCTAGTTATTTATGTTTTGGTATGAAAATAATTTCATTTAATTTATATTCCAAAATTTAGTTATTTTGGTATAATTCATTGGAATTTATATTAAACTTAGATTGCTGCTTTTATGTTATTTGTAATTCTAATTTCAGTTTTTGGATGGAGTTCGTAGACAAATCCAACTGCTATTTTTCTTTTCATCTTATTCCAAATTTTAGCTATTCAGGGATTTTACTTTGAAGTTTGTATATAAACCAAATTGCTAGCATTTTAAAAACATTTATTCTGAATTTAAATTAATTTTATTGTAGTTAGTATGGACTCTTTCGTTATTCCAAAATTTATTTATTTAAGGAAGTTTCGTTGGAAGTTGTATGGAAATCAAATTTCTAAAAAAAATTAGTTTTTTATTGTGAGAGAATTTTCTCTAAAAATATATACTTATATTACGGGAAGGAGGGAGTAAATTCAATGGCGCCACCAGAGGTTATCCCCCTAGATTTAACATTCATATCCAGGCTCCAGCGATTGGCTTGCAAAGCAGAACACACCGAAAGTGCAAAAGGTGAAAGGCAACGCAGTAAAACAATGTGTACAAGGGATGGTAAAAAAAAAAGCAGATACTACTACTACAATTGTGAGGCATTCAATTGGATGGAGGAGATCATGATAGCAAGAGGGTGGTATCAAAGGGAGGAGAAGCAGTAAGTGACAATAAATCTAGCAGGAAAGAACCAAAAGAAGGAGAGAAAGAAGAGACAAAGGTGGAAAAGGGGGGAAAAAAGAGAGAAGAAATATCGAGCACGCGATGATGAGCGAGGAGAGGACCCGGAGATGAGCCATCATTACGAATCTTGGGCCGGCCGGCCGATCGATCGATTGATCGAGGCCCATCATCGTCATCATTGGAAATAAGCCCTCTCTGCCCACCCAGCTGGACCTTTCTCCTCTCTTTCCTAATCTACCCTCATCTTCTTAACCTTATATAACCTACCTGCACTGCCCGGTGTTGGAATATGTCTAGGCTTGAAAGATTATGCTAGTATTGTGCATAGGCATTTCCGGACAGATCTCACGTTGTCCAAATGCTGATCGTCTTGTCTGATCGATAAACAACGCGAACGGTAGCTCCAAGTCACCAATGAAGGAGGGCAATTTTTTTGTTCACGAACAAGCAGAAGACTTACGTGCATTCCATCCAGTAAGAAACAAAGTCATGGATATAGCCAAGTATACAAGGGATCAAAACCCATAAACAAACGGCCAAAAAAAATAGAGCTAGAGCTACGGTCTATATGGCACTGATTATTCTCGAAACACAAGATTATTACGACAATCGCACTGATTTCCACAAAAATCCATATGGAAGTCATGTAATCCAAACAATCCTATAACCTGCATTCCGTTTTTTTTTCCCCGCCTTCTTCCACACGACCAAACATGTGGACCCCATACTACAGGTGCCACTGACATGTGGACCCTGCGTGCGCCAACGTTCCACATGTCAGCCCCACAACCGTCACATACCATTATACCAGGTTTAAGGACGCCAGAGTCCAGACGCGCGGCAAGAACAGCGCTGCCTATTGGAGTTCGAAGGCTGTGCCTATAAATAAGCCACACCACTGCACCACACCGAGCAGAGCACACAAATCACAATCCCGTAGTCTCATCAGCCTCTACCTGTGCTGCTGCTTAACTCGAGAGCTCCATCTTCTCAAAACTCCAGAAGCGCAAGGTGATGATGCTCCCTGCTCCGATCGCTTGCTTTTGCTGTTGTGCTCTGCGCCGGTTCTTTTTCCGGGAACACGCGAAAGCTTTTGCGTGCTCTTCTCCGATGTTCATGCAAGAACAAATTGCAGAGCCATATACACTTGACAACGGGAATGGGGCTGGTCGGCCTTAGTCCTCTGTTTCCGTTCTTGGTGTGATGTTGTGCATCGCATGCCCTGTGGATGCCTGGGCCCTTTTTGTTTGTTTCTGCTCTGCTTTGTTTTGCATGCCTCCGTGGATTTGTTTATGCGCTTGAGATGACACCTTGCTTTTTGATATGGCTATAATGATGCATATGCTTATATAATGAGCAGAAGTATCTTTTTCTTCTTTTTGTACATCTTTGGCCGTATGGAATGGAAGCTTCAGAGGTGAAATGCCGGAAGCTTCCGCTGCTGCTGCTGCTGCTTCTTCTACTTCTTATTTTGTTGTGCTGACATTGTCAATAGTAGCTTCTTGGGATATTTTATTGGATCTCGAGCACAAGACGCACTAGTGTTTCTGCTCCCATCTTTCGCAGTGATTTCTAGAAGCTGAAACGCTGTCAATGGCACACATAAGTAGCTGATGTTCTTTCCTTCTTTTCTTCTGTTGCGTGCGCAGCAGATGGACAGGCTAAACACGAAGCTGTACCTGCAGAACTGCTATATCATGAAGGAGAACGAGCGGCTGCGGAAGGCGGCCATGCTGCTCAACCAGGAGAACCAGGCCCTGCTCTCCGAGCTCAAGAACAGGCTCGCCAAGTCGGCGGCGGCACCCGGCGGCAACAACAAAGCGGTGGCGGCGGCAACCCGCGCGGCCATCCCCGACGTCAACGCCGGCTCGCTGGTTCAGGCCGGCAAGGACAAGGCCGCCCACAAGTCCAAGTCGCCACCAGCTTTGAACTAGTGTCGTAGTCCTCGTTATGGCGTTGTTGGTTTAAACAGCTCTGGGTGTTAATTAGCAAGGTTAATTTGTCTAGTTTTAGTTAATGGAGCTTAATTCCTGCCCACTGAAATGTAGTAGCGTAGCTTAATTGGAGGTACAAATGCATAGTTGGATCTTTCTGAGCAACATCTAGTTTTCATATTCATGCTCATTGCTCAACAGCCAACAGTTAGCTGATTGCTGATTACTTTCCTATCTTCTTCGGTATGAATTGACGAAGTCCATGGGGAGTTCATACAGCTTACCATGAATGCATGAAGTTAACTCCTCTTCTCCTTTTGAAAAGGACATCGTGCAAATTGCAAAGAGCTTTTTAATAGTATAAGCAATCTCTAACTGTGAGCTAACATCTTGTCAGTACGCATGAAAATTCGTAAAGTTGAAATTCATGCGTAACCTTTTCAACTGTGTATAGAATCATTGTAATCCTAGCACAAATAGTTCGACAGTCACGCATCAGACATTTTGTGCAATAATAATGCAGCAGTTAATACACAGAGAATGCTAATCAGCATTCATATCAATCAATATCCGCCTTCTCATTCATCATTCAACTCATTCATCATTCAAGATCAATATTGCACTCGCCTTAGTGATCGCTTGTGTCATATTATACCCAACAAGCAAATAATAATATACATACGTATATATGGCGACAAACTCAGCTACTTCAAGCTATTTACGCTAGTATAGTATACAGTGTACTTTTCTGCTGAGTATAGAAGGACTGCTGTGAAAAAAATATGTACCGGATTCTAATTTTACTTCTGAATTTTCTGATCTGTCAGTTGTTACCATACTATGATTAGCCACAAGTAGATAGTCCAAGACTGTACAACGATTCCTGTGCTGCACATGCCAGCATCATTTCTGCCTTTTTATTTGTCCTACTTATCCAAGAATCCAGGAGCTCTTTGACATCATGCTCCTCTGTTCCTTGCTCAAGTGTACACACCATCCTGCTCATTTGTTAATTTACTACTCCGCCCAACCGACAATATGAATTTTGCTATGCCTGTCTTAGCATACCCTGCTCTTTTATTCACTAGGTTCAGAAGACAATAGGGCAGTAAAAGATCAAAAGGACCAACCAAGTTACTGCAAGAGATTATTGTTGTTGTTCGAAAGGATTATGTGCATTGCTTACACCTGAGGCCTCTTGCTTTTCTTGCTGTCATCTTCTGTACAAGGAGATAATAGCTGCTTTTTTAGTTTTCTACAAGGGAAGATAATAGTTTCTTTAGCTAGGATAGAATGCCTTAAAAAAACTAGGATAGAAAATATCAGAAAGAGCTAGATAACAAGAGCCGGACAAGAGATGATGACTAGGATCACATCAGCAGGAGCGAGATAACAACTAGTCACACACACACTTGTGCCTCTGAACCAACCATGTTCAATTTGTTCCTTTTTGTTTAATTTCAAAATTAAATCTTGTTGCCAAATCATTACACAAGAAATGTTTTCACCTTTCAAGGACTCGAGCAATGATCATAAACATCAGCTGTTATTGTCTCAGCTGCAGCAAACCCAAATGACTTTCAAAAGTTTATGTAGAGAAATGATTTTTTTCTTCCATCATGGGATGTGTTTCTAGTAAGTTCGGTAGTAAGTTAGATTTGCGACAACAACAATTATTTCTTATTTCATAATGAATAATAACTGCAATCATACCAGCCAAATGAATAAGATTGTTCACAAAATGAAAAGGAAGAATGAAGGGAAATCATGGGAAAGATATATATGGCTTGCTTAATGTGATGGAATCACTAATAGCACACTAGGACATTGCTATTACCTGGTCACTAATTCTCGCACATTCCAAGCAAATGCTGAGTCACTCAGCAATGAGGATAGATGAATAATAGTTTCAGCCAGGGCCCAGGGACCAGTACGAGTGCATACTCTACATACACAACCAGCCAGACAGAAATTTGTATGAATGCATCCTGTGAAGCACCTGATCATAAATCATAATGGCAAGTGCCAAATGGTACTGAGTACTACACTGAAACATAATGATCATTTGGTGATACAAGCAGATGCGGAGCTGAGCTGAGCGCAAAGAAACAATTGTGCTATAGCTAGAAACAAATTTGAAAGACCGAGATGGCGACCAGAGGGGGGTGAATGGTCCCAAAATAAATTTTCCCACCTCTTGGACAAATGCTAGTCAAAACACAAGCAGTGTTCTAAAACAAGACGACTCCAAAGCCAATCAGTGATCTTGGCTTGCTTGTGAGATTCTAATGATCAAGATAGACTTGAATGCCTTCTCACACGTCCACAAAGCAAGATAGCACAAGAGTAAACATCAAAACTCGATCAATTAAGAATTCATCATGAAGAAACAAAAGATCGGTTTCTTGCGAACTTGAACCAGGTTGCTTAGAGAATTTGGATATGCTCGAGTAAAATTCATCCAATCAATCCTCATTCTTTGCAACAAGAACCAGAAGCAAACCAAAACTAAAGAACTGCAAGTCACACGTTTTACACACTTTAAGAACACACAGATTTACAACTTGCAACAAGAACAGTAGGATTGCCTAAATGATTGAAAGCATCGAATCAAGAGAAGAGTTCATCAACCATGAATTTCAACAAAGATTCAATAGCATGTAGAAGGAGATGAGGCAAATCCAAATTACGTAAAGTAAATTGCAAGTAAGTAAATGCGGAATTTAGATAGTAGAATTTAAGTGCGTAATGTAAATGCGTAAAGGAAATGAAACTAGAACATAAATGAAGAATATTTCATTTCTGGAAGGGAGGTTTTCAAAGCCTCACAACAAAGTGGGCAAAACTCAAATGAGCAACAAAAACCTCAGAACCTTCAAAGAGGAGAGGCTGCCCCTACCCCTCTATTTATAGTGACCTGGGATCAATTCCCACCCTTGGATGTCTTGCTTCAATCCTAAGCCAACTTCCAAGAGCCAGGATTTGATCCTTACAACATCACTCTCAACAACTCTCAACTACACTCGGTACTTTCTTAGTACACTGACAAAAGCTACACTTTATCCACTACTTTATCTTCCGAACTGCAACCCTACAGCTCTCCTTGATCCAAATAGTGATAAGCTAGCTTCTCCACTAATCTCTTGTCTCTTGAACTGCACCGACTTCATCTCCGCCATCTTCCGCGAACTTCCGCCAACTTGAACCTCCGGCCATCCCATGCCTAGTTCCACCTCCTTCGCCTCACCATGACCACCAAATGAAGTCCTACATTCACAAAGACAAGAAATCCTTCTTGGTTCCACCATGAACCCATCACAACAATTCGATCACGAGTTAGGGTTAGAAAAGACCAAAAACGGACCAAAGCATTTCAACCAAATGCAGACAAGCTGTTTTCAATACAGCTGGATCTTCTTAATTTGTTATGATTCTATATGTTATTCTACTGAAAATCTTGTCAACATGAAAAAGTTGTGTTTCGAAATTATCTACAACTTTCATGTAGAACACATAATTTTTCGAGCACGGGAAGACCCTCAAAAATGCATATTACTGCACGCTGGAAAATTGGTCTGTAGTACACGTGAGAATCTCTGTTAACCTTCCCGATTTTATATGATTTTTTATGTTGCTCAAATGAAAAACTTGTCAACATGAAAAAGTTGTGTTTCGAAATTATCTACAACTTTCATGTAGAACACATAATTTTTCGAGTACGAGAAGACCCTAAAAAATGCATATTACTGCACGCTGGAAAAATTGGTCCGTAGTACACATGAGAACCATCGCGATTTGGTCCGTAGTACACATGAGAACCATCGCGATTTGGTCCGTAGTACACATGAAGATCATAAAAATTTGGTCCGGCCAACACATGAAGATCATAAAAATTTGGTCCGGCCAACACATGAAGATCATAAAATTTTGGTCCGGCCTACACATGAAGATCATAAATTTTTGGTCCGGCCAACACATGAAGATCATAAAAATTTGGTCCGGCCAACACATGAAGATCATAAAAATTTGATCCGGCCTACACATAAAGATCATAAAAAATTTGGTCCGGCCAACACATGAAGATCACATTTAAATACAAACTCAAATCTAAGCTATCCTAGACCATATAAAGTCAAATACTCATCACAAGCAAGGATAGACCTCCACATGGTCCTTCAAAACTGAAGACCAGTTATCTTTTCTACTTACTTCAAACCAGACGTTAATAGTGCTGCTTTGGTTTCTCCTGGACAAATCTCGCCGGTGGATCCAATAAGTAGAGACCCGGAAGGAAGCAAGCAAAAGATCAAAGTGCACAGCTAATTTAGGAGCGGAGAGGTAACCCGAGGTCGCATTAAGATCCCAAACACATATCTACAAGCTGATACAGGTACAGCATTTTCTTCAACCAGCAGCCTGCAAGCATGCTTACTAGCATTTCCCTTCGGCATGTTTCATCATCCAACACACCTACCGACAGCGATGAAAAACCACAGTTATCGGATTCGCTGTAAACCTCCGCGAATGGTGAACCGAATTCATCAAATTCGAACCAATTTAGTGTATGAGGTTCATGCTCGCAGTGAAAATTTGAAAAAAAAGAGTAGCGAATCAGGTACCCGAATCACATACCGTGACTCGAACAAACCATGTTTCTGATAACTATAGAATACTGCCCAAAATTGAGCACAGGCCACCACCATCGTCACCAAACGCATCGCCACCATTGCGCACCATGCTGCGAAGTGCAAAATGCGTAACTAGCTCACTACCGCTACCGCTCTGCGAAATGCAGAGAACTACCGATCTGGGTATGACCGAGGATCCGGATCCTTCTCTCGTCCGGCACCACCTCCATGTTCTGCTCCTCGTACTTCACCCCGACTAGGAACTGTATGCTCACCTACCCAACCATTCACAAATTCACAATTACAGTGACAACCAAAAGGTTTATTAAGGTCGATCACCTGTTCACTGCAAGTACGTGTGGTTTGGTGGGTAGCATTTAGCCATTTACCTGCTTCGGGTCATACACAGTGTACCCGTTGTACTCGAGCAGGCCGTCCTTGTTCCTTGACGGCACCAGCTTGCCGCACGGCACCTTCACGTCGTCCCTCCAGGTGAAGTGCTCCGACTCGTCGGTCGTCTTCCGCCCCACCCCTTTCACGCCGATCTTCTTTTCTTCCAAAGCTTCGGCATCCTGTCGCCGAAAAGAAAGACAGCATCAGCATCCAATAGGAGTAACAGGTTCAAGATGAGGGTAAGGTAAAAGTAGATCGAGTACCTCTGCCCCTGGTGTGCCTGTTTCCTCTTTGATCTCTTCAGCAGCTGCGTCTGAGCAGACTATGGCTTTGCCAAACTACATCAACGGAACAGAAGCTTTCAACAATCAACACAATGACCAATCTTCATATCGGAGAAAAATCACATAACAGACAAATTACCGTGTATCCTGGCACAGGAAGATGACAAACAGCTGGAAGGAAACCTTTGTGTAAATGCTTAATTGAAAGATCATGTGAAGATCTATCCAGATTTGTAAAGAGTTATTGACGGTGTTTGAGTATGTGGTATTCAAGTTGAGTTTGTTTTGAAATCTATTTTGAATTTGAAGTAATTTGAGATGTTGTCAAATCAAAGGTGACACTACCGGCCATGTATGAGCGGTAGGCACTACCGGCCTGGGTTGGCGGTAGTGCCGGCCCTGTAGAGTTACCGGTCTTGGGAGCGGTAGTCTTTTTACAGAGAGGTGTTTTCTTTGGAATTAGATACAGGTGGCACTACTGGCCATCTGGGAGTGGTAGTACTGAGGGTGTGGTACTACTGTTCTCTAGTGGCGGTATTTATTTTTCAGAGAGGTGTCCCTCGGGCTGATCAGTGCGAGCGGCACTACCAGTCAACCAAGAGCGGTAGTGTTGGGGTGCGGTACTACCGGCCCTAGGTGGCAGTAGTGCCGACTTTACTGCGACTTGAACTTAATGTTTGCATTAATTGTTGATTAATGCATATTATTATGAATAGTGCTATATGATGTGTTTCTTATCTATATTGGTTGCAGAATTCCGGGGCTAGGTCATGGTGAGGCAAATGCGAGACCGGAACTAGGCTAGGAGAGCTGAGGTCCAGAACGGTTAAGGGATGCCGGAAGATGACTGAGGTCGGAAGTAGTTGCAAGCTGGGAAGACAAGGAACCAGAGCGTGGAGCACTAGTGATGGACTGGAGGGCAAAGGCATGGACCGGATTAGGCTCAGGGAGGAATTGAGGTCCAAAACAATTAAGGAAGACGATGCCACCATGGTGAAGCGGTCAAGGACACGTGGCGCGCCAAGTGACTTGAACCCGTTTGTAAGCGACGACGGTTCGGGGGAGTCCGAACACGTGAGGCTTGGCTGCAAATCATTGGGGCCACATAGAAAGCGACGAAGCATGGACGATGCTTCGAGGAGAAGGAAGACTGATCATTGCGGTAAATTGGTAATTTATCCTATACTAGTGGTCAAGGCGGTTTGGAAAACCACGGCAGTAGCCTAAGTGGTTTAGGTCACACCAAAGTGGAGTGGGACACAAATTAAGGCTCGTGGAGTGGATTTGACGTCAATGTAATGGCCGTTTTGAGAAGCGTGCTTGTGTGAGTGAAAAACCCGTTAAGAGTATTGGGTTTCGGGTTAGCCCATGAAAGTGTAGATGGTATCCACTTGTAGTTTCTACATTTAGAGCTAGGGTTGCCTCCACTATATAAAGAGATGTAGTGGGATGAGATACTTAAGACCTTAAACTTAGTCACTAAGATTTTTAAGTTTCCCACAAGATTTTGTGTTCTTGTGTGGTGTGTGTGTATGCTTTTTGGGAGTTTTTCCCTCGGTGAGAGGCTTTGTAATTCATTCTCATGCTCTGAAATAAAGATCAATTTCATGCTCAAGATTTGGCTTTTGTTCTCGACTTTCATCATTCTTGATTCTTGATCTTTCTTGTTGGTTTCTTTTTCTCTTAATTTTGTGTTGTCAAGAATGAGTGATTGATGGATGTATTCTTTGGAGATTATCACCCAATCATCCAGGCAAGATCACTCATGATCATTAAGAGATTTCACAAGAAATAGGGTTTTGGTTTGAGAAGGAAGGATTTGAGGTAGATCTTGATCTTGCACGTTTCGAAGCAATCTCTTTAGAATTCTTACTTAATGTGATATGTGGGAGGTCATCCAAGATCATCTTGATCATTAAATCCCCACGAGCAAGTCCATGGTGAAGTTTTGGGTTTTGACCCGATTTTGGTGCAACCTTCGATATTTTTGAAAAAGGTCAGAACTTTAACGTCAATCCTTGCAATTGAAGGTTGGAACAGGTTCTTGACATCCTTAGGAAGGTGCATACAAAGTTTCACAGGGTTTGATTCAGCGGATCAAAAGTTATACGAATTTTTGATCTTGAACTCAGACTGATTCACTGTTCATCCTTGCTTTTACTGTAACGCAGCACTATTGCTACAGTGACCCAATAGTGCTGGGGTTGCTATTTATCTCGGTACTACCGGCCTTTGTAGCGTGGTATTGCCGCTTTTGAGCTGATTTTTCAGAAGATTTTCTTCTTCCGCTCTTTTGAGACCTTGGGAGGCTTTGTTAGGTTCTTTTTTTGGGGGGGGATTGTTGTAGGATCATTCACCTCCTCTGATCGTCATTTCCGATCCTTCACTAATTAAGTTTGAGCTTCTAGTTCCTATGGAAAACAAGAGGCTGTGAGTTGAAATCAGAGTGACAATACCAGTAAGGCAATAATACATGAATTTGCTTGTATCATGGATCCATGGTTGGAGGATTGAGTAGAAAAACATACCACACCAGAGAAGAACTTTGTTTAGTAATTTCTTTATTTCATCATAAGAAGGAGATGCGCTGGACTCAACAGCATATATCCGCTCAACAGTCACACCGTAAACCTGCAAGAGAGCAAATCATGAGACAGAACTATGTAGGGAGAAAAGCTAAAGCTACAACAGTATGGCATCTCACCACATCATCAACCTTGACAGGTTCATATGTTTTCTTCAGATACTTCAGAATCATCTTGTAAGCCTCTAAATCTTCAAGAACAGGATTGATTGAACTGAGCTTCTTGTAGCATTGAGACAGTGGATCATCTAAGGTTGAACCAAACATATCCCCTATAAGATGAGAAGCGTCATTTATATTGCAGATTGTCTCCAAACCAGATGCCACCTGCATGCCATAGAAATTGAGAGAACATCAATAAAGTATATCAGCGAAAGAATGAAAATAACAAGGAAGAGAAATTATACATAGTACCATAGTTATTAAAGCATCGCTTTATCGTTGTTTAATCGGTAAGGTGGTCAAGGATGGTGTCGCTTAGGCGGAGTGTGGCATCGGAAGACAGCTGAGGGTCAAAAAGAGAGGAAAGGAGGGGAAGAGCTAGCCTCAGTTGCTGCCCTTGCTTCATGTTGTCGCTACTGCCGCCGTCGTGATCGCTGCTCATAGAAGCCGCCGCTCCTCTTCATCGATGCATCACTGTGGTCGCTGCTTGTCACTCGCCGCCGTCATGGTCGCTGCTCGCTGAAGCTATCGCTCCTCTTCATCGATGTGTTACCGTGGTCGCCGGATCTCATCTCTCTCACTCACTGCCTCCACCACTGCTAGCATGCCACACATCGTCGTTGTCGGCTACCACATTGCCTCCTAGTAGTGGTGGTGCAGTGGGAGAGGAGCATGGAGGCAGCACTATGGTGAGAGAGGAACCGGGAGGCTGCATAGAGTAGCAATTGGGAGGAGACGACGGTGCAGTGGGAGAGCAGCAAGGAGGAGACGCAATGTGGGGAGGAGTCGAGAGGACTGGAGGCAGTGGCTAGGTATGATGTGGGAGAGAGCTAGGGCAGAGGGTGAGAGAGAGGTGTTGGCTGGGTCGGTGGCCCATGGCCTGATTTTTTTTTAATTTCTTTTATGTTATTGAGTTAGTATCTTATGTGGTTAAACTCTTTGTATGCAATACCATGTGTGATATGTGTAAGGCGTCGCCTTGCCACACACCGTAAGCCCTTTAGTGGTAAAAAAGGTAGTGAGTCACCCCACCTCGCTTTATTACTTTAATAACTATTGAAAATAATGCACAAAAAATAGGAACATGAGACACAAATTTTATGTAGAAAACCCTTGTAGGAAAAACCGTGGGCGCACAATGGCTATATCACTATATGAGAAGATGTTTACAATGAAGCTCTTGCTTTTTCTATGGACTACAAGAATATATTTATAGTGGTACATAACAGACTCTGTGTAGAAGTACATTTGAGAAAGAGCAGGAAACGAATTCGTATCACCCTCAAACTCAACAATCTCCACCTTGAGACATTCCTTTTGTAGCCAAAATATAATGCAAATCTCCTTAAAACAAATCATCATAAACATCTTGTATGGATGGAGCTGGCTTTGTTAACATATCAGCTAGATTACCATGAATACTTATCTTGCTAACTTTAATATTACCTTGAGCAGTGATACATCGAATGTAATGATATCTGACATCTATCTATTTCGTTCTTTCATGAAACATCTGATCCTTTGTAAGGTAAATAGCACTCTGACTGTCATAGAATATTATAGTGCAAGATGTTCTTCCACAAATCTCAGTAAACAAACCTCTCAACCAAACGACTTCTTTGTAAGCTTCAGAAATAGCTATATATTCAGCTTCTATAGTAGATAAGGTAACAGTAGCTTGCAAAGTTGCTTTCCACCTAACGTCACATCCTCTAACAGTGCATACATAACCAATAAGAGATCTTCTCTTATCTAAATCTCAAGCAAAATCTAAATATGCATAACCCACGGTCCATTTCTAGTTTTTTGAAACTGTAAACAAGCATTAGAAATGCCCTGCAAATATCTCAAAATCCATTGAGATGTTTGCTAATGCACTTTTTCAAGATTAGCTATGTATCTACTAACAACACTCAATGATTGAGATAAGTCAGGACGAGAACATACGATGGCATACATAAGTGAACCAACTGCACTAGCATATAAAACTCTAGACATGTACTCAACTTCATCATCTAATTGTGGGTATGATGCTAAAGATAGTCTGAAATATGCAGCTAACAGAGTATTTATGCTAACTCTACCAATCTCTATAGCCTTCTGAATCCATGACATCCATTTACTATGGAAATTCTTTTTCTGTAGAACCTCATAAAGAAATTCCCATTGAATCTTATCATATGCTTTCTCAAAGTCTACTTTCAAATAATCCCTTCTTGCTGAGTCTTTTTCAGCTCGTGTAAGACCTCATGAAGCATCACACACCCATCAAGGATAAATCTTCCTAGAATAAAAGCTATCTATGTTCTATTTATTAATTTGTCCGCCACTTAAGTTAATCTCACTGTCACTACTTCATTTAGCAACTTATAGCAAACATTAAGAACACATATTGGTCTATATTGTTTGATTGTGTTTGCATCTCTGATTTTTGGTATCAGGGTTAGAACACCATAATTTAACCGACTCAGGTTCAGCTCCCCTCGATGCAATGAGTCTAACATTTCTTTCAATAATGGTTTAATCTGGTCCCAAAATGCTTTATAAAAGCTCACCGAAAATCCATCCGGACCAGGGGTTGTGTTCACTTTCATATCTTTAAGAGATTGGTCCAATTCCACCTCACTAAAAGGTTTTAACAACTCCAGTTTTTCCTCATTGGACAAACTATGATTATTAAGCCAGATATTAGGATGAAGATGAATAGAACCTTTTTCCTCTTTGACAAATAAGTCCTTATAATATTTATAAATATGTATTTTTCAAGTCAACTAGGCATGTTATTTCTGAGCTCCCATCTTCTAATGAAAAAATTTCACATTTTCTTCTTCTTCCATTAGTAATCTTATGAAAGAAGGCAGTGTTTGCATCCCCCTGTAGCAGCCACTTTTCATCTCCTCTCCTTTGCCAAAACAACTCTTCATTTGAGTAAATTTTTTGCAACTATTTTTCCAAATCATATCTCTGAGTACATTGTTCTGTAGTAAGAGAACTTTCTCCATCCCTTCTATCTAAATCTTCCAATAGTCTAATTAAATAAGATTTCCTTTTTCTCATCACTCCCTGATTAGCCCCCAACCTCTTAGAAACTTTCTCAGCTGATAGCGTATTTCTTTCCAAAAGTCTAGAACCTCAGTTTGAGTTTTGATTGGCCATTTAGATCTAACCATTTCCAGAAAATTATCTTGGTTAAGCCACGCAGATTCAAATATGAAGTGTTTGAATTTCATTTTCTTGTTTTCACCAGAGTTCACCAATAATTGGCAATGATCTGAACCCACTCTCAATAGCTTGTAAGCATCGTTAAGGGAAAATGATCTTCCCCAGAGTTAGTGACAAGAACCCTATCCAGAACAACAACTCTAACCGGATTAATTTGTTTATTAGTCCAAGTAAATTTGTTTCCTAGTCTGTTAAGTTCTCTCAACTCTACAGAGGCTATAAAAGCATTAAAGCTCTCCAATCTACTTAGCTCAACATTATCATTAGATTTCTCATGTGAGAACCGAAAAAGATTAAAGTCCCCACTAACTAGCAAAGGGACATCAATGCCATTGATCTTGTCTTCCAATTCTTGTAGAAAAATACCTCTTCTATTATTTTGTATTGGGCCATAAATATTTATGACTCCACACAAAGCCATCTCTCCTATTTCTTACTTAAACACTGTTATAAAACTCACCTTCCTCATAAAACTCACTTTCCAACAAATCCTACCTTAACCCAATGAGCAAGTCACCGGAAGCTCCTTCTAAAAGTTTAGCATACCAGCTACATAGAGAATTACCTCCAATGAAGGCAAGTTCTTTAGTCAACAAATTCTATTTCTTAGTTTCCTATAAACAAAGTATATCAATTCCTTGACTGAATATCAACTCAACTATTTGTTTCTGTCTTCCTAGGCTACCCAAGCCCCTTACATTCCAAAATACAACCTTCATTTTCTATACAATTGGAAGCTCTACCTCTCTTTCTAAGATCTTTCTTCTTCTTTTTATTTGGGGACATCTCAACAATATTTGACATCAACTCGACCTGTTGTTCTTGATTTTGTGACGACCCCTCAACTTCTTGGTAATTGTAAAGTGGACCCATCTCACCTTGTTTGAAAGGTTCTTGAGTCATCTATTTATGTTGACCATACATTGTCTGATCCATTTTTCAATTTTTGTCTCACAAATCCCTTGTCCCACACTAACTAGCTTATTAACATATACCTCTACAATTAGAACATTAGTATGGTTCCTATTTAAATCAGACTTCTCATGATGTTTTGTACAATTACCATTATCAATTTTCCTAGAGGCAGCATACAAAGCAGCTTGGGTAGATTCTTTAGCTCTTATCAGCTCTATATTTCTATTGACCCCATCACTAGAATTACCCAAAATGATATTACTATCTACTGTTGGAGATAACTCAATATCTCAACTTACCATATCTATTGGTTCTATCCATAGTTTGTTAGAGGCAAGTCTTCTACAACTAGAACTCTTTGGCTATATAATCCTACCCCTGTACTTGTAATCTTGAAGCATTATAGTGGATTGTTTCCCACAAGGGTTTATCTCTAGTTATTATGCCATGCATCTATCCCTAACAAGTGGTATCAGAACCACGTTACAACACGGTTGTTCCCGATCTACGTCACCGCCGTCCTTCATCTGCCTGTGCCCCGCCACATCGGGACCGCGGCCATCCGCTCCCGCATCGGTCGTTGCTTCCTCCACGGCCACCCTCGCGGCTGCTCACCGCCGCTCACGCCGCTGCCCCGCCTCCAGCCGGGCCAGCATCAGTTGCTCCGTGCCGCCATCCCCGCGGCTCCTCGCGGTGCCTCCAGCCACCCACACCACTTTGCACCCCGGTTTTGTCACCGTTAGCCGTCGGCACCATCGGATCCGCGGACGTCCTTCGCGTTCCCTGACGCCGCCGCCCCTCCGGCTTGCTCCTTCCGGCCCGTGACCATTAGCAGCACGTGCCGTTGCCCTCCGGCTGCCAACGCCGTCATCCATCTTCATCCGGCTGCCACCGCCCGCCGACTTCTCCCGGATTTTGATCAGCGCGATCTGCTTCGCGGGCTGGCGACGCTGCAGTCGTCAGGTGGCACGGCTGAGGTTCGAGGTCGCGTGCGTCCGGTCGACCTGCGTGGAGCCGTGGATCTGCGCCGCCTAACACCTGGGATCTCTTTTCTAGTCAATGGAGCTTGCTGACTTGGTTCCCTTGCCGTCTTTGCTGTCTTTTCTAGTTGATGGATCAACTATGAGGATGCCCGGATCAAGCCTTGTGCACCGAGTAGCCATGCATCAGGGGCATACGCACATGCATCTGATTAAGATGAAGCAGCCTATTTACTTCGCCATCTTTGCGGCTTAAATCTCCGGCAGCGAACGCCTGTGCTGCCTCGCCGACCGCCTTCGCGCTTCTGGCCTCGCGTGCGCCGGCACCACCGCTCCGGCCTTCGGCGCGGCGCTCCACCCGTAAAGGAGCAACGTGACCAGTTGAAGCTCTTTGATCTGGTGTCTGGACTTGAAACGAATCTCAGCTCCGGACTTCAAATAAATCTGGAAGCCCAATTGAAATACGTTTTTGGGTCCCATAAGGCATAAGCTCAGGCTTGCTGTTTTCTGGCTCCAGATTCTTCAACTTTGGCTCTTAAGGCCGTTTGGCTCCGGCTTCAGATGATTTATCATTGGTGGATTCAAAGAGATTTCTTCAACGATTCATCGTCAACTTTGAAGAAAAAAAAATAATATCAGTTGAGGAGACAACTGATTTGTTGTTTCATCACCGTTTATTGGAATTTGGTGTTCCATCACCTAATATTATCTTGGTGTTTTATTCACCATTTGGATACGTTGTCCATTATGGAAGTTTTGGCAACGTTAATTGGAATCTGACGACACTTTGATGGTTGCATTATACTCTTCGGAGTTTTTCTAGTGAAGGTTTTGTTTCAATGTCATCTTTCAAATGAAGTATTGAAGTGCAAGGAGTTTTCTTCTGCGTGGATACTACAACGTTCTTTTTGTTGTCTTTCCTCAGTATGAGGGGTCTACTGTAATTTATACTCCATTGTAAGCACGACAGTTTTTCTTCATCTTGACATTTTTGCGGGAGCAGTTTCAACCATATTATAGATTTTCAGTTGGCAGTTTGCTATATTTTATGTTCTATGTCGATCATTCCAAAAGTCCATATTATGAGTTCTTCGCTATCTACCCAGCACCTCAAGTGATTTCTTGGCTTATGCCATTTGATGATTGAGCGTTTGTTTCAGGAGGTCAGTTACACAGGCTCAGATTTTTCTGGGGTTATGAATCCTTAAAGACCCAGATTTCTTCGTCTGCTTTGTTACAACTGTATGTTTGGATCGACTGTTCCAATCTTTCTTTCGACTTGCTGGTAGTTTGCTCAATCTCGCTTCATCAGAAGCATTTGGACAAAACTGTTCCAGTCTTTCATACCCTTGGTGATTTTTCGCACTACAAGTGTTTGTCTTGACTGTTTCAGTCTTCCTCGTTCAGTAGTCCTTTGGACTTTTAACGCACTTGTATTCATGTGCTTAAGTATCTTAGGGTTTTTCCGAAAACAATTTCGTTATAGATTTTGAGTTAAGGGGAGGTTTGTTGGAGATAACTCAATATCTCAACTTACCATATCTATTGGTTCTATCCATAGTTTGTTAAAGGACAAGTTTTCTACAACTAGAACTCTTTGGCTATATAAGCCTACCCCTGTACTTGTAATCTTGAAGCATTATAGTGGATTGTTTCCCGTAGTTTTTTCCCGCAAGGATTTTTCTACGTTAAATCTGTCTTCAGTTATTATGCCATGCATCTTGTCAAAAATATTTTATTTGAGTCCGAATGTCTCAAAGTATTTTGAGATTTTTCTGGAATTTTTTCCTAATAGTCTTATCGCTTAAAATAAATAAAATGAATTTCTGGAATTGTTTTAAATAAGAAATCTTTTAAAAAGTCTTGTGAATAGTGTTGGGCCAAGCCCAAGATTTGTCGCTGTTGTCGACTTTGCCAGTAGCGGTCGGTCCGCCCGTGAACCTCTGCGGGGGAAAACCCTAGATCAGTAGCCGTTCGTGCGCGATCCAACGATCCAGGGAAGGCCGCGTGTGCGCTCTTGTCTGGGCCGTCGGATCAGGGACGCGCGTCGCATCGTCATTCTTCGTCTCCGATGCGAACTTCGAATCCGCCACCAATAACGACTCGGACTTCCCAGCAGTGTAGGGCTCGAGCCGAGGATATAAAGGAGAGGTATATCGCCGAGGTTCCTCGTGAGCACCGCGTGTTTTGGCGGACCGTTTAGCGAGGAGCGTCGTGGTGAGCGCAAGGAAGCTCGTCGGAGTTGAAGTCTGCAGCCGCCGCGTTTTTGCCTTGGATCATCGCCGATCTGTGGTCTTTCGACGTCTTGGTTCTAGATTGAGCCCGCCGAGGTGCACTGCGTTAGCTACGCCACTTCTTCACGTATCCAACATCTACAACTATTTCTACTGAAACATCCGAATCAACAAAATTAAATATAGTAAAAGGACTATCCTTATTACCTGCTAGTTCCAAGTTCTTTTTGGATGCCCTGATTTCTGCTTTTAGCTGAATAGGTATTCCCTGTCCTGAATCCTCGGCTTTTTCTTAGAGGTATTATAGGTTCCTTCTTCTTCTTGCGTCTCACCTCTGTGAAGTTATACATTTCTTCTATCTGGATATCCTCTGATTCTCCCCCTCAACTTCCTCTGCATCCATTGCCTTCAATTCCTCCACCGAAGGAATTACAAATCTTTCCCCACAATGAAGATTATGTCATCCGCTTTTCAACAATGGGGTAGTACGTAAAATTCCTGCTTCTGGGGAGTATTCTTCATAATCCATCTCTATCTCCTGGTCTTTTGTGTTATCCAACATATCGTTAGCCTGAACTAGCATGTTTTTAAGTTCAGTCTCCATTTTCTCTTCCAGATTTGCCTTGCACTTTTCATTCCCAAGGATCATATAGCTTTGTAAGGGTAAAATCCATTTTGTAGTTTCAACATTTTCTTTCATCAGCACCTCTACTTTTTGTGGTTTTAGTTCATCCTTTTGTCCTTTCCATATCATTAATTGTTTACCACCCCTAGTTGAATTGTTAGAATATGAGGTATCACCTAGCTTCATTCCTGTTATCTTCTCAACCTCTATTTTCTTCTTTTTGTCTCCTTAGGTTTTAGGAGGAGCTGATTTGATAATTCTCTTATTCACTCCAACATCCTCACACAATTTTTGCCAAGCTTCATTGTGATTATCTTGTGATTCCCCTTCTTCCTCATCCTGATCTTTACTCTCATTTGTTTTTGGAGGATTGGGTGGGATATTAGGAATAGGTTTGTCAAAACCTTCTCCCATCTAATTCTACATCTCACCTTGTTAATAAAAATATGGGTTTCCCCAAAAATGTTTAGTTGGGTCAACACAGGCAACCTTAACCCTTACAGGACCAGCACTACTTAGACTTTTAGAGTCAATCTCCTCTGGATCTCCCACTAAATATGCCATCTCTTTAATTGCTAATTCTATTTTCGCCACTTGTGGAACACCATAAACCCTAACCCATACTATTGAAAACTCATCAAACGCTTCTTTAGTAAGATTTGTATCAACCACCCCAGCTTTGATAGGAAAACACTCAAAATCAAAGCTCTTGGATTTTGTAATATCTCTTCTAGCTTCCATAGTGGGAAAGGTGATGAAATATTCAATATCACTTATTTTCTTAACTTTCCATTTCCACTCAATGTCATAAAACAAATGCTGCAACTCTGTCTCAATTCTCTCTACTGATCCAACTCCTTTGATAGTCATTATCCTTCTAATCGGAATTTCATTAGCATCATTCGCTCGCACCTCGACATTTAAAATGTAAAAGCCATGGCCTAGGATTCCGTAACCACAAAGTTGCAAACCTCTCCTCATCGTCATAATTAGACATTTCACAGCAATATGGCCAATATTCTTACAAGCATAGCAGAGAAGAGGATTTGTGCATGTTGCTTGATGATGACCTTCCTTCCTACACTTGTAGCACTTCATGTTCTCCTCCGCTTGAGCTGCTTGAAAACCTCTATTAGCTTCACCTCTATTTGGTATAGCCTCCCTCCAGTTTTGTACTTGCTTTTGCTGGTTCTGGATCTGCCGCCAAGTTTCACTCTTCATGCCACCACCTCTATTGGAATCACCCCCAATTTCCTTCGTAGCTTTTCGAATCACTCTCCTTTTGACGGTTGGGTTGATCTCTCTTAAGCTTGTTGCATAGATCCTCTTCTCTCAAATCTTGAATCTCTCTCTAAAACCTCTGATCTCTGCTCCCTTCTCCCACATGGAGTTTGGGGGCTCTCTTCTCATATCGTGGAGGAGGGTGACGTCGATCCATCGATCCTGATCGAATCACCTCAACAAAGGATCTGTAATCAACTCTCCTCTCGGGGATTCGTCGGATTTGAGTCGGTGCCCACCCAAATCGCTTCACCTCCGCCACACTCACCTCAAACCCTAGCTATGGTAAGAGAGCGAAGCCCTTTGGAATCCACACCCATATTTGGATCCGCCTTCTCCACGAATGGTCGTATAGGTCTTTGATATGGAACCCATAAGGCCAAGGTGTATTCAACTCTTCAATGTTGGGCTTTGCTTGGAACGGCCCAACATTGTAGTTCTTCTCCTGCAACTTAGGAAATTTGAAATTTGCGCTTCCTTCTCCATTAGATGGATCCTTGACCGAGATCTTCCAGACCATGTATAACTCGCTCGCAGAAGGATGAGGAAGCCTTTGAGACAATTGTTTATCGCTATGTCTCCATCGAGCAACTTCAACATAAGTCATCCCGCACATCTCACCGATCGTAGGTTGAAATCTCGAATGGTGATGAGAAGGAGTATCCTCGTAGGAGACATGATTCTCATCGGAGAACACCACTCCGTCCCGTTCTTCCACCAGCATCCGACGTTGTTGTACCGAGATCTAGCTTCGCCAAGGAGGAGGAGCTCAGGCCTTCGCCAGTTCCGGATGGCCGATTTTCCTGCACGAAGAGGAGCGCGTAGAGCTTAGACTCACCGTTCCTCCACCGTCGCCCCCAACGAAGGCCTCCTCCGTGGCCGGCGATGTCGCCGTGTGCGATCCCGACCGAGCGTGCGCCATTGCGTGCAATTTCAGATCTATAAAGCCAACAGAAGGTGGGCACTCGGCTAGACCGGCCATAGTTGAGTTGCCAAAGGAAGAAAAGAAGAAGAAAACAGAAGCCCGTGCCTCCAGCGTGAGTTTCCTGGGCCTACTACACACACGATGACACGAGCAGTGGGCCGTACGGGTGTGCGGCGCATAACATTTCCGACCAATTTGCTGTCTTGAACACAACGAAATAGATGTACTGTGTTTAGCATGCTGCCTCTTTCTCGCGGCCTGTTAACTTGTAAGTAAAATGCTCGTATTGCTATTTTGGCGATGCTGTGCTCCTTCCAACCAACTAGTATAGTACTCTGTCTTTCGGTTTTTTTTTCTCAGCACGTAATATATGGTCTTTTTCTTTTCTAGAACGTTTGTTTTCTTTTTCTTAATTCTAGAATATTTGTTTCCTTTTCTAGATGATCTTTGGAGGTGGGGAGATCATCTGAGTTAGACACATTAAACAATGACCATGGGGATGCTGAAAGATTTGAGAGGTTAATTTTGATGAACGCAAGTTTCTAGGGACTTCCAACCAATAGATGAATGAATTAGAGACTTGTGATGGTAAATTTGCCATGCTATACTAGTTTGTATTTTGTAGTATTGAAGGAACTGCGTGTCATGACTGATGACCTATGACCAAATAGAGTAGCACAAGTTCTTATTTCTGGGGAAACTAGTATGAATAATAATATAATATTTAAAGAAATACTGCATGGTTAGAATGATTATAACGTGCAATTCGCGAAATGCTGACAGATTTTAGCCGGCATTGAATTGGTCCCTCATGGGTTGTTAAAGTTTGAACTCTGAAGTCACAAAATCGAAGTAGCAGATTGCTAAGGAATGTCTCAATAACTACGACTGTTATTACTTACTCTGACATCCAGGAGGCAGCATGGAGACCGGCGTCAGTTGTTCTCTAGAAGCAAGGTCCAGGTTCAGACAGTCGCCGACATCAGTTTAAAAGCATTTGATGCAACGCCGGTGGTCAGGGATAACTTGGCAAGGAGAGAGAAAAAATAAAGAGCTCTGGCAAAGCTTAAGGCCCTGTTTGGTATAGCTCCAGATCCCAGCTTCACCTCAGAGCTGGAGTTTGTAGACTAAAATAAAGTGAATTAATTTTATATTTTTAGTCTAAAATGTAAACAAGGTGACACATCTAAACACTTTTAATGTACTATAACTCCACATAAATTTCTGAGCTAGAATACCTTCCAAGTTTTGGTGGACTAAACACCCCAGTACTAGAAGGCTAGAAGCAACAGATCAGGGTTATGAGAAAAGCAAGTATTCATCCGACGGTGATGTTAATCTGGAGTTCTCAAGATTAGAAAGAAAGCGATGTAAATCTGGTCTGGGGATTGAGTTCTTGACTGGTACGCAGAGAACAGACGGATAGTCCATGGGTGGGTGGCACGATATTCAGCGTGAAGGACTGAACATTTCAACAATTGTAGTTGGTTGCACCCTGAACTCTGAGAAGCACGCAGCATCGGAACTCTTGAACAGGGAAAAAGCAACTGTTTATAATTTATTCATCGTATAGAATGGAAAAAAAGTCAGTTGTTGGTTCTGAAAAGAGGCGCATCCTTTTCAGCCATCAAGAGCAATCTATGACACTACTAAATAACTTGTATTTTTCGATGAGGTGTGCAATTTAAGCTTCTGAGGTTAAGAAAACATCGTAGCTAGTTTGGATGGTGCCATGGATGTACATCTAAACTAGCGGTGAAGTTGTTCAGATAAACAAAATTTCAGCTAATAAATTCGATGTGTTACACTAACAACTCCAGTAGCGAAGAAGGTACTGATGGACTCAATCCCGTGCATGTATCCATTAGCATATTTACTTTCCTTTTGATGGACTCAATCCCGTGCATGTATCCATTAGCATATTTACTTTCCTGCATGCATGCATACATGCTTGTTTTAGCAGCCTGTGATGTGCGGTGTTCACGTCAAGGCAAGTTTTCCGGCCGCAACGCGCGGTGCGATTGTTAACTCTTGATTTGTTTCCATTCTGTTTTAAATAGAGAAGAAAACAACAGAAAAGCTGCAACGTTTTGCGGCACCAAAGATCTCTGTGTGATCTTTCTTCGTTCTTACTGTGTTAGTCTGAGTGTTCATCCATTAGCTAGTCCAGATTGTGAGCTTGTTCGGCGTCGAATTTCCGCTGGTTCCAACAAGTGGTATCGAGCCAGTTAAGGAGTCAAGCTAGCTGCAACGGCAAGCGGCAACGACTCCCTGTCCATGTCTTCTCCATCCAAGACTCCTATCACCGACGATAAGAAAGGCGAAGGCAGTGCCTCGCGTGAGGTCGTGGTGGAGCGAGTAGTGAAGGAGATGGGCGGCTCTGTCGTCTACCCAGTATTGACGCGATCAAATTACAACGAGTGGGCTCTAGTGATGCAAGTGAACTTGGAGGCACAGGGGCTCTGGGACGCGGTCGAGGACGACAAGGTCGAGCGCCGTGAGGATAGGCTGGCATTGGCCGCCATCCTTCGCGCGGTGCCGACTGAGATGCTTTCGATCCTTGCAGTCAAGAAGAGTGCCAAAGAAGCATGGGGGGCTGTAAAAACGATGCGCATGGGTGTCGCGCGCGTCCAGGAGGCGAATGCCCAGAAGCTGCTGAGGGAGTTCGAGAACATCTCCTTCAAGGACGTCGAGTCAGTGGACGACTTCGCCATGCGGATCTCGGCGCTCGCCAACAACATTCGCGTGTTGGGCGAGTCGATGGACGAAGTGCGCGTTGTCAAGAAGTTCCTCCGCGTTGTGCCACCCCGGTACACGCAAATTGCTCTTTCGATTGAAACCTTGCTCGACTTGAGTGAGATGACAGTCGAGGAGCTCACGGGGCGACTGCGCGCGGCGGAGGATCGGTATGAAGGCGGCGACATCGTTGACAAGACTGGTCGGCTGCTCCTGACGGAGGAGGAGTGGCTGGCGCGGTCACGGCAGCAGCAGCAAGGTGACGCTTCATCCGGCAGCAGCAGAGGCGACGGCCGAGGCGGTCCAAAGGGAAAATCACGCGCGCAGGGCACTGGCCCTCGTGACAGTGGGGATTCCGCGGGCGACAAGGCACCGCATAGAAGAGGGAAGTGCCGGAATTGCGGCAACTACGGCCACTGGGCTAAAGAGTGTCGCAAGTCATGCGCGCCGAAGGCGCGAGGAGGCGACCGTGAAGGAGGAGGTCGATCACCGCAAGATCGCTGGCCATCACAGTGTGTAATGTTGCGCACAATCGTGATACGCATGATGCTCCTTAATGAGGAGCGCGTGATTCCGATCGACGCCAACTTTACGACATGTGGTACCGACACCGAGCAACCAATCACATGACGGTCGCAGAGCTGCACTCACATCTCTCGACGAGAGCGTGCGCGGATCGGTCAGGTTCGGCGATGGCTCGAACGTGGAGATCTGTGGACAAGGTGCGGTGATGATGGAGTGCAAGAACAAGGAGCACAAGGTTCTGACCGAGGTATACTATATTCCTCGGTTAAAGAGCAATATCATTAGTTTGGGCCAGCTAGAAGAGAGTGGCTGCAAGATCACGCTCGAGGATGGCAAGCTGTGCATCTTTGATCGTGAACGTGTGCTGCTGGCGCGAGTACCGCGCAAGAACAGGCTCTACACCCTGAAGCTCAATCTGGCCGCACCTGTGTGTTTGCTATCGAAGACCGACGACATCGCGTGGTTGTGGCATGGCCGCTACGGCCATATGAATTTCAGGACACTCCGGGAGATGGGCCTGAAAAAAATGGTGGATGGTGTTCCACTGATCGACCGCGTCGGCGAAAGAAGTTTTAGGACGGCCACAAGACTAGGCAAGCAAAGACCGCACGCCATTTCGCGGCAATGCATACCGTCTTTGGCGCGCTCGAGTTGTTCCATGGCGATCTGTGCGGCCAGATCACGCCACCAACGCCAGGAGGCAAGAAGTATTTTTTGTTGAATGTGGATGACTTCAGCAGGTTCATGTGGCTCGAGCTACTTGCAACCAAGGATGAGGCATTCCGATGCTTCAAGAAAATCAAGGCGCTGGCGGAAAATGAACATGGTGGCAAGCTGAAGGTATTCCGGTCAGATAGAGGAGGCGAGTTCAACTCTGATGAGTTCATGGCATACTGCGACGAGCTCGGCATCAAGCGACACACGACCGCGCCATACTCGCCGCAGCAAAATGGCATCGTCGAGCGTCGCAATCAAACGGTGGTGGAAATGGCACGGTGCCTGCTCAAGAGTATGAAGGTGCCAGCCAAGTTTTGGGGTGAGGCAGTGAAGACTGCTGTGTACATCCTCAACCGTGCGCCGACGAGAAGCCTCGACGGGAAGACACCATATGAGGCGTGGTACAAGAAGAAGCCCAAGGTTCATCACCTGCGCACGTTTGGGTGTGTGGCTCACGTGAAGAAGGTTGGTCCCGGGTGAACAAGCTATCGATAGATCCACGCCCATGGTCTTCCTTGGATACGAGCCGGGACGGCAGGCGCATCGTATATGATCCGGTGGCGAAGAAGCTCCAAGTTACACGTGACGTTGTGTTTGAGGAACATCGACCATGGGACTGGAGTGACAACGTCGCCGACTCGACTTCGGCGGATACATTCACCGTGGAGTACACGACGGCCGTCTACACTGCACCAACAACCGATGACACCCAACATCCAGTGGCGTCGCAGGATGCAGCGCCACCCTCTCCGAACACACCAACTGAAACCACGGCTCCAAATGCAGCACCAGAAGGTGTTCAGTGGGCGACACCACCTTCAGAAGATGCATACGATTCCGACGGTGTGAAGCTTCGCTTCCGAACGCTATCCAATATTTTGGATAACACCGAGGAGATCCATGACCATGAGTACAGCAACTTGTGTTTGTTGGCAGCCGAGGAGCCAGCAAGTGTTGAACATGCGCTGAAGGAGACATGCTGGCGCCATGCTATGGAGGAGGAGATGAGATCAATCCGTGAAAATGGCACATGGGAGCTCGCCACACTGCCGTCTGGACACCGAGCTATTGGGCTCAAATGGGTGTTCAAAGTGAAGAAAGACCCGGCCGGCAACATCGTCAAGCACAAAGCTCGTCTTGTTGCGAAAGGATATGCTCAGCGACAGGGGGTGGATTTCGATGAAGTTTTTGCACCGGTGGCGAGGCTGGAGACAGTGCGGCTACTAATCGCACTTGCCGCTCACGGTGGTTGGGAGATTCATCACATGGATGTGAAGTCTGCCTTCTTGAATGGTGATCTTGCAGAGGAGGTATATGTACATCAACCTCCTGGCTTCATTAATCTTGACAGTGAAGGAAAAGTAATGAAGCTCCACAAAGCTTTATATGGGTTGCTCCAAGCACCCCGAGCCTGGAATGCAAGGCTTGACAAGGAGCTAATTTCGCTTGGTTTTGAGCGGAACCCACTAGAACACGCGGTGTACAGAAGGGCAAGCAGGCAATCTTTCCTGCTGATCGGGGTGTACGTCGATGATCTGATAATCACTGGTCCAAGCATCGACGACATCGCCATGTTCAAAAACCAGATGATGAAGTCATTCAGCATGAGTGATCTTGGTCTCCTGAGTTACTACTTGGGAATTGAGGTGAAGCAAGGCGAGAAAGAAATCACCATGTGCCAGAGCGCTTATGCAGCGAAGATTCTAGAGACATCAGGGATGTCTGGGTGTAATCATTGCCAAACTCCAATGGAGAATAGGCTCAGGCTAAGCAAAAAAGATGGCACTGCTATTGTGGATGCGACAAGGTATAGAAGTGTTATTGGGAGCTTGCGCTACCTCGTCAACACCAGGCCAGATATTGCCCATGCGGTGGGCATTGTCAGCAGATACATGGAGGCTCCAACGGAGCAGCACTGGGCGGCGGTGAAGCACATACTCAGGTATGTGTCTGGTACGACCGGGTATGGATGCCGGTTTGAGAAGACGGACACACTGGAACATGCTCTAGTGGGGTTCAGTGATAGTGATCTGGCAGGAGACGTCGATGATCGCAAAAGTACCTCCGGCATCGTGTTCTTCCTCGGCTCGAGTTTAATCACATGGACGCCCCGTAGCGTAAAGTCGTCGCGCTCTCATCGTGTGAAGCAGAGTACATAGCAGCGGCAGCAGCGGCATGCCAAGGAATATGGCTGAGTCGCTTGCTGGGCGAGCTGACAGGTCGCAAGGTGATGAAGTTCAAGCTCCTGGTGGACAACAAATCGGCGATCGCGCTCAGCAAGAACCCGGTATATCACGAGCGCAGTAAGCATATTGATACGCGCTATCATTTCATTCGTGAATGTGTTGACAACGGCGCCATGGAGGTTAATCATGTCGGCATAGATGGGCAGCTGGCCGACGTTCTGACCAAAGCGCTTGGACGGGTGAAATTCGTCGAAATGCGTGAGAAGCTCGGCGTCGTCAAGGTGCAACGGGATTAGGGGGTGTTTGATGGACTCAATCCCGTGCATGTATCCATTAGCATATTTACTTTCCTTTTGATGGACTCAATCCCGTGCATGTATCCATTAGCATATTTACTTTCCTGCATGCATGCATACATGCTTGTTTTAGCAGCCTGTGATGTGCGGTGTTCACGTCAAGGTAAGTTTTCCGGCCGCAACGCGCGGTGCGATTGTTAACTCTTGATTTGTTTCCATTCTGTTTTAAATAGAGAAGAAAACAACGTAAAAGCCGCAACGCTTTTGCACCAAAGATCTCTGTGTGATCTTTCTTCGTTCTTACTGTGTTAGTCTGAGTGTTCATCCATTAGCTAGTCCAGATTGTGAGCTTGTTCGGCGTCGAATTTCCGCTGGTTCCAACAGGTACTTTATCTCACGGTGCTTATCTCTCTTTACTCTGGGGGTAAAAAGACAAAAACTATATTCCAGGTATGAACCGCATCTAGGTGTTCTCTCTCTTTCATACGTGCAAGGTCATATGCATAGCAAATTAGCAGCAGTGCTAATTAAAGTCATAAACTATAATACACTGTCACTGTCCCACTTGTGCTAGTAATTTGCTCTTCTTTGACTTCGTGTCTTAGATCAATTAGATCAAAGAGGATGCATCTTCTCACGCTATATAGATAGGCATTCCCGTTTATTTTGTTTAGGGTTCGCAAGTCTTTAACTATTATCTCATTGACCTATCCTTCATATGTGCCACCACCAGTAAAACCCAATCAGCATCGTTCCAATATACGTTGACTTTCATTTTGTTGTTCTTTCTTCCTTCGCATTACATAATCTCAATTATGCTCACTCGTGATCGAACTGTACTTAAAACGATAAAATACGGGGAAAATGTTAAAATAATGCAACAACCTACACCTGTCTGTTTCTTGCACAGCTGACCAAAGATCATCGATGAAAGGGAAATACCTGCAAAAATCTTCCAAATGGCGTCACATACAAAGAAATCATAGGATGAAAAGGCTGAGGTCGACACAAATGCGCAAAGCTATAGTATTCCGAATTTCCTATGCCACATTGACGCGCGCTTGTACTGTTACTTATGCCCATTCGGTATTAACATCACGCATTCACAACTCACAACTAGTTTCAGCACGCCGGCCAGGGGAATAAAGTTTTATTCTGTCTCAACTTTTTTTTAAGGCCACTCGCTACTTTACCGTGATTATGTATTGATGTCTTGAAATGTTGTGCTGCTTTATTATTATAAATGTCAAGAGTATTATTCAGCTAGCATACTTGGTTGGATTTCAGCTGCTTTCAAATATTTCGTGATTTTTTGACAGGACATGGACTGCCAAGGTTAAAAAGGGTGACCATGGTATAAATTTCTTTTCTTTTCTATTTTTGTTTCGTTGAGCGACGAAAGTTTGTGTCTTGGAGCCATGCGATGGTCACACGTAATGCTATTTCAGGTCAGGATTCCAGAGAGTTCTTTCATGGTATGGCGTGGACGTTTTGTGTGACATCCGTCGCCTGTTTGTTGTGCACTGTAGCAATGCCTCAGTGCTGAACTGCTGATTAATCTGAAATGCCAACTCCTTTTTATGAAGGTTTAGGATTGCATGCCTGCACATATATATCTTTCAGTACATCTTTGTGCGTTTGTCCTTGTCAGTTTTTTTATTTTTTTAAAAAATTGACCGAGAGCTCTGACATTCATTAAAGAAGAGAAACAACAGCCGAACTAAATACACACACCCCCACACACATTTGCACTCAGCTCCCATGAGCACGCGCTGAGCGGACTCGAACGTGGGCGGGCGCGTGTGCGCACCTGACGCCGTGCCAACTGAGCTAAACTACTATAAAAATTCCAGATCATCACAAAACTTGTGAAAATTTTAAAAAATCTCACAATGCTACTAATGCATTTAAAGCAACTTCACTGATTTAATTGAGCTATTAAATCATATTAGAAATTTTGAAACTTTTTAATAAGGGTCCTTATAGCATTAATAAGCTACTATAAAAATTTCAAATTATGATCAAACCAGTGCAATTTTTTTACAAATCCTGACAATGCTACTAATGCATTTAAATTTTACGGTTTTTGGTTTTCCAGAGGCATCAAATGAATTTGATTTTTGAAACTTTTTGAGAAGGGTCCTGAGAGCATGGCTAAGCTACCATAAAAATTCCAGATCATGATCAAAATTGTGCACTTTTAAAGTTTTTTGACAATGCTACTAATGCATTTAAAGCAATTTCACTGATTTAATTGAACTAATAAATCATGTTGGATTTTTTTAAAAAAAATTTAGAAGTTTCCTGAGGTAATTACTAAGCTACCACAAAAATTTCAAATCATGATCAAATTTGTATGATTTTTAACAATTCTGGCAATGCTGCTAATGCATTTAGATTTCACAATTTTTTGGCTTTCCAGAGGCATCAAGTGAATTTGATTTTTGAAATTTTTTTAGAAGGGTTATGAGAGAATTGCTATGCTACTATAAAAATTACAAATCATGATCAAATTTTTGTAATTTTTAGAAATTCTGACAATGGTACTAATGCATTTAAAGCAACTTCACTAATTTAATTGAGATACTAAATCATGTTGGATTTTTTTAAAAAAATTTAAAAGGTTTCTGAGAGCATTCCTAAGCTACCATAAAAATTTAAGATCATGATAAAACTTACGAGATTTTTAAAAATTCTGATCATGGTATTAATGCATTTAAATTTCACTGTTTGTGATTTTCCAGAGGCAACAAATAATTTAAAATTTCCCTATAAATTTTTGGAGATTATTTGAGGGTTCTTTATGATTTAATTATATTTTCTTAAGATTTTATATTCATTTAATTTTGAAAATTAAATTTAAGATACCTTATTTTGACTAATACAAAACTTTTATTTAAGTACCAAAAATCCTGAGGAATTCGTAAAGCGGTAAAAATTATTGCGCCCAGTCTCAGATCATGCCCTTTTGCAAAAAAAAAACATAAAATCACCATCACACGGCATGGCATCGTGCCTACGTATTTATTAAAATTGATTTGGGAAAAGAAAAGGAAAAGCTTTGACCATAAGAAATGTGAATCGGCCTTACCATCCATCTGATTGTAAGTTCTGCTGCAAAATCGAGAATGAAGAACAAGCTAGAAATGTTGAGCACATCGTGAGAAATTTGAATGGCTCGGTTTTTTCTCGTATTCTGTCCTTTTAAACTTTGTTCCTAATTCTGTAATTTTGAGATGTCTTTTGATCATTTTTTTATATATCCATCTCTTGGTTATTTTTAAGATTATTTAATGCTATGGATTAGAGTAATACACACTATTTAAGAGTAATAAGTGCCGTAATAAAAAAATGTAATTTGATCCTTTGTACATCTATCTTGATTACAGTGCAAATGCTTTTTGATCCGATGGTCCACGTTGCTAGCAGGCTGCAATTCACTATTCTAGCCCCCTTACCCTCTTTCTTTGCAAAAATAGCTCTCTTTCAAATAAAATTACAAATCTAGCCTACTCACCACAGAAGGCACCTACCGTGCTACCCTACCGCGGAAGGGCCTCCCGTACTCCTCTCTGCGGCACCGCTCCTCCCGCACCAGCTCCCACGCACGTATGCCCGCTCCTTCGCTCCCCCTCCACAGCGTCGGCTCCTTTCGGGCCTCCAGAGCATGGAAACTGTCTGCTGCCACGCTCGCCACCCGCCTCCCGCGTCACGCTTGTGCGGCACCTGTCGCGTCTTCTACTGTAGGGGAGGGGGTTAGATTTGTATTTTTTTGAAAGGGAGTTATTTTTGTAAAAAAAGAAGAAGAAAAAGATAGAAAGAAGGCTAGAAAAGTGATCAGACATAAGAATTACTCGTAGTTGCTAGTATAATTTAATTTGCTATTGTCTTCGATGCTGAAGGAAGCATAGTCTTGGGTTAGTCGTCAAGTAGTTCTTTAATAATCACTGTTTGTTCGTCGACTGCGTCCAACCAAAAAGTGATAGATAAACTTATGTCCAGTCCACCTAAACAGGAGGGAAAAAACTCGATGGTCATCGTCAATTTATTAATTTCTTACAATCAAGTTGACTTTGGAAGCCAAGGGCTGGAACTTATGCATCTGGTGGTTGCAACAAACACATTCTCACGCTAAGCCACGACTGCATAGGTCTGTTTGTTTGATCTTTCTTTTCATTTTAAAAGTAAAAAAAAGTAAAACCTAAATAAATGGATCGCTTTTTAACTGAACTTTTACAAAGTTATAAGTCTTTATATAACTAAAAGCTAAAAACCACTAGAGATATTTTTTTCTTATTAAGGATCTGTTTTAGACCGATGCCACTAAAGTTTGGGTAAAATTATTCATCTCTACTACATATAAAACAGATTGCATTTAAGTTGCTTAAGCCAAAAGTCTAACTTTAAGATATAAGAAAAAAAATTCTAAGCTTAAACAAACAAGGCCACGAGGACAAGGTACCATACAGACAGTTCTTACATGGTAAAAGTAAAGAAACAGAACACAAAGATACAACATGTTATAAAATAATACACAAAAAAGTCAAAAATTACAAAAATAACATACTGAAAATATACCTCTGTTGCTCTTCGGAATGACAACAGAGTATTATTGCCATTTTAAATAACAACTTGATGATGTGGATGCCATGTAGAATTTCGTCGCCAGTGGTAGTAGCGATAGAATTCTATCGCCATTTTGTTTGGTGACAGAGTTCTGTCGCCATTTCAATTCGCGATAGAGTTCTGTCACCAATCAAAATGGTGACAAAACTTTGTCGCAAAACACAATGGCAACAGAATTCCAGTTTTCGCCGCGTGTTGTCCAATCCGACTGACAAAGGTGGTGGCTATGTGTTGTCCATCCACCTGAGAAAGCTGCATGTTTTCAAATCGACATGACAAAACTGGAGACTCATATAGGGTTGCACAGTTATTTAGTAAGGACGATATGATGATGACATGTGGTAGCGTGTTGTATATTCTATGTGGTAAAGTAGGTTGGACTGTATTGTCATATCCATTGTTGTTGTTATCGGAACTAGTAAAGTAATATCATGTTTAATGTTCGACAACAACGGATGAACGAAAGACAGTTTCATAATAAACGAGGGGATTACATGGCGCATACAGTTTGGTTCAATGCCTATGTTCGCATTGGTACTTTCGATGGTAAAAATAGTGACACAGACCAACCACGAACATGGACAAATGCATTATACAAGGGCACCTTTTGGGATTTTAAAAGGGCGAGATGGACTACGCGTTATGGGCAGAGGAGGTTAAGGGTCGAATGGGTAAACGTACGGTACCCACATGGAGTGTCGATCATTAGGACAGCATGGACGGGACTACTGGTCACAGTAGTGGCAAGCACAACTGCAGCTCGTATTGGCGCATCAGCAGTAAGTGTGATAGTCGCTGCCGAGGTAGATGACCTCCTCATTGTACCTCTCCCTGATCTGTTGGTGGCGAAGGTCATCGTTCTAGGTCTGGAGCTCCAAGTTCTGCCTATGGAGCTCTTCGTTCTCGTTCTTCGCCATGGTGAGGTCCTCTTGCATTTCGTCGAGGCGATACAACGATGTGTGGATGTAACATTGGGCATCTAAGGGATACAGTGGGTTCACCCATTCAGTAAATTTGAATTCGCGGTCTGCAAGTAAGAGTACATGTTAACGGGCGATATAGCGAGAGATGCGTCGAATGTTATGTAAGAGTTGTAGCGGTTACCATGAATAGAGGGTATTGGTAGAAACGACGCCCTATGCTGGAATTGCACTGGTCGCAAACCTGGACAACGACATCGAGGTCATGCTTGCATGTCGGCCACTTTAGGGGGCGGAGTGGGAGGTCGTCGTGAATTGGATTTTTGGGGGATAGTAGGCCCTTGTTTGAATGAGAAGATCTAGGCTAGGGATCGAGGTCTTAGGGACCATAGATTTGGTTGGCCTCAAGTGAAGGGTCATGGCCTCGAAACCATGTCTGACCCCATCTTCCCCCTATACCCCTCCCACGGCTTGAGATGCCTCCTCTATCTGTCATTGCAATGGAGTGAAGTAATTTCATTATGGCGCATTGGGGATTTATAGACCGTGTTTGATGTGGGTAGAGTGGAGTAATTTTTGTCAATTCAGCCTAACAAAGCTTCTAGCTGCGTTTTGTCAAATCATATTGATAAAGGGGGTGTGTGCTATGACATCGCCCTGATAAAGGTGGTTCTTACATGTTGTCAAATCAGACTGACAAAAGGGAGTGCATGCTGTGACATCGCCTGACAAAGGTGGTTCGTGCATGTTGTCAAATCGCCCAGAGAAAGGTGATGAGTGCGTGTTGTCAATGTATACTGAAAAAGGTGGTGGATATGTTTTGTGAAATTTGACTACGAAAGGTGATGGATGTGTTTGGTCCAATAGGCCTCACATAGGTCGTGCATGCGTGTTTCCAAATTGGTCTGACAAAGCTATTGGCTACGTGTTGTGAAATTGGAAGTCATTCTTTACTTGTGCATGCATACATAATTTGGTAATACAATCTAACAAATTGTTAAGCGTGGAACAATTCGATATGAAAAAGACCGTGTGCAAAGAGTAACTTATATAAGAGTAATAAGTTAACAAAGCAAAAGACCATGTGCGAACAATACATAAGTTATGAAAGCAAAAAAACTAGCCATGGCTCTTGCGCGGTGCTACCCCTCTACGGTTCCATGGCTCCCATGACGCTGAATATGTCCAAACAGATACGTTAGCTGGTTTGGCGAAAGTTCTCGAGTGCTCCTGACTGGACGTGTTGGTGGAGGCGGAGTAGCATATGTTGCCTAGGCTGACTAGCTGGACTGGGTGGGTCCAGATACACTGGACAACTGTAAAGAACCGAGAACAACCCCTATCGACTCGTTAGGGGGGTCAATGACCCAGTCGCGGATGACATCCTCATCATTGGTGTCGGTAGCAGCATGGTCGTAGTTGATGAGGTCACCATCATGCTGCAGAACGTCCACTACATATGAATAACTTGACGGGATTAGAACTACATGTGGAGATTATGAGCAATTCATTAAGTATGAATAAGCACTGGAAGGTTTACCTAGGAACATACTGGTGTATGGCGTGGGCCACTGCCAGCTAGAGCCCCCCGCCATGTCGGGAGGATGTGCTGTACGTGGTGTCAAAGTTGACGTCTACTGGTTATGTCGCCCACGTACTGAGGATGAGCGTTCGACATGTGAAATGACGTCATCCTCCCTAGGCCTCCTGCACGATGTTAGCTCGATGATGTGCCAAGACTTCACGATCACACGGTCCACCATCCCTCGCACCTTATCCAAAGTGACCTCCAACGTGTGACCGAAGCCGAGTACGCACCTAAGTGCAACCGCATCGGCGTGTACCTCCCTAGCAAGGTCACTTTACATAGAAATATAAATATGTTCCATTAGAATAAAGTATGCGTATTTAAATTTTTTTACCATGTCTCTTGACTCACCGAGCAATGGAAGGCCGATTCCAGCTGCGTAGGGTACGTGTTCGCCATCGTAGCCACGTGCCTAGGAGGGTCGTCCATGACCCGAATGACTCTGGTGCGTGTACGTGTACTGTACCACCGTATGTAGTCGTCGTACGTGCCGTGGTCGTAAGGGGCGGTCTCCTAGTGGACGTCCTCCGATGCATGGGACCACTATTGAACATGAGTCTGCATGCATTGAGTCCAACTTGCATGCCCTGAGAGACCTTTCCTTGTGTGCCTACAAAAATAAGTAATATGTTAACATCATTAGTTTATAAAAGAAACAAATAATCCATTATAACAACGTGGAATGGAAAACTCATGAGTGGACAAGTGGTTGTACAATGTCACCCGTAGGGACCGGGGAAACCTGGCATAGTCCAAACTGGCGTATCACCCGATGAAAGGTGTATGTCTCCACAAACACGTCAAACACTAGGTGATGACGGGTGAGCCAAAAGGCGGTGTCGCGGGTACACTGTACGGAGAGGCGAGAGGGTGCTTTCACGGCTACACACTACGGGAGGTACAACCTCCAGATCACACGATCGTCCATCAGATGGTTGAATATTGCGGCGTACTCGGAGTACGATGCGTGTGACGTAACTGGTGTGAAAGTGGGCTGCACAAGGAGTAGAAAAGCCTAGGCTAGTAAACAACATGCTGAATTGTACCGTAACTTATGACAGAGGTCAGGTACTAACCCGTCGGCAACATCATAGTGTCCCCATCGTCGGACGGTCGATGTTGTCCCCCGGTGACCCGTACAAGACATCCCCGTAAGGTCCTGACTCAAGGTGCGGTCTTTCCACCTAAAAGCGCTCGAGGGACCACAGCTGGAGAAGAAGCGGTCAGCCTGTGAGAATCGAGCTATCGGTGATGCACCGACAATCGTCACAAAGGGCCCTGTATGTGGTGCACAGTACAGTCGATCCCCAAGCCAGCTGCGGGATGTCGTCCAACTTTGCATCCACTATGATCCTCGCATACTAGATCATGTGCCTGTCCACGTTGTCCCCATAGGATGAGCAGAACATGACCCAGCTGAAGAACCACAGTAGGTACACCTCGATGTGGTGCCGCACGATGTAGCCCTCCGCACCGGTAGCCATACTATCAGGCTATAAAATCACACGTTAGTTCGTCCCAATTTTACCTAATCATACAAACGAAAATGATAACAGAACACAGCTTATGTAGAACTACGTGAGTCACTTCTTCGTCGATCTGTGCCCTCCACTGAAGGTCTCATAACTAGCCTCAACGAGTAGCACGCCCTGGAACCTCATGAGAATCTCAGCTCGCCAGTGTGGACCAACGTCGTCAGGCACAACCCCCTGTGTATGGAAGACCTGTGAGGTAACTGACGTCCTCTAGCGTCGGAGTCATCTCCCTGTAAGGGAGATGAAAGGTGTGCATCTCTGGCCTCCACCGGTCGACAAGTGCAGTGAGTAGACTCTTGTCGTAGGGGCACATTTGGGAGGCATCACACCTGTCAGCGTCGTATGCGCGTGTGGCCTCCACCATCTTGGCTAGTGGTAGCAATCTAGCAGCCAGCAACCTACATGAAAAAGAATGATAGTACGTTCACATGCATTCACAACAAAATCCAATGCCAATACTTAAATGACTGCACTAACCTCAGAATTCACCGCTGGTTGATCCTCCATGCCCTCATGGGGGTGTGCAACCGTAGGGACGAAAGCTCCATAGACATTGGCTCTCTGTCGGGCCCTGTGTGGCTAATCGACTACGGTGCGACGCATCTATAATGGGGTCGATTAGCTCGTACTCCCACGCCACAGCTATAGCATCGTCCGTCATACCTACCATACAAATAAAAACAGTTAGCAAACAACATAGAAATATAAACATGACGTACACATAACATTTTGAAATTGCAGATATAATTATTATTGTTGACATATATTTTACATATCAGTAGTACAGAGCTTACATACATGTTACATTTAGGAAATGACGACACAACAAGACATATCAAGTACAAATTACACGATAACAATTTTGACAAGCCCGTAACACATCAAATATTCTTACAAATGGAGTATACAACAATAAAACACTTCATTTCTAGTTCCGCGTTGGACAATACCTGAAAGTGTGCCCCGTTTCCTTGCAAATGGAGCATTTCTTCACTCGACGCCCACATTCTGCAGTGTCCATATCATTCTGGATACATCTTGTTTGGCACCGTCCGACTCCCTTAAACCTGTCGATGTTCGGAACCCACCTTGTATGCTCCCAAGTTTGATGATCCATGAATGAACCAACCATACTGATATCGTACATTTCTCCGCTCCAAGTTGCAGTCACCGCCTCGTTCATGAAACATTGATCTATGAATATGCTCGGATCCATACGAATGGTGGAACATGCAGCCATTACATATGCACAAGGCCTACATAACAGAAGGGGCTTGTTGCATGTGCAGGAACAACTCCACCTCCTAAAGGTGCACTCATGGACAACTCTACCGTGGTTCGTCCCACAACCCACTTTGCCCCTACATAATACCTCGAAGTGCAACTCTCTCATGCTCCTTGAACGCTCTATACATCTCCCCCTTTTTTTGTTTTATCTTCTATGTATGCACTGATCATATTTGAGTACTTCACGGCAGGATTATTCATGGCGACCAACACCTTGACTTGGTGATCCATAAAATACTTCGTAATCCCACAAAGAACTCCCTCGACTATAGCAACGAGAGGAAGGGGTCTGAGACCCCTTTCACCCAATTGTACACCTCTGTCAGGTTAGTCGTCATCACACTGTACCATGCACCGTCCGTGTCGTAAAATAAAGCCCACTTCTCCTTTGGCTCATTCTCAATCCATTCAGAGAAGTATTTCATGGCCCTACCATTCCTCCTAAGCAATTATGAAGGGTCTGTAGGTAAGTCATAAAGCGCTATGGGGCCCTCCTCCGTGCTAGGAGTCGGGTTCTTCACAACCTCTGTTGTATGCTTCCACGTCAGTTCGTCTAACTTCTTACAAAGTACATCGAACTTCCTCTGCTGATTCTGATCGCACAACCTCTTGAACAGCTTTGTTAGAGTCTTGTTTCTTAATTGCTTGTAAAAGTTCACCCCCATGTGCCACTTGCACCACCTTCTCTGCAAATCAGTCCATGGTGACAGCTCGTCTTGACCTTGCTACAACTGCAGAATTGCCTTCAACAACCCAAGGTGATGATCATGTATTATACAAACCCGAGGTCGCTGGCCAATGATTTCGGCTTCCATGTTCCTCAGAAACCAAAGCCATCTACCTATGTTCTCACTCTCTACAAAAGCCAGCACGACGGGAAGAAACTGGTTGTTGCCATCTATTCCGATGGCAGTCAAAATCAGCCCCCAGTACTTCCCAGTTAGGAATATACCGTCCACGCAAAGCAACGGCCGACAATGTCTGAATGCGTTGATGCATGCACGTAATGCAAAAAGTGCTCGCTTCAGAACCATCTTCCCTAGGAAGCGCCGCAAATGCTACTAAAAAATATCCACAACTGTCCTAGCATTCCTCCCTTGAATGGCTTGAAGCATACCTAGTAGGTTTTGGTATGAGTCTTTGTACATACCAAAACTAGCTTCGAGGGCATTCTGCTTCGCCCTTCAAGCCTCATATAGCTTATGGTGTACTGGAACGTCTACTCTATTGCAAATATAATGGAACGAGACTCCATATCCAAGTTGCCAATGATATCACCGTACATTACATTTGCAACAAAGCCTGAAGAGATGTTTCTATACGATTGCATAGACTCTGTCATCACACATATATGCAGAACAACTATTGAGCACTTTCAAATAGTGTCCTACTTAGGCTGATACGCATGAACATGCCATGAGCAACCCTCTATCTCGCATCTGACGTCATAAACCAGTGGTGATGACTTAACAACCTTAAATATTCTCCACATTGACACTGCCCAACCTTCACAACCTCTTGCACCTCCCACTTACTTTTGTAAATTGTCCTCAACTGCACCTCGTTTCGATGGGACGATCGTACTCCCACTCAACGCCTTCACCCTCATTCACTACTAAATTCTCGAATTGGTTGTCCTCCTACTCCTCAGGGTAACATTCATCGTGTCCAACCTCACCATCAGTGCAAATGTTATCATCAAATAAAGCCTCGTACTCCCAGTCCTCTTCCTCTATTCTTTCCACCAACCCTTCTATATGTTCTCCTTCGTCTGCAATGCCCAGGGGATATTGCATCTCCAGTAAGGGAACATCACATTCTTCATCTTGCAATGTATGACTGTGGCTGGACTCCCCAACTTCTTTCGCAACAACATCGATGACCTCCTCTATCATCACATGGCCCGAAGCAACTCTCTGAAATGCTTGTGCCAATAACACTAGTGGCCATCCTCTCCTTAGCCACTTTTACATAAGAGCTCCATGACTTAATTTAGCCCCTTCAGTTCCACTAACTCCTAGTACATGCACTCCCGTGAATGACATCCGACACCGTGCAACTTCAGATAACTTAAATTAGAGTTCAATGAGAACATGTTGTACAACTATCTCTTAACAGTGCCCCAAGTACGCTCCCCTGTACGTGACAAACTACCTATCACACTTGAAAGATGACCTAGTTCCATCCCTTGGACCCCATGTGTGGAACTCCTTCTCTATAGTATATTTTGAAATATACTCGGTCATCCATACATGTGGACCATTTGGTAAACAATTGTTATTGCGCACACAATATATCGACATTATATCATACAATACGTAATGAACTGAAAAAATTACAAACCTAATTGGAAAAATATTCCTATGAATGACGTGAATCTGCTCTACACTTTAATACATAATTGTTTTAAATGTCCGTAAATTTTACTTCTCAACTTCATCCTATCCGGCATATCCGATCGAACCTAAATTGCGATCACAGCACTACATATGTAAAAATACCAATGTGTCTACACTAATATTACTAACCTACAACTATCTACACAAATATTACTATTCTAAATATAGCTCTAGCAATAACACCAATCTAGAAATATTTACAGAAAATCTAAATGATATAAATATATCTGCATAAATATTTTTAATCTACCCATATCTACAAAAATATTACTAGTCTACAAATATGTACATAATTATTACTAGTCTACAAAACTAAATACCTACACATCTAATTACTTTGGTTTTCTAACCTAAGTTTCCAAAATATAAAACACGAGATTAAAAATCAAACCTCCAAATCTCAAGAAGACTACCTCTTCCTCCTCCTCCCCTTCCTCTTCCTCCTCCCTCTTTGTCGGGACCCGAATTCACCAATTCGGACCCTTTGTATATACTGCACTAGTTCAGGATCACGCTAGTGCACACAGGCTCAACATTGGTAAATATCACATCATACACAACGATAATAATATAAAGACTCCATTTATTGAATATAACTAAATGTATGATCTTATGATCAACTTACATTAATAAGCCATGTGGGGCTGAAATTGAAATAAAAACTAAGACATAGCAGTGAAAAATTAAAGACGTAGACTACCCATCAGTTTACCACTGGCAACTGACTAGGCTCGAACCCTAATTACTCGTGTCCTCCTGATACTCCTCCTCCAAGATAGGGGTAGACTCCTGAACTGTTTATTGTGGTTGTTGGCAAGGGTGAGTACTTGAAAACACTCAACAAGTTGCACACAGAATGCAATTCTATATATCTATATGCAAGGTTTATTCCAAAGAATCAGCATTTATGAACAAGTATGATATATAGATTGAAAGATAGTAAACCAATAACAATAATAAGTAATTATAGCATTTCTCAAGTAAACCAAATTTCCAATTCTAAGTCAAGTTCCAACCTCCCATCCCAACCAAGTTTTCATTTAATTAAACTAACCCTTGACTGTAATTCCTGAGCTATGCTCAATACAACGAGCACGGCTATCCGAATAGATTTATACTCTGCAGAGGTTTTGCACTTTTCCCACAACCATACACCACTAAGGCGAGTGATTATAACAAAGCCTTTACAATGCTCTGCCTTAACCCAGTACTACCCATTAAGGTTTCAACATTGGTGGGACTGGTTACCACATCTAGGGCCCCCTCTTGTGCCATGTGAGTTATTCCGTGAAGGGACTGGTTACCACAATCAAGGCCTCACACCACCATTGATAGTACCAAAGCTAAGGCATTGCAAATTAATCAGTTAGGCTGTCTCATACCAAATATGTGGTTGCATGATTGACTTAGGTCAATGGCTTGCAAGGTTAAGTCCTTAAAATGAATAGGGCAAGACTTCCACATACCCTCTACACTTCGGCCCACCTTGGCACATTGCCCCTTGCCAATTACCCCAATCTAAATGAATACCACCCGAGTTGATTACCAAGCTCCACGTGCCATCAACAAGTCAACATCGTTGCGTGACATCCCTCGTCACAACAACTTAATTTCATCGTGTGACAACACCTCACACACCAATTCATTAACATGTTCCATATTCCATTAGTTAAAATTAAACATTAATGATTCAAGTACATGTGATGATGTGGCATGGCTAAGCAAACTAACACGGTCTAATCAACCCATGTTGATTTTAGTATTAACCAGCTATAGTGAACCAATCTTGGGTGACAAATAAATCATGGCGTACAAATAACAAGGTAGGGTATAGATTAAATTGGTAGATTAGCTAAGTCCCAATTTAATTTGAAACAATTGTATTCATGAAATAATATGCAATAAGGTAAAACAATTTAGCGATTTTATAAACATGGGTTCAACATGATCAAAACACAACTTTCCTTGGTAAAGGTCTTGATCTTGTTCTGGAATGTGCTCTTGGGTTGACGGATCTTCCTCGGATGAGTCGCACAACTCAACGTCTACGCGAAATGAGAGAGAAAATCAAGTAAACACCAAAATAGAGAGAATGAATTCCAAAAATCAAATAAAATTCACAATTAAATAGATCACAGTTTTATAAATTTTGAGAAATTTGAATCACCTCAATCGGAGCTCGTATGAGAGAGAATAGGCTCTTAGAAGATTCAAAAATAAAAAAATCAGAAAATTAGAAAATAAAAAAAATTATTTTTATTCTAAAAAAGGTATTTATTGCATCGGCGTGATGTCAAGATGACGTCAGCATCGGATCAGACCAATTGAAAATCGCCACATGCCCTTGGTGTATACACCCGGTCCACGAACCTCCTTTGGTTCATCGTGGACCCGGTGTACACGAGGCACGTGTGGCTCACAAGCGGACCCACCCCGCTGACGTGGTAAGCTGACGCAAGCACCTACGCAGATGCCACATCAGAGTCACCTTAGCTTCTGGTGCTGACGCGACGACTTTGTGGCGGACACGTGGCGACAGAAGACCATGTCCACGTCGATACAACCGGCACGGGACCCTACAGTCACTGGCGGCGGTCAAGGTGGGTACCTTCAGGTTGAGCTCGACAGGATGGGCTCGATGACGCGAACGGATCTAATGCGCACGGGAACAAGGTCGACGAGGTCTTCTTCCATAGCGGTGGTGACCTTTACGGGGAACTCCTACTCCGACGACCTTCAGGTGAGTCCAAGGCACGCACGGAATGCTTTGGGCTACGACGAAGTAGATGTGACTGGTCTTGAACCCTGCGGCGTCCTGACGATGACAAATCGGCGACTTACTTCTCATGGTGGTGCACGGAAGAAGATTCAAAAGTCTGGCGCAACGACGCTCCTAAACGCTCAATTACCTTAGGGTTCTGGTTGCTTTGATCTCTGTGCATCCAATGCTCCCACTTATATAGCACGCGGTGGCCGGATTGAGTACGAACGGAGAGGATTCCATGGCAGCCACGGCATGAAGGGCAGAGTTCGACTCGGAGACGCCTTGGAGAAGATGAACGGATGACCCACACGTGGCAGATTCGACGACCACAAACAACGCACGCAATCCAATCTCGAACGCTCACGCATCCATTAATAACGGCTTGGATTCAACGAGTCCCGATCCAGCACGGCCCTATCTCAGACGCTCAGATCCAATCTAATGGTCACAACTCCTTAGGGTTTCTAATCCAACTCCACCGCCCGATCGTGATTCAACGGTCGATGGTTGAGCTTCTAGAAGGCGGTCTTTTGGGCCGACAGTGCAAAGCGGCATGGCCACACAGTAAAAGGCTTTCTGGCCCAATACTACTAAGCGATTTCTCCTGAATTTCTTAATAAAAATAATTGTAATAATTAACCTAATTAGTTTAAGGCATTAAAAATATCAGAAAATTCCAAGAAAATTCCCATAAATACTTTGAGATATTTTGAACTCAAACGAAATATTCTTAGCCAAAATTTATATTAATTTTGTTTATAATTAATTAGTTTTCTCAAAATGACAAAATACTTAATTTAAAATAAATTCAAATAAATTCCAAAAAATCCAATAAATTTAGAAAAATCATAAAATGCATAAATAACAATAAATTAATATTTTAAGACAAATTTTGGGATGTTACGCTCTTCTACCTCTCCTTCTCCTCTCATTTCTTCTCTTCTCTCTTTTCTTTTTCTGCTCTCGGCCTCACTCGTTCTTGCCTCGGCCGGCTGCGCCGAGCTCTTATCCCTCTTTTTGCCGTCAATCTAAATGGCGATGAGAAACTGAAACGTCAGTCACCATTCAAATTGGCAATATAAATTAAAATCGCCGTTCCAAACGGTGACAGCTTACCTGGCTTGTACGTGACGTATTTATCACTGTTTCAAACAGCGACCAACTTCCTATCGCCAATGAGAATGACGACAGACTTACTATCACCGTTTTTACTGGTGACAGAACTCTGTCGCCATTCGGAATAACGTTAGAGGTATACTTCTGTAATTTTTTGTATAATAGTTTTATAATTTTTTATTTTTTATGTATTTTTTATGCATAAGAGCGTATATAGTGGTATAGATGGCAGCTGTCTGTAATATATCTTCATATCATCTATAGACAGCACTAAAAATAACTCATACAATGGATCTTCTATATAGTTGTCTGTAATGCTCTCTCATCTAATTAACAGACTGTCTATACAATAGTACACAAAAAAGAAATCTGTCTATAAGACCGTCTGTTAAATAGTAGATAGTAGCTTTCTCTCTCTTCCTTCTCTCTCCTCCACATCATCTAAAATCTTACGTGTCAGTCATACAGACAGCTGACATGTACTATTGTGCATACCCTAAGGACATGTTCCTTACTATTGCAACGGGATGGTTCATATCATGACACTGTAGCACATGTTTTACTGTATCAACCGACACTATATTGTATGAATCTGGATCATTGGATCTGAAATTTGACGGCTCAGATCAGGTGCACCTGCCACCTGCTCTCTATCCCTTGCATAGGTAAAAGTATATCCGTGCATTTCAACCACCAATATTTCCTATGGAAAACTTCTGCACCGCGTACCGCGAAGAAGACAAATTTCTGCTGTTACGGTACACGATATTCTCTCTTCAAGTCTCATTTCAGTTTAGTGTCACGTAAGTCCTGAAGGAGGCTGGGTTCGATTGGACTTGAACTGTTGAATGCTTCGTACTAGAACGCGTCAAGCGGTCGAACTCGACTACGAAGGTTTTCGCCTGACTTGCTTTTCTAGAGCAGGACATCTCAGAAAGCTTCTTCAGTCTTCAGAGTAGGAAGCTACTAAAAGCCTCTTCGGGAGGCTGCGGCTAGGTTAAAAAGTTGTTTTTGTTTATTGAACTGTAAAATAGCTGTAACTGATGACTGTGACTTTTCTTGCTATACTATTTGACAAACTGACTGCTGCAGCTGTAATTTTTAAGGAGCAAGCGGGAAAGCAATAACCTAGCGAAGCACAATGATGGACAAGTGGAGAGGTGACGTGGAGACGACGGCAAAGCAGGGCAGCAGAGGTCGGGGAGGCGGTCAAGCAAAGCCATAACTGAAAAGCGCCTCTCAAACGACTGTAACTTTTAGGGTACTTCTGTTATAGCTTAACTTCCTAACTGATTTATAGTCATGCTGTTTGAGGAGTTTTTAACTCAAAGCTAAAGTACAACCCCAAACAGCCTCTACATGTAATCGTTGTACCTACGATAAAAATTGCCTTATTAATTTGTGGATGCAAGCTCCTAAAAGACATGGCATTTTTTTTTGAGAACACTCAAAAGGCATATGTAGTCAAATGCTGGATGGATTCGTATTCACGTGGATTTCCCTGCTCCGTGTCTCTCTCTAGTATCGTTAGTTGGCCGCCCTGTTGCGTTCGTAGACCATCTTCCTTTTTAATTTTTTAATATTTTATTAATTATGTATACGTGCGTTGTAACGAAAACTCAATTTACGATAAAAAATTATTTACAAAAGATTCTAACTTTAGTTATGTTTCAATAGTAAAAAAAGTTTGTTCCTCCGAAGAGATTTGACTATCGGATTAAATCCTCTTCTATCTCAACCGTTCATATTAGATCCAACGAATCAAGTACTCTGAAGGAGAACAGACGATCGCCACCAACTCTTAATTAGAATTAGTAGAGAGCTATCAATCCTTACCATTGAAGGAGGAGAAAGTTATTGCCTTCCTCTTGCAGGAAATCTTCTTACTTCTTGCACGCAGCCTTTCTCCTCTTATCTTCCTGTGTGTGTCTCCACTACCGACCGGCCTGTCCTGTTAGAGATGAGAGTAGGTGCCCTCTAATAGGGAGTAGATGAAAGCAAAAGGCAGCGTACGCAGGCGGATGGAAGCTAGGTCTCCCTAACATCTTTGTGATTGGCACGTGATTTGGTTGCGTGATTCTTTCTTTTTAATATATGCATTTGCAGATATGATGAGATAGAATTCCCGTATTATGGGATATGGTGAGTATATCCTTCTATCCATACAGGACATGATGAGAAAATCCTTCTATTTATAAGATATATGAATAACATCTTTTCATAGTAAAAACATGTGAATAGAGATATGCTAAAATAATATTTCTATTAAAAAAAGATATGATAAAATCCTTCCATCTAAGATATGATTAAATCATCTTCTATCTCAGCCGTTCATGTTAGAACCAACGAATCACATACTTTAGAGGAGAACGGACCACTGCCACTAACTCTTAATTAGAAGTAGTAGAGATAGAGATACTTGCAGGCCAGGAAAATTAATTGCAACATCGACACGTTCAACTTAACACATGGCCTCTACAAGGTTGACACATCTCCGTGTGTGCATACTAGTACTCCAGTACATAGTATTACAGCCCAAGTAGCCTTCCTTGTCCTACTAAACAAACATGCACGTTGCCGCACTTTCCACCGTTCCACGGCACGGATCCGTGCGGGAGACCAACCTAAAACGTACGCTCGCGCGGCTGCTCGGCTAAGTCGGGAGCCGCCGTGCCGCGCGCGTTTGGTACGTACCGCGCGCGTTTGGTACCTTTTTACTTGGACCCGGCCGCGGGCACGCCCTTCCAGCGCGCGCAGCCCCGGACCTGACGAGACGGCCCGCGTTAATTGGCTGCCTGCGCCCGACCGTGTCGCGTGCGTCCGTGCTGGGCCGGCACGACCTGCCACGAATCGCTCTCTCTTTCTTGCTCCTTAGTAGTACTAGTCATCTTGCACCTAAAACAAACGCTATCAAGGTGCGCTACATCCCTTTTTCATATTGTTGGGCGCTGTCTTGTTTTTCACATCCTAATTTTCTTACAAAGCAAAAGCAAGGGGTGTGTGAGTGCGTGGCAGACGGGGCTGCCGCGCGCGCTAGCCTAACTCTATAAAACAGCACCGCGCGCGCTAGCCTAACGTACCTCACCTCCACATCCAACGCAAGCCCCGCGATTGGGCGTCGATCGTTAGCCGCCGCCGCAGCCTAGCTTCCTCCCTCTGGTGCCTCGCTTGCACATCACGTCTTATCTGACCATGGCCGAATCGGGCAAGAAGATCTCCGGCTCCGCCAATGGCAGGAAGGCCGCGCCGCCGCCGCCGCCGGCTTCCCACTCTGGTACGCATCGCACTTGTCATGATCGTGCGTGCTAATCTGATTAGATTCTTTTCCATCTGCCGACCCTATGGCTACGATCGATGCCTTCTCTTCGTTTCTTGCCTAAGGAAATTCTTCAAGCCTGTTGATAGAAAGTAACCGCGTCGATCTGCCTACATTGGTAGCCCTTTGCTTCAATTCGTGCTTCTCTGTGTGTCGCGTCGGGTGCCTTTTACGGTTCAGTTGCTAGATGCAAGGATTTCGTTTGAGCCTCGAGAGTCGAGACATAGATCGGTCTGCGACAGGGAGATCTTCCTCACAGGGGGCTCCAGGACGGAGCCCGCTTGTCCGCCTGCATATGGCGTCGATCTGATGCTGTCATAAATAGCCAACTGTCCTTTTGTTGACCTTGGGGAGATCGTCCCGATGGATGCTTTTGCATGCACCGAATGGATGAATCCATCTAGTCGCTCTCACAAAAGTTCTGAGGACTTTTCTATTCACACGTAGACTAATAGATATTAAAAATAATTATATTATCTTTAATAATCTTTAAACACTACATTCAATACATATATTTAGAGAATATTAAGTAAAATTAGATATTTTTTAAGGCTATAAAGAGAGCAGCATACTAATTTTGTATTAAAACATTAAATACATCATATATTTATAGTCAAGATTCTTAAAAAAAATTATGCCTATAAACTGGAACGCAGGAACGTTGTGGGCGTCAGGCATGCTAGCTAAAAAAAAGCACATTTGGGCTTTTGCACAGAGGCAGTAGAACCGTGTAGTGATTCGCTATACACGCTTGCATGGTGCAAGGAGCCGCCCGTGTATCGTTTTGTGGCTGACTGGCTATTGTTTCACGCCATAATTGCTTTAGCCCATGTCACATTTCGGTCAGGTTTGGAGGACAACAAGACACTTGCAGCGGTAGTTGCCTAGTTGGAAGACAGTTTACCTAATACACACTAAATTTTGTGACTTACTGTAGAGGGGGCAAGAAATCAGTATCACAGCTCCAGAACGAAAATCGTGTTATTAATTGTCATATTGTCCGATTGTCATGCGTCGTACAGTTCATCTGTTTCGATGTACACCTAAGCAAAATCGGACCTGCCTGACCGCCTGGAACCTGGGTTTTGGACCGGTTCGGGCGTAGAAATTGAGGCCCTCGAGGCAAACTGGGTTTGTCCAATTTCTTCTTTTTACTTAGATCATGTCGCCCATGTTAGGCCTAGCCCGATCGACCCCATTCGATATTTATCCGAAGCTGCCAGCAAAATCCACTGGCACTAATTAAACAGCTGTTTATGCGAGCAAAGAGCTGGTCTTTAATTGTAGAGCGGTTTGTTTTGATTTGTTTGAAGTTTGAACAGTATCGTGCAACTTGCAACATTTTATTGTTAATGCATGTCACAGTCATATTGTAATCTGATGAGGATGGCAGTTGACCATAGACTACCATATCGGCATATCCATGTCTACGGCCATCCCAAGTCGGCAGGTTATAATACATGTTGCTTTTGCTGTGACACGTACATCTAGTTAACTATTTAAGGTCTGTTTGAAAGAGTTGTAACTTTTGTGAAAAACTTTTTTTTGTTTTGAGCTAAAAAACGGCTGTAGTTTTTTTTATAAGAGATCGTTTGATAAATAACTAATTTTCATTAACAATAAGCTGCAAAAGCAGTCCAACCTAACTTTCATTTTTTGTCTTTTGCTAGTTATATATGGATTCTAGCTTATGCAAAAATCGCTTAAAAACTGAGCTGTTTTTGTGTGTGTGGAGGGGGGGCTTGCTGGATTTTAAAAATTGAAGCTGGCTTACGGTCTCCAAACAGGTCTTAATCCATCATTTTTGTGCGTTTACTAGATTCATCTCCAATTGAAAAGGAAACTGATGCCTTGAACAGTAGGACAACATGAAACTTATCACACTTTCTTGGATAGCTAGCTCAGATCCGGCCTATCTGATACTACATGCAAGCTCTTTCTTTTCTAAGACACGGATGTACATGTGGAAGAACATACAACAAACCTGAACTTTAACAATTCCGTACATTCTATGCAACATGAATACTGCAAGGAAGGACCTGCGAATGTTCAGAACACTCAATTCTACATATATAGTGAATGTATGCAATGTGTTTCTTTTCTCTCAGCAGGTATTGCCAAAAGGCTTCCCCGAGTTGCATTTGTGTTCTTGTTGGCACTGCTATATCGGCAGCTTCAGGCTCCAGCTCCGAAAATCTGCGGAACCCCAGGAGGCCCGCCTGTCACGGGGACAAGGATCAAGCTCAAGGATGGGAGGCACTTGGCCTACCATGAGTCCGGTGTCCCAAAGGAACAGGCGAAGCACAAGATCATCTTTGTTCATGGATTCGACTCCTGCCGATACGATGCGCTCCGAGTGTCACCTGTATGTTACGATACTATCTATTATCTTGCTTGATTATTTCGAGTACAGAGTATATGATGTTGATGCGTAACTGGAAACTGTGACAGGAGCTGGCACAGGAGCTGGGGGTCTATATCCTCTCCTTTGATCGACCTGGGTACGGCGAGAGCGATCCGCACCCTGCTAGGACCGAGAAGAGCATCGCTTTCGACATCGAAGAGCTCGCCGACAGCCTGCAGCTTGGCCCCAAGTTCTACCTCATTGGTTTCTCCATGGGCGGCGAGATCATGTGGAGCTGCCTCAAGCACATCCCTCACAGGTTGCACACTGAATCTTGCTGCTAGTAAATTGAGACGGAAACTATGGTCTCTTGCTATGAAATTAAGGACATTTAGGCAGTAAGATTGCATTGCGACTGTACAGATATCAGCAGAGTTTAGAGCTGATCCTATGCTGCATCTGCATTTTTTTTTCAACCTGTGCAGGCTTTCAGGGGTGTCCATCCTTGGCCCTGTCGGCAACTACTGGTGGTCAGGGTTCCCCTCGAACGTGTCCTGGGACACCTGGTACCAGCAGCTCCGGCAGGACCAGTGGGCGGTCGGCGTCGCGCACCACGCCCCCTGGCTGGCCTACTGGTGGAACACCCAGAAGCTCTTCCCGGCCTCCAGCGTCATCGCCTTCAACCCCGCCATCCTCTCCAGGGAAGACATGGCCGTCCTCCCAAAGTTCGCCTACCGAACCTACGCGGTAGGCTCCCATATCCCCTGCATTTCGCGGCCCCTCGATTCGTCGATCCGCCTCTTGTTTGATGGCTCTTTGTTTGCGGTTTCGCAGCACCAGATTAGGCAGCAGGGGGAGCACGAGAGCCTGCACCGCGACATGACGGTCGGGTTCGGCAAGTGGGGGTGGAGCCCGCTGGAAATGGAGGACCCGTTCCCGGGCGGCGAGGCGGCGGTGCACCTGTGGCACGGCGCCGAGGACCTGATCGTGCCCGTCGGCCTGTCGCGCTACATCGCCGAGAGGCTGCCGTGGGTCCGGTACCACGAGCTGCCCACGGCTGGCCACCTCTTCCCCATCGCCGACGGGATGGCCGACGTCATCGTCAAGTCGCTGCTGCTCGGGGACCAGTGAGCCAAGAGTCGTTGACCTGGATGCGTGGTGTCGCATGAGTGTCTCTGTTTTTTGTACTGTGGCAGTAGTTAATTTGATCCTGCGTAGACAGATGATAATAATTATGTGCCTAGTCATTGCACCCGCAGATTTCGTCGTTTTTATTTCGTTGTACTTTTGTTTACACCAAGATGTGGTAGGTATGATTAAAATTGGCAGATTTGAGTCAACGGGATATAGCCGATGTTTAACTCGGAAAGATTTAAGGATGTTTAGTAATTGCAAATATGTGAGGAAAGATCTATCGGATTGAGGCCGATACGAATCGTTTTCTGCAAACGTGTTGTAATAAGACTCGATCGGCCGATGGGTATAAAAGATTGACGTGGGTAGACGAAAAAACAACAATACAACCAATTAACTCGCATCTACTTTTTTCAGTCAACTAGGAGTAGTTTTGTAATCTAGATTCTCCTCTAACTCGATTTAATCAATAAAGTTGTGCATCGCCGATCATTGATCATCTTTTGTTACGCTAATCAGGTTTGATTTTCTCTGATCTTGTTGCGCATCACCTTCATCAGAGTCGATCTACCTTTATCCTCTGATTAGCCTTAATCGGCTAATTAGATTTACCCTTACTTTTGATTTAATCGGCTTTCAGCTGATTAAATCTGAGCCGATTGTCCGATATGATCGGCTTTACGCTTATTTCATATTTTTCTTACCGATTACAGGATCAAATCAGTTGGCACGTCACGGACCAACTTGAACCAGGTGTTCGTCTGTTGTTTGTGGTCAATAAACCCTACATCAAGTTTTTGACGCCAACACACTCTTGACACGTCCGGTGGGACCAAAAGGATGTCTTCTTCCGGCAAATCGATTCCGCCGTCTGACCTCAACACCAAAATCCATAATCGTTCCTACATTGGACGATTTGACGCCAGAACAACGTAAAGAAATCGAAGATCGGAAGGCCGCGTTGGAGGAGATGATGTTGGGTTGCTACCAAAAAACCCAACGCGGCATCACTTAGAAAACCGCATTGCCGACGGTCAACGCCCTCGGTGACGCTGGGATCGCTAATAGCCCGGTAAGTCAATACGTGCCTGCGCAAGCAGAGTTATCGGCTATGATTGAACAATCTGTGCACCATGCCTTGATCAATCAATCATCGGCTTTAGTCACTACTCTCAAACCGATGATTGCTAATAGCGTCAAAACTATTGCTTAAGAATTGGCTTCGTCTGGAGGCCTGCTCGATCCACTGCACACTTTACCAAACTACCCTGTTTATTCAGTAGCGCAAAACACTAAAAACCAGGGCATTGGTGCAAAACTGACAGCTCCAATTCCATCGATGATGCCAACTCAACCCACTGTTATATTATCGCGAGAAACTCATCCTAGCGAAGTATTGCATTACCAGGCATACACTGATGCCGCCAAGTTAAACGTGTCGGCTAATTTGCCACACTCAGCTCCGTTCTTCGCCTTCCCACAATCGGTCCCACAGTCGATTGAGTCTAATAGATATTCTCAACACCATGAGCCGATTCCACTCAGGAATCCGGTTCCGCACAAGGTGGTAACTTATACAGAACCCTTCATCCCATTGTCGGAGCAACCTAATCGGTAACCCGAGCTTGCACTCGGGGGACAGAATGCCGGTTATGATCATTGGCGGGTCCTCGATGTTTCGTTGGCTAGTAATATTAATTGGGCCGACCAAATTTTTGTCGTGTTGAGAGATCAATTCGGCTTACAGCCAAAGGGTAGAGTCATTGACTATAGAAAGCCGTATCCTTATTATATAGATCGCATGCCATATCCATAATTTTAAAGTTCCTAATTTTGCCAAGTTTTCTAGGGATGATTCAGTTACAAATTTAGAGCACGTCGAACGCTTTATTGCTCAATGTGGCGAGGCAGCTCAGTCCGACAGGCTAAAAATTAGATTATTCCCCTTGTCTTTATCAGGACCTACTTTCACTTGGTTTACTAGTTTACCTCTAAATTCAGTTCATTTTTGGAATGATTTGGAAAGCCGATTCCATGAGTACTTTTTCTCCAGCAGTCTGGAACTTAGGATTTTAGATCTAAGCTCTATCCGATAGAAATTTGGGGAATCGGTAACTGACTACATTAAGAGGTTTAGGGAAGTTCGAAATCGATACTTTAGTATTACATTGCCTGATAATCAACTGGCCGATTTAGCTTTCTAGGGGCTAATTTCTCCGCTTAGGGAGAAGTTTGGTGGGCAGGAGTTCACTGACCTAAGTCACCTGCTTTATTGCGTGTCGGCTCAAGAAAGCCGATATCCTGATGATAGGGGGTTCCGAGATAAATTCAAGGCAAATGGTAACAGTAAGGAAAAAGATAAGGCTAAGGTTGATATGGTTGATTATTGCTCGAGTGAGTCCTTTGAAGAAGATGAGGTAGAGGTGAATATAGCCGAATGGGTCAAGGGTTCCAAAAAGTCCTTGGCCTGCTCATAGCTTAAGCTGACTGAAAATAAGTCGGAGGTCAAATATGCGTTTGATGTGTCCAAATGCGATGGTATTTTTGATTTATTATTGCAAGAGAAAATAATACGATTGCTTGAAGGGCACATCACACCGTCGGCTGACGAGATCAAGAAGCGAAGGTATTGCAAATGGCATCATTCCTTTTCTCATAATACTAACGATTGCAATATTTTTCGCCAGCAAATCCAGTTGGCTATTGAGGATAGTCGGCTAAAGTTTGCAGATGAGCCGACCATGCAAGTGGACGTTAACCCGTTCTCCATAAACATGGTGCAATATTCACGCAAGGGGAAAGAGCCTATGCATGGTGAGGGATCGAAACAAACTCGACGAGTTGATGTTTGACCGACCTCGAATGATGACAAAACCTTGAAGATCACGATTGGTTCACTACAAATAGAAGCTGATCACGAAGGCAAGACCTCAAGAATGGTAAAGCTAAAGGGAGATCAGCAAGTTGGTCCATGGTATAAAGCCGAAAGATCACCGCCGCGAAAGCCGATCAACAAGCTTGGGCCAATGTTTTCTCAATTACTGGAGAAATACGAAAAGATAAATTGTCAACCCCGATATCCTCCGCATCGGCCAGTCAACCTATATTGGCTAGATAACCTAGAAAAGGCTCATTGAAGGTGTCCCTTTTGGCAGTTTTGCTGGGAAAGGGGAATAGCACTGTCATCACCATACTTATGCCCGATGGAGCACTATCCCCGGGACGATTGGCCAAGACGATAGGCTAAAGATCGATTATTCAGGCCGATACGGGATCATTTTAGCAATACTTACAGAAAGCCGATTCGGGAAAGGATTTCTCTACCAGATCAACCTAAGGTACAGGTGGAGGAATCAAGCTCTGCGATGAAAGAAAATCTGGCTGAAAAAGTACGTAAGCCGATCGAGCCCAAACCAAGATGGTGCCCGTTGGGTCTTAGCCTATCACAACACAGACGACTTTAGAGGCTAAGGACTCAAGAAATTAGAGAGGCCGAACAAGAAAAACAGAAAGACCAGACATTCAATGAATTTTGGCCAATCAAAACCGTAAAGAAAGAAGGAGGAGGAAAGATCAGATTAAAGAAGAAACAGATTCAGCCGATGATTTGGGTTCGCCCATGATTCGAGACGATACGCCTCCAATCGACATCAGTATGGTGTTCACGCTGCCAGTCGAGTTCAAGATCAAAATTGAATCGGCTAAAGAAACCTTTGCTCAGCTGTGTTTGGGTGCTGAAGACACAGTATTTGAGAAACCACGTGATGCTCATCGGCATCTGAAGCCATTGTATCTGAAGGGTCACATAAACGGCAAGCTGATTTCCAGAATGCTGGTGGATGGGGGAGCAAGTGTCAATCTGATGCCGTATAACACCTGCAAAAATCTAGGTAAGATCGACGAAGACTTAATCAAGACTAGCATGGTGTTGAACGACTTCACAGGAGACCTCACTGAGGCTAAAGGCGTCATGGTCACGGAGTTGACTGTCGGCAGTAAAACTTTACTGACTGCTTTCTTCGTTATTGATGCGAAGGGCAACTACAGTGTGTTACTTGGACGAGATTGGATACATGCGAACTGTTGCATCCTGTCAACTATGCATTAACTGCTTGTCCAATGGAATGGAGATGAAGTAGAGGTCGTTCCAGCCGATACATTGGCTCATATTGCTATGGCTAGTTTGGATACGAATTGGCCGCACGAAGAGGCCGAATGTATATCGGGTAAAGCACTGGATGATTGTGATTTTATTTGCATCGGTAAAACAGGACTTATGCCGATCAGTGTCAAGCCTGACACATTTGATCGGGTGAATGAGGTTTTGCGCCGATGGGGTCAAAGCAAGTGATGAGAGTTTTACAAGATAAAATGCAAAGCTATCGGCAAATAACATATAGAGCTATGGGGCCATCGAAGATTTCTGAGAAATCGAAAGGTTAGGCTAAGGATTTACATCGACAGATCTACTTGAGGGAATCGACATAGGAGATGGCGATAGAAAAAGACCTAATTTTATTAGTGCAAGGTTAGATGCAGCATACAAGGAAAAGTTGGTTAAAATTCTTAAAAAGTATAAAGATTGTTTTGCTTGGGAATACTATGAGATGCCTGGCTTAAGCCGACAACTTGTTGAACATCGGCTACCTATTAAGCCAGGATATTGGCCGTTTAAACAATATCCCCAATGTTTTAATCCGGCTTTGTATAACATTATAAAGGAAGAAATAGAGAGATTATTGGAAGCCAAGTTTATCAGGCCTTACCGATATGCTGAATGGGTCTCTAATATTGTTCTGTTATGAAGAAAAATGGCAAGCTCAGGGTATGTGTCGATTTCAGAGAATTGAATAAAGCTACTCCAAAAGACAAATATCCGATGCCAATAGCTGATATGCTTATGGATGCTGCATCAGGAAATAAGATTATTAGCTTTCCGGATGGAAATGCCGGATATAATCAAATATTCATAGCAGAAACCGATATACCAAAGACTGCTTTTAGATGCCCCGGGGCTCTAGAGTTATTTGAGTGGACAGTTATGACGTTCGGTTTAAAAAATGCTGGTGCGACTTACCAACGAGCGATGAATCTAATCTTTCATGATTTAATCGGCCATATAGTTGAAATTTACATCGATGATGTTATTGTGAAATCTAAAGATGATTTACAACATCTGGCCGATTTAGAGATCGTTTTCAATAATACGAGAGCGCACGGCTTAAAGATGAATCCTTTCAAATGTGCGTTTGGCGTATCTGCTGGGCAATTTTTAGGTTTTATGGTCCACGAGAGGGGAATTGAAGTTAATCAAGAGAGAGTTAAAGCTATAGCGAAAACGAAACCACCTACATGCAAAAATGAGTTGCAGAAGTTGATCGGCAAAATCAACTACCTACGGCGGTTCATCTCGAATCTTTCTAGTCGGATTCGCGCGTTTACTCCATTGTTAAAATTGAAGGATAATAAGGAATTTGTTGGGTAGCCGATCAACAAAAGGCTTTCGATGAGGTTAAAGAGTACTTGACCAACCTTCCAGTATTAGCCGCACCACAAAAAGGGATTCCGTTCAAGTTATACATATCAGCTGAAGAAGAAACGATAGGAGCAGTTTTAGCACAAGAAGTCAATGACAAAGAGAGAGTGACTTTCTATCTAAGCTGACAATTGCTGGGTGCTGAGATCAGGTACCCCTTCGTGGAAAAACTATGCTTATCCTTATATTTTGCCTGCACAAAATTGTGACATTATATTTTAGCGTCGGCTTGTAAGGTAGTCTGCAAAACCGATGTTATCAAATATATGCTGTCAGCCCCAATTTTACGAGGTCGACTTAGCAAATGGGCTTATGCCTTGATAGATTTCGACCCATCGTATGAATCGGTTAAAACAGTTAAAGGACAAGCAATAGCTGATTTTATAACAGGACATGAAACTACTGTCAATCTAGTTTTCGTTGCCCCTTGGCAGCTATATTTTGATGGATCGGTGTGTCGAGAAGGTAATGGCATTGGTATAGTGCTCATTTCTCCTAAGGGACATACCTTCGAGTTAGCGTTTTGTTTAAATAGCCGATGCTCCAACAATCAGGCAGAGTATGAGGAATTGCTTAAAGGCCTGTAGTTGTTGGAAACTATCGGGGTAAATGTTGTGGAGGCCTATGGTGATTCCTTATTAGTCGTGCAGCAGATTAAGGGAGAATACCAATGCTACGATGAGATATTGCGTAAGTATTTGGGACAGTGTCTTGATACGATCGGGTCGTTCATCTCATTTTCTATTGGTCATATTCCCCGGGAAATGAACAAGAAGGCTAACTTTTTAGCTTAGCAAGCATCAGGTTACAAAGATTTTAGCCGATATCCAATACCCAAGCTGATTGACAAAGTAATAATGTGTGCTGATATTGTCGACTGTAGAATGAAAATAAAAGAATACCTGATTGATCCATCTAAGCCAACAGAACACATAGTTAGGCAGCAAGCATTAAAGTATGTTGTCTTAGATGAGATTCTGTATTATCGGACATTAGAAGGATTGCTACTGAGATGCCTTGGAGTCGATGAAGCCAAAATAGCAATGGGTGAAGTGCACGAAAGCATTTGTAGGTCTCATCAATCGGCTTATAAAATGAAATGCATGCTTAGACGCATATGGTATTTTTGGCCGACGATTTTGGAAGATTGCTTCTATAAAGGGTGCCAGACTTGTCAGAAGTTCGGCAATGTACAACTCGCGCCTGCATCAGCTTTATATCTGATCATAAAATCTTGGTCGTTCAGAGGATGGGGAATAGATGTAATTGGTCAAATATTTCCCGCATCGAGCAAAGGCCACAAATTTATTTTAGCTGCGACCGATTATTTCTCTAAGTGGGTTGAGGCTATACCTCTCAAAAGGGTCACAAGTGTCGAAGCTATTGGGTTTGTTGATGAACACATTATCCATCGGTTTAGAATACCACAAACAATCACGACCGATCAAGGTACTGTGTTTATATCCAATGAATTTCAGAATTATGCAAAGAGCCTGGGAATCAAGCTGTTAAATTCATCACCTTATTATGCTTAGGCTAATGGACAAGCCGAGTCATCCAATAAAACTTTGATTAAACTGATTAAAAGGAAGATCGATGAAAAACCGAGGAGTTGGCATACAACATTATCAGAGTCACTATGGACTTATCGGCTAGCCTACCATGGATCGACAAAACTTTCACCCTATCAACTAGTTTACGGTCAAGAAGCCATTTTACCAGTAGAAATTAATGTTGACTCTATACGAGTGGCTAAATAAAACGGTCTGTCGGCCCAAGATTACAGTGATTTGATGATTGAAAACTTAGATGACTTGGCAGAGTTACGTTTGTCTACATTGGATCGACTTAAGAAGAATAAGAGTTACAAGGGCATATAATAAAAAGGCGGCGCCTAAGTCCTTTAATGAAGCCGATTTAATTTGGAAGACCATATTGCCCGTTTGTTCTAGAGATAACCAAGTTGAGAAATGGTCGCCTACGTGGGAAGGGTCGTATAAAATAAATCGGCCTGTTGATGGAAACTCCTACATACTCGAGATGTTAGAAGGAGCTGTTTTGCCTAAGACGATTAATGGGAAGTATTTAAAGAGATACTATCCTAGCGTCTGGATTGGAGCTTAGTCGGCTAAGAGGAAATATCATTTTGAAAAGCCAAGTTAACTCACTGCGGTTAATTGGTTAAAAGGAGGTGGATTACATAGTCAAGGAAAGTACAAAATCGGTTAAACAGTCGATTATAAAATTAAAAGTGTTACAGAGGTATTGTTCCAAAAGCCGAACATCCAAGAAGTTTTCATCATAACAAGACTAACATTGAAGGCCAGAACCATGAAGTCTTGCGTCCAGAGCCGACAAGGCACCCGCAGCCTTGGCAATGATGGCCTGCACCTCGTCGACTATGAGTTGGTCTTCCTTGGCGTTTCCAGGCACGGGAGTTACCTTAGCCGACTGTTTCTTCTCGCTGACTACGACCATAGCAATGCCAAGTTTCTGCTCCTTGATGGCCGATGAAGTCTTCTCTATGATTTGTTGGCCTTCTAAGATTTGTTTTTCCATCTTGGACAGCTCTTCTATTAGAAATTTCTTGGTCGACTCCAGCTTCATAATGGTCTCTTTGCTGATCTTGAGCAATTGAACATCAGTGTCGAAACTCACCTTCTTCGCCTTAGCATCGGCCACCAACTCATCTAAAAGCTTTTGGTCGGCGTCTTGTGTTTCACGTTGGGCTATTCTCGCCTGGGCAGATTCCACTAATTCCTTCTTCCCATCCAAATGGCAGACATTTAGTAGTGCCTCCATCGCCTCCGAGGGCAAGTCAGCTTCAACGGTTGCCATGGCATCACGAATCGGCTGGTTGTTAGCAAGAATCTCCGACTGAGGCTTCATCACCAAGTCAAAGAGCTTGTCAAGACGCTCTTGCATTCCCGGAGCCGAGGTCATTGCAGCTGACGCTTCTTTGGAGACTTCGAGGATTTTTCTGATTTCCACGTCATAATCATCTGTAGCCATTATCTCTAGATCGTCTAGATTGGCCAAAAGAGAAACCCAGTAAGTCAGTTGGGTCAGAAGATTCTGAGACCGCAGCGACTGTAGGGGCCGGTGGTGTCAGTTGAGAAGAGGGTGGTGGAGGCCCGACGGAGATTGCAGGCAGATCGGCTAAGATAGCAGCCGCTTGTACTGACGTAGTAGGCTGAAAAGGAAACAAGAAGTGAGCTAAGCTAATGAGCTAACATTCTCATGGGACTCCCAAAGATTCAACCCACCTCTGCGGTAGCCGATGAACGTGGCGAACATTCACTGCTTTGCTCTTGAGACTTGGGACCTCTTTTTGCCGGTGCTTTGGTCGATTTAGCCTTCTTCTTCTCTGAAAAAGATCGGCCAATGATGAGTCTCAAAAGAGATATGAAGGAAGACATGTGATCAAGATATGCTTACTGGGTTGTTGTTTCTTCTCTATATCCAATAGCGACGGGCTTTGGATGCCCAGAGTGCCAGAAGTATATCCTGTTAGACCAGTTGACTAACGTGGCCTTTTGCCTTGGCCACTGCCTGATTGGCCGGAGATCGGCTTCTTGCTGGCAGCCTTGGTCTACAAAGTAAGCATAAAAGCCGATTAGATGAAATTACTTACAATAAAGATTATGGGTTAAAAGGAATCCGATTTAGTCGGTACCTCACCAGTAATATCTACTTGGTTCATGTTAGTATAACCGGAAGATTTGGATTCATCACTCAAATCATTGCTAGAAGGTGCCGTTGGCTCAGGTAAATTTGGAAAAAAGATATTAATAATGGCCGATGACATCCGTTCCAAGAAAAGCGCCTCCGCAATAGAAGATCACCATAAGGTGAAGCGACTTGACCGACGGGTATTAAAAAATAAGTGCGGCAGATCTTTGATCTGGAAATCATCGGCTATCTCTAAAACAATGTTAGCTACTGCAACGTTTCGTACTCTGGCTCTAGGTTGAAGCCGATCAAGGAGTTGAAGACAAGGGATGACTTGGCCGAAACCCAACTGCCGAGCATAGGTTGAAGGGTGATAAAACTCATACAATGGCTGAAATGTCCGATTCTGGTATTGAAGACGACGTGCAATATGTTAGGGGAAATGAATGTCTTGTAAAAATCCAAGGTTGATGAAGGCATCAAAGAACTGTCGGCTTCCAGATGTAAAAATGATGGCCATGGAAAATCGGCCACACTACTATATATGAAGAAATCTTGTTGACCAAAGTCATCACTGCTCAATTGAAGGAAGAATGATAAATATTTTCTCGAGCCGATCGGTGTAATCTTTGTCTCATTCCCAGAACACAGGATATATCTCTCCCCATATGATCGGCTAGCTCTAAATTGCGGGATGGCATTTTCTGCAGTGTCTTCACGAGGAAACACTGTATCTTTTGACTCTAATTCGAAAGATTGGCTGAACAAGCAGTAAAGCCAGATCTGAATAAACCAAAGAGGGCTGCCCATATTGCCAACGAAGAAATTGGTGAAGCCTGTAAATAGCCGTCTTCTTATTGTATACATCATCTGATAAACTGCTCCTAGCAGTATTTTGCCCAGGGCAAGCCAACGTCCTTCCACCAAGCGCTCTTCTATCAATTGATACACTTGCGGTGGCCTAAGAGAAGGACCACAAAACATGAATCTATCCAACCATAAGTTCAAAAAAGCAACATGCTCTTCATCCGATACCGGCCCATTCGCTATATTGTTATTGCCGATGTACTTGCTCCATCCTTCGCCTTTGGACTGGATCAGTTTATACCTCGACTTGCCACTATGAGCCGATATTTGTTCGTCATCTGGTCTAAGGAAGCACAGCTGAGCCATATCTAGATGGGTTGGGTCGACAAGACCAGTACGGAACATGAAAGCATTAAAGGTGTCCGACCAGAAATAGCAGGTCGTGACCACTAAGGGCTCATTGGCTTCTGGATCGGCTAAAGAGAGGGGGAGACACTCAGCTATACCCATCCTTTCCCATCACCCCTTTTCTGAGCTGCTACACGGATATATCAAGACCTCCACCCTTTAAGCGCTGTCGGCGAGGCTCTAAAGCTTTTGTTCCAGCCTTCTATGTTGTATCCGACAGCAGATAGAGGAAGGCGAGGAATTTCTTCATTGATAACCATATCGGCATCTAGGTTTCCTACTGGTCCTAGATAAAATTGGTTGTTGCCATTAGGAATTGGGATGAATACCTAAGAAGGATCTATTCAGGCGATCTTGGTAGGAAGCCGATCAAGGGCAGAAGATGGTGAGCACTGAAGAGCTTGATGACTGAAGAGAAGAAGCCGATTGCAGACAATTCAAGAGCTTGGGCGCGTGAAAATGATAGTGTAGGGGCCGCATATTTGTAGCACGATGAAAATTTTGAAGAGGCGGGAAAAGGATCTCAAAGGATGTGAGCAGTTAAAATGTACGATGTGCGCATCGAGATTTTTACAGTGCCATTAAAGCAACGGTTACTATTGAGGACTTCCTAATAAGTCGATATTATGCAAAGACGACGATTGAGATTTTTGGAAGATAACAAGTTATCTCCCAAAAATAGAGGACATATGTTTGCACCAAGATTTGGCAGGTATGGTCAAAATCGGCAGATTTGAGTCAACGGGATATAGCTGATGTTTAACTCGGAAAGATTTAAGGATGTTTGGTAACGGCAAATATGTGAGGAAAGATCAACCGGATTGAGGCCGATACGAATCGTTTTCTGCAAATGTGTTGTAATAGGACTCGATCGGCTGATGGGTATAAAAGATGGACGTGGGCAGACGAAAAAACAACAATACAACTAATTAACTCGCATATACTTTTCATCAACTTTTTTCAGTCAACTAGGAGTAGTTTTGTAACCTAGATTCTCTTGTAACTCGATTTGATCAATAAAGTTGCGCATCGCCGATCATTGATCATCTTTTGTTACGCCAATCAGGTTCGATTTTCTCTGATCTTGTTGCGCATCATCTTCATCAGAGTCAATCTGCCTTTATCCTCTGATTAGCCTTAATCGGCTAATTAGATTTACCCTTACTTTTGATTTAATCGGCTTTCAGCTGATTAAATCTGAGCCGATTTTCCCATAAGATCGGCTTTACGCTTATTTCGTATTTTTCTTACCGATTGCAGGATCAAATCGGTTGGCACGCCACAGACCAACTTGAACCAGGTATTCGTCCGTGTGTTGTGATCAATAAACCCTACACTAAATTTTTGACGCCAACAATGTGGTGAAGAGAAGAGTAAATAGTGATATCCATCGGTCAGTGCTCATCATTTCATTCAGAGGCTTCCTTGAAACGGGTACCTCAAGTGATCATGTATTCAGATGGAAAAGCAACCACTCGCAAGCATGAAACACCAATACAAAAGGGTGAACAGCGAACAGAGTGGCCTTATAAAGTTTCCTGCGGTTCCTTTGATTAGGAACGGAGCCAGATCTCAGACCACCTAGGCCATAGTCTAAGGTTTGGTATGTAAAGTCCATATAAGATTACTTTCTGCTTAGGTTAAACAAGCATATTTGAACTGTACTATCTCATTGATTTATATTACCTGTTTGATTTGTACTAGAGCTAGATCTCGAACCACCTGGACCATAGCCTAAGGCTTGTATGCAAAACCCATATAAGATTACTTCCTGCTTAGGCTAAACAAGCATATTTGAACTATACTATCCCATCGATTCATATTACCTGTTTGATTTGTACTGGCTCAGCCCGAGGCCCAAGACCAGGCTGGCTCCGCCCTGCCTTCAATGGTTACCGTTTATGCCATCTCCAATAGTTGGAAACAATGCTACACACTAGAGCAGTCAAAAGGCAAATTTGTACTATTTATATTAGAGATGATACAAATTTATACAATTTTATATTAAAAATGATTCATAATAGGGTGTGTTTGGTTGGTGGGATAAAGTTGAATTGGATAGGATCGTCTTGTACCATTTTGTTTTATTGTTTTGGGTGAATAGAATAGTTCAGCATTTATAGTGAATATTCTTCAAATTTATATCCTACCATTTAGAACAGAATGATTCCATTCAAACAACCAAATCATAGATAACTTTTTTTTAAACCATCTCATATATATATCACTTAGTGCAAGTAACTAAACACATATGCACTGTTACAAAAAATCATGAGCCTAATCGAAGGGTACTCGCCAGCAGCCAACCCCCAAATCAGTCATTCCTCGGGTGGTCGGGTGCTTGTCGGCCACTGTCCTCCGTATACATCGGCCTGCGTTGTGGATGGAGCTAGGCCGCGGGATCGAGATCCGACGTCGGACCGACACCTGTGGCACGGGCCATGTAGAGTTTGTGGGGCAAAATTTCAAATACAGTCAACAGTATACCATATAATTTCAATTTTGGACAACTTTTTCGCGTATTCTCTGAAATGGCAGCGAAATCCGGCACCTGGGGCGCCGACAGGCCATAGCCGGCACCTGGTGTGCCGGCTATGCCATAGCCGGCACCCCAAAAACCGGCTATGGCATAGCCGGCACACCATGTGCCGGCTATGCCATGTGGGCCCCGCCGTCGCGTCGTGTCGCTTCTCTGCTTGCTCGTTTGTCCGCGATTGCTTCGCATGCATCGAAAACCAATTAATTTGCATGCATGTTGATGATTGCTATGCCGTGGGCCCGACCGGTCTCGTCGAATGTCAACTCGGTTGTTTGCATGCATCCTCACTTTGCGCCGATTAAGTCGCGCGCGGAGGTGATTTGCAAGCTGCTGGTTGCGTCCCGTGTGAAGATGCATGCCTTGGGCTCGGTCGGTCGCGTCGCCCGTGGAGGTGATTTGCATGCATGCTTTGCTTTAATCTTCAGTCTCTCGTCACGTCAATCCTTGTCTGTCTGCACGTTTGAACTTCCCGTGAGTTGAGTAGGGCAAGAAACAATTATTCTTTGCTAGTTGGAGCATAGCTTGATTAAGTAAATTATTTACGGTTGACCACCGTCATACGGATTACACACTTAATTACTTAGTCTACCGACCCGCTCGTGGATTACACACATCAATGAAGTTTTCATAAAAATTTCGGTTGACAAGTTAATTTTAACCGAGCGAAAAATGAAACAAATCATGTTAGAAAATTTTGAAATTGCTTAACGAAAAACTAAACAATAGATTGGATTATATTACAAGGGTACTAGGGCATTACAACAGTGACGAAATTGCTTGTCGAAACAACTAACGAAAGCATTGTTGGTCATGGTGGAACAAATGATCGTTCCTCCTATCTGGGTACAGCGGGAATGATGTCCAACATTTTCTGCATATTACATGACCCGTGTAAATTATGCGATTTGTTCTCGGACACCGCTCAATCCCTACTATGAAAGAACTCCAAGGGGATGCGTGATGCTCCAGCTATCGCGGATGGGTGGCCAATGCCGTGCGTCTCGGGTGTGTAAGATTGAATTTTTGGCTTTTTATGTGGATTTCGCCTCCCATATGGGCATGTCATCCCGATTCAGCGTCCCCTATGTTAATACCACAGGTTCCCTTGCACGGTCTGCGCAACACGTCAAGGATTTGTTGCGTGGTGCGGACCTCGACGGATTTGCTTCCCTTGTCCCTTCCTCTTGAGAGGAGGTACCCTCTTCGCCGTTGGCGGAGACTTGCCGAGACGCTGCTCTGTTTGCTCGCACTCCACTACATGGTGAAGGAGGTGTGTGTTGGGCTTATCCTTGTACAACCGGGCGTGCCTGCGATCAATGCAAGTATGCGGTTGATCGTTGAATAACACCGTAGGCGTACTCGGGTCCGGCTTTTACGGCGGTAGTAGCACCACGGAGAGGTTGCTCCCCAGTTATCCCACACAGAAGTTTGAGATGTGGATGGTACGTCTCGGATCCACCAGTTGAAGTAGCCGCACCATTCATCCTCGGCCAAAGGGCACCGGTAGAATCTCGATCCGCTAGATCTTCTTGGCGGTATCAACCACCGCTGCAGGCCGTGTTCGCAAAAGTCGGGGCTTTCGGGTGGCTCTTGAGGAGGTTTCTCATTTGACTCGAGCAATTTCACACATGTCCTTTTGAACTCCTGTATGCGATGAACTGGTTTAGAATTATTACTTTGTGAGTGAAACATGAGTAGGTCGCATGAAACTCACCGATTGGTTGGCGCCTTGCCCACCGGCCCTGAACTCTGGTCGATCTAGAACGGGGACGTATCCTGGCGACCTCTCCCACCGGTTGAAGTTCTCGGGCGAAGACGGTTCGGCGTCGTGGCAGTTGTAGACAAATTCTTAGTCACATCGTTCTGGGCCATCGATCCATCGGAAGAAGCAACACCGGTCCTTGTGCTGAGAAAAGAAAGAACGATGCATGAAATGGTATTGTTACCCTGTATTGTGTAGACACCAGTAAGTTTACCTTGTAAGAGCGGGCACAACAGTAGTGAGCGCGGGCGGCCGTCTCTTCGTGGGTAGACTGCATCATCTTCGCCGGAAGGTTGCATTCGCATTTGGGTCGGGGCAGCTCCGGCAGGACTGGGGCGTCAATGCTACTGGTATCCGGGTACTCGGGGCGAGATGACTTCTGCTTGCTGAAGAGGCGACGGTAGAACGACATCGTGTAGATTCTGCTGATATTTATCGGTGGTTTGGCGATGTTGGATGTGTATCCCTCGGTAGGTTTTATATTGGTGGTGGGGCGTTACTCCACACAACTACAAACACCATCGATTCGACGATCATCACCTTGTCGGAAAAGGTGGTCAAAGGTCGCACGAGTTTGTCACCACAATGTCGAAGGCTGCACGAGCTGTCACCCTCTGTCAAAAGTTGCACGACCTGTCACCCTCTGTCAAAAGTTGCACGATGTGTCACCCTCTGGGAAAGGCTGCACGATGTGTCACCCTCTGTCAAAGGCTGCAAAGAAGTTAGGCCACAAGGGATTTCAACGACGTTGTCGATTAGGGTTTTGCTTAAGTAGGATTCAGATGAAAATCAAGTTTTAATTAAAATATTTTTACATAATATGGTAGTATATATACTAAACTCTGATATGGAGGCTTTTTCTTTTTCTTTCGCATTAGGACGAGAGATTTTTCTGATTGCCAGAAAGGCTTAGTCATTATAGTTTGTGCAGTTCTTAATCTTCAAAGGTATTTGCAGCGATAAGTTTTGTATGCCACACTGGTTGTAATTGAAATATGTCTCCATATTATGGTAGAGTAAATGTTGTAGGATGGTACGGAGCTTTTCTTTCATTATTTTCCATTTATACAAGATATTTCATGACTTGCCGAAAAGCTAATTCGACCAAGCCGATCGCGCGGTTGCGGTCAAATTTTAATTCTTCGACTGCGGCGACACCTTATGGAAGAATCTAACCATTTTTCATATAATAGCAGGAGATTGCCCTCAAAATATTTCTAAGTTAGTTTCGTGATATTACGCATTTATTTCAGACGTTTTTCACGTGTAGGGTCATTAGGGCTTAATATGGCCTAACTCAAAATTGATCAAATTGATGTTATTTCTGTACATAAAGCTAGTACATGTTATTTTAAGGTTGTATCATTTTATTTGATCAAATTCGAGGCTTGTTTGTGAATGTTACGAACAAATGATCGTTTTGCCGATTGTATGTTTAAGCAAGTAGTAAACAATGCAAACTGAAGCAAAGTCTAAATGTTTTTACATATCTGTGACCTATGCAATCCCAAGAATGTAAAAAAATAGGTTTTATCAATTTTTGAGGTCGTTTGAACATTTTTCTAGCCTCTTGAAATTTGAATGTTATTAAGGGTTTGAACTAGCCATAACTGATTCAGAATGCATTTAAATTTAAATATTTTTACAGAAAAGAAGTACATATGGTTGCAGGAAGCTATGGTATTTATTTCAAGATTTAAGGATGATGGGTGATAGGTCGTGCAGGTTTTATAATGACGGGTGACAGGTCTTGCAGCTTTTATGATGATGGGTGACAGGTCATGCAGCTTTGATGATTTGTAGTGACATGTCGTGCAGCTTTGATGATGGGTGACTAGTCGTGCAGCTTTAATGACGGGTGACAGGTCATGCTGCTTTGATGAATCACTATAAATAGCTTACCTGTCCGATGCGTCTCCATCAGACTCTCCAAACACCTCCCCATCTGCAAGGAGGCAACCACTCCAGCGCTCTCTTCGACCTCCGGTGCCTTGCCATCAAGTGCCTCCGGTGCAAATCCGGCGTGGAGGCGTCGCCCGGCTTCGTCGTCAACCGGATCCACCTCGCCATCGACCTCTTCGACCTCAAGTGCCGCGAGATCATTGGATCCATAAGGTATGAGCCCTAACTTGATTTGGATGTGAGCTTTAAACTCGGGATTGGAGCGAATAGAGCTTTCATGCGCCGCATGTTCCCTTTCTCCTTATGCATGTCGTATGAAACCCATATGACACTATTCAAAGACATAGGTTTGTTAATTACACACTTGTAATACTTGTAGATGGACAAGGATCCGGAGAAGCTCGATAAAGGATTGGCATGGACGGTGGAACAAATAGAATGCATCGCCTCGACCTTAACAAAATTGCCCAAGACAATTTTAGTCCGACACATGTCCATGTAGCAATGCACACAATGGTCTTGTGATTGATATCGAAGCTATAGCTCGCACCTTGAGCAAGTTGCCATTCATCACGTGAATCGATGCAAAGAGATGAAGTAGAGCCTAAGAGGATCAGAGCTGAAGGGGATGTAGACCGATCATGTCTTCCTTACGACTACCAAAGCGATGACGAGGGTAAACGTGAGGATTGGCAATATTGTGAAGATGAGGGTATCGACATTGATAGTGATGGTTCGGGAGTGTTCTAGTATGTTTTAATGTTAAGTCTTGTTAAGTTATTGTAATGCTGATGGATGTTGCTTAGCCTTGTTAAAATATTTTAATGTTGCTGGATGTTGGTGAGACTTGACAAGATATTGTAATGTTGACGGATGTTGCTAAGACTTGTTCGGATCACTAGTGGGGGTTAGAAAGGAACAAAAACGGACCATAAAATTTCAACCAAATGCAGGCAAGCTGTTTTCAATACAGTAGGATCTTCTCAATTTTTAATGATTTTATATGTTGTTCTACAGAAAAACTTGTCAACATCAAAAAGTTGTGTTTCGAAATTTCTTTGGCATCAACAACCAAAAAGGTCACTTCTTGCATTTTGAAAAATTTCTTTTCAGCATGCTGGCCATTCTGGAGCTTGTGCTTCTTCGTGGAGGAGAAGGAGGTGACTGTTCTCGGTCTCTGTCAGAAAGAGGAGAAGCCATTGCTTGATTGTGCCAGCTGGGATAATAAGGATCTCCAGGCTGAGGATTGAAAGTACATTCACTGAAGTCATGTTGGACATCTCTGACAAGTTCCTGAGTTTCTTCAGTTTTGTCCAACAAAAGTTGTGCAATGTCCTGTGATTCGATGTCGAGTTAAGTCGAGTGTCTACAATATAGTCCCAAAAATGATCTAATTGATCTGCATGTGAATCTAAACAGCTTCCAGTCTTTTCGAAGTTCTTGTAGACATTACGAGCAAACTTGTCAATCTGTGCATTTTGAGCATTTTGCTTCTTGTTAAGATCATACATTCTTTCTTTGATGACCATTGTTCAGTTTAATTTCACCAATCCATTTTCTTATGTCCCATTGATTTCCTCGATCATATCAAATCTTTTGTAAGTTTCATTTCGAGATTTTCTTGGTTTTGATAGATCTTTTGCATTAGTACTTCTTGTTGGTGAATTCTTGCCATTTGTTCATCATGTCTCTGGCGTAATTTCCTTTCTTCTTCTATATTTTCTTGAGCATTTACGAGATCGGTGTTGTATTGTTGCTCGAATGATGTGAACCACCACGGCCGTGAGTCCCACCAAGATGGTTGATGAAATGGTTCAGCTCGGGATGATGAGAATAGTGAGAATTATCATCCGAATTACGTGTAAAGGTGGTATATGACCACGAGGAGTTACGGAACCGCCGCTTCATGCTCATGAGCTGCATTTGGAAATTTTGTCCTTCCATGAATCAATTTGTCAGAGTGCTAGTTCTTGTAGTCTATGAATTTCCTCATCTTCATGATGAGACTACGGTGACATACACCTGCAGGATGTTGGTTTGTCCCAAACCTTTGCTGACTTAGATGTTCTGAGCTATAGTTCAAGGTATCTGTGGGAGTATATGAAAGGTTAGGAACTGGGAAAGTGTATTCCTGAGTGTGATAGCTATGACTTGGAGCCCCTCCATCATCATCTAAATTTTCAAGGATCTTTGTATTCTCTTGAGCACTAGGCTCATGAATGACTGGTTGAAAAGTGGAGATACTTGTAGGTCTGTTTTCTTGTACAGCTGGCTTGGACAATTTGTATTGCTTACGGCCAGAATTGAATTCTCTGTCCCTCTCAGTCTGGGAAATGATCCCTTGAGCCAAAAGCATCTGAGTGATTTGCATGGCAAAAGGAAGATGGCTACCCATCTTTCTGTATATAGCTTCTTCCATTTCACCAAGGATGTAATCTGTTAAATCAATGGGTTGTCTTGATAATATCAGGTGTAGCAGCCATGCAAGACATGGGGTTACTCCTTCCTTGTAACCGGTTTTAGGGTAAATAGTGTGTCTGAGAATTAGGAGTAGAGCCTTGGCTTCCGCAATTAAGTAATGAACCCTATTTGCATTAAAACTAGCCTCATGAATATTTCTGTAGATGTGGGCAGATACTTGTAGGTCAGGCATGTCACCAATCTGTCTCCATCTACTTCCAGGGAACATCCTATCATGAATCCTAGTTACATTGACCAAAGGACATGAGGCCCGATGGCGACTTCAAGCGAGGAGTTCTTACTTTTCTCTTAATTCCATCAATAGTAAACAGAATGAAGTGTCTATTTTTGTTTACTAAGAGTGTTGCATAGAATTCCATGATCCTATTTTCACTCCAAGTTGGTCTGACTGAGGACATGAGAGTTGCAAGTCCAGGAGTTGATCTAACACAATCTAGAATTCTATCCGATCCTAGCACGAACTAATTTGGTTCAGTCAACATATTGATGCTTGCAAAGTGCTGAAAGGAGCTTACCATTCTTATTTGTCCTATTTCTGTAACCCATATAGATGTTTCTCTGAAATGTGGTGATAAATTGCTCATTGAGGGCAGGTCTATCAACAGGAAATCAGATTCTTTCAGGTACTAATCTGGCAGCTCTTAGTTTCCTTCCTCCTAGAACAGCTAGCTCATGTCCACAAATTATGTCTACTTCACCACTGAGTTCTATTTCTTCATCAGATGATATGCTTGCACTAGGCTGATAGTCACTATCATTTGAAGAGGAGGTTGAGTCATATTGCATTGGTACTCTTGGTGGTTTAGTTGTTACTTTCTTTACCACACCGCTAGATCTGGCGATATATGTTCGTTTTGGCTTTCTTTTTCCCTTTAACTTTATCGACAATTTTTCCAAAAGACCTCTTTTATGCGGATTTTGTGAACTCATCCTCGACTAGGGTTTCTTTTGTCCGATCACCGAATCTTGAGTGACTTGATGAAATTACGAGGCTAAAAACACCGACAATGCGAGCGCAAGAAATTGAAGAACGACCTAAGAAAGCGTAAGAGATGACCTTATAAGATGAATTGAACTAGGGTTTCGATCTAGCAAGGAAAGAGGATAAGATAGAAAAACTTACGAGACCTTAGTAGCGGAGGTGAGCGGTTTAGTGCCATTGACAAACACCCGTTCGGGATGAGCTTGGCGAAGAAGAAGAAAACACAAACTCTGGAGATTTCTTGCGAAAAGCTTGAGAAAGATGAAACTCTAGTCAAAGGGTTCAAGCCAGAAAACGAGAGAAGGCGTTATAAATAGCACGAACGTTTAGGAGTAAAAGCTGTGACACAGACAACTCACGGGAAACAAACACCATGTGCCGGCTATGGCCTGTGGGCCCGACCGTCTCGTCGCGTCGCGTCTCTGCTTGCTCGTTTGTCTGCGAGTGCTTCGCACGCGCCAAAAACCAATTAATTTGCATGCACGTTGATGACTGCTATGCCTTGGGCCCGGCCGGTCTCGTCGAATGTCACCTCGGTTGTTTGCATGCATCCTCACTTTGCGCCGATTACGTCGCGCGTGGAGGTGATTTGCAAGCTGCTGGTCGCGTCCCGTGTGAAGATGCATGCCTTGGACTAGGTCGGTCGCGTCGCCGGTGGAGGTGATTGCATGCATGCTTTGCTTTAATCTTCAGTCTCTCGTCACGTCAATCCTTGTCTGTCTGCACTTTTGAACTTCCCGTGAGTTGAGTAGGGCAAGAAACAATTATTGCTGCTAATTGGAGCATGGCTTGATTAAGTAAATTATTTATGTTTGACCACTGTCATACGGATTACGCACTTAATTACTTAGTGTACCGATCCGCTCGTGGATTACGCACATCAATGGTATTTTCGAAAAATTTGGTTGACCCTAAAAATTTGAGCAGGAAGACCCAAAAAAGTGGACCAAATAATTTTTCGAGCACGGAAGACCTAAAAAGTGGTAACAAGAATCGGTCGGTGGAAACAAAAATCGGTCGGCACAAACAAAAACGGTCCAGTATAGCGTGAACACTCACCGTTAACTTTCCGATTTTCTATGATTTTCTCCGATGCTCAAATGAAAACATTGTCAACACGAAGAAGATCGTCTTCCAATTCTCTACAACTTTCATGTGGACCAAATAATTTTTCGAGCACGGAAGACCCTAAAAAGTGGTAACAAGAATCGGTCCGGCGCAAACAAAAATCGATCCGGTATAAACGTGAACACTCACCGTTGACCTTCCCGATTTTCTATGATTTTTTCTGATGCTCAAATGAAAAACTTGTCAACACGAAGAAGATGCGTCTTCCAATTCTCTACAACTTTCATGTGTACCCTCTTGCGCCGTTGGCGGAGACTTGCCGAGACGCCTGCTCTGTTTCGGCTCGCACTCCACTACATGGTGAAGGCGTCTGAGAGAAGCATAGGAAAGTAACGACAGCAATTGTCGTACTTTGAGGAGGTCTCTTTATGAAATAGTAGTTGGGATTGTAACCAGGGAATCCAAGAATTTAGTTACCAAACTTGGACAGGGTTAGCAAAGATAAGAAATTTAGAAGATTGTGATCAAAACAATTTGAAAAAGAGAAGGCATAGATGATGGAGCTATTGTCGTTGCATACTGGATCTTTTTGATCGGCGCTTTGACCGAGTCCTGATGGCTTTCCATCTGCGCCGGCCCGGAAAAAACGGTCCGCCGTAGTTGGAAAACACTCGGTTTGGTTTCATGGCAAATGTCAGGGTGCATAGCATGGGTATGATTGACTCAAGCTCAAGAATTTGTGCGGTGATGTACCATAAGTCCAACTACACACACGTTGGACCTAAAATTTTGGTCCGGGTACATAGTCTTGAGAGGCTTTGTTGAACCTGAATGACCTAATTCTGTGGACCAAAAAAAACGGTCCGTCGTATATGTGAAGAGAGCAGAGGTTTACACTGGCAAAAAAAGAGATTTGCGACGGCCCAAAAAAATTGTTCCGTCGAGCATATGTTTTGATTTAGCCAAGCAAACTGTGTTTGCGCCGGACCGAAAAAGTTGGTCCGGCGTACACATGGTTTGTTCTAACTTAGCACCAGCGAACAACGTATAATAAGTATAACTAAGTATGCTTCTTGATCATCGACACCAAAACCTACGATAAGTTTAATAAAAAGAATAGGAGCCTAGATGCTCTCACATGGGTGATTTGACCTGTACCAGTAAATCGCCCGTGATTTGACCTGGAGCGCGGGCGTATGGGGACCAGGGCGGCGTGGCGGTAGGCAGGAGCCGGGGCGTAGCGGCCAGGGGGCCGGGGTGGGGGCGCAGGCGCAGACAAGTGGCGGCCGGCGGGAGCGTAGGCACGTCGGGCCGGCTGTAAAATTGGTCGATCAGGCGGCGTAGAAAAAAAGCGAGCGGCCGTGGGGACGATTACACAATTATGCAGCCTTTGCCTCTATCGGCGTGAGTATCACGGTGCCTCTATAAGTAGGCCTTCATACCAGCTTCGCTTGCACATATCCTCCTCCTCCTCAGCCCATTCACATATCCTCATCCTCATCCCATTCCTTGCCTCCAAAGGCCATGTCTCAAGCAGCGAGCTCGGAAATCGGAGGGCCTGCGCTTGCCCTTGCCAAAGGCAAGTCGATTGTCCTAATTGCCATGTCCAAGCTAATGTGTTCTACTCCACCACCGAGGCAAATAACGACCGGTGTTCTACAAATGCCCTTTTTCTCCGTAAGTGAAAAGTTCGTTTGCTCTCTTTTTCGGTTGGGCTTGTGTAGTTCTTTGGAGATATCTCATTTCTTTGCACACCAAAGCATGTTAATCTCATCACGTGGTGGAGGGTGCCAATATTTCCGGTGGGAGGACACCATGGACACCTCGGTGGGCGTCGACAACCACAGTACCACGAGGATGCATCGTACTATGGAGGATAGGATGGACCCTATGCTCGGCGGAGAGGCCGAACATCTTGATGTTCAAGATGGACCGCATTTTAGATAATGTGAAATGGTTGGAGAAGATGGTGTGCGTGGCTATCCTTGTTGTCTTGGTAGCTATTCTTGTGAAGTAGATTGTAAGTCGATTAGCTACCATCACTTGAGCTTCTTTAGCCATAATTCACTACTCGTGGCATCTTTTTCATGGTAATAAAAGCCTTTCCGGCATCCTGTGAAATATGGAAACTCGAAATATGGAACAATAAATACAACGATGCTAACATAATAGATACAACAAGATTAACACAGTGCGTGAAAATCATCCTCCCACGATCTTTGATCATCGTCTTCTTCTTTGAAGAAGCTCGGAAGACCACCGTAGCCATCTTTGAAAATACCACCGCATAGGTCGATTACAACAAAATCATCGGTACAACAACAAGTTAGCATTCACAATGGGGCGGAACAAATGTTAAACAAGGCGGTGCAATACAACACATAAGAAATCCAGTTTTGAATACAACACCGTGCAGATACAAAATTACTAAATCGTCTCATCGCTTATTAGGACATGTCCTCCGATCATGTCCACTCGCTTCAAATCTTGCACTTCCTCTGCGCTGGGCGGCATCACCGTGCATCCATATCACCGTGCATTCTTGTCCCTCTGGGCCTCCCAGGCTCTTTGCGTCGTGTTAACGGATAAGGCACCCACAAAGGCCCATCGATCGACTTGTAACTAGTACCGACATTGAAGGAACTCATCTTGGGGCGCCAAGTGTCTCTCGGGGCTTCTCTTGTGTAGTACGGCGATATGTATTGGGATGCATCGTTCCTCCCATATCCACCGCAAGCCGCGAATACATGGGAGCAAGGGATATGATGCGATTTCGCTTATTGCACGTGCACACCACCTCCTCCGTGCCTAGAGTACATTCTTTGGGCGGTGTCACCGTGGCTGAGTGGTACCTCGGGCGGCACATCACCTCAAATATGTGGTTCTGAGGTCGTACACCCTCGTGCGGTGGAACATGGATTTGCTCCTCCTACAACCGATGATCTCCTCTACCTTGGTTGAGAATTGAGTCTTTGCCGGTCGGCTGACACGACCACGATCTCGAAAGTAGTCTGCTTGCTCGTAGAGCGTCGGCTCTATTATGGCACATAACGGAAGCCCGCGAACGCCCTTAAGGACATTATTGAAGGCTTCCGCTATGTTCGTCGTCATAATGGTGTACCTAACAAGCAAACACGCAAAGTTTATCATGAATGGGTCAAACACTCTTACACAAAGTTAATCTCACAAATTAATAGGCGCAACTAACCTCGCCGCTTTGTGTATCGTGCATAAGGGCCCAACGCTCATTGGCTTCCTGCTATCCATTGGCTAAAGGTGCGATGATCATGATTAATGACGGTTTGCCCTCCCACCATTTGCGCATCGCACTCTCTCCTCCCGTGATTCTTGATTTCCATCATTTTCCTTGTCGTCTCGTTCAAGCTGTCTCCAAATCTCCACGAAACTTGGCAGGCTGGTTACGAAGGCACAACCCTTTGAACTTCTTCACTAGGGACTGTTATGGTGCAGTGAATATAGGTTTGCACCAGTGTCGCATGCACCACCTTCTCTCCACATCATTACGCTTCTGAGGCGGGTCCGTCTTTGCCATGCGGCACCTCTAGAGCGTGGAGAAGACACGCATTGCGGTCGGACACAACACACACTCTTTGTCTATCCCCACGACACGCGTCCGGACCAAAGTGAGGAACCACAACCAGCTATCGCTGTTCTCACTCTCCACATATCGTAGGCAATTGGTATTATCGGTTGTTTGCATCGGCCGTGATCGCGGTCGATGGGTGCCATAGTACTTTCCGCTCGAAATGTGCCATCAACACGGATGACAGGCTGCAATGCTTGAAAGCCTCAATGCATTGTCAAAAGCCCGAATACCCTAATCGGTGTCGTTCATGATCTTTGAATGAACCATCTTGAAGCTTAGTAGGCTCGTCGCCATTGCGGCCCGAGTCCCTTGGTTGGTAATTGATATCTTCTGCGGCAACCTCGGGGCATAGTTATGCGAGTCTTGAATGATCCAAAAGCATCTTCAGCATATACGCTTTGCTGCGCCACGCAGTTAGGTAGCTTATGTGCATCCTGTTCTACTCGCACTTGCTCCATAATTGATTTGGTGATAGTCAATATCTGAACCAACACAGGTCACAACTAGTTGGGCAATGAATCTAGCGTCGACCACGTGGCTCATGGTTACGATTGACACCTCCGTGCATGTATGAGGTGTGTTCCGGTTCACCACAAAGTAGTGCTCGTGTTTCGGCTGGTGAGCACGGACGTAGAAAGGGCAGTTAGGGGCCTTGGTGCACCTAACCTCATACTCAGTGGGCTTCGACCTGGTACACTTGTGCTCTCTTCTAGTGATGACAGCATAATTGCTAATGAAATGGATTAGCTCCAACTTGTTGGGGAAGCGTCTCCCAATCGGATGTCATTGCTCGGTACCCCACATAGCTAGGTTATTATAGTCGACAATGCCACACTCCGGAAGGCCATTACCACGAATCTTGGATCTTTGGAGTGGGTCATCGTTGTCAGTGCCCTCTTCATCCTCGCTTCCACCCGCCTCGTCATCCATACATGTCGCATCTACCTCACAAGGAAGTACTTCTTCTTCATTTGCACCCGAACTACCCTCCCCCACATGTCCTTGGCCCACTTCTCCCTCTCCATGGTGGCCTAAAATTTCGCCGCTAGGACCAGCATCGGCATTCTCCTCTAGTGGTAGTATGTTTACGTAAACACCCATCGGAAACCCGCCCTCTATGGCCTTTCGTGCATACAATAACCAAGCCTTATTACTTCTCAGTGCGAACAAAGTGTGAACAATGACGTTGTTGTTTGGAACTTCCCTTGGTCGCACCGCCTCCGAAAACTGTATGTGTTTCCTGGCTTAAATAACACGCTCATAACATGTGATTTAAGTCCTTCCAAGTCTAATGGACTATCACTTGAACTATATGTGTGTTCGCAGTTTTGCACTGTGACTATTCTCTCGTGCAATATGACAGGCCGTTCACCGTAGTAAATATGAAAATTCATGGTGCAAAGGCCACGTGGAATATGGTACCTAAAAATGTTTCAAAAAATAACAACTAATTAACTATACCGAGGGTTAAAATTAATTACTTAACAATATAAATTATTTGTTCATGACTAATTACTCAGACTACGCCCATGAGTTAGAGTTACTAACAATTACGTTTACCAACATAACTAGAGACTATTTTATCTAACTATGCTATGTGAAGTGCATGCAACTAAGTTCAAGCCTAATTACTGTGGAGTTCTAATTAACCTAACTATTTAGCACAAACAAATGTGCTAGTTTATGCACCAAACATACTTGCTCGTACTCGTGATTTTTCTTGCTCCTACTAAGTGATTTTTCTTGCTACTTTGCTCTATACATAAAGGTTTTTCGTTCATCGATGAACGTATCTTGCCATGTAGAAATAAATAAAACTATAATTATATGAGATGCATGAGTGGGGCAATAATTAATATACTAACAGATTGATGCTGAGATTAAGTACATGAAGTGCGAATGAGATGCATGAGTGAGGCAATAATTAATGTCTCGACTATAATCGCTCTCTAATTTACGAATCGTCTTCACGCTAATTAATCTAACTACGTGAAATACGGATACTTACGCTAATTAATCTAACTAGGTAATTACGAATACTTACGCTAATTAATCTAACTAGGTAATTCTTGATACTTAAGCTAATTAATCGACAATGACTTACTAACGATAATTAATCGACTAGGTAGTTACGAATAATTAGTCTAATTAATCTAACAATGACTTACGACCGCTACTTAATCTAACTAGGTAATTACGCAAATTAATCTAGCAACGACTTACCAACACTGGACGCCTCCTTCTCCTTCTCCTTGCTCTGCACTGGACACCTCTAGGACCTCTGCTAGCCAAGCTCCTCTCACTCGCAAACCCTCAGTGTGCAGGCTCTCGGTGCGACGCTCCTCTGCGAGTTCTGCTTCCTCTCCTCTCTATTTATCCTGCGTTGCGCTTAACCATGTGAGACAGTCGACAAGGAAAAATGCATGAAAAGTGAGGATGCATGTGAAGCAATCAGCAGAAAACATGCATGCGAATAAACGACTTTCGGCGTGCAAAGTTGGCATGCAAAGTATGGATGCATGCATATGAAGCAACCACCAAACATCAAACAAATGAGTTGACATTTGGCGCGATTGGCGGACCCACGTTGCATGCATGTTCTTGGCCTCACATGCATGGATTTCATTTCGCCTCGCAGATGCATGAGTTAGGAGCAATTAACATACTAACTATAATCGCTCTCTAATTTAGGTATCGTCTTCACGCTAATTAATCTAACTACGTAAGTACGAATAATTACGCTAATTAATCTAACTAGGTTTTTTCTAAATACTTACGCTAATTAATCTGACAATGAATTACCAACGCTATTAATCTGACTAGGTAGTTACTAATAATTACTCTAGTTAATCTAACAATGACTATAATTACTAACTTCCTAACGGTGATTACGTTCGTGAGGAACGAATGAGATGCATGAATGAGGCCATAATCTAACCGGTAATTACGAATAAGTCTAGCAGGGTATTTACTCTAACAATGACTTACCAAGGCTAATTAACCTAACAATGTAATTACTCTACCAGCGACTTACTGAACGCTAATTAATCTAACGGATAATTACTCTAATAATTACCTACCAACGATAATTAATCTAACTGGGTAATTACTCGGGCAAAGACTTACCAACGCTGGTCGTCTTCTTCTCTTCTGCTTGTGGCGCTCTTCTTTCTCTTCTAATTGCAGTTCACCTCCTCACTACGCTGCCAAGCTTCATCTCGCGCTCCGGCTCCTTCCGTCCCCTCTATTTATCTTTGCGATGAAGGCGCATCAGGAGACGACCAAGCATGCATGCAAGCAAAGCGAGGTGATTAGCAAAAGACACCGACAACCCTGCATGCATGCATGCATGCAAATAATGCGCATCCGACGAAAGAGCTTTCGGCGCAAAAAAATGCCAAAACAGCAGACAACGAAGTGACGCGACGCGACGGCGGGGCCCACGGGGCATAGCCGGCACATGGTGTGCCGGCTATGCCATAGCCGATTTTAGGGTGCGGCTATGGCATAGCCGCACACAAAGTGCGGCTATATCTACCGGCGCCAGTGCTTGATTTCGCTGCCATTTCGGAGAATACGCGAAAATGTTATCCAAAATTGAAATTATACTGTACAAAGTTGTCCGTATTTGAAATTTTGCCGAGTTTGTGGAAGTATAGAAATATACGCCAAGTAGTGGCATCCAGCTTAAAAGTAATAATTAACAAGACAAATTTAGTAGCATAGACACATGAGTTACCATTACATATGTATTAGACAGTCATATCACATAACTAGAATATATAATTAACAGTGGTATAACTGAATCGTTTTCCAAATCTGTCAACATTCGATCGTCAATGCACAAAATTTGAATTCTCGATCTGCTCCCTGGAGAATGCTACTTACAGATGATAGAAATGGCAGCAAACCATTAGCAAAATTTTAGGAGCTGTAGCTATGAGCTCAACATGCTGTGTCGCGCTATCTAGAGGAAACACATATTTGTTGATGGTTACACCATCCCATCCTTCGTTTTCCTTTTGTAGGCCGACAAATCCATGCATCCATTTAACATTTTTTTAAAAGAAAAGGAATATGTATGAATCATCAAAATGGCATTTCTGAAGCATACCGAACTAACCAGACATATGAAAGGTAAGTAAGTTTGCTAACGTTAGCGAAGTGATTCATTTTCATAAGCCTGCGCAAAACCAGAGTATAGTCATAGGGAAAGAACCAATGTTTCGGTACTGATTGGCAGCTAAAAAATTAATCCATTTCATCAGCTAGTGCAAAATCAGTATATTGCACTGAAAGGAGAGGTAAGTTTGCTAAGAGTAGCAAACTGATTCGTTTTCATAAGCCTGTGCAAAACCAGTATATTATCACAGGGGGAAGGACCAATGTTCCAGTACTGATTGATAGCTAAAAAATTAACCCATTTCATCTGCTAGTGCAAAATATGCACCTAATATACACTACTACAGAAAAGTTCATCACATACAGTTTTTCGAACCGTATGTAACCATGTGTCAGTGATGTTATGGCATATCACAGACGATTTTCAAATCGTCTGTGATACACGATATCGCAGATGGTTTTTAATTAGGACCGTCTGTGATATCGATGTTATGATATCACAGACGGTTGACATCACAGATGGTTTCTAATTAACAACCGTCGGTGATAAGTTTTCCTACAGATGAACCTTTTTCTGTTTATTGGCTAGCCTCAGGAAATGTTAGCCATGCCCTCTGAAAAAAGCATATTATAGATTAACTCAACTCAGATTACAAGCATTGCATCCATTTCAGATTATAGATTACAAGCATTACATCCATTTTAGCAATCAACTCAGATTACATCACAGCGCAATCCATTTCACGGCACATCCATTTCAGAAATAAACTCAGATATATTAACCAACCAATGGAACTCAATAATATTAACCAATTAATTGAATGCACAACTACAATTCACAAATGCACAACACAAGTTTGACAAATTAACCCAAAATATTAATTCAGAAAAAACACAGCTCCTGAAGTTAGGTAGAGTGGAACTCGCCTTCTGGATTTAAGACATGACTGAGTAAGAAGGAACAAAGCTGTCCTCGAATTTGCATCAGATCGGTCTCTTCCAACGCAGTTATAACCTGATTGGTCTTTTTTGTATTGACGAGCAGTTGCATGTTGTGACAAACGTAAAATTCACATCAGTTATTTCCCTTTCCCTACTGGTGGCACTGCAAATATATAATTGGTTAGTTCCAGAGTCATTATTACGTAGTTTGATATAGGATTATTGTGTATAGCGGATACCGGAAACTTAAAATTGTGCTTCAGTTTCGGCCCGTCTTCAGTTTCAGCCCATCCTTGCCAGAAGGCCCTCCATAAGCTTTGTACACTCTAAACGTCCTACGTGATTGCAAAAGGTTAGCCTCAGCCATTCCAAGAGCAAGTACACCTTGAACAACCTACATGACCATGTTATCTATGGAGGACACGTGATTACCTGTTGAGTAATTTCGCGATAGGATTCAAGTTATGACTACCGCTCTATAAGGAATCAAGGTAAATAACCCAGTTCATGGATGGATGAATTACAATTAGAACCCAGTGAAACCTACATAGGTATGTCGCCATGGTCAATTAACAAAATTGAGTTGCGCGCATAGTACAAATCAAAGTACAGCAAGTAGTGCAGCACTTACCCTGGGTTGTGGGGTAAAAGTATGAACTCTTGATGTTTTTGAGCCACCAATGCCTGTTCCATGTATTCATCGATGAATTTTAAATCTTTGTCCATTATTTGCTTCGAGACTATGTGTGGGTCTAGAAAACCCACCAATTGTTTGTTCTCTTTCGCTTCACAGATCATGTATCTATATATACAAAAGCAAGGGGTTATATATATATGATATTAATCGGTATTACACGAATGTAGACTGTGATTGCACACACTTACAATGTCCAGTATCTCAAGAGCGCGGAGTCGAGGGCGTCGAGGTTGAAGACGTCGAACAAGTCCTTGAAGTCGACTGCGAAGAAGCCCCCCGATGACTCGTTGAACAGATGCTTAGGCTTGAAGCTTACCAAGATACTCGTTATACGGTCTTGCACTCGCTTTTTAGCTTGTTCCATATACTAATTATGTAATCTAATGCAAGCCATGGAAAGGTTCTTCAGGCGATCTCCTGTTACTAGAGGCTCTCCTAGCTGGTATAACTGGGCTAACAGGGCAATCGGATAGTCCAATGCCTTCATGATCTGCTTTGATTTGCCCTTGCCTTGCTTTCTGCTATAGGGAGTCTTCATAGGAGATGAGTGGGCACCAACTCACTGAAAGTCCTTTGATGCAGGGGGCATGGGAGCCAATTTGGTGGCTTGTTGAGGTGCAGCAGATGACTCAGGCAGTTGAGGTACTTCCGGTGATGGAGGATGGGCGTCCAGGGAGATGTTGCTGTTGGGACACTGGATGAATATGCGAATAGCATCCCCCAGTGTCACGATCTCGTCGTTTGGGAGCATCAGTAGCGGGATGGTCTTGAAATTGTCATGTACACACACTGTCCACACTGACTTTCGTGAAACCCGGCACCACCACGGTACCGTGCACCAGCGCCCCTTCAGTGGATGGATACGCGAGCCCCAAGCAGCTTGAAGAGGAAGGGAGACATGGGAAAGTCTCAATTGGAGATTGCACCACGTGGCCTCCTACATAACGGCAAACAATTAGCTAATACCGCCAACAACTATATCTATGGAGCATTCAAAAGATATATATTAGTACCTTGATGTCACACACAGGAAATTTGATGTGTTCATATATGGGAGTGGCGGACGCACAGTTGCTCTTACGAGTAGTGGGGCTGATTTGCGCACATACGTCTTGGACTTACGCAGGCTATCTGTCCTGATTATTGTGCCTTTTCTCGAGGCTTATTATCTTATTGTTGAATTCTTCTCTTAGTATTTTCTCAATCTTTTGTACAAGATATTCCTCGCACTTGGTTTTGGTTCTCTTTTTACTCCGGTATTTGTCGGAGTCATATGGAAATCCCGTTTTCTAGGGAACAAAAACCCCCTTTGCATCGCGTGTGACCAGAGTGTTTCTTGTTTCCCAAGGTCGTAAAGAGTACATCTTTCTCCCTGTCTGGCAAAAAAGTGCCATCGAAAGATTGTGTACTCAACTCTACCTGTAAGATCCCAATAAGTTGTTTCACTTATGAAGTTATGGACTAATTACATACAAAATTGGTAGTCCGATATCTTATCAGGCGTTGGCAGACTTCCTCGTCCATGGGGTTTGTAAAGGAGACGGTGCCGGAAGAAGTGGCACTTAACCTCGCTCTTAGCCTTTCTGCGTGCGCTGGTCAACAATTGATGCAAATGACGCGGAGACCTCCTTGTCCTCCGTCTCCCATTGCGCCCTCTTCCCCGCGTACCCAGCTGTGCCGAGTCTGTGGGGGTGGGTGTTACTTGCCTGCAGGGCCTTGTGGGCTTTACTTTGACGCACGAATTTATCTGTCGTATTTGCCTCAACAAAACTTTGCCATACATCCTTAGCAATGAACCCGTACTTAAGAAGGGAGTCATGTCCTTCTTGACACATTCCTTGACAAGCGTGCTCTTGAAGTTCTTCCATGCCTTTCCCCCACTAGCAGTGCATACCATCGCACTGAGTGCACGGAGTCTTCTGGGATCTCAAACGAAGACATAATTTTTGTCACCAAATCGTTGCGGTTCTCGTCAGTTAGCGACTTCCAGGATGGACAGGTGATGAGGACCCGTTCCCGTGCGAATATCCTGCACAATGTCCTGAATACTGTCGCTGCCTTTCTTGGTTCGGTAGGGGCCCCATCCTTTGGATCAATCGCCATGATGGTATATCGGTCCGTGGGCCTTTTATTTGCTCCTCTTGGACCTCGAGGAGGTTTTTCTTTCGTTGTCTCATCACATCCTTGAGACGATGAATGAGGGGATGCTGTGCCATATTGTATGTTGAAAATTATTATCTCCATCAATGCATATATTATATAATCTATTTAAGCCTCAAAAGATAAGTGAGAGGGATATATTATCTCCATCAGGGATATATTATCTCCATCAAAAGATAAGTGAGAGGGATTCTTTCTGGGATTCCACTAGAACACGCATACTTGCAATATATGCTAGTTTTCATGGCTCAACAAGAAAGAAAATGAATCAAGCAAGGAAGGCTACCAATTGATGATTGCTTCTATATGTATTTGAGCTCATCTTTTGATGTTGCTCAAACACACATGTTTAACCATTTAACTGGTAATGGTGCTAATAAGATTCTTTTATGGAAAAATCAGTTATATGAACATACTGCTACCTTTAGATAGACAAATACACTTACCAAGAATATTGATATGCCTATTTCACAATTCTTTTATGGTCAAATCGTTTGTTTGAACATGCCGCTATCTTTGGATAGAGTTGCATCCTCTCCTAGAATATCAATGAGTCCCTTTACTATAACATGATTATAAGCAATGGCCCACCTTTGGTTGACCTCTAAAATTATAACTAGTGATCTCAATTGTTCAGCTTTTCACTTCTCTTGCATCTCACATGGAAGAACAAATGCATAATGAGATGTTTACAACCATCTCATGATAGGCCACTTTGGCGACAAGATGACTAACAAGATGCCTAAACAATAAGCATTTAAACACCAACTTTTAAAAAGTTTCATAGTTAAATATTTACTTTCTTTTCATTCTAGGCCACTTTGATGACTAACAAGCTTTTTCTATTCCGTGAATATTTACTTGGCAAACTTTTAAGAGACACAAACCATGGTCTTCATTTGTGTAGTCAATCATAAGCCTTGTTGTGTTTTAACCCAAAACTTCCATTTGGTCTAATCTGTAAATGCAGAATTATTTTCCTTAATTTGGTTATGGACATCATATAGTCTCAATTCTTTCCAACCATATACTTTAACAATAGTTGCAACCATTTTGTTTTGACTGCAAACATTTTTTTTACAAACTCTCATTTGCAACTATTAAATTACCTTTAGTAGTTATATGAGCTACTCATACTTTTAGCACTAGTTTTAGCTCCAACTGAAGAGTAATAAGCACAAATGTATAGTTGCCTTATTTAGTGCCTCAATACGCACTTAACAGATTATACTATATATTAAGTCATATCCCTTATCAAGCATCAAAGTGTTTTCCTAATTACCATGGCCAATATATACTAGCAATGAATGTACCTGATGTCTAATATCTTACAAGTGCAACCATAGTGCACACAATAACATGCTTTGCTAAGGAATCTTTAATGGACCAAACTTTCACGGCTTCATCCAAGTAGCAAAGCACTGAATTTATACTCCAATACAACTAAATTCTATGATGTCTGTAAGGGAGAACCAAGTAGAGCTTTTATTCTACTGAATTAAATTTGACAACTTGCTCCTATGCTTATATATAGAGCAAAACTTTACCAAAATAACTTTAATTTAGTCGATTATGTCAAGACAAGCAAATATGAAATGATGCTTGCGTAAACTCCGAATTCTGCTTTTGCCGTTATACACATAACATTGCTTTTTACTTGCATCTACATTTCGATATGCACAACATTTGATTGATCAGTAAAACCTTCTAGAAGCAATACAACATTCATGCATGCTTGAATCACAAACAATTGGCAATAACTTTACAGGATAGACTTAATGTGAACTAGTCTTAATCTTCATATTCCAAGAATTAGCATGAAGATTAAGACTAGTTCACATTTAGCGGGTGTTGTTCCCAGGTTGAAACGAACTGGTGTGATGCCTCCCTTCTGTGGACACCTATTTGAAAAGTGCCCTGGCTCATTGCAAGTATAGCATCTCTTCCTTTGCAGATGATTTCCCCACGGTGCATTGTTGCCTTGCGCTGAGTGCGAAAGTTCGATTGGCGGGGCGAGGTGTAGGGGTTGATGTCTTGTTCCCGGTGGTGGTTGAAATCTAGCAAATTCTTGGGTGACATCCTCAAACGTAGATGGTTTGGCGTCCACCACGATTGTTCATCAGCGCTTACGGTTTTCACCTAGCTCTTTGCGCTTGTCCTCTAGGATTAAAGCCTTATTTACCGGCTCCCGAAAATCCGGAAAATTGTGGGTAATCAGTCCACTGCGATCTCCGAATTCACCCTTCATGAAGCGAGGCGCTTAGCTTTATCCGTCGCTCGTCCTCGGGGCATAACGAGCTAAGCGAGTGAATTTATTCGTATTCGCCACCGGTTGGCCTCCTTGCTTCAAAGCTCGAACTCCTCCTTCTTAAGATCCATCATTCCTACAGGACATGATCTTTGGCGAAAGCATTAGTGAACTCCTCCCGGGTTATCTCTTGCGGGGCTCCATGAGCGCACGATAATTCTCCCACCATGCGGCGGTTCCTTCAAGTTGATGAGGCGTGAGCACCTTCTCATTGCCCTCACCGGTGATGTGCGACTTCTTCTCAATGGTCCTAAGCCAATCATCGGCTTCCAAAGGGTTCACGTTTCGAGAGAAAGTTGGTGGCCTAGTCCTCATAAAATCGATAGCTTGGACATAGGTCGAGGTCCACCATGATTGTTCCGAGTTGCGAGGATTGTTGTGGTTTCTTCTTTGCATTGGTCATCTCGCCGCATCTTTGCATCATTATCCGCATCGATTGAGTCTGTCTTTGCAAGGAATGCTCCCAGTTCTCGCATGTCCACCGGCGGTGGTTGAGGGCTGCCTCCATCATTGGGATTGTCATTGACGCATCCACTTCTGAAGCACCGTTGTTTCCTCGAGTATTCACCATCGATGATTGCCTCTTAGGTTAGGAAAGGTAGATGTAGCATAGATGAGAAGTAAGAATTTCTAAAGCGGGAGATAGGTTATACCCAAACTGAACAATTCTTTATTTAACTTGGTATGGTCGCTTATTTAAGCCTACAAGCTCTGCAACACATACTACACACTCAAGAATACAAAGAAGCAAACTAAACACGAAACCTTAACGTCCACTAGAAAGGTAAAGACTAACTTAAAGACGCGACTCACACTCGAGTCTCAACACAGCTCCAAGGTGACACTCACTCATCCGACCACCTGGTGAGGCCGATCCGGCGCATACACCGCGGGTGGTGCAACATCGAGCAAACCTATCCCGATGACCTATTCTGGGTCCTCTGCAACAACGGGTCTGCACTCCCCTCCGCTCCCACTCTCGCTCCTCTGGATCCTCCTCGGACTCCTCAGCTGGCTCCTGAACTCTCTGAGTCACGCGCTCCAGCTCGTCCTCAACTGCCTCCAGGGCCTCTCCCAGCTCAGTGATCATCCCGATGGCTGAAGCACGGGTCACCTCGAGCTCCTGCTCTGCTCCTCTGAGTGCCTCGCATACGCTCCGGCTCTGGGTAGTCTCTCTCATATGATCCTCCTGGGCAAGGGCGAACTCTGCAAGGTGCGTCGCTGTAGCACACTCGCTCCCCTCGATCCGTCGTCTTCGGCATGCTTGAACGTCTGGGTGAAGTCGGAACACTGAGTCGTGAAGCTCGTCAGCGTAGTCGCGGCAGACACGGCGAAGAGCAAGTCGAGCGACCTCCTGAATTGCAACCTCGTACGAGAATCTTACGGCGGAGATGTTGATTGGCTGCTAGCTTCCTCGTTCTCCCGAGCGTAGATGATCAACTTGCAAATAAATCCTCGGTGTACACCATTCACTGACCAGCTGCCTCCTCGGTAAAGTGGACGATAGAAACCTCCAAGCGTCTGAAGTACTCTCCACAGCTCCATGGCGTAGCCGCCAGCTGTCTCCTCAAAGGTCGGAACGATCGGCATCTGCTCCACAAGAACTTGGAATAAGTTCTCCACCCGAAACGGCAAGTAAAACGGGTAAATTTAGCAAAGGCGAGAAGTAGAGAATGAGATGAGTCGAGAGGGTTTTATTAGTCAAGCTTAGATTTTCTTTTTAGAAAATAATTTTGGACACACTCAAGACACCTCCAAACTATCTAGGGCCAAGACCTACGGTCGGTATGCTCGATACCACCTCTGTAAGGACCGAATCCATCGATTCGAACCCACATGTTCTTGCACTATTCCCGGGATCAACGCTAGTGCACACGACAACATTGGTACATATCACATCATACACAACGATAATAGAATAATAGTTCATTTATTGATATAACTAAATGTATGATCTTATGACCAACTTACATTATTAAGCCACGCAGGCAAGACCGAAAATATAAACTAATAATTAAGCGTGGAAAGTAGAAGCGTAGGTAGCTCATCGAGTTCACCACAGGCAACCAAACAAGGCTCGGACCCTAATGACTCGTGTCTTCTTGGACTTCATCTTCCAACACAGTGTAGATTCTTCAAGCTGTTGATTATTGTTGTTTGGCAAGGGTGAGTACTTAAAGCACTCAACAAGTTGTGCCTGAATGCAATTCCATGTATCTATATGCAAGGCTTATTCCAATGGATAGGCTATCATGGCTATTTTGCAATAAGTAGCATTTATGAACGAATCTGATATATAGATTGTAAAGGATGTAAAACAAATAACGATAATAAATAAATTCAGTATTTCTCAAGTAAACCAAGTTTCCAATCCTAAGTCAAATTCCATCTTCCACATGGCATTCCGCCATCCCAACCAAGTTGTCCAATTAATTAAGCTAACCCTTAACTGTAATTCCCGAGCATTGCTCAATACCATGAAACACGGCTATCCGAATAGTTTCACACTCTGCGAGAGGTTATGCACTTTACCCACGATGATACAACCAAACACCACCAAGGCGAGTGATTATAACAAAGCCTTTACAATGCTCTATCTTAACCCGATACTACCCGCTAAGGTTTCAACATTTGGCGGGTCTCATGTAAACTACATCCGGGGCCCCCTCTTGCGCCATGTGAATTACACTCGACCGGAACTCACACCACCACGATAGTATCAAAATTAAGACTTTGCAAATTACTCGGCTAAGTGGCCCATACGGAACATGTGGTTGCATGATTGACTCAGTCAAAGGCTTGCAAGGTTAAGTCCTTAGTGTGATCAAGGCAAGACTTCCACATACCATCGCCCATCGGGCCCACCTTGCCTCCTCGCCCCTTGCCACTTGCCCCAATCTAAGTTATCATCACCCAGTTGATTACCAAGCACCACGTGCCATCAACAATTCAACATCGTTGCGTGACATGACTCGCCACAACAACTCAATCTCATCGTGTGATCCCACATGACACACAAGTTCATAACATTGTTCCATATTCCGTTAATCAAGATTAATTAACAATGATTCTGACACATGTGATGACGTGGCATGGCTAAGCAACTAATACGGTCTAACCTCCAATGTTGATCATAATTATTAATCAACTATATTAAACCAATCTAGGGTGACAATGGTTCATGGCATATAATGACAAGGTAGGGTATAGATCAATCTGGTATTTTAGCTAAACCCAATCTAATTTGAAACAATTGTATATTTGAAATATATGCAATATTGTAAAACAAACATAGCAATTTTATAAACATGGGTTCAACATGATCAAAGCACAACTTGCCTTGGAATAGGTCCCGATCTTGATCTGAAGCTTGCTCTTGGGTTGCTTGATCTTCCTCGGCGTCGCACAATTCAACGTCTCACAGCGTCAAAGAAGAAAAGCAAATAAATGCCAAAACAGAGAGCAATTGAACTCCAAAATCAATTAAAATTCACCATTAAATAGATCTCAATTTTACAAATTTTTAGAAACTGGAATCACTCAAATCCGAGTTACGATACAAAAGATATAGCCTTTGAAGTTTGAAATAAATCTGAAATCGGAAAATCAGAAAATCAGATTTAATAGATTTATTTTATTCCGAAAATAGATTATGCGTCATCATGACGTCACGCTGACGTCGCGATGGACGGACCAATCGGAGCCGCCACGTGGCCGGTCCATGGATGCGTCCACGATCTGCTTCGGGTCCACGGCGAGACGCGGTCCACGGCGCCTCGGCTGCTGCGCCCGACACGCGGCGGCGCCCGATTGGTTGCGGCGACGGCGCAATCTGGTGCACCCAGATTCCATCGGACGACTGCCGATTGATGCACACGCGGCGAGATCACGAGCACGGGTTTTAGATCCAACGGACGGCGATTAAGGAGGGTTTTACAGCTCACCGAGGACACGCGGTACATATCACGAGGCGTCGGCGAAGATCCAGCGGACGAGCTTCTCCTTGGGCGTCGCCGAGACCAAAATCCGCCGGCGATGAAGGCGGCGATACTCGCGAGGCGCTCGGCGAGTTACGGGCGTCGAGACCTTGCGCCCGGTGCATGGCGAGGCGAGGACTCAACGCGCCGTCCGAGGCCTTAAATAGGCGCCACGGAGAGGGCGTGCGGCGGCGGACACGGACTCAGTCCGTCGGGCTCTGGCGGCGCCGGCGGAAGAGTCCGGAGCGGAGACGACACGAAACCCTTCGATGGCGAATGAGCGGCTGGGATTCAAGCGGCGTGGCGGATCGATCCGCCGAACCAACTAACGGACCACGATCCAAACTTTCCGGTGCGACTTAATTCCGACCGTCCGATTCGATCCGACGTCCATCGGCGCTAGGGTTTGCGATTCACGCGCAGCTCGACCGCCCAATCGAGATCAGCGGTGGCGATCGCACCTCTAGCTCGTGGGCCAAGCGGGCGCCTGACCACGAGACCACAAGCGCAGTGTTGGGCTAACACTGTTTCTGAATTTTCAAAAGGTTTTCATTTAAAATAATTCCATAAATTCATTTAATTTGTTTTAGGCAATAAAACAATCGGAAAAATCAAGAAAAATCTCAAAAATACTTTGAGACATTCTGGACTTAAATAAAATATTTTTGCTAAAACTTTATTTTAACTTTGTACAGATTTAAATACTTTTGAATAGAAAGCAATAAACTTGAAATAGGAATTAATTCAAATAAATCTAGAAAAATCCAAATAAATTCCAGAAAATCACAAATGCATTTTTAAACGATAAAAACTTAATTAAGCCAAATTTTGGGATGTTACACCAACACCCAACATTAGTGAAGGAATTGCATAATATAAATTGAATTGTGGATGAAGTAACATCAGTGAAGGAATTGTATAATGTATATGAAATTGTGGATGAACCAACATCAGTAAAATAAATGAAACTTTATTAAATAAATCAGATGCATACACAAAGATGTTTCAAATTTCGAGCATCTCATTAAAAACAACTCTATTATGTTGGAGAGTACACTTAAAATTATAACTCCACTTATTCTTTTGTATAAAAATTAGCCTTTCACGATGATCGACGCTTGTGTAGCTAGCTTCCTCGGTTTGTTCTTCCTGGGCCATGATGCCATTTTTGATAGGAGGTAACTCATTAAATTGACTGTATTCTTTCTCATCTACTACATCCTCAACTCCGACAATCCTCTTTTTTCCCTGAAGAACTACATGTCGCTTCTTGTTGGACGCATCTATTACATAGAATACTTGAACAACTTGGTTAGCGATTACGAATGGTTCATCTTGGTATCCAACGCTTGCGAGGTCGACAGTGGTGATACCGTACTTGTCAACCTTCACCTGCTAGAGGTGGACTCAACAGCACCGAAATAAGGGGATATTGAATAGTACATAGTCGTGCTCCCAAATCTCATCTATGAACCCACAATAGGAGCTCCTCGTCGATTCAGCGGTACTGAATGCATCTATGTGGACACTGTTGTTCTGATTTGTGCTCTTCATATCCTGATCTCTCATGTAAAATGTGTACCCATTTAAGTTATATCCTTTCCATGTTACAACCGTAAATGTTGGCTCTTTTGCCAACCATGTCAGCGTATCACCTGACGAGGTCTCAGTGATGGGTCGCTCCTTCAACTATCTGTTGAACTGTAGGTTATGCTGTCTCATGATCCAAGAATCCTACTGTGTCAGATTCTCTTGCTGTAGCCAATGCTTATGCTCGCTGATGTACGGGGACACTACAACTATGTGTTGCAAAATCGTGAAATGGGCTTAAGCGTAGGCAACCGGATCAGGAGTGATTGCTTTCCTTTCGATGATCCCGATACCCTGGAGCCTCCTCTCATGGCGAGATCGAGGCACACCTATTGGTTCGACCTGAGCCATGTAATTGATGCAGAAATCGACAACCTCTTCGGTTGCATAACCTTCAATAATGTTACCCTCTGCCTGAGATCGATTCCGTAAATAGGACTTAAGAATTCCCATGTACCTCTTGAATGGGTACATGTTACGTAGGAACATGGGCCTGCACATCTTTATCTCTATCACAAGGTGAATAATGAGATGGACCATGATATCGAAAAACGATGAAGGGAAATACATCTCAAGATTACATAAAGTTATCACCACCTTAGCCTACAGAGCATCTAGTGCTTCGGGATCGATGACCTTTTGAGCAATTGTGTTAAAGAAATAACACAGCCTCGTGATTGTCTCCTGAACCTTGACAAGCAAAATACTTCTAATTGCCACAGGAAGTATTTGTGTTATCAACACATAACAATCATGAGATTTTATGCCAATTAATTTCAAATCTTGCATTGAAACAAGTCTATTCATGTTGGAGGAGTAACCGGACGGAACTTTTACACCATGCAAGCACTGTCACAGTTCAGTTCTCTCGGCTTTGGACAAAGTGTAATAAGCAGGTTCGCAGTACATTCGGACTTTATCGGTCTCTTTCGGTGCTAACTTAGATCTTATGCCCATATCAACTAAGTCAAACCGTGCGTTGATACCATCCTTTGTTTTGCCCTTAATATTTAGTAAGATACCAATCAAGCTATCGCAGACATTCTTCTGTACATGCATGACGTCGATGCAGTACCGAACTTCTAGATGCTCCCAGTAAGGTAGGTCCCAAAATATTGATATCTTCTTTCACATGCTCTTCTCACGGGTCCTTGATTTACGTCCCTTTTCATGCACAACATCTAAATCCTTAACAATGTTATGAATATCTTTCCGCTTAAAGGCCTTGTAGCTGAACTGTCTTCGTTTCTTCCTTCAAATTGTTTCTTCATCTTGCGGTATAGGTGATTCCTCCGAAGGAACCTACGGTGATGCATGTACATGGCTTTGTGCGAGTGATTCAGCCATATACTCTTGGTATCATCTAAGAAGTGAGTGCAGGCTTTGGTTCCTTTTGTACTCTAGCTCGACAGGTTACCAAGGGCAGGGTAATCATTTATGGTGCAGAACAACAGATACTGCAAAGTGAAGTTCTCTCATTTGTACGCATCCCATACCTGTACCCCGGGAACCCACAGTGTCTTCAGATCTCCCACTAATGGTGCTAGGTACACATCAATATCATTCCTAGGTTGTTTCGGTCCTTGGATAAGTACAGACAACAAAATGTACTTCCGCTTCATAAACAACCAAGGAGGAAGGTTGTAGATACAGAGATTTATGGGCCAAAAGCTATGCCGCTGCTCATATTACCGAAAGGATTCATTCCATCTGTACTCAATCCAAACCTTATATTTCTCGGATCCGCACCGAATTCTTGAAACCTCCTATCGATGTTTCTCCACTAGGTGGAATCAGCAGGGTGCCTTAACATTTCATCGTTCTTATGCTCCTCTGAGTGCCAATGCAATAGTTTTGCCTCCTTTGGGTTCGCAAACAAACTCTTCAAACGGGGAATTATAGGTAGATACCATTCCACCTTAGCAGGAGGTCCTTTTTTCACCTCGATGCCCTCGCCGTCATCATCTGAATGACTCTTACGCTTGTACCGTGTTGCGTTGCACACCGAACATACGTGCAAGTTTGAGTACTATTTGCGATACAGGATACAGTCGTTCGGACATGAACGTATTCTTTCTACTTCCAGTCCCAAGGGACAAAGAACCTTCTTAGCTTTGTAGGTGATTGTCGGCAAATCGTTTCCCCCTAGAAGCATGTTCGCCAATAGATGTAACAGCGTTGTGAAACTCTTATCGGACCAACCATTGCTTGCCTTCAATTTTAGCTGTTCAAGCACGGATGATAACCTTGTGTATTTCGACTTGCAGCTCGGGAACAAAGGTTTCTCCGAGTCCTCCATCAAGACCCTTAATTTACCATATTCTCTGTCATCACGGTTCCCTTCTGCGTTGCACAACATCTGACTGAGATTGTCATCTTGCAACCTATCCTCATCGGAAGCATAATAAATATGATCATCCGGCATATCATTGACTTTGTCAACGATGTTAATACTACCTGCTTTCTGTATAGTCTGCTCTTCATCGTGACTGGTCCAACATGTATACCCCCTTTTGAAACCCCTCAGAATCAAGTGTGCTTCGATCTGCACTGAGTTTCGAAACATCTTTAGATTTTCGCAGTCAATGCACGAACAAGACATAAACTGCACCCCTCATTAAATATATCCTCCTCTGCAGCTCTTCTAAAAGTGGAGACGCCATTAATGTACTTGGCACTCGCACGGTTCTCAGCGTACATCCAACTTTGATCCATCTATGCTATGCATATAGCATTTAGTGTTAAATATTGAAGTACACTAGGTGTGCGCATGCACACATTCTTAAATTATACACTGCTAGCTACTTCTTGAATATAATGCAATTATATAACCAATTACTACCTTAGAACATAAAGAATAAATGATTCTACAAGCTAGATCTAAACACAATCTTCGTATTCTCTCTTCACCAAACTAGCTACCTAAATCTTAAATATAATAATGCAGTTAGAACCAACTACTAACCTTATATCACCAAGAACACATAGAACTACAAGCTAGATCTAAACAATTTTCAAATTCTCTCCTTACCAAGCTAGATATTGAATATAATGCAATTACCCATTACTAAACATTAGATCAACAAGAACACATGGATCTACAAGCTAGATCTAAACAATCTTCAAATTCTCTACCAAACTATATCTTGAATATAATGCAATTAATTAGAACCCATTACTAACCTTAAATCACCAAGAAGACATGGATCTACAAGCTAGATCTAAACAATCTTCAAATTCTTTCCTTACCAAGCTAGATCTTGAATATAACGCAATTAGAACCCATTACTAATCTTTGATCACTAAAATCAAATGGATCTACAATCACCCCTCAAAATCATTTGTCTTCTTTCACCATATCGCTTCACAGCCACAGCCACCTCAAAGATAGATCTCGAAACCCTAAAAAGCACTAAGTGGCTCGAGTCTCTGTATTATATATGAATGGGAGATATCACAGACGGTTCTATTGATAAACCATCAGTGATTTACAGATAATCCCAGATAGTTTTAGAATAAAACCGTTAGTGAGCTATCACAGACCTGATATCACAGATAGTTTTAGTTTAAAATCGTTTGTGATAGTATCACCGACGGTTTGATACTAAAACTATCTGTGATATTGCTGTATATCACTAACGGTTTATGAAGAGTACCGTCTATGATGATGTTACTAACGGTTGCACTATAGAATCGTCAGTGATGTTATTCATCACAAACGGTTTTTCAAAACCATCTGTGATGAGGCATCTAATATATGACTTTCTATAGTAGTGATAACTTTTCACATATCTGAGGTGGACATTTTCTTCAGTGGCCAAAAAACCTGCTACAATCAACAGATAGATACCTGTAAGGCAATACCAGAAACCAAGAAGGCAAGAACACACCCTTTTATTCTTTAATTCTACTGAATAAATATGTAGCTTATTGTATTGCGTACATATGAATGAAGGTAGAGGACATACTTATCAAGTCGGCAAGTCGAATCTAATCACTGAGGGACTGACTTGACGATTAATCGACTAGCCACCCGATTAGTCGTGGACTAGTTGGTGCAATCGTCTTGTATGCTCTCACTTCAACGGGACATGTACATGCTTTGTATGTTTGCTTATCTGATTCTGCTGCTGGCTGCTGCTGCTAGCCCACCTGAGTTGGGCATGCTACTGTCGGCTACTGCTGCTGCTGGCTACTACTTGTCAACTACTAAAATAGAGAACAAAACAAGAAACAAAGCTAAAATCGAGAATAGAGCAAAAGAGCAGGGTAGAAGACTAGATCTACAAATGAGAGAAGAGGAAGGAGAGGAGGGAATAACTACAGACCAGGAGGTGAAGGCGAAGGTGGAAGGCAGCAATTCACCATGGACGCCACCATCGTGGGCTGGCTGGTCGGGGCGGTGGTGGCGACATCTTTTCGGGAGAACTGCGATGGGGAGATAGGGGGAGAATTGTCGCCTCTGCCGTCGCCTCTGTCGTCGCCACCTCCGCCCTTGCTGCTGACATCACAACCCTCACTGCTGCAACTGCCACCTCCACTGTCGTCTCTAGTCACAAGTAACTGTTCTCTAACCTCTGCTTTCTCTCCTCCCTCGTCCTCTTCCCCTCTCCTCCCCTTTCCTTTCTCTTAACCTTCTCCCCTTCTCCATGGCGACTTGCCTGACAACCAAGTCGCTAGATTAATCACGACTAGTCGTCGACTAGAAATCCAAGTTGTCCAACTAGGAAACTAATCAAGTCAAGGTCCTCCAGTCGTGCTCCCAGGCCGACTACAATTAATCATCAATTAGTCATGACTAATCATGCAACTTGATAATAATGGTAGAGGAACCCACCGACCACCATCATGGATCTAGGAGAGGAGGCACACCATTAGAAGAGAGAATGGCAAAGAAGGTGACTCAGGAGCTGTAGTGTGTTGGGCACAGAGGGCACAAATCCATACATGCCCTTTAGGACAAATTCTGATTGTGCAGATTCTAATTCTCCAAGAAGTTGATGGGTGACAGCTTCTGATTTTGTGTAAAAATTTGCTTTTAATTGTGGGAGAAGCTATTCAGAATCCTCCTATTTGGCAAACTATCCGCTTTTCTTTTAAATAGAAGTTGTGCAGAAGCTGTCCCAAACGGGGCCACAAACTTGCTGATTACATTGGGCACAGAGGGCACAGATACATACAAACCTGCCAAATCAGCTAATAGAAAATTAGATATAGCCTGTTTCCTTATTGTGGCATTCTATGAGCCTGTTTGGGGGCTGCGGCTGGGCTAAAATACTGCTTTTGGTTTGCTGGGCTGTAAAGCAGCTGTAGCTGGCGGCTGTGGCTTTTATTGTTATGTCGTTTGCCAAACTGGCTGCTGCAGCTGTAGCTTTTAGGGGGCAACCAAGCGGGGAGGCAGTAACCTATCGAAGTACAGCGACGGACGAGTGGGGAGGTGACCTGGAGGCGGTGAGGCAGGGCAGCGGAGGTCAAGGAGGCGGAGTGAGCGAGATGGGTGGCAGTCAAGCGAAGCCACAGCTGAAAAGCTCATCCCCAGCGGCTGCAGCTTTTGGGAGTGCTTCTGCTGTGGCTTAGCTTCCCAACTGCTTTGCAGCCATGCTGTTTGGGGGAGCTTTTGGCTCAAAGCTGAAGCACAGCCCCCCAAACAGCCCCTATGATAGCATCAAAACACAAAATAGCATCAACATCATCAAACATAAAACAAGCTTGGGAGCTGCTAGGGACAATGTCATGGCACAGCTGCAATAGCAAATGGTGCATTGAATATAGCTTGCTTTCAATTGCTAAGACCTTTGAACCATGGTTGTCAAGGCGACAAGGCAAGGCGAGGCACCAGCCAAGCACATAGAGCCTAGGCACCTAGACGAGGATTACGCGACCAAAAAAAGGTCGGACTCGGCTCATGTGCCTGGCCTAGCCTAGTTGGCCAATCGGCTAACCAACGGCCTTCATGGCCTGGCCCATTCTCGGGCGCCGGCCTTCGCCCTCATACCCTCCCCCTCCCCCTCCTCTCTCTCCATTGACGCGCTCTCTTTCCATCCCAGCCGTCGCCGACTCCTCTCCACTCTCCTCCGCCCCGCCTACGACCGCTGTAGATCGGGGACAGTGGTGGCTAGATCTGGGACAACGGTGATGTGGCATCCTCAATGCGCGACAATGACTCCCGTCGGCAAGTAGCACGAGCAGATCTGGAGCCGATCGGATTTGGAGATGTCTGATCTGGTAGTCCCCAACGCCATGACCGTGGATCTGGTCTTGATCGAGGTGGGAACGCCGGATCGGTGGTGACAGCAGCGGGAGGCGACGGCTACGACAGATTGGGAGTCACGGGCAATAAGCACATTTAAGCCTCATTTGTTAACGACATTTAAACATCATTCTTCCATGTCAGGAATAAGATATCAAGACCTTTAAGCCTCATTTGTTAACGACAGTAGTTGAAATGAATTACACCAACTGAAATTTATTTACAGAGAACAAACTGTGAAAGTAGAAATACGATAATAATTATCCTTGCATATTTTTTTAAAGTGTGGTTTTTCTATAAACCAATGCAGACTACACACTTAGAGAGCTCAACCCTTGACCAGACTTTGATAACATAAGCTACACAGAACGAAAACACCAAACATCGATGATATAAGCCACATATAACAAAAACTACAGGTAGATATTTTTTCCTCCTCTACACCCTTTGACGATTCATTTTGCTTTGATGACCTAGCACCAACAGTGACAGTAGAATCCATCGCTATTCAACATAGCCATTCCTCTCAAGTACATCAAATATTTTATCCTACATTTATCATACAAAAACATGGCATAACACAAGTATGTCAAATGTTCTGGCAATTCCCCTAGTCTTTCTTCATATAAAGGTTGAGATTGGCGCCAGCGCACAACGGGAAGATACATGGTTTTCTTTTGTAAGAACCAGTGCGATATCATTTTTTTATGTTATAATTACTACAACTGGCATGTAGGAAAAATATTGATGACAAGCTCCACGGTGCATCAAGAAAGGTATAGTGTGACCACAGGGGATCAAAATAATGGTTATTAAATCAGGAATGGGCACTCCAAATAACAGAAACTAAATTCATTAAAGAACTGTGCTTCGTTGCCTATATCTCAACTACCCAAGAAATAGTAATACAGCTGTGCTGTGGTGCCAACAATTTGAACTTACTGTGCAGGTAAGCATAAATATGGTGACACACACAAGAATAAGGTTGAGCTACATATTTTCTTAAATATTAATAGCATTTTAATGCACAACCCAACTACATTTTCTTCTTTTTTTTGGAACACCTAAGACTATGGTTGTTCTCGGTCAATCGTGCAAATACTATAAAATTTGATGGCTGTATTGAGGCAATCAAAGGCTGGCAATTCTCTATCAAGAGGACAAATTCAAGGGACAATTCTTTAGAGTATTGTTTGCACTAAAATTTGGCAGATAGGGTCATAATCGGCAGTCCAAGATCAACAAGATACGATCAGGATACAGATTGAAGATATTTGGAAACGGAACAGGTTGTTAAGGAAAGCACCATCCAAATAGAGGCCGATACAGATTCTACTCCTAACGTGTTGTACCAGGATTCTATCGGTCAATAGGTATAAAAGAGGTCTAAAGGTGATCAGAAAAGCTGCCCAGAGCCAATCAACCAATTCGCGTCTACTTTTCGTCTACTTTTCCGTCGACTAGGAGTAGTTTCTGTAATTTAGTCTTTGTAATTCGATCTTTATCAATAAAGTTGCGCATCGCCGATTGTTGATCTTCTTCAAATTACGCCCCAGGTTCGATTTATTCTGATTTTGCTACGCATCGCCTTCTTCAGAATCGATCTACCTTTATCCTCTGATTAGCCTTAATCGGCTAGTTATATTTACTCCTTCTTTATCTTGATTTAATCGGCTTTGAGCTGATTGAATCTAAGCCGATTGGTCTTCACGATCGGCTAGTTAGATTTATCCTGTTACCTTGATCTTGATCGGCTTCAAGCTGATTGAGTTTAAGCCGATTGATCGTTACAATCGGCTTTGAGTGAATTTTATATTTTTACCTTATCGATTACAGGTCAAATCGACCGCACACTCAAACAGTGTTTATGCGGTGTCTTGTTGTCGAAACCCTACTTCAAGTTTTTGACGCCAACACACTCTTGGCACGCCCGGTGGGACCAGATGGCAGCATCAAGCAAATCAATTCCACCGTCAGATCTCAACACTGAGGCAATAATCGTCCCTACGTTGGACAATTTAACTCCAGAGCAGTGTAAAGAAATCGAAGATCGGAAAGCTGCTCTAGAAGAGATGATGCTGAATTGCTATCAGAAAACCTAGCGCGGCATCACGCAGAGGACCGCTTTGCCGACGCTCAATCCACTCGGCGATGCAGGTGTCACCGACGGTCCGGTAAGTCAATACCTGCCCGCTCAAGCCGAATTATCGGCTATGATAAATCAATCTGTGCACCATGCTCTGATAAATCAATCATCGGCTCTCGTCGCGACACTTAAGCCGATGATCGCGAATAACGTGAAAACTATAGCTCAGGAGTTGGCATCATCTGGAGGTCTACTTGACCCAATGCAAGCCCTACCAAGTTACCCTATTTTTTCAATAGCACAAAATACACAGAGTGCCTCAGCCGATCCTAAACCATCGGCTACAACTCCACTCCCCACTATGATGCCTACTAAACCTACAGTTATATTACCGAGGGATCCTAGGATGAGCAGAGTAACACATTACCAAGCGTATACAGATGCTGCTAAGATAAACGTGTCGGCTACTTTGCCGCCGTCAGCTCCGTTTAATATTTTCCCACAATCGGTCTCACGGCCGATTGAACAAATTAGGCACGTCCAGTACCAAGAGCCGATTTTGCCCAGGAATCCGGTCCCTCATAAGGTGATAGCCTACGCAGAGCCCTTTGTCCCTGTACGAGAACCACCGGTTAGGAGGTACAATGGGTATGATCAAAACCAACAAAATCCGTCGGCTCAGTCTAACCGGCAGCCCGAGTTTGCACTTAGGGGGCAGAATACTAATCATAATCATTGGCAGAGCCTCGATATCTTGTCGGCTAACAACATTAATTGGGTTGACCAGATTTCTGCCGTATTGATAAATCAATTCGGCTTACAGCCAAAGGGTAGAGTCATCGGCTATAGAAAGCCGTATCCGGATTATATAGATCGCATGCAATATCCACATAATTTTAAAGTTCCTGATTTTGCCAAATTTTCTGGGAATGATTCGGTCATGATCTTAGAGCACGTCGGACGCTTTATCGCTCAGTGTGGCGAGGCAGCTCAGTCCGACGGGCTAAAAATTAGATTATTCCCCTTGTCTTTATCGGGCGCTGCTTTCACTTGGTTTACTAGTTTACCTCCAAATTCAGTTCATTTTGGAGCGATTTGGAAAGCCGATTCCATGAGTATTTTTCTCGTGATGCAGGAACTCGAGGATTTCAGATCTAAGTTACATCCAATGAAGACCAGAAATCGGTATATGATTATGTTAAGAGATTCAGGGAAGTGAGAAATAGGTGTTTCAGTGTTACCACGCTTGATAATCGGTTGGCGATTTAGCTTTCGAGGTTGATACCCCATTACAAGAAAAATTCGGCGACGAGAATTCACCAATTTGAGTCATCTCCTACAACGAGTATCGGCTCAAGCCGCCGCTTCTCAATGAAAAGGGCTTCAAAGATGAATTCAAGAATTACAAAGACGAGATACAATTGGCTATAGAGGATGACCAACTAAAATTTTGGAAGAGTGACGATGCGGTGGGCCGATCCTTTTCCAATTAACTTGGTCCATTGCTCTAAAAGAAGGAAAAGCCGACACAAGATCACGAGCCTAAGGATCAAATTCATATATCATCGGCTATAAAAATGACGCGTCAAGTCGATGTACAATCAAATTCTGATGGCAATAAGACACTCATGATTACTGTTGGCTCTATACAAATAAAAGCTGATCGTGTAGGAATTTTTTTTAAAACAATCACACCAAAGGGTTATCAGGCTGAGAGAGCATTGCCACTACGTAAGCCGATACAGAAGTCGAAGCCCACTTTTTCCCAACTACTAGCAAAATATGAAAGGAGGAATAAAAGGCCACGACGAAGTCCTCCACATCGGTCGGTTAATGAATATCGGCCAAGCGGCCCTGAAAGAGCTCACCAATGTGCCCTTTTAGCAATTTCTTTGGGAGAGGATTAGCTTTTCCATCACCAAACACATGTCAGATGCAGTATTACCCATGTCAAGGTGATAGGCAGCGATGGTCGGCTAAAGATAGAATTTCTAAGACGACCATAAGTCAGAAACAAGACCAAGATGAAGGGTCTAGCATTGCGGCTAGTATGGATTTGTTAGGAAAAATATGTAAGTCGATCGAACCAAAGCCGAGATAGTGTCCTCTAAGTTTAAGCCGATCACAAAGAAGAAGGCTTGAGCGGCTAAGGACCCAAGAGATGAGGGAAGCTGAATAAGAAAAACGAAGGGATGAAATTTTTAATGAGTTTCATTCGATTAAAATTGCAAGAAAAGAGTGGAAGAAAAGCCGGATTCGACCGATGATATTTGTTCGACGAAGCCGATCTAGTTTGGAAAATCATACCACCCGTCAGCTCGAGAGATAGCCGATTTGGTAAGGGATCAACGTGGGATCGTGTAGTGTGCATCGGTTTGTCCAAGGTACTGGTTAGATCTTGATTGCCTAAAACTCAAATACGAATATACGAGTTGGCCGATTACCGACCTGAAAGTCAAATTACCTCGATGCAGTTAAAAATTTGGCTATGATAAGAAAATATATATTCAAGCCGATGATGAAAATTTTTGGAAGATAACATGTTATCTCCCAAAAATGGATGGCATATGTTTGCTTCAAAATTTGGCAGATAGGGTCAGAATTGGCAGTTCAAGATCAACAAGATACGACTAGGATACAGATTGAAGATAGTTGGAAACGGAACAGGTTGTTAAGGAAAGCACCATCCAAATAGAGGCCGATACAGATTCTACTCCTAACATGTTGTACCAGGATTCTATCGGCCAATGGGTATAAAAGAGGTCTAAAGGTGATCAGAAAAGCTGCCCAGAGCCAATCAACCAATTCGCGTTTACTTTTCATCTATTTTTCCGTCGACTAGGAGTAGTTTCTGTAATTTAGTCTTTGTAATTCGATCTTGATCAATAAAGTTGCACATCGCCGATTGTTGATCTTCTTCAAATTACGCCCCAGGTTCGATTTATTCTGATTTTGCTGCGCATCGCCTTCTTCAGAATCGATCTACCTTTATCCTCTGATTAGTCTTAATCGGCTAGTTAGATTTACCCTTTTTTTATCTTGATTTAATCGGCTTTGAGCTGATTGAATCTAAGCCGATTGGTCTTCATGATCGGCTAGTTAGATTTATCCTGTTACCTTGATCTTGATCGGCTTCAAGCTGATTGAGTTTAAGCCGATTGATCGTTACGATCGGCTTTGAGTGAATTTTATATTTTTACCTTGTCGATTACAGGTCAAATCGACTGGCACACTCTGAACCAGGTGTTCGTCTGGTGTGCTGTTGTCAGAAACCCTACTTCTTCAAGTTTTTGACGCCAACAAGTATCTAGAATTTGGGGGAAATCATATAACAAATGCATGACCACCACTATAACAGCCTAAATAAGAATGAGAAGCTTTCGATAGGGTTCTGTCACACCAGTGTTGTCAAGACGGCGCCTAGACGTCCAGTCACTGGCGGCAGCCTGCCATGGCATGATGCCTCGCCTAACCGGCGAAAGGTGATCGTCTGGACGTTCTAGGCGTCGCCCTGGGCGTCCAGTCGTCGCCAGACGCGCTTGAGCGGGGTGACTAGGTGGCAGGGGCAGGAGGGGAGGCGTTTGGGGGAGGAGGGGTGGCGGCGGGGGGACATGAGGAGCGGGGAGGGGGAGGATAATTCATACTAAACCACTCCATTTGTTGGTATTTCAGGAAATACCACTCATTGTCTCAGTCATATGTGGGTCCAGGATTCACATGTCATTGAGACAATAAATGGTAGTTTTTGAAGTGCCAACCTTTGGAGTGATATAGTATAAATTATCCCTAGATTTTTCATTGGATGATCACAAAATTCAATTGAAATACTAAATTTTTGCACTCTGTGTGTTGTAGACACTTCCTAATTTATACTTCCTCTGATCACAAATAGTTGTCGTTTTGGACATCGACGTGGAACAAAAACTCAACTTTCACCACTAATTTCTATTGTAATATATTTTTAAAATCTAATAAAATTATAATATATTGAAAGTATGTTTCGAGATAATCTACACATATGATTTTCATGCATACAATCTAAATATTTTAAAAAATATTAATAGCTAAAGTTTTAAAAGTTTGAGCGCAGTATTCTAAAGGGACAAGTCTACGCTGTAATTGTAGCAACCTTGCACCTCAAATCATTACAGGGCTAATCACGAGTCTTAACAACCACCACAAATAATCATAAATACAAGACTATCAAATAGGAGAAATACACTCCATACTCCCAACTCACAAAGTATACCGTAGACTAATCATGGTTCATGCACATGCGCCCACGGCCGCCATAGCCGATCAACCAACCAACTACCTTGATTAATCCTCCATCTCCGTCTTCTTGGGCGGTCCGAACCTCTTCTCGAGCCGCCGCAGCTCCGCCGGGGTGAGCCCGAACGCCCTCTCGAGGACGCCGTCCCTGATCCCGGACCCGAACACCGTCGCCGGGATGCGCACGATGCCGGGGTTCTCGCTGTTGAAGCTGCCGTACACGGTGGCCGGCGCGTCGCCGACGTTCATCTGGAAGTGCACCATGCCCCGGGGGAATACCATCACCTCCCCCTTCTCGAGCACCTTGGCGAAGATGTGGCCCCCAGAGTCCACGAACCCGGCGTACACGCGGCCGGCGAGGACGAGCGCCGTCTCGGTGGCTCGCGGGTGGTAGTGCGGCGGGTTGACGCCCCCGGCCGCGGACAGGTCAGCGCGGGCGAAGGACATGCCCAGGGTGTGCAGCCCCGGGAACTGCGCCGGGGTGACGGAGATGCCCGCGAAGCCCGTGTCCGCCGAGAAGTTGCCCGCGGCGCGCACGCCCGAGAAGGCGAAGTCGCCGGCAGTGAGGTTGGCGGGGTTCCTGCACGGGTAGGACGGGAGCAGGGCAAGCTCCACCGGCCGGCCGCGTCCGGCGTCCGGCACGCAGAAGTCCTGCAAGGCGTCGGGGTCGGCCGTGGCCGCTGCCGGGAGCAGCACGGCGAGGAGGAGGAGGAGATGACGATGCGCCATTCTTGGTTTCTTGTATTCGGTCACCATTCAGCTCTGACTTCACTTGTCACTCGTTGCCTCTTCGGTGGTTTATGTACTAGCGACTGCAGTTTTGGCTGGGGAGTAGGGCGACTGGGGCGAGTGGCGTGTATGTATAGGCAGGTCCTAACTCCACTGATAAATAGTCCTACGTGTAATTCACTAATTCCCATCTTGCTTGTACCATTATTTCTACACGCATAGCGGAATAGCGGTTGTAAAGTGTCGGCGGCTACTCGAAAGTGAGGTGGTGCTGGGGAAGGACGAACGGGACTGAATAGATGCAGCGGATAGCGTGGAAAAATGGCAGCTTCCTGGAAGCAGACCTGGGCATTATGCTGAGTTTTTTTTAACCGGTTCGTGGCATGATAGACACAGTACGGCTTAATACGCATGTGTAAAGACTAGGTTGACACAGAATGAATGAAAGGGCTACGCTGGACCTCGCAGTCAAGCATGATGGGTGGCATAGCACGGCACAGCACAAAACAGGTTTGATGGGTCGTGTTTGGGCTAGCACGGCACAAAACAGGTCTGATGGGTTCGAGGCAAGCATGATAAGCATCAGGGTGATCTGCCGCAATATTGCGTCATGTTATAGCTCATCTTACGGTCGGCGTCTTTTGCGGTCCTCGCATGCGGAGAAAAGGGAGACAACGGAGATGCTAAAAGGTGGAGAACAGAAACCGTAGAGTACATGCTCATTAACACCGAGCATACACACTGAGTCACTCCGCACTGTGTACTCTATACTGAGTGCAAGGTTTTTAACAAAACAGTAATTCTGTACTTGTTCAAAAATGAATAAAATATAGTTCTTTTTTCTCAATTATTGTGTCTATAGCCTCAGCTCCGTACGTCCCTGGCTCATTTCCTCTAATCGTAATAGTGCAAATGGACTATGTTTGAACCGACATGACACGAAACCGACACAAATCTCAAATAGCCGTGCCTAGGCTCGCCAAAAGTGAGACGGCACGACATGGTGGGTCTTTCGGACCGTGACGGCATCACGATTTAGGTACGTGGCCCACCATGTCCATACCATACCGGTCCGGTACTACGCCCGCCTCTACATGGAAGTAGTAAACCAAGTAACCGACCGTGAGATCGTTCGGTGGGGCTAGCTGTAGCGGTCACCGTTTTTGACCGGAAAAATCGTTGAGATCATCGAGTGTGTGTGTTCCAGGCTTCCCAAGAAACAGAGGAGCTGACATGATACTGCAATCTGTTAACTGTGTCAGGGCCAGGAGGGGAGTAGGGCCGGATTGTTTTTCATGAGCAGTTTGATATGTTATGATTTAATCTTTGGGAATTGCGTGCATGCATGCATGGTATATTATTGGTATGGGCTAGCTGGGCCAGTGGTGACCCGGGTACATGCTCGCCTTTTGCGAATTGCGATCATGTCATCTGGCAAATGATGCTTTCGTGGCGTAGCAGACTCTCCATGCCCGCCTCCAACCGGGAGCAACCGCCACTGGACATTTCCCTTGCCGCTAACGCAACTTGCTCCGGCATCATTGCCATTTGCCAACACAAAACGTACTCCTATTGATTGATGGATATCCTAAGTGCCATTGAAGTACCATTGTGTATACATACTTCGAACAGGAACAACCGTACGCTTGGAATGAACAAAAAGAACAACGGAAAACAAGGTCAACAGGCCCAGGGTACATTACCACACAGTGTTGTGCTTCGTAACAAGTGGTGGACCAAAGCTTTTTCCCATTTTTGGGCTATGGATGGATAGGGGTGGATAACGAAATAGTTCAGCTCCATTGATCTCGTTAAGAAGTGTGGCCACTACTAGACAATTCCTTATCACAGATGGTTCAAAATCGTCATTACAGACAGTTTTTCGAACCGTCTGTACCAAAGTGTCAGTGATAAGAAAGAGTCATCACAGACGGTTTTCCAACCGGTTATGAAAAAGCTCATCACAAACAGTTCTAACTTAGCACCGTCTATAATGGTGATACATCACAGACAGTTTCAAGTAGGAACCGTCTGTGATGTTGATTTTGTATTTTTTTACTAAATTTCTATTTATTGGCTAGCCTCAGGAAATACTAGCCATGCCCTCTGAAACAAAAAGACAGTACACAGCATCACGAGCATATTATAATTAATGACATACATTTAAAAAATATTGATCTCCAATCACATGTTACACAACCTGCAGCGCATCCATTTCATAAATGAACTCAGATCGCACATTACAACGTAAGTACAACCCATCCATTTCAGAATGAACTGACATTTATACTAACCAATGGGATTCAGAAGTACAAATGACAAATTCACAGCACAAGGCTAACAAATTAATATGAATGCATGGTTAACAAATTCACAACTCATCAGTTCAGCCCTGAGTAGCATCTTCCCTTTGGATCTAACACCTCACTCATGAAGAAGGAACAGAGGTTTCCTCGAATACTTAGGAGGTCAGCCTGTTCCAACGCAGATTTAACGCATTGCCAAGCCTGTCGATGAGAAGAGTTAAGTCTTGTGTGTGTATAAATTCATAAGTGGAGATAATTGTTACAAGATCGACAAACCTGTATGTCATTGGTCTTCTCTGAACCAACGAGGAGTGCCATGTTGTGGCAAACATAGAATCCACATTGGTCAGTGGCCTTTGGCTGCTGGTGGCACTACAAAACATAATAGGTTAATTTCCGAAGGTATTATTATGGAGTGTGAAGGATTAATGCTCCTCCTTGAAGCTTACCGAGATACTCGATGTTCGTTGTGCCACCGGCTTGTTGGCTTGGTGCATGCACCAATCTTGCAAATCATTCGCAGTCTAACGTAAGCGTCTTCTTGTGCTGATCCGCTACGAACGGCTGTCCTAGCTCAAATTGCCCCACCAACGAGGCAAACGGAATGTCACGGGCTGATCTGATACCTTTCAATTTGCCCTTGTCTCCGCCTCCCCTTCTACCAAATATATTCTTCACAGGACTGGGCCCAAACTGCAGTAACGGTCTGCTCCTGACGGGACACGGTAGCTGATTTGGCGGGCTCCTTTCGTTGATCACATGGCTCCGGTAGTGCTAGTAGCTCTGGCACATCATGTGGCTCCGGTAGTGCTAGTAGCATCGGTGCTACTAGTTGGGCGTCGAAGAAGATGTCCTTCTTGGGCCACTGGATGAATGTGCCGATGGCATCCCCTAGTGTGACGATCTCATCATTTGGGGGCATCTGCAGCGTGACGGTCTTAAAAATTTCATGTACACCGTCGACTTGGACTTTCGCGTAGCCCGGCTCTAAAGAACGACAATGAATAAATGCCCCTACGCTGGATGAGTATACTTGTCCCCAAGCAGCTTGTATGGGAACAGAGCTGTTGGCAAGCCTCACTTGTAGATTGCACGGCGTGGGCGCCTACATAAGGGTACACAAGTAATTAGCTAACACGTCCAACAGGTCTATGTAAGGAGTATTGCAGGCATCTTACCCGGGTGTCATCAGGAGGAAATCTGACTTCATCCACATCCATCTCAGGGGCAGACGCGCAGCTGCTCGGACGATTGGTTGGGCTGAACTGCACCGGTGCTTCTTGGACTTGCTGGTTTCGTGCCTGCCCCTCCGCAGCCACACTTTGCTCCATCCGTTCCTCAAGGCTTCATAGCTTATCTTCAAACTGCGCTTTGAGCCTTTCCTCAATCAAGGCCACGAGCCGTTCCGCATGCTCAGCTTTGCTTCTCTTCCTACTCCGATACGTGTCCGAGTCATGTGGGAATCCCATTTTCCAGGGAACGAAAACACCTAGTCCTCGGGTGCGACCCGGGTGCTCCTTGTTTCTCAAGGCCGTGGAGAGTATATCTTTCTCTCTGTTCGAAGTGAAAGAGCCCTGGAAAGATTCCGTTCTCAACGATATTAGGCGTTGGGATACTTCCTCGTCAGCGGGGTTTGCAAAGGACACGTCGCTCGAAGACGTGGGAGTGACCTCGCTCTTACCTAGTTTCGAGCATGTGGGTCCACAATCGAGGCAAACGGCGGTGCGACCTCCTTCTGGACTGCCGCGTCGTCCTCCCTCGTCCATTGCGCGATCTTGCTCGCGTACCCTGTTGAGCCGAGTCTATGTGGGTGGGTGTTTTTTGACTGGAAGGTCTTGTGCGCGGTACTTGCATGTGCGAACTCTTCCGTCTTCTTCAACTCAACAAATTGTCCCCATACGTCTTCGGAGATGAATCCGTACTTTTGGAATGGAGTCATTTCCTTATTCACATAATTAATGACGAGGACGCTCTTCAAGTTCTTCCACTCCTTTCCCGCCACTAGCAACGCGTATCGTCGCGGTGCAGCCATGGCGTCTTGTGGAAGCTCGAACGATGCGAATATTTCAGTCACCAGGTTATCGTGCTCCTGCTCTGTCAGCGTCTTCCATGATGGGTAGGTGATGGGGACCCTTTCACGCCCAACGATGCCTCACATGGTCCGGAAAGCTGCCACAGCCTTTGGAGGCGCAGTAGGGGCCCCATCATGCGGATCGACCGCCGTGATGGTGTATCAGCTCTGAGGCCTTTTACTAAGCCCTCTTGGACCGCGCCTCTTTCCTTCCACATTGGGCGCATCATCAGATCCATTTGGCGGCGAGGATTGAGAGGATGCCATCTTGTACGATGCAACGTTAAGAGTAAGTTAAGAGAAGCAAATTTCAATTAAGAGTAGGTAAGTTAAGAGAAGCTAAACTATCAATTAAGCAAATGTGGACTAGTAGGTAAGTTCAAATTAATTTTAAGAATGTTATGCTAATTCCGTATAACAAAATAATCACAAGATAAAACATATTATGAATGTTATGTCATTCATACAATGAATCATGTCTCCCACAACAATATGAAGGCAATTCGTATTATGTTGCTCTCAGATTTTAGGGTCTGTTTGAAGATTACAAATCTTCAACCTCAATCACGAATGGGCAAAATAATTCGTTGAGTGAATAAGGCTTTAAATCCTTACCATCTTAACATGATGCACAATAAGAATAGACAACAAGATTGACAGTTATGAAAGTTCTAAATGACAAATTAAATTCAGAATAGCATGTATCCAGATTAGTATACGAATGACATACGAACCGAATCACTAGCAGTAATCAACCAACAGTACGAGCAATTGCACCAATAGACAGATTAAGCACTAGCAGTTGATAACTTTTACCAATAAGATTAAAGCACATCCAAACAAGCAAATGATACAACTGACCAATCAACCAGCTAACCGAACAAGAAAATGATGGGTAGATTATAGACAATAATCACAAATAAGCAAACCTGAACTGAATAAATATTCAGACTTTTAGATAGTGCATGCATCAAGACTTGTAAAGCATGTAAATCTATCAGTTGAAGGCCTTATTCACATAATAAATTGTCAATATCATTATATACCATAGTATCATCACAGAGTAATCTCAAATCCACAGCCAGCAAAGTGAACTATACTCACAATCGAAACAGCAAGGGGGAGGGAGAAGGGCACGGGGGAGTGTAGAGGGCACCACAGGGGAGGGGAGGAGGGCGCCGCCGAGGGGGAGGGCACTTGGGAGGGGAGGAGGGCACCACCGAGGGGAGGCACGGCGAGGGGAGGGCACAGGGAGGGAGGAGGCGCCGCCGAGGAGAGGGCACGGGGGAGGGGAGGAGGGCGCCGCTGAGGGAGAGGGCACGGGAGAGGGAGAGGATGCCGTCGAGGGAGAGGGCACGGGGGAGGGGAGGAGGGCTCCGCCGAGGGAGAGGGCACGGGGGAGGGGAGGAGGGCGCCGCCGAGGGAGAGGGCATGGGGGAGGGGAGGAGGGCGCCGCCGAGGTTGGAGAGCTAGCTAGCTAGGTTTGCAAACTGAGTTAATTTGGGACTTAGCGCAGCAAGAGGCATATAGCGCGCGTGACAACCCCATGCCGCGCGCGGCAGGGGCTAGGCAGGGCGTGGCAAGGCTATCCCAGACGGTTCTAGCCTCTAACCATTCGGGAAAAGTGGTTCATCCTAGAAGGGAAAGAGGCATATAGCTGCGATGAATTTATCCCAGACGGGAAAGAGGCATATAGCTGCGATGAATTTATCCCAGACGGTTCAATCCATAACCGTCTGGGATGAGACACTTCCTAGATGGTCCAATCCACAACCGTCTAGGCTGAGACACTTCCCAGACAGTTCAATCCCAGAACCGTCTGGGATGAGCCACTTTTTCCTTAATATAATTATAATACATACATCTCATTTATTATAATACATAAAGCTGATTAATTACAATTATTGCACATCTCATGACAACTCCATTTACTTATTCTTTTTGTGCAAAAATTAGCCCTTCGCGATGATCAACACATCTGTAGCTGGCTTCCTCAGGTTGGTTTTCCTGGGTTGTGACGCCGGTACCAATAGGAGGCAACTCGTCAAACTAATTGTATTCTTCTTCATCTACTACATTGTTGACTCCGACAATCCTCCTTTTTCCTTGAAGAACAACATGGCGCTGCTTGTTGGATGAGTCGGTTACGTAGAAGACTTGAACAACTTGGTTAGCGAGAACAAATGGTTCATCTTGGTATCCAACACGTTCGAGGTCCACAGTTGTGACTCCGCACTTGTCAACCTTCACGTGCTGCAGATTAACCCAACGGCACCGAGATAAGGGGATCTTGAAAAGTACGTAGTCGAGCTCCCAAATTTCTTCAATGAACCCATAGTACGAGCTCCTCGTTGATCCAACGGTATTCAGCGCATCAATGCGAACACCGCTATTCTGGTTTGTGCTCTTCATGTCTTGATCTCTCGTGTAAAATGTGTACCCATTTAAGTCGTATCCTTCCCATGTTACGACCGTAAATGCTGGCCCTTTTGCCAACCATATCAGTGTATGACCTGATGAGCTTGCAGTGATGGATCTTTGCTCCTTGAACCATCTGTTGAACTGAAGGTTATGCTGTCTAATGATCCAGTACTCTGGCCGCATTAGATTCTCTTGTCGTAGCCAGTTCTTATGCTCATCGATATACGAGGCCACAACAGCCATGTGTTGCAAAACTGTGAAATGGGCTTGAGCGCACGCAACTAGATCAGGCGTGATTGCTTTCCTTCCTTTGGTACCGAGGCCCTGGAGCCTCCCCTCATGCTTTGGCTCCTTTTGTACTCTGCCTTGATAGGTTAGCAAGAGTAGGATAATCATTTATGGTGCAGAACAACAGGCAGTGCAAAGTGAAATGCTCTTGTTTGTGAGCATCCCATACCTGCACCCTAGGAGCCCACAACTTCATCAGATATTCAACCAATGGTGCTAGGTAGACATCAATATCGTTTCTAGGTTGCTTCGGGCCTTGGATGAGTATAAACATCAATATGTACTTTCGCTTCATACACAACCAAGGAGGAAGGCTGTACACACAAAGATTCACTAGCCAAGTGCTATGACGGCTGCTCATGTTGCCAAAAGGATTCATTTCTTCCGTGCTCAATCCCAACCTGATGTTCCTCGGATCCGCTGCCAATTCTTCAAACCTCCTATCGATGTTTCTCCATTGTGTGGAATCAGTAGGGTGCCTAATCGTTCCATCATTCTTACGCTCCTCCGAGTGCCATCGAAGCAATTTTGCCTCTTTTGGGTTCGCAAACAAACGCTTCCACCGAGGAATTATAGGCAGATACCAAGCCACCTTAGCAGGAGGTCCTTTCTTCAACTCCATGCCCTCATCGTCGTCATCTGAGCTACCTTTACGCTTGTACCGGGATGCGTTGCACACCGGACATACATGCAAGCTTGCGTGCTCTTTGCGATAGAGGATACAGTCATTCGGACAGGCATGTATTCTTTCTACTTCCATTCTCAACGGACAAAGAACCTTTTTGGCTTTGTAAGTGGTTGTCGGCAACATGTTTCCCTCCAGAAAAATATCCGCTAACAGACCTAACAGGGCCATGAAACTCCTATCGGACCAACCATTGCTTGCTTTTAATTTCAGCATCTCCAGCACGGATGACAACCTTGTGTATTTCGACATGCAACTCGAGAACAAAGGTTTCTCCGAGTCGTACATCAAGCCTCGGAATTTTACGTACTACCACTCATCACAGCTCCCTTCTGCATCCCATAGCATTTGATCCAGATTGTCATCATGAAACCTATCCTCATCTAAAGCACAGTCGATATCATCCGGAGTATCGTTGACGTCGTTAACTTCATCGACGATGGTTGTACTATTTGGTCCCTGCGTAATCTACTCTTCATCGTGACTTGTCCAACATGTATACCTGTTTTTGAAGCCCCTAAGAATCAAGTGTGCTTCGATCTACGTTGGGTTTCGAAACATCCTCAGATTCTCGCAGTCAATGCATGGACAAGGCATAAATTCCACCCCCTTGTTCAACATATCTTCCTTTGCATCTCTTTAAAAGTGGAGACACCATTAATGTACTCGGTGCTCGCATGGTTCTCAGTGTACATCCAGCTTCGGTCCATCCGAAAGAACGAATGGATATGTAAACATATGCATGTAAGCTACATCTTCAGTGTAATGCAATTAGAACAAATTACTAAGTTATATCAAAAAGAACAAATGAATCTACACAAAGCTATAGCAAATGTATGTACTTCACATCACAGAGAACAAATGTATCTACAACAAGCTAGATCTACAAATTAACCAGTTTTATTTCCCTCTTTACTAAGCTACATCTTAAATATAACGCAAATTTGAACCAATTTCTACTTTATATCACAAAGAACAGATGTATCTACACCAAGCTAGATCTACAAATTAACCAGCTTTATTTCCCTCTTTACCAAGCTACATCTTAAATATAACGCAAATTTGAATCAATTTGTACTTTACATCACAGAGAACATATGTATCTACACCAAGCTAGATCTACAAAGTAACCAGCTTCATTTCCCCCTTTACTAAAGTAGATCTAATATAATGCAATTATGAAGCAATTACTAACCATAAATTACATAGAGCACAATGATTTACAATTGCACCTCCAAATCTAGGGTCTCTTTGACCAGAACGCCTCTCAATCCCAGCCACATTGAAAATATCCAGAATACCCTGAAAAACAGAAGAGGTCGGCTCTCTGTTAATTCGTATATATAATGTAGTACATCACAGACGGTTTGTGGATAAAACCGTCTGTGATTACGTCATTGCAGACGGATTTATCCACAAACCATCTGTGTTTCGCAGATGGTTTTTGGATAAAACCGTCTGTGATTACGTCATCATAGATAGTTTTATCAATAAACCGTCTATCATGTTCCTTCCCAAGACAGCTTCGTCTTCCCAAGGAGTTCATATCGCTTCGTCTTCTAAGACAGCCGCGCAGTGTTTCGAGTTGATCGGTTCGTCTTTCAAAGAATTAAATTAACCGTCCGTTCCATGACAGGCGCGCAGTGTTTCGAGTTGGCGCTTCATCTTCCGAAGATCATTAAACCATCTGATCAAATTCCACTTTGAAGACCACGTCTTCTCGTATAAGTACTCGATCATCAATCGCATTCCGCAGAGATCATCGCCACTATGAGCACCTCATCAAACAACTCTGAAGCCCCCACCTCCACCTTCAACGCCATCGTCGACTTCTGCTCCGTCTTTACCGCCACCGTCGACTTCCCCTCCGTAGCCACCGCCACCATCGATTCGCCTCCTCGTCCTCTGCGGCCTCTGTCGGAATGGCTGCGGCGCAACTGCGGTGCCATATCCTTGAATTCGCCGGCCGCGGCTTCTTCTGGACGATCCCCTCTGCCGGCCACCTCGGGCACCGCTCCGTCCGCCTTAACCATCGGAAAGAAGTGTCCGGCGTCTCCAATAGTGATCTCCTCCTCCTCCGATGACAGCTACGACTCATCGGAGGGCTACCGTGATGGTTGGGAGTTGGAGGATCACCCAGACAGAGTCGGGTCGAGCGAGGACCCCGACGGTCGCAGTGATGACTCCGACTCCGACGAAGACACCGACGACGACGAAGACTAGATGTACCGACTAAGTAGTATTTCGCAGTAGTATTTTGGTGGGAAACTTTTGTACATAGCACTCTGTTTATGCTTATACTTATATATATATAGCATGATGATTTCAATGTTTGCTCTGAACGATTCACAGATGGTTTGTGGATAAAAATGTCTATGATATGGTGATAATCACAGACGGTTTCATCCACAAGTTGTCTGTGAAGTTCTTGCTTTCATCACAGATGGTTTGTGGCTGAAACCGTCTGAGATGTATGGTACATCGCAAACGGTTTCAACTACAAATCGTCTTTGATGAAAGCAATAACTTCACAGACGGTTTGTGGATGAAACCGTCTGTAATGATCCAATATAGCAGACGGTTTCATCCACAAACTATTTAGGATGTGCCCGAAACACATCATAGACGGTTTCCGTAAAAAACAATCAGTGATGACGTGTCTAATATAACACCTTTTATAGTAGTGGGCCAGCTCAGCTTGTTAAGCTAATAAGCAAAAAAAAAAAAAGCTTTGTTCGGCTTGTTTTAAGGGCTCAAGCTAGCTCTTTAAGCTTGCGAGCCGAGTGCTAATCAAATGTAAGACTGTGATGTACACGTCAATAGAACTCCAATTCAACAATTTGCATGCATGATGCATCATGAATCAAAGGTTCATGCATCCAAACAAGAAACAATAAAATTTTGCTAAGTGCCAACAAAGTAATAAACCATCGGTCCATCGTATATTCATATGCATGCATTCCAAATGAAAGATTCATCAACCATGTTAAATTGTGATAAGTGCCAACAAAGTAACGATACTATCATTGAGCTGACGCGGAGAGGGAAGCCAAGGCGGATGCGGACGTAAAGCTGGACAACCTCTTCATTCGCTGGTTCTTAAGACTCCATGCTTGCTTACGCTCCATCGATGACGGTGGCGGAGCCAAAAGGGACGGGAGGATGTCGGAGCCTGGAGACGGAGGAGGCGGCTGAATGCCGGAGGCGAAGGGGGCAGCTAGGAGAGCAGAGGTCGATGGCTGCGTGTGTGTGCTACTGCTCCTGGTGCCTGTGTTTAGTTAGTGCTAGGGTTGGGTTGTAGTACGCTATGGGCCATGGGCGTTTTTTGCTACTAGCCCACCGTCGACTGGGTTCATAATTTCATCGAGGTTAACAAGCCTAACGAGCAACTGGCAAGATGGCTAGTAGGGGTGGGCATTTTTAAACCGAAACCGAAAAATCGAACCGATTTGACCAAATTTTTTGGTTTTTGATTTCCGGTTCTGTTTTTATTTTGTTGTTGTTCGGTTTTCGGATTCTAAAAACCGATTAAACCAAAAACCGAATTGTCAGCCCACCGCTCAGGCGCTCACTTCGGCCCATTCCACCGCCCACAGCCCACTTCCCTCGAACTGAACGGCGCCGAACCCATCCGAACCGAAGACAAACGAAGACCTCAACCTAGTCCCCATTCCCATATTTCCCCGTCTGAGCCGTCTCCCACTCTCCCCGATCGGCGATCAGATCGACACTTCGATCCCCAAATCCAGATCCTCCTCCACCAGTCTGCCTCGACGCTTCTCCGCCAGGTTGGCTCTCTTTGCACCGCGACCGTCGCCCGACGCCTCCTTCCTCTGCGCTGCGGCCGCCGCCCGACGTCGCCTCCCTTTGCGCCGCGGCCGTCGCCCGACGCCTCCTCCGTCTACGCCATGGCCACTGCCCCAATACTTCCTCCATCCCCTCTACTTCTCCGCCCCCATCCTCCCTTGCCAAGGTCATCTTCTTCGCCCTCAGGGTTGTGGACTGCTTCGCCGACATCGATCTCCGCCCTTCCTCCTCCTCAAGCCGCCGTGCTCCTCAAGCCTGCCTCGCCGGAGTCCCGAAGATGTAAAAACCCTCCATTCTTCTATGCAAATATGTGATGTGAATGCTTGCTTTGGTAAATGGATGCATGCTTTGGTCGATTTTTTGGTAAACCGAAATAACTGAACCGAAAATTTTTAGTTATTTTGGCTCAGTTTTCAATTTTGGTTCAGTTCAGTTGGCAGTTTCCAAAAACCAAAAAAATAAACCGAAAACACCGAACCGTAAAACCCGAATAATCCGAATACCCACCCCTAATGGCTCGGACTCACCTCGTGTAACAGCCAAAATAAAAAGAGAAAGTGAGATTTAAAACTTAAATCTGAATTTGGTCTTAAAATTAATTTCCACTGTTAATTGAATTTTTTCGGGTTTTCGCTATTTAAATAAAAACTTTTAATGGTTAAAGAAGAGAAATTCTAATTTTAAATTTCAAAATCAAACAAATATAAAATCTTAAGAAAATTTATTTTAATCCTAAATTACCTTCAGATAATCCCTTTAAAGTTTTCAAAAATTTTGAAATCATTTAATTCCTTTTGAAAAATAAAAAACGGTGATTTGGAAAAGAAAATAGAGACATTGTCAAATTTTTATAAAAATACTTGGGCATGACCAAGATCTGAAATTTTTTCAAAATCCTCCCCACAACCTCAGAATTGCCCAGTAAACTTTTTAGGATAATTTAACCTCATTTAGTACCACTGAAAAATAAAAAAACAAAGACAACATAAATGATCCAGCAGTCATGTTAGAATTTTATAAAATTTCTCAAGTGTCATCATCGTCTGAAATTTTTATGAGAGCTGTAGTATTGTCTCAAAACCATTCAAAAAAATTTCAGAAAACTTTGAACTAGGTTAGATAGCTCAAGTAAATTAGAGAGCCCTGCTGCCAGAAAATCAAAAACCAGTTTTCCTTTTGATTTTCTCTCTCCCTCTATCATCCTAGGCCCACTTGCCAGCTCCCTGTGCCCCTAGCTCAACCGACCCACTAGGCAGCCCTCCCTAGCTCTTCCCCTCTCCGCTAGAGCCCCAGTCCCACCAGTCAGCGGTCGGCCCTCTCCTCCTTTCTCCTTTCTACTTCACGATCTCCTGGTCTCTGCCGAAGCGCTGCCATGGCAACCGAACTCGACGCATTTCTTCCCCGTGGAGAGCATCAGCAGCCCGTGGCAGTGCCCGCTCCATACAACACTGCCCGCTATGTTGAGCCTGACCGTGCCCGCTAGCCTGTGCTGTGTCTCCCTCCACGCACACTCCGTCCGCGCCCGCGTTTGCCCGTGTGCTTCCCGAGCCCGCGCCCGTGTGCCTGAACCCGCTACATCAGCACCGCCTTACTCCATAGGCTGTTGTCACCGTCTCCTTGTGCCATGGCTTGCTTGCTAGAACATCTTCGCCACGCTGTCGAGCAGCTCGCGTTAGCTCGCCCCGTTCCTACGCTCACTGCTCGCCACGAATGCCCGCAACCGACATTGTCACTGTGGCACCAAGACATCGACATCCCCTTTCGGCTATTTAAGCCCCGAGCCACCCCCTTTAGCTTCCTACCCCACCAAACCCCCTCCTTTGAAGCTCAAAGCCCCACTCAACTGAAGTCTCCACTGCCCAGAGCGCCACCGCGGCCCCTCCTTCTTCCCCATCACTGGTCGCATGGTGCCCCGCCTCCTCAGCCATTCTTCGCCATGGTAAGGCCCCAAGGTGAGCTCCTCCTTGCTCCCTGGTACTCATCCCTCCCTCTGTCGACCTCAATTTGGCCCCTAGCTACCCTGCGGCTCACTGCCGCCCTCATCATCGGCCCTCTACGCCGCTAGCCCGCTCCAGCCACACTCCCCCATAGCCGACCGGTCCTCTTGCCTCCCCACCTCCTCCTCTTGCTCCTCGTGTCGCCAGCTGAGCTCCTCCGGCTCTCCCTTGCCATCAGCGAACTCCCTTCGCCTTTCTCTGTTTCGGGTTGCTTACGAGTGTGCCACACTCATCAGCCCCTCTCTCGGTCAGCCACGCCACCGACCACTGGGCACCGGGTGTCAGTCGGTGCAGTTAAAATCCAAAAATCCCGAAAATGCAAAATGCACTTTACAAGTTAGAAAGCGTATTTTTCAATTTAGTTGAATTTCAGAACAGTTCAACTTCAAATGCTTATATCTTTTGTAATATAGCTCCAAATCTAGTGAAACAAGTTTCTAAATTCATGTTAAATCATGTGGTTTCCAAATATGCAAAAATATTTAATTCTTTTCCACTGTGCATAATTAAAATTAAAATTTAAATATGAACCCAGCTTATGCCCTAATTAATAATTTTGCAAATATTCTTCAAATTTGATGAAACAAATTTTTTGTATGCTCCTGAGACCATAAGAATTCTAAATATGCAAAAATATTTTGATTTAGACTTAGTTTGAATTTAATTCATAAATAGGTTATTTTTCCATTGCATACAAAATTCAAATGGTCATATCTAATGTCTAAAAATTGTGAAATAAAATTTTAAAATCTTATAAATCAATTAATATTTGGTTATGCAAAAATAATTAAGTTTACACACTGTTTGCACATAAATTCATCATAAGATGGATCATTCCGATTGAAAAATTTAAGTAAATATGGCTAATGAAATTAATCATCAAAATTTGAGAAAAATAGAACTTAAACCTTTACAAAAACATGTGCTTTCTGTCCTGTAACAGTAGGTGAAAATTTAAACTTATCATGAATTAAACTTCTATTCAAAGACGACTAGTAGCACGCTTAAAAGTCAAAAATCCACAACTATAGCAAATAACCCTAAAAGTTGCAAAACCAAGTATTAAATCTTTATAAAATCCAGAGTAACATAATTCTGTAAGTTTATTTCAAATTGGTATTATTTGACTCTATTTGCTTCTTATTGGTATTGCCTTGTAACGAACGATGTGTGGACTCCGACGTTCCAGAGTCCGCGACAGTTGACTCTGACTTCACGACTGAAATCAATAAGCAAGACAAGCACCCCCTTTGATCATTGATCATATTTATCCCAGTGTTTCAACTTTGTTTTATCAAATCTATTTATACATGCGTATATTTTCAGTAAATTCGCTATGTTGTTGTAATGGTAGACATAACCCTCATTGATAGAACTTCCTTAATAATTATTAACATGCGAACGTTCATAACCCTAGAATAAGGTTAGACAATACATAATGTCAACATGGGTATACGCGATTACTCAATAACCATGCTTAGCCATGCTTAGTATTGGGATGTTAAGTGATGAGTCATGTTGATTCTTATAATTTAAAGAGGTTGGATATGACATTAAAGGTTGCTGATATTTTGGTAAAAATGAAAATAAAACTATGGTTTTGACGCGGGTGATTATTGGCAAATGCCGGATGTGCATGTGACTGCACGTAGTGTAGGGGAGTTTATCGCCCGTATTGGATTAAGGACCGAACATAGTGCTGTATGATCCAAGGGATATTCGTACAACCACAAGTGCTAGTATAAGACAGTCTTAAACCAACTAAGTTATCTAGTTTAACTTTGCGCATTGGAATGCTAGAGTAGTGCAGGCAATCCGGATAGGTTTGCCCGAAGGAGTGCCCTCACCGAAGTGTTGGGAATAACGCATACCGACACAACGGTGTACGCCTTGCTATGATGGGGAAGTGTGGACTCAATGGGACTGGGAGTGAACAGTTGAGAGTACAACATTGTACAAATATCATCCTTCACTTTGGAACATGGGGAAGTAGGGACTCAACAGGAATAGCCTATTGAGAGTACAATGAGTGTACAAATATCTTCTGTCACAATAGCAAGGGTTTGTTATTCCCGGGATGGTACAAAGTTAGCCTAGATAATGTAAAGGTTTTCGTCCTGAACATTCTGGCCACATGCCAAAGGAGCATGAAAATAGTGGCAAAAAAGAAAAGGTAATGACTTGTGGGTAAAGTTGTACACCTCTGCAGAGTTTAAATCTTTTCGAAAAGCCGTGCTCGCAGTTGTGGGAGACTTGGTGAACTAACACTAGTTAGATGTTTTGGTATTTTCAAAATGGTTTGAATTGGAGATATTTGTTGGAAAGTTTTTATTTCAGATATTATGCCAGGGATTGGCAAAAGATTGGTGCAATTCTCACATTCATGGAGGACCGTGAGTTGTTATATGTTATGCTATTCTTATTTATTTACTTATCAGTCAAACTTACTCTTACAAAATTCCAGTTGCAAATTACTACTTGATATTCTATTCAACTTCACTTTATGCAAAATAAACCGTAGAAGCCTCCTTTGATATAGCCTGCATTTACTACACTTTTTTTGATACACCTTAAGTCTTGCTGAGTGCGAAAGGAGTCAACCTTGCTTATTTGTTGGTTTAGGTGAAGAGAACGAAACTCCAGACGACATATATGCAGGTTATGAGAATTTTGATGATACGTGTCTCTTGGGTTTAATCTTGTTAGTTACCGGTGGGAATAGATGGGCAAGATCTACTGATAAGTATGTGTATCTTCCGCTACTTTTGATTAAGCTTTCATGGCTTTATGTATGAACCAAGATATATTAATAAAGTTGAGAGCTTTTGTATGGATGTGGTAAAATTATTGTAAATGTGCGTACTAGTCACTAATCATAGAACTAGTACAGTATGCACATGGGACCTCCTTGGGAGAGTCCCCACAGTGTTGGTATCAGAGCCATACTGACTGTTGGAAAACCCTAGATATAATGGCCATTAGTATAGAAATTGGAAAATCCAAAACTTTACTTTCTAAAGGCACATTTGAAATATGAAGCTAATTCTATTCTTTTCCCTTCTGTAGGATTTTCTCCCCTCATCCATATTCTCAATAATATTACTAACAAATCCTTTTTTAAATGATTCTAGTAGCCAGCTAAATTATCTCATCCCCATATTATTAGGTCAAATAAGAATATACTGGGCTAGGTCAATGGTAGAAACATTTTAGGACCCCCGTATACTAGCACTTGGATATTTTAGGTTATCGAATTTTGTGATTTTAATGCCTTTTGTACTGCTTCTCGGGATGCACTAGCCTTAGGTTGAAATTTTCACGATGTGACAACCCTTAAATTAATAAGAAATTCTAATTAAGAAAATTTTAATGAACAGAACGTTACCTTGTACCCCAAACTGAACTCTCATCAAAATAATCTTACCTTATTCAAGATCTCATGAATCGATGTCATGTTGTAGAATGCCTACGACAAGGTCCATCCGTGAGCTCATGAGGTGCGAAGGCACCTCTGGCTCGCAGTTGCAAAGGGATGACATTCCTGCTCCACCCCAGCCTAATCCTTCTCATCCGGCTATGAGGAATCCTTCAGCTCAGCAGCACAATAGCCCACCTCCTACTCATAACCCTCAACCAGCTATCCTTGAAGATCCACTGCCAGAACCACCTACCATGGCTCAAGTGCCCGCAATGATTGAGCAAGGGTGTCAAATCAATACTCTTCTCCTCGAACAACTTGTTCAAAAAACTGCCAACCTCCATGCAACTGTTGCTAGGGGTGGAAACAGTGATGCCTCTTCTCAATCCAAGTTGGGCGAGTTTTTGAGAACTCTACCTCCCATCTCCTCAGTATCATCGAAACCTCTCGATGCTGACGATTGGCTCCGTTCCGTAGAAAGCAAGCTGGTCATTGCATAGTGCGACGACCGAGAAAAGGTGTTGTATGCATCTTATTAGCTACATGGCGCTGTAGCAACTTGGTGGGAAACCCATCAGGTGATGATTCCTAAGGGTCAGGTCATCACCTGGACAACATTTAAGGAAGATTTTCATTGGCCTCATATTCCAACAAGCATCATAGAGATAAAGAAATGAGAATTCCATGAGCTGAAGCAAGGTAGTATGTCAGTAATGGAGTACCTTCATCGTTTGAACTACCTGTCTATCTACGCTGCCTCAGAAGTATCTGACGAGGCACGAATGATCGAGTGCTTCAAAGAGTGCTTGAATGAGGAGATTAAGTGGACACTTGCTGCCTATAACATCTTCGACTTCCAATCCCTCGTGGACAAAGCAGTCCGAGTGGAGTATAGCACCTGCGTGGTCGTAGAGAGCCGCAAGCAAAAAAATCAGCAAGCACTGGTCCATCGAAACCACACATGTGGCAGCCATCCAATGACCAACCACCTGCACCACAACCTCAGAGGTACTTAGGGCAAGCTCCTAGCCCTTAGCCAACCCTAGTTCGACCATCTTACTAGGCCAGGCAGCCATCTGGCAATCAAAACCCGATGGACAATGTCACATGCTTTAATTGTGGTGAACATGGGCACTTCGCTAATGTTTTCCCAAAAAAAAACCAAACACCACCTCGTCCTCAGCCTGTCGTAGTCCAGCAACAACCCCAGGGTTGTCCTCAAGGACCAAATAGGCAGCAAACCCCTCATTCAGCACCTACCCCAGCTCAGGGCTATGGTCATGGTCGACTTCACCACGTGACCATCGAGGAGGCACATGGCGCAACTGACGTGGTGTTGGGTATGTTCTTTGTGCAATCAGTTCCTACCACGGTTTCGTTTGAATTCTAGAGCATCCCATTCCATCATATCCAAAAGATTACCGATCAAAACAAAAAATTTTCTTCCCTGCCAATATGATAATCCATTCATCTAAAGCCACATAGGGACGAGAGGACCACCTTACAAAAGAATATCCCTATTTCTTCCTAAAACCCGCCAAATCTCAGGGATGAGATTTTGTTTGAGGGGGTAGGTTTGTAACAACCCAAAATAAAAAGAGAAATTAAAATTTAAAACTTCAATCTGAATGTGGTCTTAAAATAAATTTTCACTGCTTATTGATTTTTCTGGGTATTTGCCATTTAAAGAAAAGCTTTTAATGGTTAAAGAAGAGAAATTCTAATTTTAAATTTCCAAATCAAGCAAACATAAAATCTTTAGAAAATTTATTTAAATCCTAAATTACCTTGAGATCATCCCCTTAAAGTTTTAGGAAAATTTGAAATTATTTAATTAATTTAGAAAATAAAAATAATGATTTGAGAAGAAAACAGAGACATTGTCAGATTTTTATAAAAATACTTGAGCATGAACAAGATCGAAAATTTTTACAAAATCCTACCCAGAACCTCAAAATTGCCCTGTAAACTTTTTAGGATAATTTAACCTCATTTAGTACCATTGAAAAATCAATAAATATAAACAACATAAATGATCCAGCAGCCATGTCAAAATTTTATAAAATTTCTCAAGTGTGATCATCATCTAAAATTTTTATGAGAGCTGTAGTATTGTCTCAGGACCATTCAAAAAATGTTGAAAATTTTGAACTAGGTTAGATAGCTCAAGTAAATTACAAAGCCCTACTGCTAGAAAATCAAAAGCCAGTTTTCCTTTTGATTTTCTCTATCCCTTTGTCATCTTGGGCCCACCCGCCAGTTCCCTGTGCTCCTGGCTCCACTGGCCCACCGGCAGCCCTCCCAAGCTCTTGCCCTCTTTCTCGAAGGCCCCAGCCCCACCGGTTAGCCGGCCGACCCTCTCCTCCCTTCTCCTTTCTTCTTCCCGGTCACCTGGTCTTTGACAAAGCGCTGCCGTGGCAACCGAACACAGTGCATTTCTTGCCCGTCGTAGAGCATCGGCAGCCATGGCAGTGCTCACTCCATGCAACGTCGCCTGCTCCATTGCGCCCGATCGTGCCCGCTAGCCCGCCCTGCGTCCCACTCCACGCACACTCCATTCGCGCCCGCGTCTGCCCGCGTGTGCCCTGAGTCCACGCCCGTCCACCCAAACCCACTACGCCGACATCGCCTTACTCACGCATTGCTATCGCCTTCCCCTTACACCATGGCCCTCTTGCCAGAACATCTTCGCCATGCCGTCACGTAGCTCGCGCCAGCTCGCCCCGTTTGTACGCTCACTGCTCACCACAAATGACTGCAACCAACATTGTCGCTGTGGTGCCAAGACACCGACCTCACCTTTTGGCTATTTAAGCCCCGATCCACGCCTTAGCTCGCTACTCTACCAGACCCCCTCTTGTGAAGCTCAAAGCCCCATTGAACTGAAGCCTCCACTGCCCATAGCGCTGCCACGGCCCCTCCTTCTTCCCCATCACTGGCCGCACGGTGCCCAGCCTCCTCAGCCATTCTTCATCGTGGTAAGGCCCCAAGGTGAGCTCCTTCTTACTCCACGGATTCATCCCTCCCTCTGCCGCGCTCAATTTGGCCCCTAGCTCCCCTATGGCTCGCCGCCACCCTCACCACCGGCCCTCTACACCACTAGCCCCCTCTACGCCACTCTCCCCCATGGCCGACTGGTCCTCTTGCCTCCTCGCCTCCTCCTCTTGCTCCTCATGCCACCAGCCGAGCTGCTCCGGCTCTCCCTCGTTGTCGGCGACCTCCCTCCGCCTTTGTCTGTTTCGGGTCGCTTACGAGTGGGCCACACTCGTTAGCCCCTCTCTCGGCCAGTCGCAGCCACCGACCACTGGGCCTGTTGGTCAGCGCAGTTAAAATCCAAAAATGCCGAGAATGCAAAATACGCTTTCCATGTTAGAAAGCGTATTTCTCAATTTAGTTGAATTTTAGAATAGTTCAACTTAAAATGTTTATATCTTTTGCAATATAGCTCAAAATTCAGTGAAACAAGTTTTTAAATTCATGTTAAATCGTGTAGTTTCCAAATATGAAATAATATTTAATTTTTGTTCACTGTACAAGATTAAAATTCAAATTTAAATATGAACCCACCTTATGCCCTAATTAAGAATTTTTGAAAATATTTTTCAAATTTGATGAAACAAATTTTTTGTATGCTCCTGAGACCATAAGGATTCTAAATATGCAAAAATATTTATATTTAGACTTAGTTTGTGTTGAATTCATAAATAGGTTATTTTCCATTGCATACAAAATTCAAATGGTCATATCTATTGCAAATAAATTATAAAAATTGTGAAATAAAATTTTGAAACCTTCTAAATCATTTAATATTAGTTTATGAAAAATAATTAAATTTAACCACTAGTGCACATAAATTCATCATAAGATGGATCATTCCGATTGGAAAATTTAAGTAAATATGGCTAATGAAATTAATGATCAAAATTTGAGAAAAAAACTTAAACCTTTGAAAAAACATGTGTTTTATGTTCTGTAATAGTAGGTAAAAATTTAAACTTATCATGAATTAAACTTCTATTCAAAGACGACTAGTAGCACGCTTAAAAGTCGAAAATCCACGACTATAGCAAATAACCCTAAAAGTCGCAATGTAAAATATTAAATCTATATAAAATCCGGAGTAACATAATTCTGTAATTTCAATTCAAATTGGTATTATTTGACTCTATTTGCTTCTTCTTGCTATTGCCTTGTGACGAACGATGTATAGACTCTTACGTTCTAGAGTCCACGGCAGTTGACTCTGACTTCACAACTAAAATCAATGAGCAAGGCAAGCACCCCCTTTGATCATATTGATACCAGTGTTTCAGTTTTGTCTTATCAAATCTATTTACGCATGCATGTATTTTTAATAAATTTGCTATGTTGTGTTAATGGTAGATATAAACCTCATTGATGGAACTTCCTTAATAATTATTAACATGTGAACCTTGATAACCCTAGAATAAGGTTAGACAATACATAATGTTAACATGGGTATACGCGATTACTCAATAACCGTGCTTAGCCATGCTTAGTATTGGGATGTTAAGTGATGAGTCTTGTTAATTCTTATAATTTAAAGAGGTTGGATCTGACATTAAAGGTTGCTAATATGTTGGTAAAAATGTAAAAAAACCTATGTTTTTGATGAGGGCTATTATTGGCAATAGCCGGATGTGCATGTGACTTACAGTAGTGTAGGGGGAGTTTATCACTAGGTCGGATTAATGACTGAACGTAGTGTCGTATGATCAAAGGGCTATCCGTACAACCACTAGTGCTGGTATGGGTCAGCTTTAAACCAATTAAGTTATCTAGTTTAACTTTGCGCATTGGAAGGCTGGAATAGTGCAAGCAATCCAGATAGGTTTGCTCGAAGGAGTGCCCTCATCGAGGTATTGGGAATAACGCTTGCCGACAAAATGGTGTACGCCTTGCTTTGACTGGAAAGTGAGGACCCAACAGGAGTGAACTGTTGAGAGTACAACATTGTACAAATATCTTCCGCTACTATGGAACATGGGAAGTGGGGGCTCAACAGGAATAACCTATTGTGTGTACAATGGTTGTACAACTATCTTCTATCGCTATTGCAAGGGTTTGTCGTCTCCGGACACGGTGCAAAGTTAAGCTATATAATATAAAGGTTTTTATCATAAATATTCTGGCCACATGCCAAAGGAGAATGAAAATAGCGGCAAAAAGAAAAAATCATAACTTGTGGGTAAAGTTGTAAACCTCTGCAGAGTTTAAATCTTTTCAGAAAGCCATGCCCGCAGTTATGGGAGACTTGGTGAACTGACACTAGTTAGAAGTTTTGGTATTTTTAAAATGGTTTGAACTGGAGATATTTGTTGGAAAGTTTTTATTTCAGATATTATGCTAAGGATTGGCAAAAGATTGGTGCGATTCTCACATTTATCGAGGACTGTGAGTTGTTATATGTTATGCTATTTTTATTTATTTACTTATCAGTCAAACTTTCTCTCACAAAATTCCGTTTGCAAATTACTACTTGATATTCTATTCAACTTCGCTTTATGCAAAATAACCGTAGAAGTCTCCTTCGACAGAGCCTGTATTTACTACACTTTGGCGATACACCTTAATTCTTGATGAGTACGAAAGTACTCAACCTTGTTTATTTGTTGGTTTAGGTGAAGAGAATGAAACTCCAGATGACATATACGCAGGTTATAGGAATTTTGATGCTGCATTTCTCTAGGGTTTAACCTTGTTTGTTGCTTGTGGGAATAGATTGCCAAGGCCTACTGATAAGTATATATATCTTTCGTTGCTTTTGATTAAGCTTTCATGGCTTTACGTATGAACCAAGTTATATTAATAAAGGTGATAGCTTTCGTATGGATGTGGTAACAATATTGTAAATATGTGTACTAGCCACTGATCATGTGACTAGTACAATATGCATATGAGACCTTCTTGGGAGGGTCCCTGCACCTCAACCAGGAGTTCAGGATTGTTAAGAGGGCAACTGTCCTGTGTGATTTCAACTTTGTCGTCGAGCAAGCTAGGCATATGGTGTTTGAGATGGATCTCACTAGGGAGAGGCTAAATCCTAGTTGTTCTGGTGTTCATGTAGCTTTTTGCAGTGGCCAGAAGATGAGCTTCGGCGAGGGAGGTGGGTCTTTTTAGTGACCTGCATCCAAGAAGTTCAATAGGGGCAACATTCCTCATCATCAGCTAAGACGAAGTAGTCTCGAACACCTTCCTTATCAACGACTCTAGCTTACCATCCTACCTTAGGGTAGGGCATTATCTATTTTAAGTGCGATAGTAGGCACCTTACAACTAAGTGTGCTTAGACTGGGTTGTGCCATCATTGTGGCTGGCCAGGTGATATGGTGCTCGTATGCCGAGAGAATCTCAATAGCATAATCAATAGGAGCTAGTGCCACTTGCGTCATATGCAGCTGCTTCTTCTAGAGGGTCGGTCCAGATGTTAGTGACTGCTCCTGCTATTCTAGAGCCTCCAGCTTGGGCACCACTTGCTGGTTACTATTGACACCCTTTGTGGACAGCTCCACTTCAGATCGCTGCACCACCACTAGCTCCAATGCAGCCACAGCAAATGCCAGGGCTCTCGCTGCCCAGGCACCAACATGAGTCTATGCCATGCCATCTTCTGAGTCAGTTGGCCATCCGGATGTGGTGATAGGTACTTTGCTTGTGGATTGTCTTGATGCATTCGTTCTTTTCGATTCTGGAGCATTTTAATCCTTTGTATCGATAGAGTTTGCTAGAAAGGCAAAGATGGGAATGCGGCAAATTGCTGTCTTTCATTGTCAGCTCTCTAGGGGGTTTCATTGCTAGCTCTACTGTTTGTCTTGGTTGCACCATTGCAATAGATGACGAGAATTTCCTGGCTAATATGATGGTTATTCAATTAGCACATTTCGATGTGATATTGGATATGAATTGGTTGCATCAGTACCAGACAAAGATATGTTGTTTTTGGAAGGCAGATTCCTTATAGGCCCCATTGGGAGAAGGGTTGGTCTTTCAGGGCAGTGCACTGCCCTATTATCTCTTTTTGTTGGCCAGTTTGTTCCTTAATAACCGAATATTGAGATCTGGTACTATTGGTCATTACGCAGAAGCCGAGAACTGCTGTCCATATTGGGGAGATTGTAGTGGTTTGTGACTACCAAATGTGTTTCTTAGTGAGCTTTTGGGCATGACGCTCAAGCGGAATGTAGAATTTCGGATTGATCTAGTTCCAAGAACCCGCACTATCTTATTGTCTCCTTACTGCTTGGTTTGCCCTTCCAAGATGAATTGAAAGGTAATTTTATAATCTACTATCCAAAGGGTTGAACTAGCGCAGTGTGTCACCTTAGGGAGCACCTGTCTTATTCACACAGAAGAAAGATAGGTCGACTATTGTGTTCTTAATCAGGTGAACATCAAGAACAAATATCCGTTACCTCACATTGAAGACTTGTTCGATTAATTGAAGGGAGCAAACTCGTTCTCTAAAATTGGTTTGCGGTCTGGGTATAATTGGATCCATGTGAGGAAACATGATGTTGAAAAGATGGCATTCTCCACTAGGTATGGGTATTATGAACATAAAGTTATATATTTTGGACTAACCAACGCTCCTGTTGTTTTTATGTTGATCATGAATAGTATGATGTACAAATATCTTGATAATTTTGTGGTAGTGTTCATCGATGACATACTGATTTACTTCAAGACAGGAAGGGCATGAGTGTCATTTGAGACTTGGTCTTGATACTTTGAGGGAGAATCAGTTCTGTGCCAAGCTGAAGAAATGAAAGTTATGGATTTTAGAAGTAGGTTTCCTTGGTCATGTGATAAATCAGGAAGGAATTTTTGTTGATCCAAGCAAAATCTCTATAGTCGTGGACTGGAAGAGGACTTCTGATATCAAGGAGGTGCGGAGTTTATTTGGTCTAGCTAGTTATTACCATCGCTTTGTACATGATTTCTCCTTTAGTGCCAAGCCAATATCTCAGCTAATGCAGGAAGGCATGGAATTTTAGTGGACTGCCGATTGTGCATATAGTTTATGTACTTTGAAGGAGAAGCTAGTAAACAATCCTATTCTCACCCTCCCTGAGCTATGGAAGTGCCTCACGGTCTATTCTATTGCTTCCTGAGTGGGTTTTGGATGTGTGCACATGCATGATGGCAAGGTAATTGCTTATGCGTCGAGATAGTTAAAGAAACATGAACAGAACTATCCTACTCATGATTTAGAGCTAGCTACAATGGTCTTTGTTCTAAAGATTTAGAAATATTACTTGCATGGAGAGTCTTGTGATATTTTCACTGATGATAAGAGCCCCAAATAAATTTTTTACATAGATCTAAATCTAAGGCAAAGAAGGTGGCTAGAATTGATAAAAGGTTATGATTTTACAATTCAGTATCATCATGGCATGACAAATGTAGTGACGGATGCTCTTAGTCGCAAGGTAACACCCCCTACTCTTGATTGCCTCATTGCTGATTTTAAATGCATGGAAGTCTCTTATTGCTTTGTGGGCACCGTGCAAGCTGAAACTCAGTTGATTCTGGAGTCGGCAATTGCCAAATATGTTAGAGACACAACAGCTTGATCAGTGTTTTAGCAAGTGAGAAAGCGCATTGATGAGGGCAAGTTTAGGGATTTTAGCATTGATGAGTCAGGTGCGTTGTGGTTTAATTGCCGCCTTTGTGTACCCCAGAAGTCCCAAGTCAAAGATGATATCTTGAAAGAAGCTTATTGCACCCCGTATACAATATATCCTAGTGAGACCAAAATGTATCAAGATCTGAAAAAGAGCTTCTAGTGCAAAAGGATGAAAGTTGATATTGCTCATTATGTGGCATCCTATGGGATTTGTCAACAAATGAAGGCTAAACATAAGCATCTGGCAGGGTTGTTGCAAATCTTGGAGGTTCTTGTATGGCCACGATATGATATCTATGAATTTTGTGGTTGACCTACCTCGTATTCAGCGAGAGAAGGATGTTATATGGATAGTGGTGGACTATCTCAGCGAGTCTGCCTATTTTATTCCCATTCGCATGACAAATTCGGCAAACGAGTTGGTCCTATTAATATGTGAGAGATTGTGAGGCTACACGGTGTGCCCAAGACTATTATTTCTGATAGAGATGCCAAGTATGTCTCCAAGTTTTGGGAGTGTTTGTAGAGTGCTTTGGGTACGCAGCTTCGCCTTAGCATCGCTTTTCATCCTCAAATAGATGGTCAGTCTGAACTTATTAATCAAACCCTGCAGGATATGCTTAGATCTTGTGTTTTGTCATGGAAAGGTAGTTAATTAGGAGGATCATTTGACATTTGCTGAATTTGGTTACAACAATAGCTACCATGCCAGCATTCTAGCCGCGCCATATGAAGTGCTTTATGAGTAGAAGTGTAGATCACCCCTATGATGGGATGTAGTAGGGGAAAAGGTTGTTCTGGGTCCTGATTGGGTTCGACAGATCGTTGATCAAGCGGTAGAGGTTAGGTAGAACCTTCTCACAGCTTAGACTAAGTAGAAAAGTATGCTAATGTGAGAAGGCGAGAATTGGAGTTTGAGGTGGGTGACCACGTGCTTCTAAGGGTGTCTCCCACCAAGGGTATTATTCAGTTTGGTACTAGGGGAAAGCTTAGCCCAAGGTATGTTTGGCCATTCTCTATTGTTGCATAAGTTGAGAAGTTGACTTATCATTTGGAACTTCCCGAATCCCTGCAAGGGGTACACAATGTGTTCCATGTGTCCATGTTGAGAAAGTTCTTACGTGACCTAGAGCATGTGGTGTCACTAGAGCTGTTTCCAACAAGTGCGAATACTGGGGGTCGGAGTGGGTATTAAAATATAGAACCCTAAATTATGTCAGAGTGTTGTGGTCACATTAATATTAGCAGTAAGTGACATGATAATTAGAGTCTCGCATGCGTGAGAAGTATATAGAAGTGTTCATGTCGGGTATGTAATGTGATGTGATTTATTCTATGTTGATTATGTTATTGTGTAGTTGGCGAGTATAGAATTCAGGACCAAATTATGTTAAGGGGGAAGAATATAATATCCCAAAAATATAATAAAAGATAAGGATGAACTTCGTGGGCCGGGCCAGATTCGGCTTTTATGCTAGCTATTTAGGGCAAGTAAAGGAAGGGCTAACCCTTGCATGTGATCTGGGCGTACCCAAATACGAAGAGTGGAGTGTTCTGGAATGCGTGGACTCGGACGTGCATGTGCACATGGTTCCAAGGTTTAATTTGATGTTGTTATTATGCAAATTCCTATTAATATTGTTTAGTAGTAGTGATAATTGTTTTAAGATGCTTGCTGAAATTATGGTTAAAAACATGGTAAATTGATAAAAAATGTAAATGGTGGTAATATCTTGAGTACATGAAGTGCTGGGATGTTATACCAAGAAGTCTTGAATTTAAGTCCCAGCTAACACAATATTTTAAAAAAAATGACGGCCCACATTGAGCCCACATTTTACCCTAGAGGAGCCTAGACATGAGGGGCAGTATACTTAAGCATTTAGGTGAACTGGTTAGTACGTACAACTCAATACAATAATTTCTTCACTATTATAAGTCATGTTGACATGTACTTCCCAATGTCTATTAATCTTGGTATTGTCGGGACCCGGATTTGCAAATCCGAAACCCTCTGTGTATACTGCACTAGTCCAGGATCACGCTAGTGCACACACTGGAAACATAGATGAAATACCATTCCATACAATGAATTAACTAAGAAGAAGCAAATTATTATTAAATAAAGCAAACGACCTTATGGTCAATGTTTACACCATTATGCCTTAAGGGCTTAAGAAACAAATACTATTGCAGCGGAAAAGATAACTTGAACCATTCGACATGCCACAGGCAATCGTCTGGGGAACGCCTTCCTAGTCCACGTAGTCTTCATAGAATTCCTCCTCATGATATTCAATATCTCCTTCAGCAATTGATCAACAAGGGCATAAAGCCGTGAGTACAAAGGTACACAGCAAGCCGTAGGGAATTGATGCAATATATTTATGCACGGCTTGACAAGGATGGCTATATAGTTCATTTGCAGAAAGCAATACTTGATTTGAAATACAATAAATAGATTGAAAGCATATTTGTAAAAAGGTAAATAAATGATTGATAGATCAATGATAGACAACAAAACAACAGTGAACTCCCCGTTCACATCCCAACAATTCCACATTCCACATTTTATGAAACAGTTTATACCCCGTGTGAAATTTCCGGGCTTGTCCATGATCGCGGACGCGGCTATTCGAATAGTTTTACACTCTGCAGAGGTTGTACAACTTTTCCCACAAGACATGAACAACACTTTGTGCAAACGTTACAAACACACTTCCTTTGGTGTGTCGCAGAGATATCATGACAGAGCCTTTACAATGCACTGTCTAAACTCGGTACTGCCCGCTAAGGTTTCGCCCATTAGGCCCCCTCTTGCGCCTTGCGAATCTACCCGTCCATCCCGGAACCCACACCACCAATTGGCAGTACTCAAGACTAGACATTGCAAATTAATCAGCTAGGCCTGTCCCATTCCAGACATGTGGTAGTACGGTTAGGCCCAGTTCAATGGCACACAAGATTAAGTCCTTAAATTGTCTCAGGCAAGACATCCACATCCCAATGTGCTAGAAAGCACCCCCTTTACTGCACGATCACTTGCCCGAGGGAAAACAATTCGTTCAACCAAGACCAATGGCAAACCCCGCCATGGTACAACAAATTTTACAACAGTGGCTACCGGCCACGATTCAATATCTCACTAAGTCAAGATTAACATTATTCAATGTGTGACATGAATCCCAACGTATATGTAAGCATGTCTAAGCATAGCTACGATAACCCAATGTTGGTATAATGATTATGTCCAACTAGTAATGTCCCAACCTAGGTTTAACAATGGATACATGGCATACAACCAATCAAGGTGGCATAATATCAACTAGGTATACATCTACTCCCATTAAATAAACATTGATACGTAAAAAGCATGCAAGTGTATAAAATAAATTACTTTGCAAACATAGGATCAATATGATCAAGGGATTACGACTTGCCTTGCTGATCTAGTGCTGAATCTTGGTCTTCGAAGTCTTCGTTCGCTCCCTCGGAATTAGCGTCTACCGGAAAAGAAGCAACGAAACCAAATAAATACAAAACAGAGACTCAAACAAGCTCAAAACTGAAAATAATTGGCTCTCGAAGATAGATCTTGATTTTAGAAAAATTTAGAAACTTGAATCGCCTCAATCGGAGTTCGTATGAGGGAGAACGGGCCTCCGAAAGATTAAATTCAGAGAAAATACAGAAAATCAGAATTTCTGGATTTATTTTTGTACTGAAAAAGAATTTATTGCGCAATCGCTGACGTCATCAGGTTCACGGTGGACTGGGTCCACGGCATTGCGCCGGTTCACCGTGCACCCGGTGCACCCGTGACGTCATCGCTGACGCGGGCGGCTCGGCTGACGCGACGGCTGACGCAGCGCCACGCCATACCGACGCAGCGGCCACGCGTCGCGCGATCCGCGACTCAACCAGATCGGGAGGCTGCGCGGCGCCGCTGCGGAAGGAGGTGACGCAGCGCAATCCGGAACGTCCGTAGAAGATCGGACGGCTGGGGCTTCTCGATGCAACGCGACGGCGGGGCGGCGGCGCAACCCACCAGAGACGAAGAAGACGCAACGGCCGACGGCGGATACGCGACGGATCGGGCGCGAGACCAGACACACCGGGAAAAGGATGACGAGGGGAACGCGAGAAGACCAACGGCTTCGGCGGATACGCACCGACGGCGAAGAAGAAGGCGCGGAAGGCTCCGCACGGGAGGAACTCCGGCGAGCGCAAGCGAAGCGACGAGGGCGGCTAGGGCAGCGGAAAAAGAGGCAAACGAGGCGGCGGAGCGAGGAGAACCTCGGGAGGCGGTTTTGCGGCGCTTAAATAGGGCTCGGGAGACGTGCGGGGCACGGACTCCAAGACGGCGCCGACACGAACTCGGACGGCGATGACGGCGGATAGGGTTTCGCGGGGCGGCGACGCAGCTGCATCGCATCCGTCCACGCGTCGCGCATCGAACGGCCGAGGCGCACGCGGGCTGGCTGGGCTGCGAGGTGGAGCTGGGCCGAGGCGCGGCAGAGCGAAGCGGGCCGGAGGGAAACAGAATTGGGCCGGAGAGAAGATTCAGCCCGAGAGGGTTTTTGGAAATAAAAACCTTTTCCAATTTAATAAAAATCCAGAAATTCGAATAAATACAAATAAATTCAAATAAATATCAAATAAATTCACAAAAATCCCCAAAAATACAGAAAAATTCCTTGGAGCACAAGGAACCCAACTAAAACTGAAATTCTTTAGTTTGATGAATAGTTTAGTCAAATTAAATCCTTTCATTTAAGGAAAATTCAAATTAAGCTGGGATTAATTCAAGAAAATGCAAATGGTTTATTTTTGAAATCAACATTCCAAATCTCAAATTTTGGGATGTTACAAACCTCCCCCCTTAAATGGAATCTCGACCAGAGATTCAGTCAAGCTAGAGAATAGGTGGGAAACTCGGACTTCAAATCCTCTTCTCGCTCCCAAGTTGCTTCCTCTTCAATGGTGGCTCCATCGACTTTGCAAAACGGATGATCTTGCTTCTCGTGATACGCTCTGCGATATCCAAAATTTTCACTGGTTGCTCCTTGTAGGTAAGATCCTCTTGCAGATCAATGGATTCCAATGGCATCTGTTCCTCTGGCACACGCAGACATTTCTTCAACTGCGATACATGGAACACATCATGGATTCCGGCAAAAGACTGAGGCAATTCTAACTTGTAGGCAACCTCGCCTCTTCGTTCCAAGATTTTGAACGGTCCCACATATCTAGGGCAAGCTTTCCTTTTACTTGAAATCTCTTAACTCCTTTGAGAGGGGTGACTCTGAGATAAACATAATCATCGGGCTCGAAACTCAAATCTCGACGACGATTATCTGCATAACTCTTCTGTCTGCTTTGAGCGATCTTTAAACGGTCTCGAATTAACTGGACTTGCTCTTCGGCTTCTTGCAGTATGGCAGGACAAAACAATTGTCATTCTGCTGACTCCTTCCAGTTGAGAGGGGTTCTGCACTTTCTTCCATATAAGGCTTCAAAAGGCGACATTTGCAAACTGGCTTGATAACTATTGTTGTAGGAAAACTCTGCATAGGGCAAACACTTGTCCCACTTGGCACCATAAGTTAAGGCACAAGCCCTTAACATATCCTCAAGAACCACACGCTCTTCATCGCGCGATCTTGAATCGAGATGAGTTCCCATGGCTTCATGCGAAACCAAAAACGAGGTAAATTAGCTTCCTCTATCAGACACTATCTTCTTAGGCACTCCGTGAAGACTGACGATCCTTGACATATATAACTCTGCTAATTTATCTCCTGCATAGGTAGTCTTAACTGGAATGAAGTGAGCTACCTTAGTCAATCGATCCACTATTACCCAGATCGAGTCATAACTCGCTTGGGTCTTAGGAAATCCGAATGAAATCCATACCAATTTCTTCCCACTTCCATTCTCGAATCTTCAATGGTCGCAGAATCCTGCTGGTCTTTGATGCTCGCCTTGACCTTCCGCGGACATCACAAAGTGCAACATACTCTGCAATCTCATGCTTCATACTAGGCCACCAATACCTTTCCTTGAGGTCTTGATACATCTTGGTACTTCCAGGATGAATGGAGTATAAAGTCTCATGCGCTTCCTTGAGAATCAACTCCTTAAGCTCTTTCTGATCTGGTACGCAAATACGCTTCTCATACCAAATAGTACCTTGTTCATCTTCAGTGAAACTTGGGGCTTTTCCTTTCTTCATATTGCTCTTAATCTCCTTGATATCGGTATCATCAACCTGTGCTTCTCGAATCTGATCTTCCAACGTAGGGCGTACTTCCAAAGTAGCTAAATACCCATCCTGAATCAATTCCAAACTAAGCTTCTGAAATTCCTTATAAAGGGCTGGCTGACTTCCCTTAATCATCAGAGTATTGCAGTAGCTCTTTCTACTCAAAGCATCGGCTACGACATTAGCTTTGCCTGGATGATAATGAATCCCAAGGTCATAGTCCTTAATCAATTCCAACCATCTTCTTTGTCTCATATTGAGGTCAGCTTGGGTAAAGATATACTTCAAACTCTTGTGATCAGTATAAACTTCACAACGATTACCAATGAGATAGTGACGCCAAATCTTTAAAGCATGCACTACGGCTGCTAATTCCAAATCATGGGTAGGATAGTTGACTTCATGTGGCCTTAGTTGTCGCGAAGCATACGCTACAACCTTCTTATCTTGCATTAGCACACAACCGAGTCCTTGTCGGGATGCATCACGTAATATCTCAAAATCCTTCCTATTATCCGCGTAATAAGCACTAGGCGCTTGTCAAACACTTTTTAATTCTTGAAAACTTTGCTCACACTCGTGTCCAAACAAATTTCTTCTCTTTCTTCAAGAGTTGAGTGAGCGGTCTGGCTTTTCTAGAAAACCCTTCTATGAAACGGCGATAATATCCCGCCATTCCAAGAAAACTTCGAATTTGGGGTACCGTCTTGGGTGACTCCCAACTTAACACATCTCGTACCTTTCCAGGGTCAACAGCGACTCCTTCTCCTGATATGACATGACCTAGGAAAGCAACTTCTTTCATCCAGAACTCACATTTACTGAACTTTGCATAAAGCTGATTCTCTCTTAGCTTCGTTAAAATTTGGCGCAAGTGATCCTCATGTTCTTCCTCACTTTTGGAGTAGATTAGAATGTCGTCAATGAAAACAACAACAAACTTATCCAAATATTCCATGAATACCTTATTCATCAAGGTCATGAAGTAGGCAGGGGCATTAGTCAATCCAAAAGACATCACGGTATACTCATACTGTCCATACCGAGTAACAAAAGCTGTTTTGGGTATATCCTCTTGACGAATCTTCAACTGGTGGTAACCTGATCTCAGATCAATCTTCGAGAACACTCGGCTCCTTGAAGTTGGTCAAATAAATCATCGATTCTTGGCAGAGGGTACTTGTTCTTGATGGTGACCTCATTGAGTGAGCGATAATCTACACACATTCTCTGAGTTCCATCTTTCTTTTCAACTAGAAGAACTGGTGCTCCCCATGGCGAAGAACTTGGTCGAACAAAACCTTGATCCTGCAGCTCTTTGATCTGTCTCTTTACTTCAGCTAACTCATTAGCAGGCATCCTATAAGGTCCCTTGGAAATGGGTGGTGTTCCAGGAACTAGTTCTATCAAGAACTGTATATCTCGATCCGGTGGCATCCCAGGCAACTCATCCGGAAACACATCAGGAAATTCGCTGGCGACTGGCACCTCATCCAAACTTATTCCTTTGGCACTACAAACTTTAATCACATCTGACCGATCCAAGCGGCTTGAACTTTTAACTTGGCTACATCCGGATCGGTTAAGGGATCTCTCTATTCCCACAATCCAAAACTGCTTGGTTCTTGGAAAGCCAATCCATTCCTAGGATCACATCTAGGGACTTGGTGTCTAGGACAATAAGGTTGGCTAGAAATTCTACCCCTCCAATTAACATCTTAACTTCGGGGCAGCTTTGGTTCGTACTCAAATCGTAACCAGAGATTGCACTAATAAAACGGTCTTAAGAGGCATTGTCTTTAATTGATGATTTGCGGCAAAAACTCTCAGAAACAAACGAATGCGTAGCTCGAATCAAACAAAACCATGGCGGATGCCGAGTTGACTAGGAGCTTACCTAGTATGACGTGCGGTGCGGTCAAGCGTCCTCGGTGGTGACGTGATTCACACGCCTCTTCCAAAGAAAGGCGGAGTCCTGGTGGCTTGGTTGGGAGTTTGGGGCACTCCACGTCCTGCTCCTGGGGCTGGGGTCTTGGCTGGCGTAGATCCCAAATTGAAGCGGACTGGCGTCACAGCTTGCTTCCTGGGACAATTATTTGCATAATGACCGAGTTCATGACAGTTGAAACATGTGACTCCTGCAGCTGGATTACTGTTCCTCTGAGGTGGATTGCTGTTGGAGCTGGGGTTGCGATTGCCTGAAGGAGCTGGGCGAGGTGCTGGTGCAGGGGTTCTAAATGCATTCGGAGGAGTGAAACGAGCAGGCTGTTGAGCATTTGTTCTGACTCTCTGCTGGTGACTCTGATGGGCTCCATGCTGCATCATCTTTCTCTTGCGGGATTCTCCAATTCACGGCGAGATTCTTCAATGAGCATAGCTTTGTCTACCAGGTGTTGGAAATCTGCATAGTCATTGCCAATGACTTGCACCTTTAGTCCTAGATTGAGTCCACGCTTGAACTTCTTCTGGCGAGCATCATCTGTAGCTACATCCTCTGGAGCGTAGCGAGCGAGTTGAGTGAACTTATTGAGGTATTCACTCACTGACATCCCTTCTTGCTTAAGCTCTCAGAATTCATTCTTCTTCATCTCCACCTTTCCATCAGGAATATGAGAGTGGCGGAAAGCAGTGGAAAACTCTGCCCAAGTGATAGTCTGAGGATCATCATGGGCGGCACTATAGTTCTCCCACCATTCAGCGGCGGTGCCCTCCAGCTGATGAGCGGCATAGAGAACCTTCTCACGATTGGTGCACTGGGCAATTTCAAGTTTCTTCTCAATGGAGCGGATCCAATCATCGGCGTCCAATGGTTCTGAAGAGTTGGAGAAAGTTGGTGGACGAGTCCGCATAAATTCTGCTAGCTTGGACTGGGGACGAGCTTGAGGAGGTGCAGCAGCAGCTTGGTTTTGCTGGTTCAACAGATTGGCTAGGGCAACTGCAGTCTGGTTCTGCTGATTCATCATGTTGTTCATGTTTTGCATCATTGTATTCATTAGCTGAGTCTGAGCTGCCAGAAAATGTCCCATATTCTGATCTGTCACTGCTGGCGGTGGCGGTGGTGCATTGGGGTTGGAGTTGGTGTTGGCACTGGCATCCGCTGGAGAACTGCGACTGGCTCCAGAACGAGTGTCAACCATCTGAGATGCAGCACAAGGGTTGATAGGTAAGAGGGAAAAGCAGTAGACGAGTGGTAAGATCATCTAGGGGAGAAGGTAATACCCAGGGACAAAAGGATACAGCCGAAAGGCTTCAAATTAAAGAGACAAATAAAGCTTTTTCAATTAAAGGTATGGTTGTAACACCGTGCTTGGGGCAAGTGTACAACATACCAGACACTCAAGCAAAGAAAATCTTAGTATACGCAGGCTAAACGTAGCTAAACTGAAAGAGGAAAAACATGCTCAAACATCACTGAGCCCAAAACTATCTTATATGGTAGTCTTCTCGGCAAACTCTGGACAGCTAGATCATCAACTTCCTCGATTTGATTCCTTGCAGAAAACTCGAGGCTTTGAGAAGTTTCATGAGATAAGATCAATTTAAAACTCAAATCAAGGTTTCAGCAAAGGAGAGGAATAAGAACCTAAGAATAAGACGAGAGGAGACGAAAAGTATTAAGTACCAATTTTGTTGGTTTGATTTAGAAAATAATTTTGAAGACCATGCTAACTAGGATAGCGACCTACAGTCGATATGGCTCTGATACCATCTCTGTCGGGACCCGGATTTGCAAATCCGAAACCCTCGTGTATCTTGCACTAGTCCAGATCACGCTAGTGCACACAAGTGGAAACATAGATGAAATACCATTCCATACAACGAATTAACTAGGAAGAAGCAATTTATTATTAAATAAAGCAAACGACCTTATGGTCAATGTTTACACCATTATGCCTTAGGGCTTAAGAAACAAATACTATTGCAGCGGAAAAGATAACTTGAACCATTCGACATGCCACAGGCAATCGGCTGGGGAACGCCTTCCTAATCCACGTAGTCTTCATAGAATTCCTCCTCATGATATTCATTATCTCCTTCAGCAACTGATCAACAAGGGCATAAAGCCGTGAGTACAAAGGTACTCAGCAAGCCGTAGGGAATTGATGCAATATATTCATGCACGGCTTGACAAGGAGGGCTATATGTTTCATTTGCAGAAAGCAATAACTTGAATTGAAATACAATAAATAGATTGAAAGCATATTTATGAAAACATAAATAAATAACTGATAGATCAATGATAGACAACAAAACAACAGTGAACTCCCCGTTCACATCCCAACAATACCACATTCCACAATTCATGAAAACACTTTATACCTCGTGTGAAATTCCCGGGCTTTGTCCATGACCGCGGACGCGGCTATTCGAATAGTTTTACACTCTGCAGAGGTTGTACAACTTTACCCACAAGACATGAACATCTCTTTGTGCAAACGTTACTAACACACTTCCTTTGGTGTGTCGCAGAGATATCATAACAAAGCCTTTACAATGCACTGTCTAAACTCGGTACTGCCCTCTAAGGTTTCGCCCATTAGGGCCCCCTCTTGCGCCTTGCGAATCTACCCGTCCATCCCGGAACCCACACCACCAATTGGCAGTACTCAAGGCTAGACATTGCAAATTAATCAGCTAAGCATGTCCCATTCCAGACATGTGGTAGTACGGTTAGGCCCAGTTCAATGGCGCACAAGATTAGGTCCTTAAATTGTCTCAGGCAAGACATCCACATCCCAATGTGCTAGAAAGCACCCCCTTTACTGTACGATCACTTGCCCGAGGGAAAACAATTCGTTCAACCAAGACCAATGGTAAACCCCGCCATGGTACAACAAATTTTACAACAGTGGCTACCGGCCACGATTCAATATCTCACTAAGTCAAGATTAACATTATTCAATGTGTGACATGAATCCCAACGTATATCTAAGCATGTCTAAGCATAGCTACGATAACCCAATGTTGGTATAATGATTATGTCCAACTAGTAATGTCCCAACCTAGGTTTAACAATGGATACATGGCATACAACCAATCAAGGTGGCATAATATCAACTAGGTATACATCTACTCCCATTAAATAAACATTGATACGTAAAAAGCATGCAAGTGTATAAAATAAATTACTTTGCAAACATAGGATCAATATGATCAAAGGATTACGACTTGCCTTGCTGATCTAGTGTTGAATCTTGGTCTTCGAAGTCTTTGTTCGCTCCCTCGGAATTAGCGTCTACCGGAAAAGAAGCAATGAAACCAAATAAATACAAAACAGAGACTCAAAGAAGCTCAAAACTGAAAATAATTGGCTCTGTAAGATAGATCTTGATTTTAGAAAAATTTAGAAACTTGAATCGCCTCAATCGGAGTTCGTATGAGGGAGAACGGGCCTCCGAAAGATTAAATTCAGAGAAAATACAGAAAATCAAAAAATCAGAATTTCTGGATTTATTTTTGTACTGAAAAAGCGATTTATTGCGCAACGCTGACATCATCGGGTTCACGGTGGACTGGGTCCACGGCATTGCGCCGGTTCACCGTGCACCCGGTGCACCCGTGACGTCATCGCTGACGCGACGGCTGACGCAAGTGGCCACGCCAGCGCTGACGCAGGCGGCCACGCGTCGCGCATCTCGCGACTCAACCAGATCGGGCAGCCAAGCGGCGCTGCTGCGGAAGGAGGTGACGCGGCGCAATCCGGAACATCCGTAGAAGATCGGACGGCTGGGGCTTCTCGATGCAACGCGACGGCGGGGCAGCGGCGCAACCCACCGGAGACGAAGAAGACGCAACGACCGACGGTGGATACGCGACGGATCGGGCGCGAGACCATACGCACCGGGAAAAGGATGATGAGGGGAACGCGAGAAGACCAACGGCTTCGGCGGATACGCACCGACGGCGAAGAAGAAGGCGGCGGAAGGCTCGGCACGGGAGGAACTCCGGCGAGCGCAAGCGGCGAAAGGCGGCTAGGGCGCGAAAAAAGAGGCAAACGAGGCGGCGGAGTGAGGAGAACCTCGGGAGGCGGTTTTGCGACGCTTAAATAGGGCTCGGGAGGCGTGCGGGGCACGGACTCCAAGACGGCGCCGACACAAACTCGGACGGCGGCGACGGCGGCTAGGGTTTCGCGGGGCGGCGACGCTGTCAGATCGCATCCGTCCACGCTGTCGCGCGCATCGAACGGCCGAGGCGCACGCGGCCGGTGGTCAATGCGAGGTGGAGTGGCGAGGCGCGGCAGAGCAAGCGGGCCGAGGGAAACAGATTGGGCGGAGAGAAGATTCAGCCGAGAGGTTTTTGGAAATAAAACCTTTTCCAATTTAATAAAAATCCAGAATTTCGAATAAATACAAATAAATTCAAATAAATATCAAATAAATTCACAAAAATCCCCAAAAATACAGAAAAATTCCTTGGAGCACAAGGAACCCAACTAAAACTGAAATTCTTTAGTTTGATGAATAGTTTAGTCAAATTAAATCCTTTCATTTAAGGAAAATTCAAATTAAGCTGGGATTAATTCAAGAAAATGCAAATGGTTTATTTTTGAAATCAACATTCCAACTCTCAAATTTTGGGATGTTACAGTTTGCCATCTCGATCCTTCATGGAGTGTAGTCGTTTGCTCGCCACCATTGACCATAGGTCTCCATGTCACTGTGCTGGCATGGCACTGGTGTGGAGTTGACATTGCGTGCCATGTTGTGCTAACATTGATGCCACGTGGGCAATAGATCTATGCATAGGCTTATTATACCGTGAGCCATGTCTCTCACATGTGGGACCCATGTGTCAATAAGACGTGCCGTGAGCTAGGTCCACTGTGGACCAGAGTTGTGAGCCCAAGGACACAGTCTATGGATCGAAGGCCCACATGACAGCTTCTATATTTTTTTCTAAATGTAGAAAATTGATTTTTAATTAAAAATGGCCGGGTCCACATGGTAGTCTCTTGGGAAGGAATATGCTGGGAATATTATATTTTCTTTCTCTTTTCCTAATTTATTAGTCTGGAATATCTTTTAAGAGTTCGTTCTTCCTCATATGAACTCCGATTAGGCCCATTCAAATTTATAAATTCATCTAAATTCAAGTTCCACTATCAGGTAAATTTTATTTAATTTTTTGGTTTGTGTTGTCTCTATTTTATATTTATTTCTATTTTCACCATTTGTTTCGCTTAGATGTTGAAGTGCCGGGAGTGTACGATGGTGAAGAGTTGACTAAAGTTCAAGGACCAGATCAAGATCAGGAGTTGTTCCAAGGAAAGTTGTACTTTGATCATGTTGAATCTAGTTTTACAAATACTATTTTATTTTAATCTATTGCCTGTTATTTGAATGTATACTGTTTTCAAATAATTTGGGAATTTGTTATTCAACCCATTTGAATTATACCTACCTTGCCATTTGCTATGTTATATTTATTTATCACCCTAGGATGGATAATTATTAGTTGGATGCTAATATAATGCCAACGTGGGTTGGTTAGATCGTGCTTAGTATGCTTAGCCATCCCATGAATAATCGATATCTTTTGGAAGTGCAAATCCAAATTTGACAAATGGTATATGGAACATGTTTATGAAAAGGGTGTGTCCTGTGTTGTCACATAATGATGATGAGTTGTTGACGGCATGTGTTGCATGATAATCAATTGGGTGGTAAATGACTTAGATTGAGGCAAGTGCAAGAGGCTGTGTACTAGGGTAGGTCTGTGTGACATTTGGGTTGAAGATTATGTGTGAATCATTTGATATTGGTTACTGAGATTTAATTAGAAATCTTGCCTCAGTCAATTAAGGACATCTTGTAAGCCTTGCATGTAGTTATAATATACTTATATTCTGTGCACATCTTGTTGAGTGCTTTATGTACTCACCCTTGCCACAATAAATCTATCAGCTTAAGAGAAGTCTACACCTGCCATGGAGGAGGCGAATTAGTAGGAATCGAATTTTGTCAGATGCCTGTGGCATTTTGATGGGTTATCTACCAATATTTTCTGTTCTGGTGCTGTTTTTCTTAGAGTTAAACCCTTGTGAGGCCTAATAAATGTAAAGTCGACCATATAGCCAGTTAACTATCTTTTATTTATAGATCAGATCCAGATACTACAGTTGTTATGAGGTGATATAGACTTAGCTCACTCGTACCCACCTGGGGGTTATCATAGCATATTGGGAATCGAGGGGAAACATCAACTTACCAACTTTCGTCGGTTGGGAACTATGATTGTAGTCCCCTAAAATTGAAAACAACAACTATATTTTTTTATGCAATTCTAATATCTATATTTGGTTAATCTACACCATTATAATTAATACAATGAAAATAAGCGACATAGATTTTTTTTCCTTTTCTCTCGATTAATGAGAGAATTTCTAAGATTTTTTTAGGATCATTGTGAAATTTCTTGCCCTCCTAAAATAAGGAGGTATCTTGACTCTCTCTAGTTGTTTTTATTTACGTTGCACCATTACATCATGTTTGGTGTTGCTGTGCTAAGCTTTGGAATCAGGTCAATTAAGAGAATATTCACCAACCTGTTGTATAATATCTAGAAAATGGAAAAAAGCAAAATTATAGATTAAAAGCAACTACAACATTGAAATAAGCCTTAATGAAGTCTATGATGAGGAATCGGCTCGTGGCCTGTTGGTAAAAATGTGGCATTCGTCTTCTCGCGCACCCAGGTTTAAATCCTAGGGTTTGCTTGGTGTCTACATCCTTTCTAAATAAATGTTACTTTTAAAAAATAAAAATGAGGTCAATGATGATTATTTCCTAGCTGCTTTTATTAACAAACATGAAATGGGAGGAGGTAACATAAAAATACTAGCTAGTTGGAGTATCATGTTATTAGGGAATCCTCAATATTTCAGAAAATTAGGGCATAAGGCTCAGGTGGTATCCTTATGGTTGGCATGAAGCATTGTGGGGGTTAGTATCTATTATGTACTAAAAGCTCATGGCATGTCTTTTAGAGTTGCTAAAAAAATATAAATATGCTAGAAATTCTCACAAAAAGCAAAACATCTATCCTTAATCTGGTGAACCCTAACTAAGTTGAACTATAGAAGCCATCAGATGTTATTATTTAAAGAAAAACGTCTAAATGTCTATCTAGCGGACCCAAGTTATAATGGTTTAGATTAAAAGAGTCCATACCAAGTACCATAAAAAATAGTAGAAATAAAATATTAAAATCGCATGGTATGCCTTTTAAAGTTGCTAAGAAAAAAAGAGAAACAAGCTAGAAATTCTCACAAAAAAGCAAAACATCTATCCCCTAATCTGGTGGATCATAACTAAGTCGAACTACACTAGCCATTAGATGTTATTATTTAAAGAACAACATCTAACCGTCTATCTAGTGGACCTGAGTTATAATGGCTTAGATTAAAAGAAAGAGTCCATGACAAGGACAATAAAAAAATTAAAAGAAATTAGCCATTTGATTTTCATATGAACTACAACTTAAAAGTCATACATAGCTAAAATTTGGAATAAAAATTAGCAGTTAGATTTGTATATGAATTCTAACCTAGAACTAATATTTGAAATTAAATAACAAATAATGATAAAATTGACATCTTAGATTAGAAGAAAGAGTCCATACCAAGTACAATAAAAATAATAGATTTGGAATAAAAAAATAAAAGGAAATCAGACATGTAACTTTCATCCAACCTCCAAATTAAAACATGTACAAAGCTGAAATTCAGAATAAAAATTAGCAATGGGATTTGTATTTGAATTCTAACCAAAAATTGATGTGTGAAATTAAATAAAAAATAAAAATGGAAATTAACATAAATTTGAAATAAAAAATAATAGGAAATTTGCCATTTGATTTCTCATATGATTCTAAATTAAAATGTGTACATAGCTAAAATTCAAAATAAAAAATTACATAAAATTAGCGGCTAGATTTATTGAAAAATTCTAGCATGAAACTGAAATTCAAAATTAAATACAAAATAACAGCACAAATTAACAAAATAATAAAAATAAAAGGAAATTAGATTTGTCTAGTTCCACGCTAAGTGAAAAATATAAATTTTGGTTTCATTCACAATTAAAATTCTAGAAAAATGCTAATTTGAGAAAAATATAAAATAAGGTAAGGAATTTGATTTGTATCTACACGTATATAAATTATTAACTATTATGTAATAAAAATCGATGATAGGTATTTTTACTGTTGATAAGAAAATATAGAATATGCTAAAAATCCTCAAAAAATGGAAATCATGCTAACTCTTTATTTGGTAGACCTTCACAGAACAGAGGGATTGACAGGATGATACATCGATAGATGTTCACTCAGCTATACCGGTATAAACAATGTGACGTGCATTAAAATAAGTACCGAAAGAAATGACAAGCATTACAATAATGAAAGTAATAGATGATGATATAAATAGAAAATGTTACGTTATGGAACATTTTTTTATTTGCTATGCAAGTATTTAAGGAAGAATGTTTATGTCAAATGTGACAAGTATTGGGAAACAAAGTGAGTATATTCTCTCTTATAATATATAGTATTAAAATATCTCCAATAGAATTATTGCAACAATATATTTTCCAAAAAGAATAATCATATATGTATTGTCAAGTCATTTAAACATACTTCAAGGATGATACACGTGCAAGTGTGTGGGCTACCATGCTTGTTAGGAGAATAAGGTTAAAGCTAGGCATAAGCTTCTGACTCAATCTATCAAGATCCGAATATGCAAATCTGGACCCTCTGTGTATACCACACTAATCTAGGATCACGCTAGTGCACACAGTTTCAATATAGATGAATATCATAATCATACTTAGCGGAAACATGATAAAATATTTTATTTATTAAATATAAGACAGTTGAATGAACTTATGGTCTACTTTACATGATTATGCCATGCATGGCTTAAACTATAATAAATAAAAATTACAGCGAAACGAAAATGAAATAAGAAACCCATCAATTTGCCATAGGCAACTGACAAGGTTCACACCTGTCGGGACCCGAGTATGCAAATCCGGACCCTCTGTGTATATCGCACTAGTCCAGGATCACGCTAGTGCACACAGACTTAACATAGATGAATATCAAATCATACATAGCGTAAACATAATAAATGATTTCATATAATAATTATTAACCAATTGACTGACCTTATGGTCGACCTTACATGAATATTCTTTGCAAGGTTAAACCGTGAATAACAAATTAAACAGCAGCAGAATGAAAACGTAGATAAAACCCTCAGTATACTACATGAAACTGATAAGGCTCGTTCCCTAAACATTCGTTTCTTCTTGGTACTCCTCCAAAGCTGGTGTAGACTCCTCCTCAACCGGTGATTTTGTTGTTGGCAAGGGTGAGTACTTAAAGCACTCAACAAGTTGTGGACAGAATACAATTGTAATATAACTATATGCAAGGCTTATTCCTATAGAATGGCTGATATGGCTATTTTGCAATAAAGCATCATTTACAAATGAATACAATAAATAGATTGAAAAGATAGTAAAACAAATAACAATAAATAATAACTTTCAAGTATTTCTCAAGAGAAAACTAGCTCACAGCTCTAAATCATATTCCAAACCTTCCATAACACATTGCCTCCTATTCCAAGTTTAATTTTTCAAAATCTCACCCTTGGCTATAATTCTTGAGCATTGTCCATAACAGCAAACAAGGCTATCCAAATAGATTTATACTCTGTAGAGGTTATGCACTTTACCCACACGACATAACCAATCTTTTTTCCCTATAATTCCACACTTCCTTTGGCGATCGGCCAAGAGGTCATGACAAAACCTTTCAGAAACCTTTATCCTAACACTGACCCTCCCGGTGAGCCATACACTATCCCTTCCCTCAGCGGAGGTGAAATATAGAACCGACATACCGTTGGACCAACGTGAGTGTGAAGTACACCACATCCTCCGCCATAACCACACTTCCATGTATTATCCGCCTGAGGTATCACATGTCAAGACATCAATACTCCTACTTAGTTAGGTTCATCCCATACCAGACATGTGGTTGCATGTTTGACTCAGTTCAAAGGCTTGCAAGGTTAAGTCCATAATTGATCGAGGCAAGACTTCCATAACCCAACCATCATACTAGTGCACCTTGGAACACGGCCCCTTGCCACTTACCCCAATCTAAATTATTTACTACCCCGGTTATTCATCATGCACCACGTGCCATCAACAAGTCAACATTGTTTCATGACACATGTCACTACAACTCAATATCATTGTGTGCCAACACCCGACACTCTAATTTCATAAACATGTCCTATATTCCATTAGTCAAGATTGATGTGATATTCCAAAAGACATGTGTTAACGTGGCATGGCTAAGCGTACTATATACGGTCTAACCAATCCATGTTGCTATCTATTAGCACCCAACTAATAATAAACCATCCTAGGGTGACAAATAATCATGGCATACAAATGACAAGATAGATATAATCCAAGTGGGTTGAGTAACTAAATCCCAAACTATTTTGAAAAATATTATACACATGAAATAACATGCAATAATTTAAATATAGCAATTTTGTAAAACTGGGTTCAACATAATCAAAGCACAACTTGGCTTAGAAAATCTTATGTTCATACTCTGGATCTTGCTCTTGGTTCAACAATTCCTTCTCGGACACACCAAACGCTTCAACGTCTACGAGTATCGAGAGAAAATATGAAATAAAAAACAAAATATAGAGCAAAAAAACTCCAAAAATCAAGAAAATTCAACATTAAATAGATCTCAATTTTATAATTTTTTTTAAATTTTAATCGCCTCAATCGGTGCTCATATGAAGGAGAACGGGCTTTCAAAAGATTTGATAAATAGGAAAAAGAATAAAACCTAATTAACCAAATTACTTTTCTACTGGAAATTGGGATTTATGATGTCATGCTGACATCACGGGTGATGTCACACGGGCTGATGCTAATGGGCACACGTGGCGTGACGGGGTACTGACGCATGGCAGCATTGCGACCATATAATCTAGATCTGATGGTGGACAACATGGCGACCGATGGTGATGACGAGAACACACGGCAGACTAACATGACTTCTATGCAGTGAGATTTGGTGTGTTGGCTACGGATTGAACGGCTGCGTCTATGCGAGCGGTGACGATGCGAGACGATGACGCAGCGGACCCGATACAAGACGCGTGGCATGATCTAGGGTGTCTGATTAGGATCCAACGGCTGGGCTTGATCGCAAAGGTCAACGGTAAGCTTGGTGGCGCTGCTTACTAGAGATGAAGACATCGACCATGGGTGTGGCGATGCTGGGCTCCTCCGATGATGAGGCTTGTCGGATCCAAAACAGCTCGACGCGACGGACTGAAATCCAGGCAGAAACACGGTGGAAGAGGCTCGACGATGGTGGAAACCACCTAAACCAGAAGGCGGCAGTTGTGGACTATGGCGAGCTATTCTGGCGATGCTAGGGCATCTAGGTCTACGTGGTTTGGGGCGAAATGTGTTGCACGAGGTGAGCTATTCAATTCAGGGGTCAAGCGTATTAAATATGTGGTGGCGTTGTTCAGCCACGATACAGCAAGGGCGACGTGGTGGAATTTGGGATGTACACGTAACTCAGATCGAACGATTCACAATGTGCAACGACGCGGATGAATCGTGGCCATTGGATCTGAATCCAACTGTTCACGATCTAGGGTTTAGGATAGCTAGGGTTTGTGGTTGCAACGGTGGTCCAACGCGGTCTGGGTTGGGTCAGACGCACTAGGGTTTTGGCCCAACTGGCTTTAAGGCATTTTTGAGATTTAGCAATTAAAATAATTCTAGAAATTAGAATAAGCCGAATAAAATAGTAATAATACCCGCAAAATTCCAAAAAAACTTTTGGAAAATATTTTGACACATTTGGAACTCAAATAAAATATTTTTTACATAATTCTATTTGAAATTTTCATAGATTTAAAACAATATCTATAAATGGAAAAATTCAAAAATAGAAAATAAATTCCAAAAAGTTCAGAAAATCCGTAAAATGCACAACTAACATTATTATAATATTTTGAGCTAAAATTTGGGATGTTACAACACCCTAGATGTTTGCCTTCTCCTAGTACTCCTTCTCCAAAGCTAGTGTAGACTCCTCTTGAACTGATGATTTTGTTGTGACAAAGGTGAGTACATAAAGCACTCAACAAGTTGTGCACAGAATGCAAGTTCAATATAACTATATTCAAGGCTTATTTGATGGCTAATATGGTTATTTTGTAGTAAAGCAACATTTACAATTGAATACAACAAATAGATTGAAATGACAGTAAAACAAATAACAATAATAGTAATAACTTTCAAGTATTTCTCAAGAGTAAACTTGGCACACAGCCCTAAACTAATTTCATACTTCCAATGGCACACAGCCACCCTTTCCAAGCTTTATTTCATAAAATCTAACTCTTGACTGAAATTCCCATGCATTGCCCAATATCGTGAACAAGGCTATCCGGATATATTTACACTCTATAGAGGTTATACACTTTACCCACATGACATGATCATCTCTCAATGCTAAGCTATTATCACACTTCCTTTGGTGTGTGGCTGAGAAACCACGATAAAACCTTTTGGAGACTCCGTCATAATACTGACCCTCCTGATAAGTCTGAACTTACTATTCCTACCCTCACTCAGAGTAGAAGAATATAAGGATATACCATTGGACAGATATGAGGCCACTACACACACAAATTTTCCATAACCACACAATCAGCTTGATGCTTCAAATGTTAAGACTCAGTAACTTACACTACTATAGAAAGACTTATATTAGACACCTTAACACAGACGGTTAGGACAAACTGTTTGTGATAGAGAACATCACTAACAGTTCTATAGTGAAACCGTTAGTGAAACAATCACAGTCGATACTCTTCATGAACCGTCAGTGATATACATCAATATCACAGACGGTTTTAGTAGAAAATCGTCTGTAATAAGTTCACATCACAGATGATTCTAACTAAGAACCGTCTGTGATATGACCTCAGACCACTATATAAACATACCGATAGAACTTTGTAGCGCAGACCCATGCGTTTTGTTTCCCTCAAAACCTAGCCCCCCGGCGTTCCTCCTCCTGGACGACCTCCTCCCCGGTGAAGTCCTCCCTAGCATCCTCCTCCCAGGCTACCTCCTTCGCACGAATAGTTCAGTTACCAACTACGCGCTCAAAGCCCTAGCCGACGCTTCATCTGTCGCCGACATTTCATCCCCCGCCGTGGTGCCTCCCTTTGACCTCGCCGACGCCCCTGGTCTTGGTGCGTCCCCGACCGGCATCTATCCTCGCGCCCTAGATCTCCCTCACCGGCGTCTACACGCATCGGTCGCCATCGAGCCCGAGGCTATGGAGGCGACAACGACCATCCCGGCCGCAAGCATCCTCCTCCCCGTCGGCTACTCCTCCTCCTCCCCACCGAACTCCTCCTCGGTGAGTACCCTGTGTCCTTGTGTTAATAGATCAATGGTTGTGATTGTGAAGCATCATCATGTGATTTTGATTGTGAAGCATCGATATCTACCTGGGGCATGCTTGTTATTGTGAACGAGTGTCAATTGCTACACTTGCTCTTGAATACATTGATTCTAATCATTTTGCAGATTATAAATATCATGTTGCAGACACAATGGCAATTGAAAATATAGTGAGTTGCCATAGTTATAAAAAACTCAAAGATATAGACAGTATAAATGCATGTGATATAGACACCATGTCCATACATTAGTTCAGATGTGACTCATAGAAATCACATTTGCTTGATGTTGTTCAATCAATTTGCATTATTAGAATGGGTAAAATAGCATGCATGCTTGGGTATCACATTTGCATGGATCTTTAGTAATATAGTGCATTGATTGCTAGCATCTCTAGTTGTAGAATACATGATGATATTATATGAAATTTTGGATGGATTACATATGCATACAAATTAGAACATTGGCAACCCCAAATGTGAGTCTTGGGTGGTCACCTCTTGGCTGCGGGATCATCTACTGGTTCCCCATGAGGGAAAGAATGTTGTCTTGTGGAGGAAGGTAGTTATTTAGCAGTATATTTCACTTACTTTTGTAGCTGTTGACTTATATATATTGGTTAGCATTATCCAATGCCAAATTTTGAACGAAAGTTTTATGGAGTTGCCATTTTTGTGTACCATTTTACAAATATTTCTATTTGAAGGCACCACATATACATGTGTGTGTATGAAGCAATTGCAAGGACATGGTAGTACTTGCCTGTCAACCAATAATGTTTAGACTACACGGCATAAAATAAATTCAAAGAACATTTGATGATTTTGGAGAACTGATTAGGTTTAAAATGTAACTAGTCATGGCATTTATCAAAAATAACACTTACAAGCTGTTAGAATAGGCATCTTAATAATCTACGTTGTAAAAATAGACGACATGGAAAGCTGTTAGAAGTTAACAAAAAAAGATCGAACAACTGAAGGGCTACTTTTTCTATCTTTCTTACCTAATCCAATTCTCTAGCACGCTACCATTTGTGATTCTCTTTTTTCCCCACACACCTAGCAGAACTTCCATAATTAGTATCTGTTGTTCGAAATTTTCTTCTGCTTAGGTATTTCTGCAACAACATTTATAAGGCACAACTAGTTATATATTTAGTAACTGAATATCTAAACTTCCTAGATGCATCGATCCAACAGCTTGTCTGATTAGGATGATCTTAAAATATGAAGTTTTGTAGCACTTTCATCTCCTTTCTTATTATAATATTGATGAATTCTAAGGTAAAATCTGTTTCATTCCACAGTTGGTCCTGAAATGTGTCATGCGCTAATTTATCGTTATCACTTTATCATCATCCCCGAATGATAATACCATAGGCAGCCATGCTTCTTGAATTATAGAGATGATTAAGTCATCGTATGGAGTTAATTAAATTATTGTTATACAATAATTTAATTAACTCCATACGATGACTTAATCAACTCTATCATTCAAGAAGCATGGTTGCCTATGGTATTCTCGTTTGGGGATGAGGATGAAGTGGAAGCGATAAATCAGAGCATGACAGTGTTCATGACAAACTGTGGAATGAAATAGGATTTTACCTTAGCATCCATCAATATTATAATAAGAAAGAGATGAAAGTGCTATAAAACTTCATATTTTAAGATGATCCTGATCAGACAAGCTGTTGCCTCGATGCATCTAGGAAGTTTAAATATTCAATTACTAAATCTATAACTGGCTGTGCCTTATAAATGTCATTGTAGAAATACCTAAGCAGAAGAAAATTTCGAACAACAGACACTAATGATGGAAGTTCTGTTGAGGATGTAGGGAAAACAAGAGAATCACAGACGGTTCTATTTAGAAACCGTTTGTGATGTTTAAGTATCACAGGCCATTCTAGTATAAAACCGTATGTGATATTGTAGTATCAAAGACGGTTTCTAACTAGAACTGTCTGTGTTGTTGATATCACAGACGGTTTGAAGACCGTGTGTGATATGCTGTTATATCCTGACACAAGGTCACAGACAGTGATGATAGTTCCGTCTGTGATGATAGTTTCGAACTGTCTGTGATGGTATAATCTGTAGTAGTGTTACTTAGTTAGGTCCGTCCTATTCCAGACATGTGGTTGCATGATTAGGCCAGTTCAATTACTTGCAAGGTTAAGTCTTTAATTGACCGAGGCAAGGCTTCCGATAATTCACTCATAGAAACTACTTGACATTCACTCATCAAACAACATGTCATGCCAATGCCACACAAGCCCACCATGGCTCACAGCCCCTTGCCACATGCCCTAGTCCAAATCATTTACCACCATAGTTGATTATTGTACAACACATGCCATCAACAACTCAACATCATTGTGTGAGAACACATGACACACCTTTTCATAAACATGTTACATATTCAATTAGTCAAGATTAAATTTGGTATTTCAAAATGATATCAATAACCCGTTGCATGGTTTAACACACTATTCACGATCTAACCAACCCACGTTGGCATCTATTAGAATCCAATTAATAATGAACGATCCTAGAGTGACAAATAATCATGTCATACAAATGACAAGGTAGGTATAATCCAATTGGGTAGAATAACTAGATCCAAAGTAGTTGAAAACAATTCTAAGCATAAAATTTCATGCAGTAATTTAAAACAATATAGCATTTGTAAAATTGGATTCAACATGATCAAAGCACAACTTGCCTTGGGAAAGGTCATGATCTTGATCTGGAGCTTGGTCTTGAGTCAACGCTTCACCCTCGAACGATCCCGGCACTTCGACTTCTACGCGAATTGAGAGAGAATACAAAATAAATACAAAACTAAAGAGAAAACAAACTCCAAAAATCAAATGAAATTCATCATTAAATATATCTCAATTTTACAAATTTTTAGAAACTTGAATCGCCTCAATTAGAGCCGTATGAAAAAGAATGGGCTCACGAAAGATTCAAATAAAAGAGAAAATAAAAAAGAATAAATTCATATTTCCAAATTATACTTCTTCTGGAAAACTCGAATAATGATGTCATGCTGACATCAGCCCTGATTTTTTCTAAATAAAAATAAGCTAAAAAATCTTATTCGCTAACATGTGGGCCCCGAGGTCTGTAGACTAGGTCCACAGATTTGGATCAGTCCACCATGGACCAAGTGCACTGAACCCTCACTAACATGCGAGCCTACCATCTATTGACCGAGCGCCACGTGGACACCACATCATCGCTAACCAGGCAACCGAATCGACGTAGTGTTGACTGAGCTTCTGACGTGGCTGTAACGTGTCGCATCCGAGTCATGGCCACGTTGCCCACCGCTTGGAGAACTCCGGTGACCATACCCCGTGGTGGAGCTCTACCGGAGATGAAGAAGGTGACAACGAATACAGTAAACGACAATGAAATCTAGCGCAAGACCTTGTGGATCCAAAATGGCACAACACGGTGACTCCAAATCTTGACTCAACAACGGCGTAGACAGCCTATCAGCAGAGATCAATGCACGTGATCGATCCGACGATGCTTGACAACTCCGAAAACTTGGATCTCCTCGATGAAAGCTTCTCGGATGATGAATCTTGGGGCAATCAAGGTGGCTTGAGACGGGCTTCCTTGAGCAACGATCTGATCAGCATTTAAAGCCTCGACAAGCGTGTGCTACACGAAGATCCAAACTAACATGGCAAAGGAGCTCGGCTTCGAGGCAGCAGCGGACGCGGAGGAATACAGAATTCGGACCGCACATGCATCACCAATCCAGTGGTCCCTGTCGCACGAGACATGGTAAGATCTCAGATGTCTAGGCAAACTCAATCCAACGGCAACCAAACGCTAGGGTTACCCGACGTGATCTATTCAAATAAAATATTTTTGATAAAATTTTATATAAGCTTTACACTTATTTTAATATTATTTTCAAAAGGCCTAATTCAATAATATTATTTAAAATCCAAATAAAATCCAAAAAAATCAACAAATTCTCAAAATTTACCTAAATGATAATAACATTACAAATTCAAGAAAAGGCACAAATTAGGATGGTACACAACCACAGAAAATAAACCAATCGCATATCTCATCTCTCTCCCCTATTTCTCTCTCCTCTTTCCCCTATCAGCACTGACCATTGCTCTTGCCACTATAGTTGGGGAAGATAGAGATAGATCTGGCAAAGGGGACGAATGGGATGGCACCACCTGATCCGGCCATCAAGAGGTCGATGGAGAACATTAGGAGCTCAAAGAAGACACACGGCCAATGGATCCGAATGCCTTGAGCACAAATGTATTCATGCTTGCTTGTTGATATTTAGAGGACAAAGAAGTCGATGTCCCAAACAATTCCTATTTTACCGTATGTTTCGGGGAATACCACTACTATAAAAGAGGTTATATTAGATACGTTATCACTGACTGTTTTTTAAGAAAACCGTCTGGGAAGAGACTTGCGCACATCGTCAACATTTTGTGGATAAAACCGTCTCTGATATTACGTGGTTCATCTCAGACGGTTTGTGGATAAAACCATCTGTGATGAGACATACATCACGGACGGTTTTATCCAAAACCGTCTGTGATAATGCAGGGAATTTAACAGATGGTTTGTAGATAAAACCGTTTGTGATTAAGGAAATATCACAGTTGGTTTTATCTACAAACCGTCTTTGATGATTAAACAAACTTAACGGTTAAAGGAAACATGCATTAATTTCATATATATATAGAACTAGCTAGCTTGCATGCATCATATATATACAAAAATTTCGATCCCTAGCTACTAGCTACGCCTAGTCAATCTCCTTGTCATCGCCAGAGTCATCGTCGTCAAAGTCGTCGTCGGTGCGTCCGTCGGGGTCCTCACTCGAACCTGCTCTGTCTGGGTCATCCTCCAACTCCCAGCCATCACGATAGCGCTCCGATGAGTCGTAGCTATCGTCGGAGGAGGAGATTAGTATTGGCGACGCCGAACGATTGTTTTCGACACATGCTGAGGCGGACAGCGCGATGCCCGAGGTGGCCGGTGGAGGGGACCGTTGATAAGCCACAGCCGGCGGATTCATGGATATGGATTCGTGGCACCGCAGCCTTTGCCGAAGGGGCCGAGGAGGCGAAGACGGTGGCGGTGGCGGAGGGGAAGGCGGTGGCGGTGTGGGCATAGTCCGAAGTGGTGGGGCGGCGGAGCCGACAGAGGAGTTTGAGCTGCTCATGGTGTTCTGTGTAATGCGATCGATCGAGTACATTTTGGACTACAGCGCTACCATATATAGTGCGAGGTTGCGAAAGTGCAATTAATTACAAACTTTGTTGTGTAAATGAAACGCCTGGAAGACGAAAGGTCTTCCTCGGAACCGCACGAGCCTGGAAGATGGTGGTCTTCCTCGGAACCGCGCGAGCTTTAAGATGAAAGGTATCATCATAGACGGTTTTAGGCAGCCAACCGTTTGTGATGACGGAGAACAACACAGACGGTTTGTGGATAAAACCGTCTGCGATTTGCAAATATCACAGACGGTTTTATCCACAAACCATCTGTGATGATCAATTCTGATATATATACAAACAGAGAGCCTCGACCTCCTCTATATTTTTAGGGTTTCCTAGATATTTCGAGGTGGCTGCGATTGAGAGGCGTTCTGGTGAAAGAGATCCTAGATTTGGAAGTGTAATTGTAGATCTTTGTGCTCCAGGTCATCTAAGGTTTGTAATTGCTTCAAAATTGCATTATATTTTAGATCTAGCTTGGTAAAATGGGAAATGAAGTTGGGTTCCACATCTAGGTGTAGATCTATTTGTTCTTTTTGATATAAACTAGTAATTGGTTCTAGTTGTATTACACTGAAGACGTAGCTTACATGCATATGATTACATATCCATTCGTTCCTTTTGATGTTAGGAGCTATATAAGTTAATTGGCAAGTTGAAATGTAGCCTATATGTAGCATATGTGCGCATGTGCACTCCTAGCATACTTAATTCATCATTTAACACCTATTGTTACATATGTAGCGTAGATGGATTGAAGTTGTATGTACACTAAGAACCAGGCGAGTACCGAGTACATTAATGATGTCTCCGCTTTTAGAAGAGCTGCAGAGGAAGATATGTTGAACAAGGGGGTGGAATTTATGCCTTGTCCATGCATTGACTGCAAGAATCTAAGGATATTTCAAAACCCAGCACAGATCGAAGCACACTTGATTCTACGGGGTTTCAAAAGGGGGTATACATGTTGGACCAGTCACAGTGAAGAGCAGATTATGCAGGGAACAAGTAGTAGTACCATCGTTGACGAAGTACATATTGACTTTGCTTTTGATGAGGATAGGTTTCACGATGACAATCTGGATAAGATGCTACAAGATGCAGAAGAGAACCGTGATGAGCGGGAGCATGTAAAATTCCGAGGCTTGATGGATGACTCAGAGAAACCTTTGTTCCCAGGTTGCAAGTTCAAATACACAAGGTTGTCATCCGTGCTAGAACTACTGAAATTAAAGGAAAGCAACGGTTGGTCCGACAAGAGTTTCACGGTGTTGTTAGGTCTGTTAGCAGATATGCTTCCGGAGGGAAACAAGTTGCCAACAACTACCTACAAAGCCAAAAAGGTTCTTTGTCCCTTGGGAATGGAAGTAGAAAGAATACATGCCTGTTCGAACGACTATATCCTCTACCGCAAAGAGTACACAAACTTGCATGTATGTCCGATGTGCAACGCATCCCGGTACAAACGTAAAGATAGATCAGATGACGACGACGAGGGCATGTAGTTGAAGAAAGGACATCTCACTAAGGTGGAGTGGTATCTGTCTATAATTTCCCATTTGAAGCGTTTGTTTGCTAACCCAAAAGAGGCAAAATTGCTTTGTTGGCACTCGGATGAGCGTAAGAACGATGAAATGATTAGGCACCCTGTTGATTCCACACAGTGGAGAAACATCGATAGGAGTTTTGAAAAATTCGTAGTGGATCCGAGGAATATAGGGTTCAGATTGAGTACGGATGGAATGAATCCTTTCGGTAACATGAGCAGCCGTCATAACACTTGGCCCATGAATCTCTGTGTGTACAACATTCCTCCTTTGTTGTCTATGAAGCGAAAGTACATATTGATGTCTATACTCATCCAAGGCCTAAAGCAACCTAGAACCATTGGTGGAAGATCTGAACACATTGTGGGCTCCTGGGTTGCAGATATGGGATGCTCACAAACGAGAGTATTTCATTCTGCGCTGCCTGTTGTTCTGCACCATAAATGATTATCCTGCCCTTGCTAACCTGTCGGGCAGCGTACAAAAGGAGCCAAAACATGTACTCACTGCTTTAATAATACTTAGTGTGTGGCTGAATCACTCACGCAAAACTGTATACATGCGTCACCGTAGATTCCTTCGGAGGAATCACCCATAACGCAAGATGAAGAAACAATTCGACGGCACGCCCGAAGATGCTTTAGCTCCAAAGCCTCTAAGCAGGATAGGCGTTCATGACATGGTTAAGAACTTGGATGGTGCGCTAGGAAAGGGACGTAAATCGAGGACCCGTGAGAAGAGCATGTGGAAGAAGAGATCAATATTTTGGGACCTACCTTATTGGGAGCTCCTGAAGTTCGATGTCGGGACCCGGATTTGCAAATCTGAAACCCTCTGTGTATACTGCACTAGTCTAGGATCACGCTAGTGCACACAGTGGAAACATAGATGAAATATCTTTCCATACAACAAATTAACTAAGAAGAAGCAAATTAATATTAAATAAAGCGAACGACCTTATGGTCAAAGTTTACACCATTATGCCTTAAGGGCTTAAGAAACAAATAGCTATTGCAGTGGAAAAGATAACTTGTGCCATTCGACATGCCACAGGCAATCGTCTGGGGAATGCCATCCTAATCCACGTAGTCTTCATAGAATTCCTCCTCAAGATATTCATTATTTCCTGGTCCTCCCTCAGCAACTGATCAACAAAGGCGTATAGCCGTGAGTACAAAAAGTACTCAGCAAGCCGTAGGGAATTGATGCAATATATTCATGCACGACTTGACCAGGATGGCCATATGGTTCATTTGCAGAAAGAAATAACTTGAATTGAAATACAATAAATAGATTGAAAGCACATTTATGAAAAGATAAATAAATAACTGATAGATCAATGGTAGACAACATGAACAGAATGGCGAGGCATCACCCTACACCTTCTAAAACAAGTATCGACCAATAAATTCAACAGCATTACTTTAGACAACAAAACAACAATGAACTCCCCGTTCACATCCCAACAATTCCACATTCCACATTTCATGAAACACTCTATACCCCGTGTGAAATTCCCGGGCTTGTCCATGACCGTGGACGCGGCTATTCGAATAGTTTTACACTCTGCAGAGGTTGTACAACTTTACCCACAAGACATGATCAGCTCTTGTTGCCAAGCGCTAACAACACACTTCCTTTAGTGTGCCGGCAGAGAGATCATGACAAGGCTTTTACAATGCAATAATCTAACCCGACTCCACCCGCTGAGGTTTCACCGCTGTTAGGGTTCCATCCACCCAGTACAGAAGCCCCCTCTTACGCCGTGTGGGAAAAACAAACTTGCCTCCATCCGGCACCCACATTCCACCATCTGGCGAGTCTAAGTTAAATTATTACAAATTATTCAGCCAGGTCGTACCCATTTAAACATGCGGTTGTACGGTTAGGCCCAGTTCAATGGCGCACAAGACTAAGTCCTTAAGTTGTCTCAGGCAAGACATCCACATCCCAATGTGCTAGAAAGCACCACCATTACTGCACGATCACTTGCCCAAGGGAAAACAATTCGTTCAACCAAGACCAATGGCAAACCCCGCCATGGTACAATAAATTTTACAACAGTGGCTAACGGCCACGATTCAATATCTCATTAAGTCAAGATTAACATTAACCACATGTGATATGGATCCCAACGTATATCTAAGCATGTCTAAGCATAGCTACGATAACCCAATGTTGGTATAATGATTATGCCCAACTAGTAATGTCCCAACCTAGGTTTAACAATGGATACATGGCATCCCAATAATCAAGGTGGCATAATGTCAACTAGGTATATAGCTATTCCCAGCAAATAATCATTGTACAAAAATAGCATGCAATTGTATAAAGCAAAGTACTTTTGTAAACATAGGATCAATATGGTCAAGGGCTACGACTTGCCTTTCTGATCTAGTATTGAGTCTTGGTCTTCAAAGTCTCCGTTCGCTCCCTCGGAATTAACGTCTACCGGAAAAGAAAGCAATCAAACCAAATAAATACAAAATAGAGACACAAATAAGCTCAAAACTGAAAATAAATGGCTTTGGAAGATAGATGTTGATTTTAGAAAAATTTAGAAACTGGAATCGCCTCAATCGGAGTTCGTATAAGAGAGAACGAGCCTCCGAAAGATTAAATTCAGAGAAAAAGCTGAAAATCAGAATTTCCCGATTTATTTTTCTATTGAAAAACAGGTTTATTGCGCAATGCTGACGTCATCGAGTTCACGGTAGACTGATTCCATCGAACCCGACCGTGGTTGACGTCAGTGCTGACGCAGCGGCTCGGCTGTGGTGGTGTTGACGCGGCGCACACGCGGGCACTAACGCAGGCGCTGACGCGACGGGTAGGTGTTGCGCATCCCACGATTGAGTCAGATCAAACGGCGGGGAGGCCAAGGCGTGGGCAACTACAACGCGGCTAGATCTGAGGCGTCCGTACCAGATCAGACGGCCAAGATTCGCGATGGAGACCGACGACGAGCGGCGAAGGCGCAAGCTCACTGGACGCGAGGAAGAAACAGCGGCAATCAATGGAACGGTGATGGATCGGGCACGGGACAAGGTGGATCTGGACGAGGACGATGCGACGAGTTCAGGCGAGCAAGCGACAGTGGCAGAGGTGCACCGGTGACGGAGAACAAGGCTACAGAAGGCCTCGGCAAGGGCGGCAGACTCCGGTGAGGGCGCACGAGACAACGACGGCTGCTCGTACGACGGGAGATGGGGAAAACGAAGCGAAGCAAAGAGGGGAACCTCGGGAGGGGGTTGGCGGCGCTTAAATAGCCCTCGGGAGGCATGCACGACACGGACTACGAGAGGCGGCACAGACGCGGCTCGGACGCGGCGACGGCTAGGGTTAGGCCACGGTGCGGCGGTGCGGGCGATGCGGAGCGATCTGGACCGCACGCATGTCACAGATCGGACGGCCGACGTTCACGGACGACGTGGCCTGATCCGGACCACACGCGCACGGATCCAATGGCGGTGGCGAGCGGGCTGCTGGGCCGGGAGTGGCAAAGCGGAGCTGGGCCAAGCGGGAGAAATAGGATGGGCCGCTGAAAATTTGGCCCCGAAGGGCTTTTTTGAAATAAAAACATTTTTCGATTTAATAGATTCCAGAAATCCGAATAAAAGTAAATAAATTCAAATAAATAGCAAATAAATTCATAAAAATCTCCAAAAATGAAGAAAATTTCCTTGAAGCGCAATGAACCCAACTAAAACTGAAAATCTTTAGTTTGATTAATAGTTTAGCCAAATTAAATCTTTTCATTATTGGAAAATTCAAATTAAGCTTTGATTAATTTGGAAAAATGCAAATGGTTCAATTTCAACTTTCAACATTCCAAAACTCAAAATTTTGGGATGTTACATTTCACACTGCATAGACGTGATGCAAGTAGAGAAGAATGTCCTTGATAGCTTGATTCATCTCTTACTGAACATTAAGGGTAAAACAAAGGACGGTATCAACGCACGGCTTGACTTCGTTGATATAGGCATCAGACCTGAGTTAGCACTGAAAGAGACCGATAAAGGCCGAACATACTGCGACCCTGCTTGTTACACTATGTCCACGGCCGAGAGAACCGAACTGTGCCAGTGCTTGCATGGTGTGAAAGTTCCGTCCGGTTACTCATCCAACATGAAGAGACTTGTTTCGATGCAAGATTTGAGTTTAACTGGCATGAAGTCCCATGATTGCCATGTGCTTATGACACAGATGCTCCCTGTGGCAATTAGAAGTATTTTACCAAGTAAGGTCCGGGAGACAATCACAAGGCTATGTTTTTTCTTTAACACAATTACTCAGAAGGTCATCAATCCTGAAGAACTAGATGCTCTACAGGCCAAGGTGGTCATAACTCTTTGTAATCTTGAGATGTATTTCCCTCCATCATTTTTCGATATCATGGTCCATCTCATTGTTCACCTTGTGAGGGAGATAAAGATGTGCGGGCCTGTATTCCTACGTAGCATGTACCCGTTCGAGAGGTACATGGAAATTCTCAAGTCCTACATATAGAATCGATCTTGACCGGAGGGTAGCATTATCGAAGGTTATGCAACCGAAGAGGTCGTCGAATTCTACGTGATTACATGGCTCAGTTGAACCGATAGGTGTGCCTCGATCCCGCCATGAGGGGAGGCTCCAGGGCATCGGGACCATCGGAAGGAAAGCAATCACGCCTGATCTGGTTGCGTGCGCTAAAGCCCATTTCATAGTTTTGCAACACATGGCTATTGTGGCCCCGTATATCGACGAGCACAAGAACTAACAACGGCAAGAGAATCCGTCGTGACAGGAGTACTGGATCATCAGACAGCATAATCTCCAGTTCAACAGATGGTTCAAGGAGCAACAACCCGTCACTGGAAGCTCGTCAGGTGATACACTGACATGGTTGGCAAAAGGGCTAGCATTTACGATTGTAACATGGAAAGGATACGACTTAAATTGGTACATATTTTACACGAGAGATCAGGACATGAAGAGCACAAACCAGAACAGCGGTATTCGCATTGATGCACTGAATACAGCTGGATCAATGAGGAGCTCGTACTATGGATTCATTGAGGAAATTTGGGAGCTCGACTACGTACTCTTCAAGATCCCCTTATTTCGGTGCCGTTGGGTTAGTTTGCAGCACGTGAAGGTTGACAACGACGGTGTCACAACTGTGAACCTCGAACATGTCGGATACCAACACGAACCATTTGTTCTCGCTAACCAAGTTGTTCAAGTCTTCTATGTAACCGACTTGTCCAACAAAAAGCGGCACGTTGTTCTTCACGGAAAAAGGAGGATTGTCGGAGTTGAGAATGTTGTAGATGAGGAAGAATATAATCAGTTTGACGAGTTGCCTCCTGTTGGTACCGATGCCATGATTCAGGAAGACCAACCTGAGGAAGCGAGCTACACACATGTTGATCATCGTGAAGGGCTAATTTTTGTACAAAAAAATAATTAATGAGATGCATATTTGTATTATAATTAATGAGGTGTACACTAATTATAATTAGTTAGATGTATTGATTAAAATTAATGAGATGTATGTATTATAATTAATGTGATGTATGTATTATAATTATTGTTATATATGTATTGATTAAAATTAATGACATGTATGTTTGTATTATAATTAATAACACAAACTTAAATAAATATTGACAGCAAAAAAAATAAAACTGGCTCATCCCAAACGGTTTTGGGCTTAAACCGTCTAGGATGACTTTATCTCAGACGGTTCTGGGCTTAAACCGTTTGGGATGACTTTATCCCAGACGGTTCAAGCCCAGAACCGTCTGGGATGCCCTTCTCCCGCGCTAAACCCCTTGCCATTCACTAAGTCCCACACAATCTTAGTTTGCAACCCTAGCGCTCCCACTCAGAGTTGCCCTCCTCCCTCCCCAATGCCCTCCCCCCTCGGAGACGCCCTCCACACTTGGCGGCGACTCCTGTCCGCGCCCTCCCCGCTCCCCCGTGCCCTCCCCCCTCGGCGACGCCCTCCCCACTTGGCGGCGACTCCCAACCGTGCCCTCCCCCCTCGGTGACGCCCTCCCCACTTGGCGGTGACTCCCGGTCGCGCCCTCCCCCCTCGGTGGTGCCCTCCTCCCTCCCCTGTTCCCTCTGTGAGTTTTCTGAGAATTGCTCTCCGTTTTTTGTTGCCTTACTTGCTCGATGATGATAATGGGTATTGTAGAACATTTATTTCCCTGAACTAGGCCTTGAACCATAGACTTATACGCTGTAAAGTGTAGATTCATTCATTGATTAGAGTATATCTGGCTAATAACTTGTTCTTGTCTGTTATTACCTTTCTATCAGCACTTCATTATATATACTTTCTTCTGGTTTAATCTTGATTGTCCTATCAGTCATACCATTCTATTTAGATCCATGCGCAGATTGTTATATCAGTAGATGTGCTATTTAGATGCTTAGATAAATACACTTTGTTATCTTAACTGTTTACTGGTGTGCTTAACTTACCTACTCTTCATTGAAATTTGCTTCTCTTAACTTGCCTACTCTTAACCTTGTATCATACATGATGGCGTCCCCACAATCCTCGCCGCCGAATAGATCTAATGATGCACCCAATGTAGGAGGAAATAGGTGCAGTCCAAGAGGGCTTAGTAAAAGGCCTCAGGGCCGATACACCATCACGGCGATCGATCCGCATGATGGGGCTCCTACCGCGCCTCCAAAGGCTGCAACAGCTTTCCGGACCATGTGCGAGATCGTTGGGCGTGAAAGGGTCTCCATCACCTATCCTTCATGGAAGACGTTGATAGATGATGAGCGCGATAATCTGGTGACAGAAATATTTGCGTCGTTCGAGGTTCCAAAAGACGCCATGCCTGCACTGCGATGGTACGCGTTGCTAGTGGCGGGAAAGGCATGGAAGAACTTCAAGAGCGTCCTCATCACTAATTACGTCAATAAGGAAATGACTCCGTTCCAGAAGTACGGGTTCATCTCTGAAGACGTTTGGGGACGATTTGTTGAGTTGAAGACGATGAAAGAGTTCGTGCTACAAAGTGTGGTGCATAAGATCGTCGAAACACCCAAAAACACCCACCCACATAAAATTAAGTTTTTACTGCTTAAAAGTGCATTTGTGATTTTCTCGAATTTATTTGGATTTTTCGATGTATTGGAATTAAATGTTATTTCAAGTTTATTGCTTTTTAATCAAAAGTATTTAAATCTGTGCTAAGTTAAAATAAAGTTTGGCCAAAAATATTTTATTTGAGTCCGAATGTCTCAAAGTATTTTTGAGATTTTTCTTGGATTTTCCTAATAGTTTTATTGCCTAAAATAAATAAAATGAATTTCTAGAATTATTTTAATTGGGAAACCCTTTTGAGTTGGGCTCTCCCATACACTGCGTAGCGGCCTGAGGGAACGCGCCCGATTAGCCCATGATCCCGAGAGGAAATCGTGTCGAGCCGCTGGATCGCGATCGATGGCTTGTGTCATGCCACGCCGCGAACGCGCCAAGCCATAGGATCGTGATCGCGCGGGTCGTGGTGGATCGTGGTCTTTCCGTAACCCTAATCGATCGCAGCCGCTGATCCAAGCGAAGGCCCGTGATTGATCTCGCCGGGAAATCCGTGCGTTCGCTGCGCCACGTGGGCGGTTGGCTGTGAATCGCCTCCGCGGGGACTCGGAATTCGCCGCCGTGTCCGAAGGACTCCGCCGCCGCGCGGTTGGTTTTCCGAGCACCGTGCGTGGTCGCCGAGGCTATTTAAGGGGTCCGCAGCCTTCCCGAGAATTGTCATCGTGCGCCGCAGCCTTTTGGTCGGAAGGGTTTCGCGAGATTCGACGTAGAACACGCCGGAGCTCGCCGGAGTTGATACGCCGCAGCCGCCGAGGTTTTCGCCAAAGAACGCCACCGGCCAGCGGTTTTCGCGCTTTGGTTCCAGATCCGGATTCGCCAAGGTGTGCCGCGCCGACGAAGCCACTTGTTCACGCCGGGACACGCCGAACGCCGTCGCCGTAGCTTCTTCCTCATCTCCGGTGGTTTTCTTCCGCTTTCGCCATTAGTCTCGGTGAGTTTTTGACCGCTTGATCTAAGCGAACGGGAGGATTGAACTGCGCCGCATGTGTCCGCCGCCGTTCGACGGATCGACCGTAGATGCGTGCCGCGTGTCGCGCGATCGGGCGGGCGTCACGCGACCAATCGGAGACGACGTGTGGCGCCGCGGGTTTCGAGGCGCCGTCGCGCCGGTTCACGGTGGACCGAGGAGGTCTCGTGACCGTGTCTATGCGCCGAGGCCACGGTCGATCTCTGGTTGGTTCGGTCCATGGCTGACGTCACGCTGATGTCATAAATCGCTTTTTCAGTATAAAAATAAATCTGTTAAATCTGATTTTCTGATTTTTGCAATTTCAGTATTTATTTCAAATTTCAAAAGGCTATATCTTTTGCATCGTAACTCGGATTTGAGTGATTCAAATTTCTAAAAATTTGTAAAATTGAGATCTATTTAATGGTGAATTTTATTTGATTTTTGGAGTTCAATTGCTCTCTGTTTTGGTATTTATTTGCTTTTCTTCTTCGGTACGCGTAGACGTTGAATTGTGCGACGCTTCGGAGGAAGATCAAGCAACCCAAGAGCAATCTTCAGATCAAGATCAGGACCTATTCCAAGGCAAGTTGTGCTTTGATCATGTTGAACCCATGTTTATAAAATTGCTATGTTTGTTTTACAATATTGCATATATTTCAAATATACAATTGTTTCAAATTAGATTGGGTTTAGCTAAAATACCAGATTGATCTATACCCTACCTTGTCATTATATGCCATGAACCATTGTCACCCTAGATTGGTTTAATATAGTTGATTAATAATTATGATCAACATTGGAGGTTAGACCGTATTAGTTGCTTAGCCATGCCACGCCATCACATGTGTCGAAATCATTGTTAATTAATCTTGATTAACGGAATATGGAACAATGTTATGAACTTGTGTGTCATGTGGATCACACGATGAGATTGAGTTGTTGTGGCGAGTCATGTCACGCAACGATGTTGAATTGTTGATGGCACGTGGTGCTTGGTAATCAACTGGGTGATGATAACTTAGATTGGGGCAAGTGGCAAGGGGCGAGGAGGCCAAGGTGGGCCCAATGGGCAGATGGTATGTGGATGTCTTGCCTTGATCACACTAAGGACTTAACCTTGCAAGCCTTTGACCTGAGTCAATCATGCAACCACATGTCCGTATGGGCCAATTAATGAGTAATTTGCAAAGTCTTAATGTTGATACTATCGTGGTCGGTGTGAGTTCCCGGGTCAGGGTGTAATTCACATGGCGCAAGAGGGGGGCCCTGGATGTGGTTTACAGACCCACCAGTGTTGAAACCTTAGCGGGTAGTATCGGGTTAAGATAGAACATTGTAAAGGCTTTGTTATAATCTCTCGCCTTTGTGGTGTTTGGTTGTATCACGTGGGTAAAGTGCATAACCTCCGCAGAGTGTGAAACTATTCGGATAGCCGTGCTCATGTATTGAGCAATGCTCGGAATTACAGTAAGGGTTAGCTTAATTAATTGACAACTTGGTTGGGATGGCGGAATGCCATGTGGAAGATGGAATTTAACTTAGGATTGGAAACTTGGTTTACTTGAGAAATACTGAATTTATTTATTATCGTTATTTGTTTTACATCCTTTACAATCTATATAATGATTCGTTCATAAATGCTCGCTTATTGCAAAATAGCCATGATAGCCTATCCATTGGAATAAGCCTTGCATATAGATACATGGAATTGCATTCGGCACAACTTGTTGAGTGCTTTAAGTACTCACCCTTGCCAAACAACAATAATCAACAGTTGAAGAATCTACACTGTGTTGGAAGATGAAGTCCAAGAAGACACGAGTCATTAGGGTCCGAGCCTTGTCGGTTGCCTGTGGTGAATCGATGAGCTACCTACGCTTCTACTTTCCACGCTTAATTATTAGTTTATATTTTCGGTCTTGCCTGCGTGGTTTAATAATGTAAGTTGGTCATAAGATCATACATTTAGTTATATCAATAAATGAACTATTATTCTATTATCGTTGTGTATGATGTGATATGTACCAATGTTAAGTCGTGTGCACTAGCGTTGATCCCGGGAATAGTGCAAGAAACACAAGGGTTCAATCGATGGATTCGGTCCCTCACAGAGGTGGTATCGAGCATACCGACCGTAGGTCTTGGCCCTAGATAGTTTGGAGGTGTCTTGAGGTGTCCAAAATTATTTTCTAAAAAGAAAATCTAAGCTTGACTAATAAAACCCTCTCGACTCATCTCATTCTCTACTTCGCCTTTGCTAAATCTACCCGCTTTACTTGCCGCTTTGGGTGGAGAACTTATTCCAAGTTCTTGTGGAGCGGATGCCGATCGTTCGACCTTTGAGGAGATGGCGGCTACGCCATGGAGCCGTGGAGAGTACTTCGACGCTTGAGGTTTCTATCGCCCACTTTACCGAGGAGGCAACTGGTCGCTGAATGGTGTACACCGAGGATTTATTTGCAAGTTGATCATCTACGCCGGAGAACGAGGAAGCTAGCAGCCAATCAACATCTCCGCCGTAAGATTCTCGACGAGGTTGCAATTCAGAGGTCGCCGACTTGCTCTTCGCCGCGTTCGCCGCGACTACGCCGACGCAGCTTCACGACTCTGTTCGACTTCACCCAGACGCTCAAGCATGCCAAGACGACGGATCGAGGGGAGCGAGTGTGCAATGACGCACCTTGCGAGTTCGCCCTCTGCCCGTGAGGATCATATGAGAGACTACCCAGAGCCGGAGATCGTGGTACGAGGCACTCGAGTAGCGAGCAGAGCTCGAGGTGACCCGTGCTTCAAATGCATCGGGATGATCACCGAGCCGGAGAGGCCCCGGAGGCGCTTGAGGACGAGCCGGAGCGCGTGACTCCGAGAGTTCAGAGCCACCGAGGAGTCCGAGGAGGATCCAGAGGAGCGAGAGTGGGAGCCGAGGGAGTGCAGACTCGCTGTTGCAGAGGACCCAGAATAGGTCATCGAGATAGGTTTGCTCGATGCCACCACCACCCGCCGGTGTATGCGCGGATCGCCTCACCAGGTGGTCGGATGAGTGAGTGCCACCTTGAGCCGTGTTGAGACTCGAGTGTGAGTCGCGCCTTTAAGTTAGTCTTTACCTTTTAGTTGACGTTAAGGTTTCGTGTTTAGTTTGCTTTGTAATGCCGAGTGTGCAAGATGTGTTGCAAAGCTTGTAGGCTTAAATAAGCAGCCATACCAAGATAAATAAAGAATTGTTCAGCTTGGTATAACCTATCTTCCCATTTTAGAAATTCTTACTTCTCATCTATGCTACATCTACCTTTCCTAACCTAAGAGGCAATCATCGATGGTGAATACCGAGGAAACAACGGTGCTTGAAGTGGATCATATCCAATGACAATCCCAATGATGGAGGCATTTCTCAACCACCGCCAGTGGACATGCAGAACTGGGAGCATTCCTTGCAAAGACAGACTCAATCGATGCAGCATAATGATGCAAAGAGATGCAAAGAGATGACCAATGCAGCAGTAAACCACAACAATCCTGCAACTCAGAACAATCATGGTGGACCTCGACCTATGTCCAAGCTATCGGATTTTATGAGGACTAGGCCACCAACTTTCTCTGGAAACGTGAACCCTTTGGAAGCCGATGATTGGCTTAGGACCATTGAGAAGAAGTTGCACATCACTCAGTGTGAGGGCAATGAGAAGGTGCTCTACGCCTCTCATCAACTTGAAGGAACCGCCGCAGAATGGTGGGAGAATTATCGTGCCGCCATGGAGCCCCGCAAGAGATAACCCGAGGAGTTCACTAATGCTTTCCGCCAAGATCATGTCCCGCAGGGAATGATGGATCTTAAGAAGGAGGAGTTCGAGCTTTGAAGCAAGGAGGCCAACCAAAGGGTCGAATACCGAATAAATTCACCAATTAGCTCGTTATGCCCCGAGGACGTAGCGACGATAAAGCTAGGCGCCTCGCTTTCATGAAGGGATCGACCAGATCGCAGGGACCGACACCCACAATTTTCCGGATTTTCGAGCCGGTAAATAAGGCTTTAATCCTAGAGGACAAGCGCAAAGAGCTAGGTGAAACCGTAAGCGCTGATGAACAATCGTGGACGCCCAAACCATCTACGCTTGAGGATGTCACCCCAGAATTTGCTAGATTTCAACCACCACCGGGAACAAGACATCAACCCTACACCGCCCGCCAATCGAATTTCCGCACTCACCGCAAGGCAACAATGCACTGTGGGGAAATCGAATCTGCAAGGAAGAGATGCTATACTTGCAATGAGCCGTGGCACTTTTCAAATAGGTGTAATGAGTTGTGAATTTGTTACCTACCATGCATTTAGAATTAATTAATTTGTGAACCTTATGCTGTGAATTTGTCATTTGTAGTTCTGAATCCAATTAGTTAGTATATATGTGAGTTGATTTCTGAAATGGATACGTTGTACATATGTTATAATGTGCGATATGAGTTGATTTATGAAATGGATGCGTTGTATGTTGTGTAACATGTGATTGGAGTTCATTTTTTAAATGTATGTCATAATAATATGCTGCTGATGCTGTGTACTGCCTTTTGTTTCAGAGGGCATAGCTAGCATTTTCTGAGGCTAACCAATAAATTAAAATTTAGTAAAAAATACAAAATTAACATCATAGACGGTTCAAAGGAAGAACCGTCTATGAAGCTCAATACAGACGGTTCCAAATTTAGAACCATCTGTCATGTAGTATCATCACAGACTGTTCCATCTGTGATGTTACTACATCACAGACGGTTCCAATGTGAAACCGTCTGAGATGGTGATACCATCTCAGACGGTTTCACGTTGGAACCGTCTGTGATGAGGGGATCTTCACAAACGGTTATTCCTTAGAACTGTCTGGGATGATAACTTCATCACAGACGGTTCTATTTTGGAATCGTCTGTGATAATGCTACATTATAAACGGTTCCAACTTAGAACCGTCTGTGATGACTCTTTGTCATCACTGACACTTCGATACAGATGGCTCACAAAACCGTCTGTGATGTGGTTTGTGAATCGTCTGTGATGGCCTTTTGTGTAGAAGTGTACGGCGATGATTTTTTCTAGGCTTAATCCTTTTAGGTTTCCTGTGGATATTTTGGATTGAGGTATATCGTTGGACTTTACTATTTTATTTCACTACCTTCCAACTGCATTTTTATTTTTGGCCAAGGGCCCTTTTATTGTAAGAACCATATACTTTTTGTATAAGCGGGACCTATGCTTTTATATCTATATTATGTTGAGTATGGATCTAATGATAATATTGAATGCGTGTACTAGCTATTGATCATGAGACTAATACAGTATACATATAAGATACTTGAGATATTCCATGTCCGGTTAAAGGTCTCCACATAACTTTTGAAGAATAGGCATTTGCGGTCTTGCATAACTCACTAGTCAGGATATGTGCCTGAATGATTGAGCTCAAAAAGAAGATACCGTAGTTATGTGAGCTGATTTACATATACAAAAGATGCAAGTGAGTGTGCAATGGATCCTTGGAACAGCTGTAGATCTTGCAGAGGCAACACAATCCCTTGGGGCACCTGATCACCACTACGGCCCATCAAAGACCTGAGCAGGATTCATAAAACTATGGTAACCGTTTCGGTTCGAGAATAGAAATCGAGCGGTTTACTGGTAAAATTTTAAAAAAAAATTGAAAAAAATTATACGTTAAAAACCGCTCAAAAACCGTTGAAAAACCGCGGTTTTCACTGAAAACCGGCTAAAAAATCGTTTTGTAGGAACGTCTAATTGGTCGGTCAGTTTTTCGTGAAAAACGACGGTTTTCGCGCGTAGGTTTGACTAGAATTCAAATTTTTTGAATTTGCAAATCGTTCGATTTTTCACTGTTTTCGAACGATTTTTCGCGAAAACTGCTACCGTCCTGCTAACGATTTTCAGCTTCGAAATGAAATTGTGAACCCTGTACATTAGAAAGAAGCTGCCCGGCGGCACGGCACCAAGCTTTACGGTGATTCAGTCGTTAGTCATGGTAAAAAGCGACGCCCACCCGCTCAAATTGCAGGGGTCATTATCGGAAGAAAAGAAACTAGGCACGTCAGGAATAGTTTGTGTTAGTTTATGGGAACAACGTCTCCAGTTGTGTTGCGACTGGACGTATGGCGGTAGTTTGTACGCACCGTTGCTTGCCATAGGGGCGCCGCGTTTCAACAGTTCAGAAGCAACTGATGGCTTTAGGTATGATTGTAGAGTAGGTTTCTCTCTAATTCTTTTCAGAGAGGAGTATATATTATAGAGTAGTTGATGCGGTAACTCGATATATGTTAGTTCCATGCTAGGTTACCTTTTTTTTTTCTTGCGATGAAGTAAACTTAGCAAACTGACGAACTGATTTTTGCACTGAATAAATGTATTTCATTGAAGAGACAAAAAAAAACTTTCAAAGAGACAAAACTCTAAAGAGCGGATTTAAACCCAATTCTAGTACTCGTCTTATTTGGACATCCTTTGTTTCAATTTTTTTTGGAAAAGCCTTTTGTTCTAATCAATTAAGGGCACAAACTTGATAATAATCAAAGTGGTTGTATTCACAACAAATATATATGATCCTGTTGGGTAAAGTTAGAGGTCGATCAGCTTCAACTTGTAGGGACTAGACATCTAATGACGCACCGGCGTGCTCTATACAAGTTTGTGCTTTGACGGACCACCCTAGCTAGGATTCAGTAACTCCGATATTTGATCAAACCCAGGCAATTGAGAGAACCAACTGCACCTCCAGTTGCCGACTACCAACCGGAGACGACGACCGAGAGAAAGGCGCTGATTAATCAAGCTCTTATTGTCCGAGATTCTGGACGTGGAAGGCCGAGAGCAATGGCGGAGGAAGTCAAGTGGAGCCTGCAAAAAATCCAACGCATTCGCATCAACCCGCCCAGTCCTGCCTCACACGCACGACGCCCCACAGCCAAACAAGGCAAGAGCGCAGCCATACATATGTGCCGCCGGCGCAAACCCACGGGACGGCAACGGCTGCGCGCCGCGCCCCCACCACGTAGCCCCGGCCAAACGCAGCCACACAAACCCCGCGCGGCCACGACCTCCTCCCTCCCACCCACCATAACATCCCGCCTCTTAACGTGCAGTGCATCCCAGCTCCCAGGTCCAGCCTCTCGCTGCTCGCTACGCCCCAGCCCCAGGTCCCGATCTTTTCCTCGCGCCCCAGCCGCACTATCTATATTTCGGGGCGGATTAACCACACAAGCTAGGTAGAGACCAAAGCTGCCGGAAGCTGCTTCCTTCTTAGTTTGTTTCTTTCTCCTTGTGCAAGAGGAGCTGCATGGCGCCGTCCGAGTCGTGCGCGCAGCGGCCTGCCGACGAGAGGCCAGCGGCCAGCTGCCACGCTGCTCCGGAGGAGCGGGTGGGCTGCGGAGCTGGGACGTCGTCCGACCAGCTTGCGCCGGCAGCGGGGAGACCGGCATCGTCGGCGGAGACGGAGAAGAAGAAGGGCAGGGCGGCGGACGAGGCGGACTGCGGCGGGGAGCAGCTGAGGCGAGCGGCGGCGGCGGCGGCAGTTGAGGAGAGCGCGCGGGAGCGGCTGAAACGGCACCGGACGGAGATGGCGGGGCGAGTGCGGATCCCAGAGATGTGGAGGGAGGAGAGGCTGCTCAAGGACTGGGTCGATTGCGCCGTCTTCGACCGCCCGCTAGCCGCCACGCACGGCCTGCTAACAGCCCGCGACGCGCTCGTCGCCGAGTGCACCGCCCCACGCCGGCCATCGCACGGCTCGACTGGCCGCTCGCTCCGGGTGCAGAACGGCTGCTCTTAATCGAGGGTGATTTGTTAATCCTGTAACAAGGCCTGAGTCCGGATCAAATAAGGAAATAAGTCCTATTCTAATTCGGTTACTTGAATCTATTTATAATTTTTAGAGCTATAGATTAAAAGTATAAATTTCTAAGTAATTCTGAAGTTTGTAAGTAGGAGAGCAAGGAAAAAAATGCAAGTTGTGCAGCACCGTCGAAATGCTTGTGTTCGTAAATTCTTATACTTGATTTTTTTGCCGTCATACGTGTGTGCTGATTCGGGCTAAAACCGATAATTGGTATTAGAGCAAGGTTCTAATTAACCATGGTGTCACGCCTGGCCTAGGGGAGGTCACCATTGCTGTCTTGGGGTAGGGTATCATCGCCGAGCGATGCAGTGTTAAGTGGGATCCGATAGCGCATCAAACGCGGGTGTGGTGGTGTATGCGGCTCCATGACAAGAAGACAACGAGGTAGTCAGCCGTTGTCGAGGTAAGCACCATAAACAATGTGTGATGTCCATGCGTGTGTATTTGGTTATTGTGTTAGTCTCTCATATGTGCGTAAGTACTTGTAACTTGTGAGTGTGTGTTCAAGTGCTCAAGTATGTAAAGCTCTCATCCAAGTGTCTGTACTGTCGAAATTGTGTCATGAGTGGAAAGAGTCAGCAAGAAGATATGGCGATGAAAGGATAGAGGAGGTGTGTCTCCTCAATACCTACTATTGATAAGCGTCATCGACTACTGGTGTGACAAGATGGCATTAGCAGCCATCTACGTGTCTCATCAAAAGGTCTCAAAGCTACGTGTTCCCGTATCAGTTATCTCTACGAGATACTATGTATGATCAAGTGAGTTCTTGTGCGAGTTGTGTCAATAAGAAAAATGAGTGCAAATTCCTTCAGACATGTCGTACGCATCAGAAGAGATAATGCTGCACGAGAAGATCAAAAGGAGTTGTGGCAGTTGTTCTAGCTGTGTGATTCAAAAGGAGATAATGTAGGAGTTGTTTAGGATGTTGATGAGTCGTGAACACCATCCTGCCTGTTATTGTGTGTGCAGTGCAATTTGAAGTTGAGTCAGAATGTTGAGGAGATGTGTTCGTCATCCTGTGTAGAGTAAAAGTTGGGTAGGTTGTAGTTGAAACCGGTGTCTCAACGAGTTAAAGTTGTGTCAGAAATTAGAGATAGTTGATGACTGATGTTACAAGATTAAGAAGGTTAATGTGAGTTAATATTGTAACAAGAATGGAGTCTAAATCAAATAAGAAAATAAGTCATCTTCTGATTCGATTACTTGAATCCGTTTTTGATTTTTAGAGGTTAAGAGTATAAATTCCTAGGTAGTTCTAAGGTTTGTAAGCAAGAAAGCAAGAAAACAAAAAAAGATGCTAGTTGTATCGTACCATTAAAATACATGGTTCGTGAGCTCTTGTGCTTAATTTTTTGCCATCGCACGTGTGCTGATCCAGACTAAAACTAATATGCTTTGTTTTTGCTTCTTCTTGAGTTATCAATTACTCTCCGTATATTCGAATCTATTTGGACTACAAATTTGATCGATATTAAGTACTTAATTTGTTATATTTGAGTAGTGGTGGATGTAATTAGTCATTTGATCACCATTGTGGCGTGCATGTTCCGTTCTTGTTCGAATCAATCAATGTTCCGATTGGTTCAAGATACTATTATAGAAGAAATCATCATAGACGGTTCTAAAATCTCATTATCAGATATATTAACTAATTGAACTCAAATATATTCGCCAATTGAATGCACAACTACAATTCATAAATTCGAATGCACAACTACAATTCACAAATTGACAGCCTAGTTTCACAAATTAACCCAAGTGGCAATTCAAAAATAACACAACTCCTCAAGTTAGGCGGAGTGGAACTCGTCTTTTGGATTTATGACTTGACTTAGCAAGAAGGAACAGAGTTGTACTCGAATTCCGATCATATCGGTCTGTGACAACATATTTGTAACCCGATTGACCTTTTTGGAACTGGGGAGGACTTGTATGTTGTGGCAAACGTAAAATCCACGTAGGTTATTTCCCTTTACCTGTTGGTGGCAATGCAAATATAGAATTAGTTAGTTGTAGAGGCATTATTACGGAGTGTGATGTAGGATTATTGTGCACTATTGGATATCAGAAACTTAAAATCGTGCTTCAGCTTCATCTCGTCCTTGCCAGAACGCCCTCCACAAGCTTTGTACACTTGGAATGACCTACGTGATTCCAAAAAGTTAGTATCAGTTATTCCAGGAGCAACGTACACCTTGAAACCCCTACAAGATCATGTTATCTATAGAGGAAACGTGATTACCTATTGAGTAATTTCACGATAGGATTCAAATCGTGGCTACTACTGCTCTATGAGGAATCGTGGTATATAAACCGGTTCTTGCTTGGTTGAATTACAATTAGAACCCAGTGAAACCTATACATGTATGTTGCCATAGTCATTCAATCTAACTTTAAGTTGCGTGTATAGTACAAATTAAAGTATAGCAAGTAGTGCAGCACTTACCCTGGTTGTGGGGTAAAAGTACGAACTATTTATCCTTTTGAGCCAGCAATGCCTATTCCACATATTGCTAGATGGCGTTTAAATTTTTGTCCATTGTTTGCTTCGAGACTATGTGTGGGTCGAGGAAACCCACCACTTGTTTATTCTTTTTTGCTTCATGGATCATATATCTATATCTATATATACAAAAGCAAGGAGTTATATATATACATGACATTTATCGGTATTACACGAATGTAGACTGTGATTGCACACACTTACAATGTCCAACATCTCATGAACGCGACGTCGAGGGCGTCGAGGTTGAAGAGATCGAACAAGTCGCGGAAGTTGACCGCGAAGAAGCCCTCCGATAACTGGTTGAATAGATGCTCATGCTTGAAGCGTACCATAATACAAGTTGAACGTTCTGACACTTTCTTGTTGGCTTGTTCCAGGGACCAACCTTGCAATCTAACACAAACCATTGTAAGGTTTTTTTCGGCACTCTCCCATTACTAAAGGCTCACCTAGCTTGTATGTCACGGCCAATGGGGCAATCAGATAGTCCAGGGCCTCTGTGATTTGCTCTAATTTGCCATTGTCTTGCTTTCTACTAAAGGGAGTCTACACGGGAGACGAGTGGGCACGATCCCACGTAAAGGCATGTGATGCACGGAGCACGGTTGCCGATTTGGTGGCTTGCTGAGGTGCAGGAAGCGACTTCGATAGTACAGGTGATTCCGGGAGTGCGGGTAATTCTGGTGCTGGAGGTTGGGCATCCACGAAGATGTCGCTGCTAGGCCACTAGTTGTATGTGCCAATGGCATCCCCTAGTATCAAGATCTCGTCGTTTGGGCATCTGCAGTGCGACAGCCTTGAAAATATCATGTACACCATTCACATTGACCTTTGTGAAACCCGACGCTACCTGGGTACCGTGCACCAGCGCCCCTTGGCCGGATGGATACGCAAGCCCCAGAGTAGCCTGAAGGGGAATAGAGCCATTAGCAAGCCTCACATAGAGATTGCACCGCGTGGCATACTACATAATGGCACACAAATAGTTAAGACATTCAAAAGCTATATCTATGGAGCATTCAAGAGATATATATATTAAGACCTTGATGTTACAGATAGAAAATTTGCTGTCGTCTTCATCTGTGTGAGCGGCAGATGCACAGCTGCTCATACGGGTAGTGGGGCTGAACTATGTACATACGTCCGGGGCTTGCGTGGAACGCCTCTCATAATTATTAATCCTTTCCTCGAGGCTTCTTATTTGATTACTGAATTAATCTCTCAACCTTTCCTTAATCTTCTCTACAAGCTGTTCATCGCGCTCGGCTTTGACTCTCTTCCTAATCCGGTATTTGTCAGAGTCGTCTGGGAATCCGGTTTTTCAGGGAATGAAAACCCCTTTGCCTCACATGCGACCAGGGTGTTCCTTACTTCCCAAGGCCATAGAGAGTACATATTTCTCCCTATCTAGCACAAAAGAGCCATCGAAAGATTGTGTACTCAACGCTACCTGCAAGATCCTGACATGTTATTTCACTTATGAAGTTATGGACTAATTACAAAGTTGGCAGTTCGATATCTTACCAAGCGTTCGCATACTTCCTCGTCCGCGGGGTTTGTAAAGGACATGGTGCCGGAAGACGTGGCATGTGACCTCGCTCTTAGCCAGTTTCGGGCATACTCGTCAATGATCGACACAAATGGCAAGGAGGTCTCCTCGTCTTCCCTCCTCCATTGCGCGCTCTTACACGCAGACCCAGTGGTGCCGAGTCTGTGGGGGTGGGTGTTCCTTGCCTGGAGGTCCTTGTGCACTTCACTTTGACACACGAATTCTTCCGTCGTCTTCATCTCAATAAATATTTGTCATACGTCCTCATCAATGAACCCATACTTAGAGAAAGGAGTCATGTCATTCTTGATGTATTATATGATGAGTGTGCTCTCAAAATTCTTCCACGCCTTTCCCGCGACTAGCAGAACATACCGTCGTATTTGGTGCACAGAGTATTCGGGGATCTCGAACGTTGCAAAAATTTCTATCAGTAGGTTGTTGCGCTGCTCGTCAGCCAGCGACTTCCAGGCTGGACGGGTGATGGGGACATGTTCCCGTCCAACTATCCTGCACAATGTTCAGAATGTTGTCCCTGCCTTCCTTGGTTCAGTAGGGGCCCTATTCTACGGATTGACCACCGTGATTTTATATTGGTCTGTGGGCCTTTTATTTGCTCCTCTTAGACCGCTAGTCGGTTTTCCTTTCATCGGCTCATCACATCCTTTCGGTGACGATGAATGAGGGGATGTCATCTTCTTTTTAGCAAGACTGTGTTAGGTATTCAAAGATCAGGCCAGATGATCAAGTTAATTGATTGCTGCAATCATGCGCAAAGTCTTGTGATTTATTAAATATAATGTTGATTATTTAATTCATGTTCAATAAAAATGGTCGTGGCCTCTATAGGAGTGGTATTGACCTCTACGGGAGTGATCTTGATAACTATGGGAGTGGTTATTTCCTAACCTTAAGCCTTATATCTATTTGATGTACTCAGCTATTTATACACACATATATACACACACACATAAAAGCATAAAGGCTCATAATCAGATATCTAACATGACAAGCAATTAATAAAAGCTCAAGTTGATTTAATTGATTGTTCTCAGATGTCGGGCTGTCTTAGTTGAAAGGTCTCCTCACCACTAGGGACAAGGTCATAGACAAATTTGGGACAACCTTACCACTTATTTGAAATGACAATTTTCAATACTTGATAGTTAATGAAACCTAATCAATTGAGAACCTTAGACCCATATTTTTATACTTGAATCAAAATTCATGAAAGCTTATAGGAAGACCAAGTATAAACAGTAAGCAATTTGAACCAGAATATATACATATTCAACTAAAGTAGACTATTGATCTAATCAAGTATATGACAGATAGTGCTGTAAATGAGCCGAGCTCGAGCGAGCCTGCCTCCAGGCTCGAGCTCGGTAAAGCTCGAGCCGAGCTCGAGCTGGTGTCTGAGCCTCAACCCAGGCTCGAACTTGGGTCGAGTAAGCTCGGTAAGCTTGGTAAGCTCGAGTAAGCTCGAGTAAGCTCGAGTAAGCTCGATAAGCCTGGTAAGCTCGGTAAGCTCAATAACAAGCTCTAGTAAGCTTGGTAACAAGCTCTAGTAAGCTCGGTAACAAGCTCAAGCAAGCTATTCTAGCTTGAGTAGGCTCGCGGGCTATTCGAGCTCGATTCGGTTAGGCTCGCGGGCTCGAGATCGAGCTCGAGTTCAGCTCGTTCGGAGCTCGAGCCGAGCTCGAACTGAGCTCGAGTAGCTCACAAGCCTCGAGCTTTTTTTATAGCCCTAATGACAGCTGAAAATTGAAATTTTGTCACAATTGTCTCCCTAATGCCCAATCTTCATCGAACAATGTCACCCACATGCAAGATCCCAAAGACAATAAAGTATAGAGTATTTAAGCATGTACTTGGAATGATATTGTGCTCTCAAGTGTCGGGCTGCTAAAGGTTAGACCTTCAGCCTCCTCGCCACAAGGTGTAGGGCTGCTAGAGATTAATCTCATACCTCCACTACACCAGGGTCAATTAATCATTAGTTGAATAGACAATTATCTAAGTAAATAAGGCCTTGAAATCTTACCTTCCTAAATTATGCACTTTAAAGCATGAAGTACGAAATTTTGTTTATTCACATGAAGCAAGTTCAAAATAGTACTGTTCAGCTAAGACACAATACGAGAATATCAATATGATAGACCAAGCCGAACAGGAACAGAGACTACATATCAGAACTACAACCACTAGCTAGTCAAGATATGCAGTGATAATCATATGAACATCAATCTCATAGTCAATGAAGCATCAAATTAATACCATCCAGTTCAAGGCCAAGATTATTACTGAAATTGTCTAATTCAACTTTTAGAGACCCTAATTACATCATTGAGCATTCAAAAGGTAACAAACAGTGAAAATGATTCAAAGAATGAATTAAAAGTTCAAGTAGTCATTTTAAGAGTTCAGTATACAAAGTACAAATTTGTTACACAGTAAACAAAAACATAAAGTGTATAGACATGTCCTTGCCGTGCAAGTTAGAAAATGCTTACATGTCCTAAAGCACTCATAGTTACTAATAAACTACTGTAATTCAACTCCTCAACCTCTAATTACTGTGTTAGGAATGAGGGGACGCTAGCATTTGACTGCTGCAATTATTGTGTTAGGAATGAGGGGACACTAGCATTTGACTGTTGCAATCATTGCACGACTACAGCTAATTCCATTGCTTGGCTCTTTAACATAGGAATCCACATAACACAAGCACTCTTTATTTTAATCCATGAGGGTAGGAATGGAAGATGATGGAAACTTAATCAATCAGAGCACAACAGACCAGATCATTAACATTTCAGATGCAAATCAATACCAACATAAGGGTTCAAGTATTTTATAGTGTGTGATGTGATATATGACAAGGTATTTAAGGAGCCTGATTAGATTATCTATTTACCTAAGTTTACCAACTTAAAGAAGTCATTCTAGAATGTTTATCTATTTACCTATTTTTGTTACCATATACCAAATCACATGTCATTCTGGAATGTTTAACAATTACAGTTGTCCAAGAAATTCACCATAGTTTTCTAAAAACTTAATGAACCAAGAAAGAGAAACTAAATTCAATATGAAGCACGCAGAAATATACGATGATCAATCATAAATTTACTTAGTTACATAGCTCTGAAGAATATGGTTTTTCCACATGAACATGTGAGTACATGTACTATCACCACCATCAAATGTGACTCACGATATTATTGTAGGTCCAAGTCAAACAGCCAAAAGAGAACATTCAATTTAGTCATTTTGAATGAATCATTAAAAATTAGTTACAGGAGGAATGATAATAGGGAGTAGGCAAATAACAAATGTGATCATCATAGTACACACTTAACGTATTATGTTCATGTATCACTAGTCCATCTTGAAAAACCAAATTATTACTGATTGACATATGTTAGCATATTATTGATAGATTTAGCTATAAGTTGAACTGAACTTTAGAATAAAGACCTACTTAACATATAATGCTCATGTGGCATCAGTACAACTTCCAAAAATAAACATTATAGAATGATATATGTTAGCTCATTAGAGGTGAACCTCATACTTTCTCAATCACAACCATCATCTAAGACAGGTTCAGCATATACTCAAAAAACAATGGCACACTCAATTAAATTATCAAACTGTAATTAGTACTCAACTATGGTATTGCATGAGCAAAACATTAAGCTATTGATTCAAGCCTTATATTATGGTAAATTAAGATTAGTGCATCATTATAATGACAAACAACCATAAAACATCAACAAAACTACATAACCATTTTCATTATGCAAGCAATCATTTTCTATTAGCAGGATGGGATAAAACCATAGTACAAACCAACCGAGGGGGAGCACAGCTGAGGAGGAGCATGGCCAAGGCGGAGCACGACCAAGGGGAGCAGGCGAGGGCGAGCACGGTTGAGGGGGAGCCACCAAGGAGGAGCAGGTGAGGGGGAGCCTCGCCGAGGGAGAGCCATTGAGGGGGAGCACGGTAGGGTTTGGGGGAGCCACCAAGGGGGATCGGGCGAGCACGATTGAGGGGGAGCGACCGAGAGAGAGCGGGCGAGGGGGAGCCACCGAGGGAGAGCCTCATCGAGGGGGAGCCACCGAGGGAGAGCCTCACCGAGGGGGAGGCCACCAAGAGGGAGTAGGGTAGGGTTTGGGGGACACACCGAGGGGGATCGAGCAAGGTAGCACTAGGTTTGGGGTAGCCGTAGAGGGGGTAGGGTTTGGGAGAGCGGTCGACCGGTTGGCATTATATAACTAGGGAATCATAGACGGTTCTATACTAGAACCGTCTGTGATGTTAGGGTATCACAAATGGTTCTAGTATAGAACTGTCTGTGATGTTAACTACAGACTATCACTTATTTATCTACTGTCAGTACTGCAAATGCACTAACTTCCAGTTCATTCAAGTAGTGGTTATCTCTTAAGGTACTTTGCACCATGAAGTTATATGTTTCCATTACCATATCCAATACCATATACATATGCAAGTAAGTATTGGTTGTTGTTAACATTCTGAACTGCTTACGATGTAGCAAATAAATGCATGTAACCCAGATATTTTAAGCTAATAAATCGGATTCATACACAAAGATGTTTCAGCTTTCAAGCGTTTCATTAAAAACAACTTTATTATGCTCGAGAGTACACTTAAAATCATAACTCCACTTGCTTATTCTTTTGTATAAAAATTAGCCCTTCATGATGATCGACACGTGTGTAGCTAGCTTCCTCAGGTTATTCTTTCTCGATCGTTATTCCATTTTTGATATGAGGCAACTCGTCAAATTGATTGTATTCTTCCTCATCTACTACATTCTCAACTTCGACAATCCTCCTTTTTCTCTGAAGAACTAAGTGGCGCTTCTTGTTGGATGGGTCGGTTACATAGAAGACTTAAACAACTTGGTTAGCAAGTATGGATGGTTCATCTTGGTATCCGACACGTTCGAGGTCCACAGTAGTGATGCCATACTTGTCAACCTTCACCTGCTGGATGTGGACCCAATGGCACCGAAACAAGAGGATCATGAAAAGTACGTAGTCGACCTCCCAAATTTCCTCTATGAACCCATAATAGGAGCTCTGTGTCGACCCAGTGGTATTGAACGCATCTATGCGGACTCCGCTGTTCTAATTTGTGATCTTCATATCCTGATCTCTCCAACGGGTACATGCTACATAGAAACACAGGCCCGCAAATCTTTATCTCACTCACAAGGTGAATGTAACATTCCAAAAATTTGGATTTTAGAATGTTTAAATTTGAAAATTCACCATTTGCATTTTTCTTGAATTAATTTCATCTTAATATGAATTTTCTATTTATAAAAGATTTAATTTGACTAATCTATCCATCAAACAAAAGATTTTCTGTATTTTTGGAGATTTTTCTGAATTTATTTGATATTTATTTGTATTTAATTGCTTTTATTTGAATTTCTGGAATTTCTTTAATTCGGAAAATGTTTTAATTTCCAAATCCCTCCTCGGGCCGAATTTCTTCCCGCGGCCCATCTCTCTCTCACCTCGCTCATGCACTGCCCATCTTCCCGCTTCGGCCGCTTAGGCTTTCGCCAGCCCCAAATTTCGCCCGCCATGCGGCCGTTCGATCTGGCGCCACGTGGGCGGCCAGATCTTGCTGCCGCCCACGCCACCACATGAAACCCTAACCTCCTCCGCACCGGACTCTATCTCTGCAACCGTCGCCGCATTTTCCGCGCCCGCCGTGCCGTATCCGCGCCGAACTCTCGGCGTCCGCGCCTATTTAAAGCGCCGCGCCCGTTCCCCTTTCTCGTTTCCCGAGATTCGCCGCCTGAGCACCGCCCCGAGCTTTTCTTTTGCACCGCCGTGCCCGAGCGTTTCTTCGCCGCCGCTCGCCGCCTCCGGTGAGTCTCTGCCGCATTCCTTGGTCCCGCCGTTCTCCCCTTATTCCCCTCGTCCTTTTGCCCCTAGCCCCGTGGCGTTCCGTCGCATTTTCGTGCGCCGCCGAGACCTTCTTCTCCGCCTCCGGTGTTGCCGCGCCAGCGCCGCCGCCATCGTCCCTTGCCGTGTGCGTGGCCGTCCGATCCGCCCTGGCCGCCGGATACCCGCCGCGTGGGCGTGCCTAATCGGGCGCGTCGCCTGCGTCTCGCTCGCGCTCGCGCCAGCTGACGCCACCGCGTCACGACGCCACCGTCGCGTCATTGACGCGTGGCACGCCACCTCAGCAAGTCCGCCGCGTCGCCCCAGATCCCTCGGTGGGCGCAGCCCATCAGAACCAGCGCCGACATGTGGGCCCCACATGTCAGTCGGCTTTTGTTTTTATTTTTCTGATTTTTCAGAAAATCCAAAATTCCAGCCAATCAAGTGTTGCCACGTGTCAGCCTCTCTTATTTTCTGTGATTTTCTGATCTAGGAATCTTCCAGGAGCCCGTTCTCCTTCATTCGAGCTCCGATTCCAGTGATTCAAATTTCTAAATTCATATAAATTCAAGATCTATCTTCCAGTACCATTATTTTTAATTTTTGAATTTTATTTGAATTTTTTTTATTTATTTGCTCTCGTTTCGCGTGTAGACGACGCTGTCGAAGTTCAAGCAAATCAACAGTCAGAGGTAGAACCAGCAAGAGGCAGCGAAGGCAAGTCTTCCTTGAACATGTTGATCCCAAATTTTATGAAAATGTTATGTTGTGTTTAAATTATGCATGCTTACTTTTATGCAAAGTACTTTAAATGTAGTCTTAAGGTTTAGTTAAATTCCAGTTTGTTATACCCTCATCAGTATTGATCATGTCGAACCTTTGACACCCTAGATGATATATACTAGCTGTTTTATTTGGTGATATCCAGTAGATTAGCATGGAACGGTAGAATTGTTTAGTCCAGCTTAAACGTTTTGGTATTATGCCATGATGGGAATCATTTCAAATGTTGTTTAAACTTATTTGTGAAATTGCGACAATTGGTGTTGCTGCTGTGATGTAAGTAAAATAAAGAGGAAATGGTTTAGACCGGGGCGGATGGATGTTTGGCGGGTGCAGAAAGCACGAGACCTTGGTATGTGAATGTTCCGCCCTAGTCAATTAAGGACCGAAGCGTGTGTTACCATGGACCGAGCACTACCGTACAACCACAAGTCTATATGGGTACGACCTGGCTAAATAATTTGTGCATCTCATTATTAGCTTCGCCAGTTGGTGAGTGCGGATGTTGGCAGGCGCAAGAGGGGCTTCAGATCTTTGGGCGGCTAGAACCCTAACAGTGGTGAAACCTTAGCAGGCGAGGTTAATAGTGGGGTTGTACATTGTAAAGGCCTTGTCATGATCTCTCTGCCGACACACCAAAGGAAGTGTGTTAATTGCATGGCAACAAGAGTCGATCATGTCTTGTGGGTAAAGTGTACACACTCTGCAGAGTTAAAACTACTTAAGTAGCCGTGCCCACGGTCAAGGGCAGGCGAGGTATGCTTGCACATTGTAGATTTCATGGTTTTGTTTTAAAGGAAAATGGTTGTTTTGGGAATCCGTGAGCAGATGGAACTCTCGGGTTATGGTTTGGCGGATGGAGCCAGTCAGGTAGCTAGAACCTGCTTTAATTGTCATATCAAATTCAATTACCTTTTGATCAAATGATGCTTTATGAAATTACTATTGGTATTTATAGTTAAACTTTGCTTTATGCTAAAAGAGCCATATTATGCCTTCAATTGTTTAGCCTTGTATATAGTTATCATGCATTATGTTTCCAAGACTTGCGGAGTACATTTTGTGCTCACCCTTGCAACATCCCCAACTTTCCACAGAAGAGTTCGCAGAAGCTGAAGGTGACTACGATTTCTACGCTTGTGGTTATGATGAAGGCGATCCAGAATGCTAGGACACGAACCCCAGTCGATTGCCTGTTGGGCAAATTGATGGGCTTACTTTGCTTTTGTTATTTCGTTTCTGCTGTTTCTTATTGAACTCATGCTATGATGCTGCTTATTTGTAATAATTGGCCATAAGGCTAATACTCTTTTGCTTAATTAATATTATTTGATTCGTGATATGGATGTGTTGTCATCACTGTTTCCACTGTGTGTGCTAGCTTTTCCTGGACTAGCACAGGTTATACACAGAGGGTTCGGATTTGGAGATCCGGTCCCGACAGTGAACAATGAGATGGACCATGATATTGAAAAACGACGGAGAGAAATATATCTCAAGATTACATAGAGTTATGATCACCTCGGCCTGCAGAGCATCTAGTCCTTTGGGATCAATGACCTTCTAAGCAATTGTGTTAAAGAAAAAACACAACCTTGTGATTGTCTCTCGGACCTTACTCGGTAAAATACTTCTAATTGCCACAGGGAGCATCTGTGTCATAAGCACATGGCAATCATGGGACTTCATGCCAGTTAAACTCAAATCTTGAATCGAAACAAGTCTCTTTATGTTGGACGAGTAACCGGATGGAACTTTCACACCATACAAGCACTAGCACAATTCGGTTCTCTCAGCCTTAGGCAGAGTGTAACAAGTAGGTTCGCAGTATGTTCGGCCTTTATCAGTCTCTTTTGGTGCTAACTCAGGTCTAATGCCCATATCGACCAAGTCAAGCCATGCGCTGATACCGTCCTTTGTTTTACTATTAATGTTCAGTAAGAGACCAATCAAGCTATCACAGACATTGTTCTCTACATGCATCACGTCGATACAGTGCCGAACTTCTAGGTTCTCCCAATAAGGTAGGTCCCAAAATATTGATCTCTTCTTCCACATGCTCTTCTCACGGTCCTTGATTTACATCCCTTTCCTAGCGCAACATCCAAGATCTTAACCATATCATGAATGTATGTCCCGCTTAAAGGCTTTGGAGCTAAACTGTCTTCGATCGTGCCGTCAAATTAATTCTTCATCTTGCGGTATGGGTGATTCCTCCGAAGTAACCTACAGTGACGCATTTACACAGTTTTGTGCGAGTGATTCAGCTACACACTCTCGGTATCATCCAAGTAGTGAGTACATGCTTTAGCTCCTTTTGTACTCTACCCCGATAGGTTAGCAAGGGAAGGATAATCATTTATGGTGCAGAACAACAGGCAGCGCAAAGTGAAGTACTGTCGTTTGTGAGCATCCCATACTTGCACCCCAGGAGCCCACAATGTGTTCAGATCTTCCACCAATGGTGCTAGGTACACATCAATATCGTTCCTAAGTTGCTTCGGGTCTTGAATGAGTATAGACATCAATATGTACTTCCACTTCATACACAACCAAGGAGGAAGGTTATACACATAGAGATTCACTGGCCAAGTGCTATGATGGTTGCTCAAGTTGCCGAAAGGATTCAATCCATTCGTACTCAATCCGAACCTTATATTCCTCGGATCTGCTGCGAATTCTTCAAACCTCCTATCGAAGTTTCTCCACTGCGTGGAATCAGTAATGTGTCTAATCATTCCGTTATTCTTACGCTTATCCGAGTGCCACTGAAGCAATTTTGCCTCATTCAGGTTCGCAAACAAACGCTTCAAACGAGAAATTATAGGCAGATACCACAACACCTTAGCGGGAGGTCCTTTCTTCACCTCCATTCCCTTGTCGTCATCATCCGATCTATCTTTATGCTTGTACCAGGATGCATTACACACTGGACATATATGCAAGTTTACGTACTCTTTACGGTAGAGGATACAGTCGTTCGGATAGGCATGTATTCTTTCTACTTCCGTTCCCGAGGGACAAAGAATCTTTTTGGTTTTGTAGGTGGTTGTCGGCAACTCGTTTTTCTCCGGAAGCATATCCGCTAACAGACCTAAAAGCGTCGTGAAACTCTTATCGGACCAACCGTTGCTTGCCTTTAATTTCAGCAGTTTCAGCACAGATGACAATCTTGTGTATTTGGACTTACAACCCGAGAACAAAGGTTTCTCCAAGTCATCCATCAAGCCCCGAAATTTTACGTACTCTCACTCATCACGGCTCCCTTCTGCATCCCGTAGCATCTTATCCAGATTGGCATCGTGAAACCTATCCTCATCGAAAGCACAGTCGATATCATCCGGAGTACTATCTTGACTTCGTCGACGATGGTAGTACTACTTGGTCCCTACATAATTTGCTCTTCACTGTGACTAGTCTAACATGTATACCCCCTTTTGAAACCTCGTAGAATCAAGTGTGCTTCGATGCGCTGGGTTTCGAAACATTCTCAGATTCTCGCGGTCAATGCATGGACAAGGCATAAATTCCACCCCCTTGTTCAACATATCTTCCTCTGCAGATCTTCTAAAAGAGGAGACACCATTAATGTACTCGACGCTCGCACGGTTCTCAGGGTATAATCCAGCTTTGGTCTATCTACGCTACATATGTAACAATAGGTGTTAAATAATGAATTAAGTACACTAGGAGTGCACATGCGCACATATGCTACATATAAGCTACATTTCAACTTGCCGATTAACTTATATAGCTCCTAACATCAAAAAGAACGAATGGATATGTAAACATATACATGTAAGCTACATTTAGAATCAGCATCTCCAATTTTCCCTTCACATGGCTAGCTACATCTTCAGTGTAATGCAATTAGAACCAATTACTAATTTAGATCAAAAAGAACAAATGGATCTACACAAAGCTATATCAAAACTATCTTTAATTCCCTCTTTACCAAGCTAGATGTATATACCTTCAATATAAAGCTATTACAACCAATTATTAGCCTAGGTCACCTTCCTTTAAGTAACTATCTACATATTGAGTATAACAAAATTAGAACCAATTACTACTTTACATTACAGAGAACAAATGTATCTACACCAAGTTAGATCTAGAAACCAGCTTCATTTCCCTCTTAACCAAGGTAGATCTTAAATATAATACAAATTTGAACCAATTACTACTTTACATCACAGAGAACAAATGCATCTACACCAAGCTAGATTTCGAAACCAGCTTTATTTCCATCTTTACCAAGCTAGATCTAAAATATAATGTAAATTTGAAGCAATTACTAACCTTAGATGATCTAGAGCACAAGGATCTACAATTACACCTCCAAATCTAGGGTCTCTTTCACCAGAACACCTCTCAATCGTAGCGATCTCAAAAATATCTACGAACCCAAAAAATACAGAGGAGGTCGAGGCTTCTTATTTAGCAGAATTGATCATCACAGACAGTTTGTGGATAAAACCGTCTGTGTTATTTCCCTCATCGCAGACGGTTTTATCCACAAACCATCTGTGATGTTCCCAAAGCCTTTCGTCTTCCCAAGATAGGCGTGCACAGTGTTTCGAGTTGATCATTTCGTGTTCCAAGATAATTAAACCATCTGTTCAAATTCCACTTTGAAGACCTTGTTCTAGGCGTTTCATTTCCCCAATGCAGATCGTTAATTGCACTTCCGCGATGATATATACTCGATTGATCGATAGCATTCCACATCCCCTCCTCGATCGTTAATTGCAATTGCTTTTGATGCCGCCATGAGCAACAGAAAATACTTCCTCTCCTCTGTCAGCTCCGCCGCCTGGCCTCCGACGATGGCTCCGCCACCGCCTTCGCCTCCAATACCGCTGACTAACCCTCTGCCACCGCCACCATCTTCACCTATGAGACCCCTGCGGCAATGGCTGTGGCGCCACACCGGCACCATACCAATGAATCCGCCAGCCAGTTCATCACCCACCTCCTCAAGCAGTACCGCTACCTCCACCTCAAGCGTCGTCATTGGGCAGAAGCGTCCGCTGCCAACATCAATCTCCGATGACGACGACGACCATGATAGCTATGACTCGTCGGAGGGCTATCGTGACGGCTGGGAGCTGGAGGATGACCTAGACAGAGCCGATTCGAGTGAGGACCCCTCAATCGCAATGATGACTCCAACGACGACGACAACTCTGATGACGACGCGGACCAGATCGACTAAGTAGTATTTCCCATCCAAAAATTTTGGAGGGAAATTTTTGAATATATATTGTGATGCTTATATATATATATGATGTTTTGTTTTACTGTTCTGAATGATTCACTGGCTGGCTAACCATCACAGACGGTTTGTGGATAAAACCGTCTGTGATATTTTTCTCGTCACAGACGGTTTAATCCACAAACTGTTTGTGAAGTTCTCGCTTTCATCACAGACGGTTTGTGGATGAAACTGTCTATGATGATCAAACCGTTTGTGAAGTTCTCGCTTTCATCACAAATGGTTTGTGGATGAAATCGTCTGTGATGGTCCGACATCACAGACAGTTTCAGCCACAAATCGTCTGCGATGTGCCCGAAACACATCATAGATGGTTTTAGTAAAAAACAGTCAATGATGACGTGTCTAATATAACCCCTTTTGTAGTAGTGTATGTGGGAGCACGAGCCCGCACATCTTTATCTCTTTCACAAGGTGAACAATGAGATGGACCATAATATCAAAAAACAACGAAAGGAAATACATCTCAAGATTATATAGAGTCATCACCACCTCGGCCTGCAGAGCATCTAGTCCTTTGGGATTGATGACCTTCTGAGCAATTGTGTTAAAGAAATAACACAGCCTCGTGATTGTCTCTTGGACCTTGATTTGTAAAATACTTCTAATTGCGACAGGGAGCATCTGTGTCATTAACACATAACAATCATGAGACTTCATATCAGTTAATTTCAAATTTTGCATCGAAACAAGTCTCTTCATGTTGGAGGAGTAATGTTTGGAACTTTCACACCATGCAAGCACTAGTACAGTTCAATTCTCTCAGCTTTGGACAGAGTGTAACAAGTAGGTTTACAGTACGTTCGGCCTTTATCAGTCTCTTTTGTCGCTAACTCGGGTCTTATGCCTATATCGATCAAGTCAAGCCATGCATTGATACCATCCTTTATTTTGCCCTTAATGTTCAGTAAGAGACAATCAAGCTATCATAGACATTCTTCTCTACATGCATGACGTCGATGCATTGGCAAACTTCTAGGTGCTCCCAGTAAGATAGGTCCCAAAATATTGATCTCTTCTTCCACATGCTCTTCTCATGGATCCTTAATTTACGTCTCTTTCCATGTGCAACATCCAAATTCTTAACCATGTCATTAACATCTCTCTCGCTTAAAGACCTTGGAGCTGAACCATCTTCATTCCTTCCGGTGATGCATGTACATGGTTTTGCACAAGTGATTTAGCCACACAGTCTCGCTATCATCTAAGTAGTGAGTGAAGGCTTTGGATCCTTTTGTACTTTGGCCCGATAGGTTAGTAAGGGTAGGGTAATCATTTATGGTGCAGAACAACAGACAGTACAAAGTGAAGTTCTCGTTTGTACGCATCTCATACCTGTACACCGGGAACCCACAGTGTTTTCAGATCTTCCACCAATGGTGTTAGGTACACATTAATATCGTTCACTGGTTGTTTCGGTCCTTGGATAAGTACAGACAACAAAATATATTCCGCTTCATAAACAACCAATGAGGAATGTTGTAGATACAGAGATTCACGGGTCAAGTGCTATGTTGCTGCTCATGTTACTGAAAGGATTCATTCCGTCTGTACTCAATCCAAACCTTATATTCCTCGGATTTGCAACGAATTCTTGAAACCTCCTATCGATGTTTCTCTACTAGGTGAAATTAGCAGGGTGCCTTAGCATTCCATCATTCTTACGCTCTTCTAAGTGCAACGTAGTAGTTTTGCCTCCTTTAGGTTCGCAAATAAATGCTTCAAACATGGAATTACAAGCAGATACCACGCCACCTTTGCAAGAGGTCCATGCTTCAACTTGATGCCCTCACCATTGTCATCTGATTGATTCTTATACTTGTACGGGATACGTTGCACATCGGACATACATGCAAGCTTGTGTACTCTTTACGGAAGAGGATATAGTCGTTCGGATATACATGTATTCTTTCTACTTCCATTCCCAAGGGACAAAAAACCTTCTTGGCTTTGTAGGTGGTTGTCGACAACTCGTTTTCCTCTAGAAGCATGTCCACTAAAAGACCTAACAGTGCCTTTAAATTCTTGTTGGACCAACCGTTGCTTGCCTTCAATTTCAGTAGTTCAAGCACGAATAACTACCTTGTGTATTTTGACTTACAACCCAGGAACAAAGGTTTTTCCGAGTCGTCCATCAAGTCCCGAAATTTACCATATCTCTATCATCACGGTTCCTTTATGCGTCACGCAACATTTGATCCAGATTGTCATCGTTCAATCTATCCTCATCGGAAGCACAATTGATATGATCATCCGACATAACGTTGACTTCGACGGTGATATTTATACTACCTGCTTCCTGTATAGTCTGCTCTTCACCGTGACTGGTCCAACATGAATACCCCCTTTTGAAACCCCTCTAAATCAATTGTGCTTCGATCTACGTTGTGTTTCAAACATCCTTAGATTCTCGTAGTCAATGCATGGACAAGACATAAATTGCACCCCCATGTTAAACATATCCTCCTCTGCAGCTCTTCTAAAACCGGAGATGCCATTAATCTACTCGGCACTCGCACAGTTCTTAGCGTACATCTAGCTTTAGTCCATCTACGCTACGTATATAACAATTAGTGTTAAATATTAAAGTACACTAGGTGTGCGCATACACACATTCTTAAATTAATTATGCACTGCTAGCTACATCTTGAATATAATGCAATTATATAACCAATTACTACCTTAGATCACAAAGAACAAAAGGATCTATATACAAGCTAGATCTAAACACAATCTTCAAATTCTCTCTTAACCAAACTAGCTAGATCTTAAATATAATGCAATTAGAACCAATTACTAGCCTTATATCACAAAGAACAAATAGATCTACAAGCTAGATCTAAACAATCTTCAAATTCTCCTTTTAACAAACTAGCTAGCTAGATCTTCAATATAATGCAATTAGAACAAATTACTAACCTTAGATCAATAAAAACTTATGGATCTACAAGCTAGATCTAAACAATATTCAAAGTTAGATATTCAATATAATGCAATTAGAACCAATTACTAACCTTAGATCAAACAAGAACACATCGATCTACAAGCTAGATCTAAACAATATTCAAATTCTCTCATTACCAATCTAGATCTTGAATATAATGCAATGAAAACCAATTACTAACCTTAGATCACCAAAATCAAATGGATCTACAATCACCCTTCAAAATCAATTGTTTTCACCAAATTGCCTCACAGTCGTAGCCACCTCAAAAATAGATCTCGAAACCCAAAGAAATACTAAGTGGCTCGGGCTCTGCATTATATATTGCTAGGAGCTATCACAGACAATTCTATTCATAAACCGTCAATAATATACAGGGTTATCACAAACGGTTTATACTAGAACCATCAGTGATGATGCCTGTAGCTATCACAGATGATTTTATACTAAAACCATCTATGATGACCCTTGATATCCCTATATATCACTGACAGTTTATGAGGAGAACCATCTGTGAGGATGTCACTGATGGTTTCATTCTAGAACTGTCAGTGATGTTCCTCATCACATACGGTTTTTTAAAACCGTCTGTGATGAGGCGTCTAATATAAGTCTTTCTGTAGTAGTGAGAGCTGCTATTTCATCCATATACCTCTTCCTTTTTGTTGTGTGATTTAGCAAAGAGTGCATGAATAGCTTTCTCGATCTCAAACTAATCAAAATTTAGTTTGTTGCACAAATCCCCAATAGATATGGTTGCCAAACGCTTATTTAGTGATGATCAATTTTCAAAACCGTCTGTGATGAGGCGTCTAATATAAGCATTTCTGTAGTAGTGAGAGCTACTATTTCATCCATATACCTCTTCCTTTTTGTTGTGTGATTTAGCAAAGAGTGCATGAATAGCATTCTCAATCTCAAACTAATCAAAATTTAGTTTTTGCACAAATCCCCAATAGATAATATCGCCAAACGCTTATTTAGTGATGATCAATTTTAAGCTCTAATATCCTAATACAAGTGCTATTGCATGTGCATGCAGTAGCTTCAATTCACACTACTACAGAAAATCTCATCACAGACATTCAAAATCATCGCCTCAAACAGTTTTCCAAACTGTATGTAACTATGTGTCAGTGATATAATGGAACATCATAGACGGTTTGTGAACTGTCAGTGAAACAGATATCACAGATGGTTCGTAGTAAAAACCGTCTGTGATATCCTGTTATCACAGATGGTTCGTCGTATAAATCATCTATGATAACGAACTATCACAGACGGTTAGTGGTAAAAATCTTTTGTGATAATACAATAATAGACGGTTTGTATTAAGAACCGTTTGTGATAGCCTTAGGGAGTTCTTCGCCGGCAGGCATAGGGAACTGCCACAAGACACTATTTATGTTCTGGACATTGCTCTTAGGGAATGTCCAACAACTAGCAAATAGCACACAAACTCTGGTATAGTGCCTATTTGTTGCACAAATCTCCCTCACGCTCCACAACTTCGGTATAGTGCCCATTTGTTTGACACCAATAACCGATTGACTTCCAGTCATATCTCTTAATCCCTACAAAAAAAGTGATCATATTGTTGTGAAAAGGGTGTCTTGATATATTTGCAGTAACCATGTTGAATTAAATACTATAAACATTTATATTACCTCTATAAGCTCAGCTTTGGCTTCTTCTAGCTCTACATTCGCCCTACGGTCCTTAATGATGAGTGTCGTGTTAAGAGATTCAATATCTTGTAATTTGTAATATATGTCTTTCAGTTTTTATTTCATCTCATAAATCTTTTCAGTTAACTCAGTCTTTCCCTTCGGTTGTTCTATCTCCACCTCAAGTTTTTGTTTTGCATCCAACAACTTTTCCATGTCATCTATCTTACCAAATCATAATAATGGACTGATCAAAGTAGTGGCAATGAGAATTTCAATGTTTTGCATAAAATAGATTTACAAGGAATTTACTACTAGGGATGTTTGAAGTGTTCACTTGAAAATGCTGCAGTTTGGATCAGAAATAAGGTCACATGTGTTCTAAAATTTCCATAATCCATTTATGAACTTAGAACAGCTACAGCAACATCTTTCTTTCTTATCATGGACATTACAATTGGAATAAGTACATTACGACCTATAACTCCTTTCCCCCACAATGTAGTGCAGTTATTTATCCTCATCCTAAATATTTCTCATCAACACAGCTTTAGATGTCAGTAAATATTTCTCATTACCACAACTTCCCATGTTAATAATTACAGTGCGCCACAATTCTACACCTTGATTAGTTATTTATCCTTTAAATCGCATAATCACACATTAGGACGCACTACTTACCAAAATCATCTTAGAAGATATTATTGCACTATACCAAATAGCGCGAGCAGAGACCAAGAAACCAAGTAAGAACTCACCCACAATCTATTTGATGCACTTACATGTTCATCTGGTGGCTACGGAGACAAAAACGGAGCACGGGCTCGAGGGCACTCACCGAATCAAATGAAGCACGGGCTCGAGGGGAGGAGGAGGTCGCCGGGAGGTCACCGAGGAGGAGGTCGCCAGAGAGGAGGACACCTGGGAGGAGGTCACCGAGGGGGAGGATGCCTGGGAGGAGGTCACCAGGGGGAGGTCACTGAGGAGGAGGTCGCCAAGGGAAGGACGCCGAGGGGCTAGGGTTTAGAGGAGACGAAACACACTGGGTGCTAAGGTCTACGCGAGAAACCTCGATATGTTTATAGTGGTCTGAGTTTGTATCACATACGGTTCGTGGTTAGAACCATTTATGATGTGTAGATATCACAGACGGATTGATGTGTAGATATCATAGACGGTTATCACAGACGATTTTAACCACGAACTGTCTATGATATAACATTACTACAGACGGTTTTTAGCGAAACCAATAATTTTGACGGTCGCGCTCCTTAAACTATCTATGATTAGATTTAACACCGATGGTTTTGGAAAATCTTCTGTGATGAGAAACCTAATATACTCTTCTATGTAGTAGTGTCATCAGGTATGCATGCTTAATTACAGAGAGGTCAGTTTAAATGAGAAATATCTCTAGCCTTGTGCTATAAGAGCGAAGATTTAGATCTCCATGAACAACCAGCAAATGATTCGGCATCAACATCTTACCGACGTGGCCTCGCACCTTTCTTTCGTTCGTTTTTCCGTCTGTGGAACAGATTCTTTCCTAGCCTCCTTTACTGTATGATGTATATATGCATTAGTCGAGTGGTCATGGTTTTTTGTTTAAAAATAACGGTCAACTAGTCATGCATGTACCGTTGTATCACGAGTCTTTTTTACTAAGAGTACCAAACTTTACATTTAGATAGTCTTAAGAGGTACCAAAAGTTGGTACCCTATCTTTTAAAAAAAAATTCTACCTCACAATATCACTTTAATATAAATTTCGTATCTTCTAAAAATAGTAAAAAGTCTCTTGTACCATACATATGTAACCGATAGAAAGATACAGTACAATTAGAAATTCACGAATAAAAACCAAATAGCATAATAAATAAGCAACACATGACATGGAGAATGGCTCCCATTGTTTGTTTGGTGTTTGGGTTGGTGCGTGTATTCTCCCCTCGTTATTAATGAAATGAGGCATTTATAAAACGAAGGGCAACTTTTGTCCTTGTTTTAAGGGAAAAAAACTAGCTAAACGCACGTCGTTGCAATGAATTAAAAAAATTATGCTACCCACCACATCAAACCACTGTTATCAAACTTGTCTTACATCATGCCATCAACTCGTCAAAACAACCAGCTGAGCTCTACCTGACTTATGTCGTGTCTCCTCCACTATGCTCAGCCTAAACGGAAGGATGTTGTTGAGAAAAAATCATATTACCGAAGCACATTGAGGACCCATTACTACGTCGTTGTGCTTGGCATATGCCACCGTCGATTTTGCCGTGGTGCCTAGTCCAGCTCCGCCCTAGCCCACATAGCGCCTTCACCACTGTGCTTTGCCTATGTAATGCCCTTGGCTCCACTGCTACACCCGATTGAGCCCCACTGTGCCACGCATCACGCCTCTACCATGACACCTGGCTTGTGCTACATTTGCACCCTCAACTGTTGCCTGGGTTATGTCGCACCCTTGGCACGACTGCCATGCTAGGCATGCATCGCCATCCCCGTGTTCTCTCTGACAGATCTGGTTCTACTGGCCTAAAGATGTAGTAGAAAAAGGTGATGATAAAGAGTAAAATCGGTCCTAATAAAAGGAGGCAAAACATGGCTAAAACAAATGTGGACACATTACCTCGTCTTTTTGGATGTCGAATTGATATGGACTGGCTAGGATTAGCTGACGACCTCATCTTGTTTCGGTTGTCGGATCAAGATCAAGTGATTAAGATCAAGCTTAGAGGTGGTTGCCCTAGCTACGAAAAAACTGGCTCCACAGTCCTCTCCCACACCTAATGCTTCCTCCTCCAGTCCTCCTATTAGTGCCAAGGGTTGTGCATACGATATATTTGGTAAATACGGTTTGGTAAATGCTTTTTTAAATACGGTAATTGAAATGTGATACCAAATATATTAAATAGAACTTCAATTCGGTATCGATAAATAACATATTTACCGAACTAATATGAATTGTTCTTTTTTTACTTGTCATTTTGGATATTCATACGGTTTCTAACACACACCTTTGACCATTACTTTATATGATAGTAAAAAGTATTACACATATTTGACCATTACTTTGACAAATCTAGTGATATTATTTCCATGTGAAACCGTGCTTCATACACATTTGACCATTAGTTTATCTAATTATACATGTATTTTTTATTTTAGGATTCGGTTTATTTCAGTTTACACACGATTTTTACCAAAAAAAATCATATTCCAAAAATCATATTTTTGCCATACCGAATACCGTAAACCTATCAAATTGAGTTGACCGGTTCGATTTAGTTTTTGGTTTGGTAAAACCGTGCACAGCCCTACAACCACCTCTCCCCATGAATCAACGCCTCTTCCACCTTGCCACTCCCTCCTCTCCCCGAGCGTCACCACTGTCACCTCCTCTCGCCTTTCCCCATGCACAGTGTCGTACCTTCCTCACCTCTCCCTCATCCCACCCACATCCACCCCCCCCCCCGCCTCATCCCCTCCCACCCAGCACTATCAGCACCTCCTCCTCACGCCGTCCCCTCTACGTGTCGTGGCACCTCCCCGCTTCCCTCTTAATGCGGACACATACGTGTCGAACACTTTTCAGTTAAATATTTTATTTGAATGGAAAGAATTATTGAGTCACGTTAAATATTGCTAGGTGAACTCTAATTTAATTGGGTATTTAATTATTTTAATTGGAGATACATAGCTGCTACTATTTTATTTAATTATATGTTGTGCTATATTTGATTTGCACATGCCTAGAATAAAGATGCGATTGGAAAACTCTCAAAAGTTAAATATTGCATGTCAGAATAAATGGTACCATCATGGTCTCATCAAACCGATCAAAACAGATATATTATTTACTATATTTCAATATTGGAAGCAGAAATAAGAAATACGGACTACATCAGCGATTTTTCACTACCACGTGGACCCACCTTGGGATGTATGCCATGGTCTGGGGGAACATCCCAATTTTTAGCTCTTAATGACTTTTGTTGTCATTTAACTTTTGTGAATTTTATAGAATTTATTTGGATTTCAAATAATATTTTTGAATTGAGCCCATTGCAAATAATATTTAAATATATGAAAAGTTAATATAACCTTTTATCAAATATATTTTATTTGAGTTCTAAATGTCTCAAAGTATTTCATAGAATTTTTTTGAATTTTTCGAAGTACTTTTGCTATTTATTTGATGCTAAATGAATTTCAAGAATTATTTTAATTCACGGATGATTTTAAAATCGGGTTTTGGTCTATGAGCCGAATCTTGGCCGGCCCATTCCTCTTCCACCACGCCTTCAGAAAAATAATTTAGGAAATTCAGTATTTTCTCTTTTTCTATTTTTTCATTAATTTGAATTTTTTGAGAGTTTATTCGATCTTTCTTCAAACAAGCTCCGATTGAGGCGATTCAAGTTTCTAAAAAATTAAATTCAAGATCTATTTAATGATGAATTTTATTTTATTTTTGGAGATTTTTTGTCTCTTATTTGTATTTATTTGTTATTTTTTTCTCAATTCGCATAGACCTTAAAGTGCTGGGAGCGTGCGAGGGTGAAGAGTTGACACAAGCTCAAGGTTCCGACCAAGATCAATACTTATTTCAAGCCAAGTTGTGCTTTGATAATGTTGAACCTAGTTTTACAAATGCAATATTATTTTAACCTATTGCATGTTATTTTATGCTTAAGATTGTTTTCAATTAATTCAAGATTTAGCTATTCAACCCAATTGAATTATGGCTACCTTGTCATTTGTATGCCATGATTATTTATCACTAGTTGGTTGCTAATAGATGCCAACGTGGGTTAGTTAGAGCGTGTGTAGTATGCTTAGCCTTGCCGCGTACAATTGATATCTTTTAAAAGTGCAAATTATATTTGACTAATGGAATATAGAACATGTTTATGAAGGGGTATATCATGTGTTGTCATATAATGATGTTGAGTTGTTGATGGCATGTGTTGCATGATAAAAACTGGGGTGGTAAATGATTTAGACTAAGGCAAGTGGCAAGAGGCTATGTGCTATGGTGGGTATGTGTGATATTGGGTTGATATGTGAGTGAAAGCGAGATGGTTACTATGAGTGAATAATTGAAAGTATTGCCTCGATCAGTTAAAGATTTAACCTTGCAAGCCATTGAACTAGGCTAATCATACAACCACATGTCTATTATGGGCTAGACCTAACTCATTAAATTACCAAATCTTGATATATGATGCCTCAGGTGGAAGGCCAAACTATGTGTGCAGTCTGGGAAGGGTGTGTATGTAGTGGCCTCACATCTTGAACAACGATTGTTCTTAGTCCAACGATATGTCCCTCCTATTATTCTGCTTTGTGCAACAGAAGGAAAAGGGAGTTTTGTCTTATCTAGAGGGTCTATGTTCGGATAGATTTTTGGAAAAGTTTTATTACGATCTTCTTAGTTGCATGTCGATGGATACGTGTAATGGCCGAAAGTATAAAATTGATCATATCTTGTGGGTAAAATGTATAACCTCTGCAGAGTGTAAATCTATTCGGATAGCTGTGTCCCCAGTTATGGATAATGCTCAGGAATTTTCATCAAGGGTTAGATTTTATAAATGAGAATTGGGAAGGGAGGCTGTGTGCCATTGGAAGTATTGGAAATTGTTTAGGACTGTGTGCCAGTTTACTTGACAATACCTAGAAGTTATTTATTATTGTTATTTGTTTTACTGTCATTTCATCCTATTTATTGTATTTATTTGTAAATGCTGCTTTATTATAAAATGACCATATTAGCCATTCATTTGGAATAAGCCTTGCATATAGTTATATTAGACTTGCATTTTGTACATAGATTGTTGAGTGCTTTATGAACTCACCCTTGCAACAACAAAATTTTTAGTTGAAGAGGAGTCTACACATGCTCTAGAGGAGGAGTACCAGGAGGAGGTGAGTTTCTAGGGTGCGAACCTTGTCAGTTGCCTATATCATATTGATGGGTTTTTCTACGAAGTTTTCGTTCCGCTGTTGTTCTATTATTGGAGTTTAAGCCTTTTGGGCATAATCATATAAAGTCGACCATAAGATCAATCAACTATCTTTTATTCAATAAATAGATTCTTTATTGTGTTTTCACTGTGTATGATTGTATTCTATGTTACCACTGTGTGCACTAGCGTGATCTTGGACTAGTGCAATATACATAGAGGGTCCAAATTTGCATATTCGGGTCCTGATAGAGGTGGTATCAGAGCCATACCTACTTAGGTCTTGACTCTAGATAGACTGGCCGTTCTTTAGGATCTTCAAAACTATTTTCTAAAGAGAAAACTTAATTTGAAAGAATAATAAGTTCTTTACTCATCTCATTCTTCTACACTCCTCCATTTGCAGAAATTTCTACTCTTTCCCTACTGGTTTAAGCTAAGGCGTTACCCTTAGGTTGTCTTTGTCAGACTAGAATACTGCAGACTTATGAGAGCGTACTGGTAGTTATGCTGCAAAGCTATAGAGTGTTTTGCAGGTACTTGGTGGATATGAGAGACCACTCTATAGAGGAACCAGTTGGACTGTTAATGACAAAGATCATGGGATGATATGCAAGATTGTTAGTTACTCTAGGGAAGATACCAAGGCGTGTCACCCGATCAACGTCACCGTTAGGAGGTTTACCTTCGACACCGATACTCAAGAGTCATCATGCCTTGCATTGCGATGCATTTGCCATGAGCATGCCAATGAACTGAAGCAAACGGTGTTCAGACTTCATTCACAAGGAGGAGGAGCTCGAGGCCCAAGTATCGAAGAGGAAGTTGTTGCCATGGTGGTGGTACATTTGGCTAGATTTGCCGCTGCACAAGAAGAGGTAATGGAAGATACCAACGAAGAGCTAGAAAGGGTTTATGAAGCCCTAAGGGTTGCCAAGGAGGACCTTCATGAAACACGCGTAATGGCTACTGAGAGGATAGCAAGCTAGAGGAAGCCTTGCTTGTCGCTGAAGTAAAAATGTAAGAGAAATTGGATGTATATGAAGACCCTGAAGAGGTTAGAGGTGGAACCCGAAGACTCAGAGCCTGTGTCACGAGAGGTGCATGTGCAGTTTGAGGCTGCTATTTCAAGTCATCAAGATCAATTTAAACCGATGCCCACCCATCTACCATCTTATGCCCCAGGAGAGCCTCAACCTGGTTAGCTTGACAAGTGATGGTGTTAGACTAGGCAGATGAGACTCTTGTTTTAGAGTTTGTCGGGACCCGGATTTGCAAATCCGAAACCCTCTGTGTATACTGCACTAGTCCAGGATCACGCTAGTGCACACAGTGGAAACATAGATGAAATACCATTCCATACAACGAATTAATTAAGAAGAAGCAAATTATTATTAAATAAAGCAAACGACCTTATGATCAATGTTTACACCATTGTGCCTTAAGGGCTAAAAAAAACAAATACTATTGCAGCGGAAAAGATAACTTGAACCATTCGACATGCCACAGGCAATCGTCTGGGGAACGCCTTCCTAATCCACGTAGTCTTCATAGAATTCCTCTTCATAAGATTCATTATCTCCTTCAAAGAATCGATCAACAAGGGCATAAAGCCGTGAGTACAAAGGTACTCAAAGTCGTAGGGAATTGATGCAATATATTTATGCACGGCTTGACAAGGATGGCTATATAGTTTATTTTGCAGAAAGCAATAACTTGAATGGAAATACAATAAATAGATTGAAAGCATATTTATGAAAACATAAATAAATAACTGATAGATCAATGATAGACAACAAAACAACAGTGAACTCCCCGTTCACATCCAAACAATTCCACATTCCACATTTTATGAAACACTCTATACCCGTGTGAAATTCCTGGCTTTGTCCATGATCATGACGCGCTATTCGAATAGTTTTACACTCTGCAGAGGTTGTACAACTTTACCCACAAGACATGAACATCTCTTTGTGCAAACGTTACTAACACACTTCCTTTGGTGTGTCGCAGAGATATCATGACAAAGCCTTTCCAATGCACGTCTAAGCTCTGATCGCTCGCTAAGGTTTCGCCCATAAGGCCCCTCTTGCGCCATGTGAATCTACCCGTCCATCCGGAACCCACACCACCATTGGCGATACTCAAGACTAGACATTACAAATTAATCGGCTAGGTCTGTCCCATTCCGACATGTGGTAGTACGATTAGACCAGTTCAATGGCGCACAAGATTAAGTCCTTAAGTTGTCTCGCAAGACATCCACATCCCAATGTGCTAGAAAGCACCCCTTTATCGCACGATCACTTGCCCGAGGAAAACAATTGTTCAACCAAGACCAATGGCAAACCCGCCATGGTACAACAAATTTTACAACAAAGGCTAACGGCCACGATTCAATATCTCATTAAGTCAAGATTAACATTATTCAACATGTGACATGAATCCCAACGTATATGTAAGCATGTCTAAGCATAGCTACGATAACCCAATGTTGGTATTATGATTATGTCCAACTAGTAATGTCCCAACCTAGGTTTAACAATGGATACATGGCATACAACGAATCAAGGTGGCATAATGTCAACTAGGCATACATCTACTCCCATTAAATAAACATTGATACGTAAATAGCATGCAAGTGTATAAAATAAATTACTTTGCAAACATAGGATCAATATGATCAAAGGTTACGACTTGCCTTGCTGATCTAGTCTGAATCTTGGTCTTGAAGTCTTCGTTTGCTCCTCGAATTAGCGTCTCACCGAAAAGAAAACGATGAAACCAAATAAATACAAAACAGAGACTCAAACAAGCTCAAAACTGAAAATAAATGGCTCTGGAAGATAGATCTTGATTTTAGAAAATTTTAGAAACTTGAATCGCCTCAATCGGAGTTCGTATGAGCGAGAACGGGCCTCGAAAGATTAAATTCAGAGAAAATACGAAAATCGAAAATCAAATTTTGGATTTATTTTTGTATTGAAAAAAATTTATTGCGCAACGCCGACGTCATCCGCTCACGGTGGACAAGGTCCACGGCGCTATACCGGTTCACCGTGCACCCGGCGACGGCCGACGCATGGCCGACGCGCGGCGCTCGGTACGCGAGCCGACGCAGCAGCGGTGACGTCAGCGGCCACGCGGCTACATCTCGGCGAGAGGCCGATCGGATCGAACGCAACCAAGGGTGGAGACGCGTCAACGATCGGGGCGCCTGTTGCGATCGGACGGGCTGGGGTTAGGGCGAAGAACGGCGGCGAGTTTCTACCGAGACGGGAAGAAGACGAGGCCGGCGGAGGAGAGCCGGATCGGCGCGGGAAAGCGCGAACGGGAGAGGACGACGCGGGCAGCTCGGGGAGACCAACGGTGACGGCGGAGGAGCACCGGCGGCGAAGAAAAAGACGGCGGAAGGCTTCGGATGAGGCGGCGTACTCCGGCGAGCTCGTGCGGAGCGACGGCGACGGCTCGGGCAGCGGGAGGTAGGGCAAAAGGGGCGGCGCGAGGAGGCGATCCTCGGGGGGTGTGCGGCTGGGCTTTTATAGCCCTCGGGGCGTGCCGGCGAAACCGAGAGCGCGACGTCTTGGCGGCAGGACTCAGCGGCGGCGGCGGCTAGGGTTTCATGGCGCACACGGGCGCCACCGGCCGAGGCGAAGCGGCCCGGAGAGGAGCGAAGCGGCCGGTGGAAGCGAGAAACGGCCATGCGGAAAAAAAAAAAGCGGGCGGAAAGGATTCGGCCGAGAAGGTTTTGAAAATAAAATCATTTTCGATTTTAAATAATTCCAGAATCAAATAAAACCAAATAAATTCAAATAAATATCAAATAAATTCAGAAAAATCCCCAAAAATACGAAAAATTCCTTGGAGCACAAGGAACCCAACAAGAACTGAAATTCTTAAGTTTGATGAATAGTTTAGCCAAATTAAATCCTTTTATTATTTAGAAATTCAAATTAAGCTGGAGTTAATTCAAGAAAATGCAAATGGTTAAATTTTGAATTCCAACATTCCAAAACTCAAATTTTGGGATGTTACAAACCTTCCCTTAAATGGAATCTCGACCCGAGATTCAGTAATAGGAATAGGTGGGAAACTCGGACTTGAGATCTTCTTCTCGCTCCCAAGTTGCTTCCTCTTCTGAATGATGGCTCCACTGGACCTTGCAAAAACGGATGATCTTGCTTCTCGTGATACGCTCTGCGATATCCAAAATTTTCACTGGTTGCTCCTTGTAGGTAAGATCCTCTTGCAAATCAATGGCTTCCAATGACATCTGTTCCTCTGGCACACGCAGGCACTTCTTCAATTGCGATACATGGAACACATCATGGATTCCAGCAAAAGACTGAGGCAATTCTAACTTGTAGGCAACCTCGCCTCTTCGTTCCAAGATTTTGAACGGTCCCACATATCTAGGGGCAAGCTTTCCTTTTACTTGAAATCTCTTAACTCCTTTGAGAGGGTAACTCTGAGGTAAACATAATCATTGGGCTCGAAACTCAAATCTCTGCGACGATTATCTGCATAACTCTTACATGCGCTTTGAGCTATCTTCAAGCGGTCTCGAATTAATTGAACTTGCTCTTGGCTTCTTGCGATGGCAGACCAAACAATTGTCTTTCTCCGACTCCTTCCGGTTGAGAGGGTTCTGCACTTCCTTCCATATAAGGCTTCAAAAGCGACATTTGCGGTGGCTTGATAACTATTGTTGTACGAAAACTTCGGCGTAGGGCAAACACTTGTCCCACTTGACACCATAAGTTAAGGCACAAGCTCTTAACATATCCTCAAGAATCGATTCACACGCCGATCATCCATCGGTTTGAGGTGATAGGCGATCTTGAATCGAGATGAGTTCCCATGGCTTCGCGCACTCGCCAAAACGAGAGGTAAACCGGGTTCCTCTATCGGACACTATCTTCTTAGGCACTCCGTGAAGACCGACGATCCTTGACATATATAACTCGCTAATTTATCTCCTGCATAGGTAGTCTTAAGCGGAATGAAGTGAGCTAACTTAGTCAATCGATCCACTATTACCCGGATCGAGTCATAACTCGCTTGGTTTTAGGAAATCCGTAATGAAATCCATACCAATTTCTTCCCACTTCCACTGGAATCTTCAATGGTCGCAGCAATCCTGCGGCCTCGATGCTCTGCCTTGACCTTCCGCGGACATCACAAAGTGCAACATATTACGCAATCTCACGCTTCATACTAGGCCACCAATACCTTTCCTTGAGGTCTTGATACATCTTGGTACTTCGGGATGAATGGAGTATAAAGTCTCATGCGCTTCCTTGAGAATCAATTCCTTAAGCTCTTTACGATCCGTGCGCAAATCGCTTCTCATACCAAATAGTACCTTGTTCATCTTGAGAAACACGAGGCTTTTCCTTTCTTCATATTGCTCTTAATCTCCTTAATGTCGGCATCATCTACACGTGCTTCTCGAATCGATCTTCCAACGTAGGGCGTACTTCTAAGGTAGCTAAATACCCTTCTGAATCAATTCCAAACTAAGCTTCAAATTCCTTATAAAGGGTGGTGACTTTCCTTAATCATCGAGTGTTGCGGTAGCTCTTTCTACTCAAAGCATCGGCTCACGACATTGGCCTTGCACGGATGATAATGAATCCCAATGTCATAGTCCTTGATCAATTCCAACCATCTTCTTTGTCTCATATTGAGGTCGACTTGGGTAAAAATATACTTCAAACTCTTGTGATCGGTATAAACTTCACAACGATTACCAATGAGATAGTGGCGCCAAATCTTTAAAGCATGCACTACTACCGCTAATTCCAAATCATGGGTAGGATAGTTAACTTCATGTGGCCTCGGTTGTCGCGAAGCATACGCTACAACCTTCTTATCTTGCATTAGCACACAACCGAGTCCTTGTCGGGATGCATCACGAAATATCTCAAAATCCTTCCTATTATCCGCGGAATAAGCATTTGGGCGGTTGTCAAACACTTCTTTAATTCTTGAAAACTTTGCTCACACTCCGATGTCCAAACAAATTTCTTTTCCTTCTTTAAAAGTTGAGTGAGCGGTCTAGCTTTTCTAGAAAACCCTTCTATGAAACGGCGATAATATCCCGCCATTCCAAGAAAACTTGAATTTGGGGTGCAGTCTTGGGTGACTCCCAACTTAGCACATCTCGTACCTTTCCGAGGTCAACAATGACTCCTTCTCCTGATATGACATGTCCTAGGAAAGCAACTTCTTTCATCGAACTCACATTTACTAAACTTTGCATAAAGTCGATTCTCTCTTAGCCGTTAGGATTTGGCGCAAGTGATCCTCATGTTCTTCCTCACTTTTGGAGTAGATCGAATGTCGTCAATGAAAACAACAACAAACTTATCCAAATACTCCATGAATACCTTATTCATCAAGGTCATGAAGTAGGCGGGGCATTGGTCAATCCAAAGGACATCACGGTATACTCATCTTGCCCATACCGAGTAACAAAAGCTGTTTTGGGAATATCCTCTTGACGAATCTTCAACTGGTGGTAACTGATCTTAAATCAATCTTCGAGAACACTCGGCTCCTGAAGTTGGTCAAACAAATCATCGATTCTTGGCAGAGGGTACTTATTCTTGATGGTGACCTCATTGAGTGAGCGATAATCCACACATTCTCTGAGTTCCATCTTTCTTTTCAACTAGAAGAACTGGTGCTCCCATGGCGAAGAACTTGGTCGAACAAATCCTTGATCTTGCGGCTCTTTAATCATCTCTTTACTTGGCTAACTCATTAGCCGGCATCCTATAGGTCTCTTGGAAATGGGTGGTGTTCGGGCACTAGTTCTATCAAGAACTCTATATCTCGATCCGGTGGCATCCCTGCAACTCATCCGAAACACATCAGAAATTATTGCGTGGCACATCTTCCAAGCTTATTCCTTTGGCACTACAAACTCTAATCCTTCTGATCGATCTGAATCGGCTTGAACTTTTAACTTGGTTCCATCTGGATGGTTAGGGTGATCTCTCTATTCCCACAATCCAAAATCGCTTGGTTCTTGGAGAGCCAATCCATTCCTAGGATCACATCTAGGGACTTGGTGTCTAGGACAATAAGGTTGGCTAGAAATTCTACCCTCAATTAATATCTTAACTTGGGGCAGCCTTGGTTCGTACTCAAATCGAAACCGGAGATTGCACTAGTAAAGCGATCTTAAGAGGCATTGTCTTTAATTGATGATTTGCGGCAAAACTCAGAAACAAGCGAATGCGTAGCTCGAATCAAACAAAACCATGGCGGATCTTTGAGTTGACTAGGAGCTTACCTAGTATGGCGTCAGTGCGGTCGGGCATCCTCGGTGGTGGCGTGATTCACGCGCCTCTTCCGGTGAGCGGCGAGTCTGGTGGCTTGATTAGGAGTTTGGGGCACTCCACGTCCCGATCTGTGCGGGGTCTTGGTGGCGTAGATCCCAAGTTGAAACGAACCGCGTCATAGCTTGCTTCCTTGGGCGCTTGTTGGCATAGTGACCAAGTTCATGACAGTTGAAACATGTGACTCCTGCACTGGATTCTCGTTTCTCGAGGTGGATTCTTTGTTGGCGCTAGGGTTGCGATTGCTGAAGGAGGTGGGCGAGTCTTTGGTGCAGGGTCTGAATGTATTCGAGGAGTGAAACGCAGCGGTGTTGAGCATTGGTTACGACTCTCTGTGGTGACTCGATGGGCTCCATCTCAGATCATCTTTCTCTTACGGATTCTTCCAATTCCGACGAGATTCCTCAATGAGCATAGCCTTATCTACGGATCTTTGGAAATCGCATAGTCATTGCCAATGACTTGCACCTTTAATCTGGATTGAGTCCACGCTTGAACTTCTTCCGACGAGCATCATCGTGGCTACATCCTGCAGTGCGTGCGGCGAGTTGAGTGAATTTATTGAGGTATTCACTCACCGACATTCCTTCTTGCTTAAGCTCTCGAAATTCATTCTTCTTCATTTCCACTTTTCCATCGGGAATATGAGAGTGGCGGAAGCGGTGGAAAACTCGCCCAAGTGATAGTCCGAGGATCATCATGGCGATCAGAGTTCTCCCACCATTCAAAGGTGGTGCCCTCCGGTGATGAGCGGCATAGAGAACCTTCTCACGATTGGTGCACTGGGCAATTTCAAGCTTCTTCTCAATGGAGCGGATCCAATCATCGGCGTCAATGGTTACGAAGAGTTGGAGAAAGTTGGCGGACGAGTCCTCATAAATTCGCTAGCTTGGGTGGAGACGAGCTTGAGGAGGTGCAAGAAGCAGCTTGGTTTCTTTGGTTCAACAGTTGGCTAGAGCAATCTGCGATGCAGTTCTGGCGATTCATCATGTTGTTCATGTTACGCATCATTGTGTTCATAAGTGAGTCAGCTGCTAGAAAATGTCCCATGTTCGTGCATCACGGTGGTGGTGGTGGTGCATTGGGGTTGGAGTTGGTGTTAGCACTGCACTGCATCCATTGGAGAATGCGACCGCCTCGAGCAGTGTCAACCATCGAGGTGCAGCAAGGGTTTGATAGGTAAGAGGAAAAGCGGTAGATGCGTGGTAAGATCATCTAGGGAGAAGGTAATACCGGGGACAAAAGGATACAACCGAAAGGCTTCAAATTAAGGAGGCAAATAAAGTTTTTTTTTTCAATTAAAGGTATGGTTGTAACACCGTGCTTGAGGCAAGTGTACAACATACCGACGCAACTCAAAGAAGAAAAATCCTAGTATCACGCGGACTAAACGTAACTAAACTGAAAAGGGTAACACATGCTCAAATACCGTTGAGCACCAAAAACCTAACTTATATGGTAGTCTTTTTGGCATAACCTCGATGGCTTGATCATCATCGTCTTTTGTTGAATCCTTGCAGAAACTCGAGGCTTTGAGAAGTTTCATGAGATAAGGTCAATTTAAATTTCAAATCAAAGTTTTAGCAAAGGAGAGGAATAAGAACCTAAGAATAAGGCGAGAGGAGGCGAAAGCTATTAAGTACCAATTTTGTTGGTTTGATTTAGAAAATAATTTTGAAGACCATGCTAACTAGGATAGCGACCTACAGTCGATATGGCTCTGATACCATCTCTGTCGGGACCCGGATTTGCAAATCCGAAACCCTCTGTATCTTGCACTAGTCCAGATCACGCTAGTGCACACAAGTGGAAACATAGATGAAATACCATTCCATACAACGAATTAATTAAGAAGAAGCAAATTATTATTAAATAAAGCAAGCGACCTTATGATCAATGTTTACACCATTGTGCCTTAAGGGCTAAAAAAACAAATACTATTGCAAATGAAAAGATAACTTGAACCATTCGACATGCCACGTGCAATCGTCTGGGAACGCCTTCCTAATCCACGTAGTCTTCATAGAATTCCTCTTCATAAGATTCATTATCTCCTTCAAAGAATCGATCAACAAGGGCATAAAGCCGTGAGTACAAAGGTACTCGACAAGTCGTAGGGAATTGATGCAATATATTTATGCACGGCTTGACAAGGATGGCTATATAGTTTATTTTGCGAAAGCAATAACTTGAATGGAAATACAATAAATAGATTGAAAGCATATTTATGAAAACATAAATAAATAAGCGATAGATCAATGATAGACAACAAAACAACGATGAACTCCCGCTCACATCCAAACAATTCCACATTCCACATTTTATGAAACACTCTATACCCGTGTGAAATTCCGGGCTTTGTCCATGATCATGACGCGCTATTCGAATAGTTTTACACTCTGCAGAGGTTGTACAACTTTACCCACAAGACATGAACATCTCTTTGTGCAAACGTTACTAACACACTTCCTTTGGTGTGTCGCAGATATCATGACAAAGCCTTTCCAATGCACAGTCTAAGCTCGGTACTGCCCGCTAAGGTTTCGCCCATAAGGCCCCCTCTTGCGCCATGTGAATCTACCCGTCCATCCCGGAACCCACACCACCATTGGCAGTACTCAAGACTAGACATTACAAATTAATCAGCTAGGTCTGTCCCATTCCAGACATGTGGTAGTACGATTAGACCCAGTTCAATGGCGCACAAGATTAAGTCCTTAAGTTGTCTCAGGCAAGACATCCACATCCCAATGTGCTAGAAAGCACCCCTTTACTGCACGATCACTTGCCCGAGGAAAACAATTCGTTCAACCAAGACCAATGGCAAACCCGCCATGGTACAACAAATTTTACAACGATGGCTAACGGCCACGATTCAATATCTCATTAAGTCAAGATTAACATTATTCAACATGTGACATGAATCCCAACGTATATGTAAGCATGTCTAAGCATAGCTACGATAACCCAATGTTGGTATTATGATTATGTCCAACTAGTAATGTCCCAACCTAGGTTTAACAATGGATACATGGCATACAACGAATCAAGGTGGCATAATGTCAACTAGGCATACATCTACTCCCATTAAATAAACATTGATACGTAAATAGCATGCAAGTGTATAAAATAAATTACTTTGCAAACATAGGATCAATATGATCAAAGGTTACGACTTGCCTTGCTGATCTAGTGCTGAATCTTGGTCTTGAAGTCTTCGTTTGCTCCCTCGAATTAGCGTCTAAAAGAAAACGATGAAACCAAATAAATACAAAACAGAGACTCAAACAAGCTCAAAACTGAAAATAAATGGCTCTGGAAGATAGATCTTGATTTTAGAAAATTTTAGAAACTTGAATCGCCTCAATCGGAGTTCGTATGAGCGAGAACGGCCTCGAAAGATTAAATTCAGAGAAAATACAGAAAATCGAAAATCGAAATTTTTGGATTTATTTTTGTATCGAAAAGGAATTTATTGCGCAACGCCGCGTCATCCGCTCACGGTGGACAAGGTCCACGGCGCTGCGCCAGTTCACCGTGCACCCGGCGCACGGTAGACGCATAAGCGCCGACGCGGCGGCTCGGTATGGCGACGCGAAGCGCCGACGCGTAGCGGTGACGTCGGCGCCACGCGATCTGGCGAGGCCGATCGGATCGAACGCCAAGGGCGGTGGAGACGTGGCCGCATCGGAGCGCACGCCGCGATCGGACGGTGAGGTTAAGCGAAGAAGAACGGCGGCGAGGTTTTACCGGAGGCGGGAAGAAGACGAGGCCGCGGCGGAGGAGAGCCGGACGGGCGCGGAAAGGCGAACGGGAGAGGGCGACGCGGCAGCTCGGGAGACCAACGGTGACGGCGAGGAGCACCGGCGCGAAGAAAAAGACGGCGGAAGGCTTGGATGAGGCGGCGTACTCGCGAAGTTCGTCGCGGGCGACAGCGACGGCTCGCAATGTGAGGTAGAGTAGGCAAAAGGCGGCGCGCGGAGGCGATCCTCGGGGTGTGCGGTGGCTTTATAGCCCTCGGGGGCGTGCCGGACGCGAAACCGAGAGCCTTGGCGTCTTGCGGCGGCAGGACTCAGAGCGGCGGCGGCGGCTAGGGTTTCATGCGCGACGGCCACCGGCGCGAGCGGAGCAGGCAGCCGAGAGAGCCAGCGAGCGGTCGGGCGAGGAAAGCGGCCAGCGGAAAAAAAAAAACGAAGCGGGCCGGAAAGGATTCGGCCCGAGAAGGTTTTCGAAAATAAAATCATTTTTCGATTTTAAATAATTCCAGGAATCCGAATAAAACCAAATAAATTCAAATAAATATCAAATAAATTCAGAAAAATCCCCAAAAATACAGAAAAATTCCTTGGAGCACAAGGAACCCAACAAGAACTGAAATTCTTAAGTTTGATGAATAGTTTAGCCAAATTAAATCCTTTTATTATTTAGAAATTCAAATTAAGCTGGAGTTAATTCAAGAAAATGCAAATGGTTAAATTTTGAATTCCAACATTCCAAAACTTCAAATTTTGGAATGTTACAAACTTGCATCAGTTTAAGTTAGGAAGTGTTGCCCTTTAGATATTAGATTGTGTGCTTAGGTTGAGTTGGTTCTTTTATGCTTGCTGAGTGTGCAGTATGTGTTGCGAAGCCCTTAGACTCTTTTCAGCAACCATACCAAGTTATTAATAAAGATTGTTCAAGTTGTTGGGTTGAACCTAAGTCGCCACATTAGATTTCTTGTTTTTATATGTGTTGCTCCCTCTTTTCTAACAGTGTGAAGTAATTAGCAGATGATTTAGACTCATGGAAATAATGAAGCTAGTGGAAGTCGTATCCGACCTAGTGATAACCACAATGATGGAGTATTTCCTCAACCGTCACCACAAGTTGATGTGCAGAACTTTGGAGCATTATTGGCTGCTCAAACTCAGTTGATGCACACAATGATGCAGCAAGTGCGGTACTTGACCAATCAAGCAAGTGCTAACAATACATCTCAAGTTGCTAACAATGGACTCCATCTTTACTCAATTGTCAGACTTTATGAGGACCCGTCCACCGACATTATTGGGAAATGCCAAGCCTCTCGAAGCAGATTATTAGTTTAGAACCATTGAAGGGAAGTTGCACATTACTCAGTGCGACGGCAATGAGAAGGTTCTTTATGCTTCTCATTAACTAGAAGGAATTGCTGTTGAGTGGCGGGATGCTCTATTAATGGCTTCTAGAAAATTGAGGCATTATTTCCAATCGCATCGGATTACAATACCATCCTCTTTTGCCTTGGGAAATATTTTACATAACTAAGACGCAACTGGTCAGATTACTAAGTAGGCAGTTGAACTTGGGTTATTTGATATCCATTTCGTAGCCCGAACAGCAATTAAGTCCCAAATTTTGGCAGACTTCATCGCTGAATGGACGAATAGTGAACCTTCTATACAAGAGGATAACACTAATGTAAGTTCAAGCTCCATTAGTTTTGGTGATTGGTTTAATATTAATGTTTAATCATTGTTTAATGACAAATCTAATCATTATGAGACTAACATGTTTAATTGAGCCTTATTCTTATTAGTCTCATATTTGGATGGAAAATGGAAAACCTAAGGTATGCACTTGTATTCACTCTATTGACTTAATGCATACTTAGGATTCAAGTTAAAGTATGAACTCTTCCATTGCTTTAGTCCAAATATGTGCATTATGTTCCTAATTCATATACTACATGAATGCACACATCTAGGGGGAGTTTATAATTTAACTTGTTGTTTCAATATTATTGATCCATGTCTTATTGCTAAATAACATATAAAGGATCAAGACTTTGAAACAATCATTTGAGTATATGAAACTTGTGTAGTTATATATATACTCATATCAATTTAAATGAAATTTAAATTGAGTTCGATTGTCTTTCAATCAATAAAAGGACATTTCATCATGTGTTGATGGTGTTCCTTGTTGATTAAAGACAAGTGAAAAGTTCTTGAGTATAATGAAGTATTAGTTGCATCAAAGTACTCAAGACAACAATTAATCATTCAAACCAATTTGGGTTGTGCACAATCGATCTTGGAGGCATCCATTATGTGTTAATGGAGTGCGATGATGATTGAGACAACCGTACTTGTTGGACTAACAATCTTCTACGAGTTGTGAAGTAGGTTGAGTCCAAGATAATGAAGATTCGAGAAGAAGAAAAAGTCATCATGTGTTGATGAGCTTCAAGAGGTGATCCCGAAGTAAAGATAAGAGCTAGAAGGTTCATCATGTGTTGATGACCAAGAAGAAGAAGAGGTGATCCTAGAGAGAAGATGATTGAAAATCATAAAAACTCCAAGTGGATCGCTAGAGGCAAAGGTATAACTAGCTAGGGCTAAGGATGTGTTCCTAGTCTTTTACCGGTCTCGGTGTTTGGATGAAAGACCGGGTTGCTAGTTAGGTTGCCGTACTATTAAGAGGGGTTGAGTCTTTTAGCTTGAGCTTCATCATGTGTTGATGAACTCAATCCGGTTCACTCTAGCCCACTCTCTTGTTTGGTGTTTGCATGAAGCTAACCATTTGGTATGTGTTGCAAATGGGTGAAGCTTGTGCATTGGATTTTGTATGAGCTAAGTATTTGCATGTGTTGCAAATAAGGGTGTCATGCTTGCATCTTAATTGAATCTTATTTGATTTGGTTTTTGCTTGGAGCTAAGTTTTGCATGTGTTGCAAATAGAGAGCTCATGCACTTGAATTTGTTATGGTTGTTTGCATGGTGCTAGAGATTTGCATGTGTTGCAAATAGAGAGCTCATGCTTTGGTGTTTTAGCTTGTGATTGGGTCATGTGTTGATCATCACAAGGCTAAGCTTGGTTTAGTTGCAAAATATGATTTTGCAAAGTGTTGACTTGTTATTTGCAAATATGTTTTGCAAATAAGCTGGAAGTTATGAGGTTCGATCCTAGAGCATGTGTTGGCATTTGCAAATGTGTTTTGCAAAGTGTCGGGATCATGTGTTGATCCTTACATGGCTAAGAGGATTAATCTTATAGGTTCGTGGTTTATTTGCGAATGTATTTTGCAAATAAGTTGAGTTGTTATTTGCAAATGTGTTTTGCAAATGAACTTGAGATTATGGGTTTCGATCCTAGAGTATGTGAATAGGGTTTGCAAATGTGTTTTGCAAATTGACTTGATCATGTGTTGATCATCACATGGCTAAGAGAATTGATCTCATAAGTTCTTGGTTTATTGGCAAATGTGTTGTGCTTAATGAGATTCTTTGGAGTATGTGATTAACATGTGCAAATGTGTTTTGCATAATGTTGTGATCATGTGTTGATCCTCACATAGCTCAAAGAATAAATCTTTAATGGTTTGGAGAAAAGTTTTTGTGAAAAACCGTGTTTTCTCCTTATGGCCGGTCGTACCGCCCATGTAGGGCCGGTAGCACCGCCTGGCCGTAGTACCGCTTATGGGAGCATGTACTGTAGGTCGGTCCGGTGCTACCGCCCATGGTAGCCTGGTAGCACCGGAGGTCCGGTGCTACCGCCCCTCTGGCCGGTGTGGAGATTTTCAGAGAGGGATGTTTTTGGGCGGATTGGCGGTCCGGTGCTACCGCCCATGGTAGGCCGGTAGCACCGGAGGTCCGGTGCTACCGCTCCTCTGGCCGATGTGAAAAATCCAGAGGACGTGTTTTTGTGTTCGGCTTAGGTCCGGTGCTACCGAGGTGAAGGCCGGTGCTACCGCCCGAGCGGTAGCACCGCTCCCAGTTGGCCGGTGCTACCAGAAATCCTGCAACGGCTAGTTTTGTAGCCATTGGCGGGAGGCCAGTGCTACCGGTCCAAGTAGGGCGATAGCACCGGGTTTGCTGAGTTTTTCCAGATTTCGCCCCCAACGGCTAGTTTTGACTTGGAGGCTATAAAAGGAGGCCTTGGGGGGCATTTGCTGTGGGCTAAAATCAAGTGTGAGTTCTTGGGGATGAAGTGCATGTGTTGCCTTCTCCCATTTGACTTTTGAGCTAAGAGTGAGTGCTAATTGTATGTGCTACAATTAGGAAGTGGATTGAGGTTCTCTTGTGCATGTGTTGCACTTGAGGAGGATCCTAGTAAATGTGTTGCACTTAGGAGATCACCGGAGTGCATGTGTTGCACTAGGTGAAGTTCAAGCGGAAGGGCTTGACTTGTTACTCTTGGAGGTTGCCGCCTCCTAGACGGCGTAGAGCGTCGTGCGCGGTGAGCTTCTCAACGGAGGTTGTGAGAAGCCCCGGCAAAGTTCGTGAAGGTTGGAGCTCGCTTACCCAGGAGGGAAAAGGAGCTACCACTAGTGGATTCGAGGTGGGTGCTCAATTCGTGGAGCTAGTCCAATGTGTTTCGGCTAACCTCAACGTGGACTAGGGGAGACCGGCAAGTCTCCGAACACCACGGTAAAAAGTATTGTGTCTCTTGTGCTTGCATTGTTTTCATTATTTATATTCAAGCAATTTATATTCATAGAATTAAATTGATTGATTGCTTGTCTTTAGAATTGCAATTATTGTTAGAGACATAATTAGTTAGTGCACATAGTGAGCCTAGTTGATTTAGGCTTTAATTGTCAAAACCTTAGTTTATCACTTCCACATTAATATTTGTTAAGGTTTTGGTATTAGGATAATTAGGGGTGAATTGCTTTGTAGAAATTAACAAGAAAATTTTAAAAGCCGCCTATTCACCCCCCTATAGTTGGCATCCTCGACCTAACAACTAATACCAACCACTAGAAACTGTACATTGATGGTTCTCGAGAAATAAAAGGCTTGGGGGCTGGCATAGTATTTGTTACACCTCAAGAAGACCAATTAAAATATGTAATCCAGATACACTTCCCTGCTACAAACAATGTAGTGGAGTATGAAAGTCTTCTAGCCGGGCTCCGAGCAGCAAAATTCCTTGAAGTCCGTCAGCTACTTGCGGTGGGTGATTCGCAATTAGTTGTAAACTAGGTTAGTAAGGAATACAAGATGTCTGATGAGATAATGGCTCACTACCTGGATGAAGTGAGAAAATTGAAAAAAATACTTTAGTCATTTCGAAGTCTAATATATTCCTCGAAAAGACAATCTCTTAGCGGACCAGTTATCAAAACTGGGTTCCTCACGATCACTTGTTCCAACAGGTGTATTTCTTGAATAGAACAATCCCCGACCAATGAAGAGATCGAAGTCCTTGAGCAGAATTCAGATTGGGCTAAACCATTTAAAGCCTATCTAGAAACCAAGACACTGCCTGAGGATATTCACGAAAAAGACATATTAATTCGAAAGACACGAATGTTCAAAATTCTCAACAATACCCTATAGAAAGGGCACACATGGAATTCTCATGCGATGTATAAACCAAGAACAGGGAAAAACATTGCTAAATGAGATACACGGGGGGCTTATGTAAAGCTTTCCGATAAGGTTTTTATTGGCCAACTGTTTTGCAAGATGCTATGCATCTTGTGAAAACTTGCGAGCAATGTCAATTTCATGCTCGATAAGTACATTTACCTGCTAATCAACTGCAAGTAATACCTTTGTCATGGACATTTTCAACATGGGTGATTGATATAGTGGGACCTTTACCAAGAGCAACTAACGGATTCAAATTCCTATTTGTTGTGATTGATACATTCACAAAATGGATCGAAGCTAAGCCTGTAATTTCTATTACGGCCCAAGCCACGAAGAAATTCTTTGTGAAAAATAGTCACTAGATTTGGTGTACCTAGTAGACTAATTACTGATAATGGATCACAATTCGTTAGTGGTCTGTTTCAAGATTTCTGTGATAAAATAAGCACAAAGATTTGTTACGCTTCGGTTGCTCATTCTCAGAGTAACGGAGCAGTTGAAAGAGCTAATGGACAGATTATGCAAGGCATAAAAAAGAGTGTTTGATCGTCTTACCAAATGCTCGGGGGCTTAGGTTGACGACCTCTATTCTGTGCTCTGGGCCATTAGGACAACAACCAGTAGGGCAACAGGAGAAACTCCTTTTCAACTGGTGTACGGAGCAGAATCTGTGTTGCCAAGTGAAGTTCATTTTGGATCTACACGGACCTCTCTATGAACAGGTTAATCAAGAAGACCAGCGCGAAGATGACATCAATATTTTAGAAGAAAAGCGAGACTGAGCATTAATCAGGTCAGTGGCCTATCTACAAGGCCTAAGAAGATATTACAATAAAAGAGTACAACCACGCACATTAAACGTAGAAGACTTGGTTCTAAGGCGTATCCAGATCAGTCTAATTTGAATAAGTTATCTCCCAAATGGGAATATCCCTTTATTGTAATATCAATTACGCGACCAGGTTCTGTTCGGCTTGCTATGGAAGATGAAAGAATTTTGTCCAACACTTGGAATATCCAGCATCTTCGCAGGTTCTATGTATAAATAGGTTTCTTTTCATTTACATGTAGGTTTCTTTTCACTTGGAATTTATATAGGAGAAAATCAATTATTCACCACCACAAAGGTTGCCACTGCGATTGCCTTCAAGGATTTGCCGCCCAACTCACTGAAATAGTCATGGTTTGCAACTATTTCGTATTCTAGAATTTTTCAATTTTCTTGGGGCTAAATTTCACATGTGAAAATACATATTTGTTCTTCTTTTTGTTAAAACAAAGAAAATAGTAGGAAAGGGTCCTTCTGAATATGTATTATATATAATAAAACAAGAAAAGTATAATTACAATTTACAGAAGTAAAAGGAAGCTTATAATAAACTACTCAGCCAATCTTTTCTATGAAAGGAAAGTATTTCTTTTCTCTCCTGTGGATAACCATGTCAAACCCATTCTTGAAAACTCGATTGCACTTCAAGATGGATGGATCAATTGCCTGGAAAACTTTCTTGTTTATGGTGATCCAAATGCTCTAGGCTATCAGTATAATAATCTCCATGTAAAACGGTCGTTGTAGCTGTTGTTTAAGGTTTTGTATTGACTCCTGAACTGAGAAATTATGCGTTCTTGAAGGACAGATGTAATCCCAACAATCTTGTGAAAAAGGACAACCAAAGAACAAGTGATGAAGCTTTTCTTCTGTGCCATGATGACGGAGGTCACATGTTTAACCGTCCGTATGAAAATTCTTCCTACGAAGGAGATATTTTGTGTTGAATCTATCTCTTAGCAGAAGCCAGAAAAACACCTTGTGCTTTGTTTGACACGAACATGTCCAAAGCCATTTGAAAGGTGGAATTTGAACTTGCCCCATTGTAACTCTATGTTTTTCACTGATGAGTAAATACCATTTCCCCAAATATAAGCCCATTGATCTTCATCCACGGATAAATTAATTTTCTGTAGCATTTCTTGCAAATCTCTTAACTGTGCATATGCTTGTATTGACAGAGGCAGATGAAATTTAGAGCCTGTTCAGGGGAGCTGTAGCTTTTCTAAAAGCTGTTTTCTTTTTTTGCTTTCTGAGCTGAAAAGCGGCTGTAGCTTTTTATAAGAGACCGTTTAATAAATAGCTAATTTCACTCAGCAATAAGCTACAAAAACAGGTCTAGCCCAGCTTTTGGCTTTTGTTAGTTATATATGGCTTTTGGTTTATATCAAAAGCCGCTTAAAAGCTGAGTTGTTTAGGAGGAGGGGGGCTTACTGGCTTTTTAGAAGTTGAAGTTGGCTTTAAGCCCCCAAACAGAGCCTTAGTCACAGCTTTTAGTTGTTCAATTGTATGGCCATTATATTTGACACATGAGTATAAATAAGGAACTTGTAACTGCAATAGGTTGTTGTTCCATAAATCTCTCCAAAAGAAAGCAGTGTTTCCTTTTCCTGGCTGACAGGATGCAATGCCTTTATAAATGTCTATCAATTTCAGATTGTCCCTCCACCAGAAAGATCCATCACTCAACTTGTCTGGAGGATTTGTATTGTTGTAGTAGAATTCCCAAACTAATTTAACCCATGGAGCCTCCGATTATTTCCTTAGCGTGTGTAGGGGATACGCACGAGTGTGTATATGTATGGTGATGAGTGTGGTGTGCATGGATTGTGTACATTCACCTTGTACCATGGCAAATCAACATGGTTGAAAAACTAGTGCAAATTTTGAAGTAGCAACATCATTTTGAACTGAAAGGTTGAGCACTCCTAACCCACCTTGATTCTTGGGTTTGCTTAGATTGTTCCATGCTACCAGTGAAGGTCCACGATTTTGAAGATCATAGCCTCTCCAAAGACAATGTCTATTATATTTTATCAGTTAGTTTTTTTCAACGAGGAACGGTAGAGGAGGGCCCTACTGATAACTTAATTACATAAAAGATCCAAATGATCAAAACAACCTCTAACATAGGTTAGCTACTACTCAAGGTAACAAATTACGAAATGAACTAACTCATTTAATTTCTACTAAACCAGCTTTCCAAAGTATCTATCAATTTGTTCAGTCAAACAAAATAGTTCTCTAGCACAAGCAGGCGTTATAACCAGGGTGTCATCAGCGTACTGAATTACTGGAAAATCAGGGAAGGCTTCAATGTTCAGACTTCAGAGGTGAGCTAATAACCTGCTCATGCATGGCTGAATTGAGAATAGTTTGGAGGTCTGCAGTAAGCAAAATACAGGAGGAGATAGAGGATCTCCCTGCCTCACTCCCCTTTTAGCTTAACCCCCCCTTCTCCACCCGTTATGGCTTCCACCAACGCCATCGCTCAGAATATAAAATAATAGGAATGCAGAATGCTTCCATGTATCTCTTTCTTCGATTAGTTTGATCATTGCACGCCACTAACAACTCTAATAATTGGAATCAAAGAAACCGAACAAGCTTCTGGTCTGCAAACACAAAGATATCATTGTTCCCCTAACAAAGTCGGATAATCGCTTCCATGGATAGTAGGAACTTGGCGTACTCCTCCCAAATCAAATGGCGAGCTGTTGAGACTCGGATATGCAAATCTAAAACTCTCTGTATATACTGTACTAGTTCAAGATCATGCTAATGCACACAATGAAAACACAGATGAAATATCATTTCATACAATAAATTAACTAAGAAAGAAACAAATTATTATTAAATAAAGCAGCAGACCTTATGGTCAAAGTTTACACCACTATGACTTAATGGCTTAAGAAACAAATAAACTGTAGTAGCGAAAATAAGATAACTTGAACCATTCGACATGCCACATGCAATCGTCTGGGGAAACGTCTTTCTAGTCCACGTAGTCTTAATAATATTCCTCCTCATGATACTCATTAGGTCCTTCTCAGCAACTGATCAACAAGTGCGTAAAGCTGTGAGTACAAAAGTACTCAGCAAGCCGTAGGGAAATGATGCAATATATTCATACAAGGCTTGACAAAGGATAGATATATGGTTCTTTTGCAGAAAGCAATAATTTGAATTGAAGTACAGTAAATAGATTGAAAGTATATTTATGAAAAGTTAATAAATAACTGGTAAATCAATGATAGATAACATGAACAGAATAGTGAGGCATCACCTTACACCATCTAAAACAATTATCCAACTACTAAATTCAATAGTATAACTTTAGACAACAAAACAACAGTGAACTCCCTGTTCACATCCCAACAATTCTACCATCCAACATTTCATGAAACACACTATATCTCATGTGAAATTCCCGGGCATGTTCATGACCGTGAACACGGCTATTCGAATAGTTTTACAATCTGCAAAGGTTGTACAACTTTACCCACAAGACATGATCAGCTCTTGTTCCAAGCGCTATTAACACACTTCCTTTGGTGTGTCGACAGAGAGATCACGACAAAGTCTTTACAATAAATGTCTAAACTCGGTACTGCCCGCTAAGGTTTCTCCCCTCGGGGCCCCCTCTTGCACCATGCGAATCTACCTGTTCATCTCGGAACCCACACCACTAATTGGCAGTACTCAAGGCTAGACATTACAAATTAATCAGCTATATCTGTCATATACCAGACTTGTGGTAGTACGGTTAGGCCCAGTTTAATGGCGCATAAGATTAAGTCCTTAAGTTGTCTCAAGCAAGACATCCGCATCCCAAATATGCTAGAAAGCACCCCCTTTACTACACGATCACTTGCCCGAGGAAAAACAACTTTGTTCAATCAAGACCAATGGCAAACCCTGCCATGGTACAACAAATTTTACAACAGTGGCTATCGGCCACAATTCAATATCTCATTAAGTCAAGATTAACATTATTCAATATGTGATATAAATCCCATCGTATAACTAAGCATGTCTAAGCATAGCTACAATAACCAAATGTTGGTAATATGATTATGTCCAACTAATAATATCTCATCCTCGAGTTAACAATGGATACATGATATTTCAATTGTCAAGGTGGCATAATGTCAACTAGGTATATAGCTATTCCCATGAAATAAGCATTGATACTCAAATAACATTCATTTGTATAAAATAAATTACTTTGCAAATATAGGATCAATATGATCAAAGGTTACGACTTACCTTGCTGATCTAGTGCTGAGTTTTGATCTTTGAAGTCTCTGTTCACTCCTTCGAGATTAGCGAATATAGGATCAATATGATCAAAGGTTACGACTTACCTTGCTGATCTAGTGCTGAGTCTTGGTCTTCGAAATCTCTGTTCGCTCCTTCGGGATTAGCGTCTACCAGAAAATAAAGCAATGAAAACAAATAAACACCAAACAGAGACTCAAACAAACTCAAAACTTAAAATAAATAGCTCTGGAATGGGAGCTTGATTTTACAAAAAATTAGAAATATGAATTGCCTCAATCGGAGCTCGTATGAGAGAGAATGGGCCTTTGAAAGATCAAATTCAGAGAAAAAGAAAAACAAAAATTTCGGGAATTATTTTTCTAAAGAAAAAAATCCGATTTATTGCATCACTGCTAACGCTCAGGACCCTCGGTCCATAGACCGAGTCCACGGGTTTGCGCAGATCCACGGTGGACCGGGTCTGCGAAACAGATCTAGGGCTGATGTCATCGATGACGGGGCAGTTGACCGGGTAGAGCGGTTGACCGAGCGCACACGTGGACCGCTAGGGCTGAGGTGGTGTTGACGCGGCGGACACGCGGTGACACCACGTCGGCTTAGATCGAGCACGGCCACCGACAAAGAAACGGCGGCGCGATTCTCACCGGGGTTGGAGAAGAAGACGCAATCGATGGTGTTTTAGCAGTAGATTGAGCGCGGGTTTTGACGGGTCGGAAAGAAGACGATGTGGCGAACTCAATGATGCAATCGGCAACGTCGGAGATAGACCGGCGGCGGAGATCCACGCAGAGGAAGAGCTCGGTCTCGACGGCGCACTCCGGCGAGCGAGTTCTTGACGATGGCGGCAGCTCGGGCAGCAAGAGATGGGCAAAAGAAGCGGCACGCGATGGGAAGCTCGCACGGGATCCTAGGGCTTTAAATAGCTCTGGAAAGGCGTGCACGGCACGGACACCAAGGCGACAGCAGACACGTTTCGTACGCAGCAGCAACGCTAGGGTTTCGTGGGGGCGCGGGCTGGCTGGGCCGAAGCGCGTGCAAAGCTGGCCGAGCAGAGCGGCGAAACGGCCTGCGAAGGAAACAAAAGCGGGCCGGCGGAAATTCAGCCCTAGATGAATTTTTTGAAATAAAAATATTTTCTAATATAAGAAATTTTCAGAAATTTAAATAAAAACAAATAAATACCAAATAACTTCAAAAAAATCTCAAAAATACAGAAAAATTCCTCGGAGCCTATGGAACCCAACTTTGATCGAAAATATTTTGTTTGATGAATATATTAATCAAATTAAATCTTTTCATTAATAGAAAATTCAAATTAAGCTTTGATTAATTCAGAAAAAATGCAAATAGTTCATTTTTAAATCCAAACATTCGAAAACTCAAATTTTAGAATGTTACCCGAGCCCAAAAAAAATCCATCTAGCGACGACATTACCAGATCCATTAGGCAGGAAGTCCCTACTGATAATGCTCTCGAGCACCAACTCTTGGCCTGGGCGGAGCTGGGCCTCCAGCCGTCAGCCTAGCCTAATTAGTAATAGAGCAGTACAGTAGCCCGAGTGAGTAGTCTGACTTGATGGCCCGAGGCACGTACCGTCAATTCGGCCCGACGCCTCTTCTCACATCTCATGCGCTCCTCTCCTTAGTCCTCCTCACGACACCCTAGCCACCGCCGCCACTATCCACGCGGACCACGCCCTAGCCACCGGCCCGCCGCCATCAGCCGTCGCTCCATCGGCCCTTTGCGGCGTCACCTGCAGTGCCTCTTAACCGCCGGCCCGTCGCGCATCAGCTAGCGCCGCCATCAGCCGTCGCTACATCAGCTAGCGCTGCCCTACACCCTTGCGCGGCTAGCCCACCAGTGGCCCTGCTGTTCCTTGTGCCTGGCCGCCTTCTCTGCGCCGCCCCGCGGCCGCTGTGCGCCAGTGGTGCCCCGGGCTCGACACCGGCCCAGCGCCCCACACCCCCGCGGCCCCACGCCCTGGATTCCTGGAAACCTGAAGAGGAGTCAAGGAGGTGAAATGGTGAATGTCTGATAGACAATTCTCATATGAACATTTCCTAATTCTTCATTCATCATAAATTTGCAATTGCAGGCACAACAATGCAGTAGTTTGTGCTAATTTTACTTGCATCTCGCCATCTCGATCGGCCTGGAGAGTGGAGAGGAGCCTGCAGGGGGCGGAGGAGGAGGTGATCGGCAGCGACAAGACCAGCGCCGACTATTACTTCGACTGGAGCTCAAATATAGCTAATCAGAGTTCAGGAATTCAGTTGAAAAGAACTTGTGCAGAGAAGAAGTCGGCAATGGAAAAGAGACTCCGGAGACTTCACTTAATCAAGTGGACAACAGATTTGCGAGATGGTGAAAACGTTAAGCAGCATCTAGTGGCTTATAAAACAATTAGTAATTACAAAGTGCTGTAATTCTATTTGCGTTTACTGTTGCTGGTAAAGTTAATTTCTGAGTTACCTACTGCAAAACAGACAGGCTTATAAGCCAAACGTTGAGAAAAAGTAAAAGGAATCAAGTTTGTTCCAACAATTCTCATAGTCTGTAAAGTAGTTTGTTAGCTCTATCGATCTGTAGAGTTCTACCTCTCTTTCGCTTCTATTCTACGGTTTACACGCTTGCCGATCGATTTAGTTCTAGCCCGATCCTGACAAAGGTATCAGAGCGCATTTGCTATGGAAGACGCTGAGGCTGGTGTAGCGGCGACAGATGTATCTTCAGCGGGAGTCCAGGTAACGATCCAGAACACTATTAGCTCGTTATCAGCCCAAAATGAAAGGAGGGTGAACAAAGGAACACGAGAGATCCAGTTCGCTGGAGGCCAAAACACTTCTACTCCAGAGTTCGGTTCTGACCTCAATCATGGGAATAGACCACCAATGAATGCAAATTGTGGTCAGTTACACTGGGGAGGAACCAGGGACTGTTTGCAGCCGAACAACCTAGATACACAGGGGACTAGAAGACCATCAGTAAATGTTTGGAACAACTATGGAATGAGGTCTCATCATCCAGGAGTTCAGTGGATTGATGGGCAAATCAATCAAATCATGGGAGAGTTCAGTAACACCAATCATTATATGGAGGCAGTAATCAAGGGTCCAAGGCTGGAGATACCATTGTTTGAAGGTGATGGAGTATTAAATTGGTTGAAACAATGTGAAAAGTTCTTTGAGATATCGGGTACTCCATTGGATCAGTGGGTTAATTTGGCTTTCGCACATTTGACTGGAAGATCCGCAACTTGGTTCAAAGGAGTTGGAATCCATAGCTGCCTGCTGACCTAGCCTCAGTTCGGTGCGATGATTAGTGATCGATTCCCTAACATGTCGGCTCACGAAGCAGTTGAAGCACTGCAGAACATACGACAACAGACAACGATATCAGATTATATTGACAAATTTGAAGAGTGTGTTGCTTTGGTAAAGAGAGATCATTCGTACTTACAAGAACATTTCCTGTTGAGCTGTTTCATTGGGGGCCTGAGGAGTGACATCAAACATGATGTGAGTGGACAAAGACCTCAAGGGTTGATGGAAGGATATTGGTACGCTAGAGTTTATGAGAAATCCTCAGCAGACAAAAAGAGTCAACTGACAGCTAATTTTAATAGAAACAAGTTTGGAGGTAACAACAACAGGGCTAGTCAGTTGGGGAACAAGTCAAGCAACCAGAGAAATGTGGATGGTGCCAACCGGAATCGAAATGAAGAGAGGAGCAAAAATCCTTGCTAGTATTGCAAGGAGCCATGGAGTCCCTCCCACAAGTGCAAAATTAAGAAAGCACTTCATGCCTTGTTAATGAGAGGAGAAGAGGAAGAAGATATGCAAGCTGCAAAGGATGTGGAACCAGGGGTGGACAGTGGCTTTGTGACAGCACCTGGCAGTCCTGAAAAAAAAACTCAGCAGCAAAGTTCAGAACAGTTGATGCATATATCTCTACATGCAGCTAAGGGATTTGTGGGAATGTCTACATTTGCTTTGATTTTACCAATATTGGAGGGGTAAAAGCCGTAGCCCTAATTGATAGTGGTAGCACCAACTCCTTCATTGATTATGAACTAGCTCTAAAAGCAAATTGGCCTTTGAAGTATGGATCAGTGAAGAAAGTGGCAGTAGCTGGAGGGGGAGAGTTACAATGTGATGCAATGATAAATGATTTGAGTTATTCAATTCAGGGAGTTCAGTTCAAGAACTCTTTTAATCTGCTACCATTGAAGAATTATGATATCATATTGGGAGCTGACTCGATTTTCGAACATAGCCCTATTAGTTTGGACCTGAGGCAGTGGAGGCTGTCAATCAGCAAAAAGAATGAAGTGATTCATTTCCAAGACTACACTAGTCCATCAAGGAACTGTAACATCAATGCAGTTAAACTGGAGAAGATGATGAGAAAGGGAGTGTTAGGATGTATAATTCAAGTGCAGTTTTTATCTAAAGTTGAGGAAGACACAGACCGAACAATTCCACCACACTTTGAAGATATAGTGCAACAGTTTGCTGAAGTTTCAAAGGAGATCAAGGGATTGCCACCACAGAGGGAGTGTGACCACGCAATTCACTTGAAGATGGGAGCTGAGCCTCCAAATCTCCGACCTTACAAAGTTCCCCATTACTAGAAGGAAGCCATGGAGAGTATTATCAAACAACTACTAGAAAATGAGGAGATCAAAGAGAGCATTAGTCCTTATGCGACCCCAGCTGTAATGGTCAGGAAAAAAGACGGATCATGGAGATTGTGTGTGGATTACCGTCAGCTCAACTCGATGACGATAAAGAATAAATTCCCTATGCCTGTGATTGAAGACTTGTTGGATGAGCTTCACGGGGCAAAGGTATTTACAAAGCTGGACCTGAGATCAGGTTACCACCAAATTAGAATGAAGGAGGCATACATCCATAAAACAGCCTTCAAGACTCATCTTGGCCACTACGAATACCTAGTAATGCCATTTGGTTTGGCTAATGCTCCTGCAACATTCCAATCTTTAATGAACACTATTTTTGCTGATTACTTGAGAAAGGGAATCTTGGTCTTCTTTGATGATATCCTGGTGTACAGTAAAGACAGGAGTGAGCATAAGGAGTTATTAAAAATAGTATTAAGAATATTGAGTGAAAACAATCTCAAGGTGAAGCTTAGCAAGTGCATTTTTGCCACTACTCAAGTGGAGTATCTGGGACACATCATCAATGGAAAAGGTGTTGCAACCAACCCCAAGAAAATAATGGATGTTCTCAACTGGCCAAAACCCAGAAGTGTCTCACAGTTGAGGGGATTTCTAGGGTTGACGGGCTACTATAGACGATTTGTGAAGGGTTATGGGAAAATTTGCAGACCATTGTTTGATATGCTAAAGAAGGACGCATGGGATTGGAGAGAAGAACACACAAGAGCATTCGAGGAACTCAAGAAGGTGATGACCAGTTGTCCAGTCCTTGGACTTCTAGACTTCAGCCAACCCTTCGTGATCGAAACAGATGCCTACGGGATAGGAATAGGAGGAGTATTGATGCAAGCTAGACAACCTATTGCATATTTCAACAAAGCACTGGGACCAAAGGCAGCAGCACAATCTGTATATGATAAAGAAGCATTGGCCATCCTAGAAGCTTTAAAGAAGTGGAGACACTACTTTTGGGGAGGCAAATTAATCATTCGGACTAATCAGAAAAGCTTGCAGTACATTACAACTCAAATAATAACTGAGGGAATTCAGCACAAGCTATTACTTAAATTACTTGAGTTTGATTATCGAGTTGAGTATAAGAAGGGGAAAGAAAATTTGGCAGCTGACGCTTTGTCCAGAAGGGATCAATCTCCAAATGTATCAGAAGTTCCCTGTCAGGCCATAGCTACTATTTCCCCAGAATGGGTACTAGATATCAAGGATAGCTACATTAATGATGAGTATAGTAAGAAGATGTTGAGGGAGGCACAAACGTCCACTGGGCCAAATGCTAAATACAATGTAAGAGTGGGATTGTTAAGATATAGAGGAAGAATTTATGTGGGTGAAAAGGGGAATTTAAGGCAGAAGATTGCGACTGACTTTCATGCATCAAAATTCGGTGGACATTCCGGAGTTAGAGCCACATATCACAGGGTGAAGAAACTTTTCTATTGGCCTAGAATGAGGAATGATATCGAACAATTAGTGGCTGAGTGTCCAGTTTGTCAGATCACAAAGGCGGAGCATGTGCATATTCCTGGGTTACTAAATCCATTAGAAATACCTGAGATGGCGTGGACACACATCTCGATGGACTTAGTAGAAGCTCTACCAAAGTCGCATGGCAGAGACGTTGTGCTGGTAGTGGTTGATCGCCTAACTAAATATGCACATTTTGTCGGCATGGCGCACCCATTCACAGTGGAACAAGTAGTGTAGGCATTCCTGGACAACATATTGAAGCTTCATGGTTTCCCTGTTGCTATTGTCACAGACTGTGACCAGATATTCAACAGCAAGTTCTTCACCGAAGTGGTCAAGGCGATGAACATTTCTCTCAGAATGAGCACATCATATCACCCACAAAGCGACGGCCAAACGGAGAGGGTAAACCAATGCCTTGAAGCGTATTTGCGGTGCATGGCATTTCAAAGACCTAAAGAATGGTATGCTTGGCTGCCATTTGCAGAATGGTGGTATAACACCACATATCACACCTCATTGAAATGTACTCCTTTCCAGGCTCTTTATGGTTATCCGCCACCGCAAGTGGGAGAATTCTCTATCCCATGCAGTGTATTAGCTAAGGTTACTTTGAAACAAAGAGAAGAGATGATTCAAGGGCTTAAGCAGAATCTGCAGCAGTCACAAGAAAGGATTAAGTATTTTGCTGACAGACTCAGATCAGAAAGAGTGTTTGAAGTAGGTGATATGGTATATTTGAAGATACAACCGTATCATCAGAAGCTTTTGGCCTTCGGGGTTCACTCAAACTCAGGTCAAAGTTTTACGGCCCAATTAGAGTGCTTGAAAAGATTGGAAAGGTAGCATATCGCTTGCAATTACCTGAAAATGCACTCATACATCCGGTGTTTCATGTTAGTCAGCTGAAGAAGCATTTGGGATCAAGAGCATTGCCTTTAGCAGGAGTGCCATTGGTTACTGAGAAGGGGCAAATCAAAGCAGAACCAATTGCGGTACTGAGGAGGAGGTTGATTCCAAGAAAAGGGGTTCCGGTTGCACAATGGTTGGTTCGGTGGATGAACTTGGCTCCTGAAGATGCTACGTGGGAGGATGTGACATTTATGCAACAGACTTTCCCAGGATTCGTTCCTTGAGGACAAAAAACATGCTAACGAGGGGGAAATGTCAGGAACTCAAATATAGCTAATCAGAGTTCAGGAATTCAGTCGAAAAGAACTTATGCAGAGAAGAAGTCGGCAGTGGAAAAGAGACTCAGGCGACTTCACTTAATCAAGTGGATGGCAGATTTGCGAGATGGTGAAAACGTTAAGCAGCATCTAGTGGCTTATAAAACAATTAGTAATTACAAAGTGCTGTAATTCTATTTTCGTTTACTATTGCTGGTAAAGTTAATTTCTGAGTTACCTACTGTAAAACAGACACAGGCTTATAAGCCAAACGTTGAGAAAAAGTAAAAGGAATCAAGTTTGTTCCAACAACTCTCATAGTCTGTAAAGTAGTTTGTTAGCTCTATCGATCTGTAGAGTTCTACCTCTCTTTCGCTTCTATTCTCCAGTTTAAACGCTTGCCGTTCGATTTAGTTCTAGCCCGATCCTGACATACTCCCACTTCGGTACACGTGCTCGATCCTGTTCCAGAAAGATGATATATTTTTTCTGCAGATTTGAGTAATGTCTCTGTTAGCATATAGCAGAAAAATTCGATCTTGGGCTTGTTTATGAAGTGGAGGAAGTGCTAGACTTGTGTGTCTGGCTGTATTTGATTGAAAAATTCGGTGCCTGTGGAGTGTAAAATAAGAACCACTTTAGCAGGTTCATTTGGGGAGGATTCATCTATAGTGTGCTTTTAGTGGTAATTAGTATTCATCTGTATTATTAGTTTATGCAAAGGTTTTAGATTTTTGTTGGTGCTGGTAGTGATGCTGTAAAAGATTGATCTTTTGGGTGTTTAAGTGCAGCCCCAATCATCACATTCTACGATTCCCCTCTGCTGGAACTTTGGTAAAATGTTAATTATGTAACAAATGAGTGGTAGAAATGTTATTTTTATCTGGTAATCACGGGGAATTGGAGGTTTGATTGGTTCTTGTGTTGAAAAATTAGCATTTAGTTGGTTTTGTGATGTGTGGCCTGTTATTGCTTCTCCTGATATTTTATTTTTTTAGCATTGGAAATTTGAACTTAGGTTGTTGCTTGCTCAAAACTGACCATTAGTTGAGTAAAATTTTTGGTCCATGGTTGCTTACTAGCCATTTATATTCTGTTGGTCCAGAAAATAAAATATTGTTGAGTTAAACAATTGCTATATTGTTCTGATGTATTTTATCTATTTTGTTGAAATGTTAAGTATGGAGTTCAAATTTATTTTTAATTGCGCATTTCTCCTACACTTGCACTTTTCTTATACCTCAATGTACATAGTCTTCTATATTAATAATAGCCCCTTAGTTTTTCACTCGAGGTTTATTGAAATTTTGGCCCACTGCTTGGCCACCGATGGCAGCTAAGTCCCGAAGGGAACCCTCTCCAGGGCGCTTATGTGTACAGTGGTGGTGGTCGACAGTGGGGAGCGAGAGGAGTAGAAGGATGAGGCAGTGCCGGTGGAGGTGGGAGGGATGCCAATTCAGCCCACATAGAATTGAGAAAAAAGCTAGAATACGAAGTGAGTGGCAAATGGCTAACCCTAATTTTCTAGATGGTAGTCTGATCCATGATTTTGAGATCCATGAGATATGATCCAACGGTCATAATTTTGAACCGATTTGTATATCAAAATCAGCTGGCTGTGGTAAAGATGCTGCTCGAATAATGTGATCCACATTGAGGATCAGACTATCATCTAGAAAATTTGAAGCTCAGTTCCTCTTAGTTAGGGAGCTATGTAACCTTCAACACTGTCGGGACCCGAATATGCAAATCTGGACTCTGTGTATATCGCACTAGTTCAGTATCACGCTAGTGCACACAGCCTCAACATAGATAAAAATCATAATCATACACAACGGTAATCGCATATATTAAATGAAACTAATTGAATGAAACTAATTGAATGATTTTAAAGTCAACTTACATGACTATGTCTCGCAAGGCTAAGTAACAAATTAAACTGCAGCAGAATAAAACGTAGATAAACCCCTTAGTAACAATGCTCGCACCCTAAACATTTGTCTCCTCCTAGTACTCCTCCTCCAACACTGATGTAGACTTCTCAACTGGTGATTTGTTGGTGGCAAGGGTGAGTACTTAAAGCACTCAACAAGTTGTGCACAAAATGCAATTCTATATAACTATATGCAAGGCTTATTTCAAAGAAATGGCTAACATGGCTATTTTGCAGTAAAGTAGCATTTGTAAATGGATACGGTAAGTAGATTGTAAAGACAATAAAACAAATAAAATTAATAGATAGATTCAACATTTCTCAAGTAAACAAAGGTATCCAATCCTAAGCCAAATTCTAAATCATCCAATGGCAACCTTCCATCCATCCGAAGTTTTCATTTAATTAAAATCTAACCCTTGACTGTAATTCTCAAGTTATGCTCAATATCGCGAGCACGGCTATCCGAATAGATTTACACTCTGCAGAGGTTATACACTTTACCCACACGACATGATCGTCTCTTGTTGTTAAGCTATTGACATACTTCCTTTGGTGTGTCAGCAGAGCGATCATGACAAAATCTTTCAAAAACCTTTATCTCAACACTGAACCTCCCGTAAGCCGTACACTATCCCTGCTCTCATCGGAGGTGAAGGTTAGGACCGATATACCATTAGATTGATGTGTACAACACACCCTCCGCTGTAACCATACTTTCATGTAAGTACGCTTCTATGTGATTATCCACCTGAGGTATCACATGTCAAGATATCGGTAATCCTACTTAGTTAGGTCTGTCCCATTCCAGACATGTGGTTGCATTATTGACTCAGGTCAAAAGCTTGCAAGGTTAAGTCCTTATAGTGACTAGGGCAAGACTTCCATATACCCTCTGCCCTTAAACCCACCTTGCCACATTGCCCTTTGCCACTTGCCCCAATCTAAAAATTACCACCTCAGTTGATTACCATGCACCACATGCCATCAACAAGTTAACATTGTTTCGTGACATACATCACTGCAACTCAACATCATTGTGTGATAGCACTCGACACACCTTTCATAAACATGTTCCATATTCCATTAGTTAAGATTCACTTTTGATATTCCAAAGACATGAATTGACATAGCATGGCTAAGCATACTAAGCACGGTCTAACCAACCCATATTGATCACTAATATTAACCAACTAATAATGAACCATCCTAGGGTGACAAATAATCATGGCATACAAATGACAAGGTAGGGTATATTTTAATTAGACAGATTAACTAAATCCCAATCTAACTTGAAACAGTTGTGCATAAAATATCATACAATAATGTAAATCAATATAGCAGTTTTCGTAAACTGGATTCAACATGATCAAAGCACAACATGCCTTAGTAAAGCCCTTATTCTTGCACTGGACCTTGGTCTTGAGTCAACAGATCTTCCTCGGACGCTACGAGCAACTTGACGTCTACGTGAAACGAGAGAGAAAGCCAAATAAACACCAAAACAGAGAGCAAACAAACTCCAAAAAATCAAATAAAATTCACCATTAAATAAATCTCAATTTTATAAATTTTTAGAAATTTGAATTGCCTCAATTGGAGCTCGTATGACGGATAACTAGCTCGTGGAAGATTCAAAAATTTAAAAATCAAAAAATTGGAAAATCAAATAATAAATCAAAAAAATTATTCTAAGAAAGGTTTTTATTGCGTCATGCTGACGTCAATGTGACATCAGCCACGCCCGAACCAATCACGTTGTGCCACGTCGCCTCGGTCCATAGACTAGGTTCACAGAACCGCGTTGGTTCACCGTGGACCCGGTCCGCACAGCCCGATTGCTCGGCAGTCGGCACAATCCGGATCGATCGTCGTAGATCCAACAGCCAATGCCAACTAGCATCGGCTCAGCACGCGTCGAGATGCGATAGCGTCTACGTGGCACACATTGGCACGGACCTCAGCGAATTGGACAGGTAGGATAGGCTCGAACCCTGGCGACCAAGAAACTTAGCGGAGCTTCGCCGGACTCAAGAATGAAAACGTACCAGCGGCGAAACAACGACGGATCTAGCCCCTTCTCACACGGATCTGGAGGACTTCCTTGTGGCGAACCTGAACCTGGCACCGACTTCGGCGGAGACGCAACAAATAGCAAGATCTCGGCAGAAAAGCGCGCTAACAAAGCCTTCAACTCCGACGAACGGTTGCAGCTCAACGAAAACGTCCCGAGCAGATATGTCCGGTTAAAAAGTGCGCACAAATTTTGGGGTTCTCCGAGGTTCGACACAGTGGCTTTATACCCCTCCTCGACGGCGTAGCAGACGCGAACACGGACTCCGAGTCCGCTGGCAACACGGTGGTGCAAAGCTGTGTCTCCGCATCAGTGACGATAACTCCCCGCCCGACATGTGTCCCCATCCGACGGCTATGACGCAAACTCCTACTTGGCAACTCCTGGACCGACGGATCGCGATCTAACGGCAAAAGGCTACAGTTTCTAGAAGCAGGCTTCACGGGTCGGCGACACGTGTCCCCATCCGACAGCTACGTCGCAAACTCCTATGTGTCAACTCCTGGACCAACGGATCGCGATCTAACGGCAAAAGGCTAGGGTTTCTAGAAGCAGGCTTCACGGGCCGGCTTGGGCCTCACAAAAATGGGCCACCAGCACAAACAGTAACGAGTTAGGTCCATTATTGTTTAATAGATTTTCCAGTATTTTTAACAATTAAAATAATTGCACTAATTAAACTATTTAGTTTAAAGCAATAAAAATATCGGGAAAAATCCAAGAAAAATCTCAAAAATACTTTGAGATATTTTGAACCCAAATAAAATATTTTTAGCCAAACTTTATATTAATTTTATCTATAAGTAATTAGTTTTCACAAAAGTCCAATATACTTAATTTAAAATAAATTCAAATAAAATCCAAAAAAATCCATTAAATTGAGATAATCCATAAAATGCATAAATAACACAATAAATTAATAAAAGGAAAAAATTGGGATGTTACAAACACAAGAGGCTTGGAACTCACCCAGTGAAAATTGTAATTGTGAACTCCGTGAACTCCGTGAACTGAATGGGCTATTACTATTGGGCTATTGGGTTAGAGAAATTTTACAGTACATTATACTAGTAGTATACAGTGAAAATAAAAATTAGGTCTAGCTATTAATTTGTTGAGTGTATTCCTACTAATTTACTACCAGAGAAAATATAAATAAATACTAGTCAATCTGATCTATTAAATCGAAAAGAATGAATGATCCGTATTGAATTTAGTATACTCTAGAAGAGCTCTATGTTATTGTGTGATTCAAAGATGATGTTTCCACCCTCGCTGGTTCCGGTTTTGTAAGAGCATCTCCAAAAGACTCTCTATCTACTTCCCTATCTCCAATTTTTACCGAGTCCGTGGAAAAATCATCTCCAACAGCATCACTATCTTCCTCCCCAAATTATGCGAGCGGAGAGAGACTCGCCAGATGCGAGTCTCTATCCGCTCGTTATCCGGCGAGCGCAACCGCTTTCTTCGTTCGCGCGGCCGCAGTGACAGGCCTCGTCCTCCTCCTCCTCCACCGATTCTCCAACCCCCACACCACTCGCCACCGGGTAAGCCCCCGACCACCGCTCCGCTTCGTTCATGCGACCACAGCGACCGGCTCATCTCCTCGCACGCACTCCGGCCTCGTCGTCCTCCTCCTCAACCTACTCTCCAACCCCAAGAGCCAGCCATTGGATTCTACCTCCATCTCCTGTGGACACAGTTCCAGGTCCTCGAGAGGTGATTCGAAGGTGGAGAGTCATGGGCTCCAGATCTTTGCTCAAGGTTCTATCCAAAAACTCCAATGTTCTTGCGGGGTCAGTGTTTTTCCCCTTCTTGACCTCTTTGATGTTCTTTCTTTGCTGCTGAAATGGTGCCAATAGCAATGCTTGCCTTGTTGGTAATCGTATGATGTTTTTAGTATCCGTCAGGTTCTTGGATTTAGCTGAAGTTGTTCTTGTGGTTCGTAAGATGTGTGAGGTGGCTTGCGTTAGTTGAGACTTGAAATCGAGCCTGGTTAGCAAGTAGTACAATGTTTTAGTTTTCAGATGATATCAGGGTTAGAAAAAAAGATCCAAAGCAACGAGCAGTTTCTTTTGTGTCGGAACAATGGTGTGTACTTTGATTATATGGAGCTCATTGTCTAAAAAGGATTGGCCTCTTTTGTGTCGGAACAATGGTGTTTTATTTTGCATCCATTTGTCACCAAATCCTTGCTTTTGTGATTTTTTTGTCTTGTTCTTGAGTCTGTTAAGACTTCGGAGTTTCATTTCACTGGGGAATAAGAAGAAAAAAAAAACCGACCCTTTTATTTTGTGCTTAGTTTCACTTAATCTCATTCTTGCAAGAAGAACATTTGTTTTAATCCGATCCACAACTTCTCTGCATGCTAATGCTAGCCAAAATCATAAGTTAGATTGCCTGTGATGCACGTGTTGTCCTTAATGTAGATCACCTAGTTAGAAATCTGAATATAGATCACCTGTAGAGTTTTGTCTCTCATTTGTGACAAGTGCAGAGTGTTCCACTTCAGGGCAGATAGATTGCATGTGCCATTAATCAGGGCTTCACACATTCATGATTAATTGTTCCAAAAAAAACAAATTGTCACTGCAGATATTATAATTCAATACTATGTTGGATAGAACTGCTAGCGATGTAATTTTACTTTGGGAGTGCAAGCAAACCTCCAAGTGCTCCCCTGGTAATAGTCATGAAAGTGACTTAAATTGTTGCTATTTTGCAACATGCACTGCTGTTCTTTTCTCTAGACTTCCCCATTATATTTGAGTGAAAGCACAAATTCAATATAATTGAATGTCGGCAAGTGACTTGAATATGGATGGAGCTCCCGACACTGGCTACTATTACCAAGAGAATCTCTGATTAAATTGTATGATTTCTTCCTCAAATTTCCTCAGGAGAAATGTAAGTCATCATCCCACTTTGACACAATTAAAATCATCGAGAATTCTTCGGACTGATACAGTCTTGACTCACCTGAAATCCTGTCTGATCTTGGACAGATACATGCTCTGTTAACATTAACATAGAAACTTCTATAGCTGCTTTCTAGTGTTGAAATCTTGTGTGCCATCGACATCACATTTGGACATGTTGTTTCCTTAACATAGAAACAGGCTCTGTTAACATTAACATAGAAATGTCTATATTCAACTCTTAGAGCATTCGATGATAGCTAACCAGTAAATAAATGAGAGATAAAATGAACTAGGAGAGGAATGAGAAAAATGAGGAACATCAGTTGAAGTGCATAAACCAGTACATCATAGTTAAAGTACAGAAACCAATACATCATAATAGAAGTGTAGAAACAGTAAACTAGTACATCCTTCCGTAATGGTGCCATAAGTGCTCAACTAGATCTTCTTAAAGATGAGAGTGAGCTTTTCTATTTATGATGGATTGATGAGTTTGAATAAACTCAGAAATCTCAGGTGTTCTTTCATGGGAGACTGCAACATTTTCTCCCATTGCTTCGTAATTGTAGTCAACTGGACCTCCATCCCACTCATCTTCAATTATCATGTTATGCATGATGATACATGCTATCATGATATCTCGAAGTGTTACTTGATATCAAAAATGAGCTGGTCAACGGACAATTGCAAAACGAGCTTGTAAAACTCCAAATGCTCATTCCACATCCTTCCTAGCTGCTTTCTGAGCTTTCGCAAAATGTTTTTTCTTATTTCCTTGGGGAGCTGGTATTGTCTTGACAAATGTTACCTATGAAGGATATATTCCATATGCAAGATAGTATCCTATTGTATATTTGTGTTCGTTCACAGTATAATTCACTTCTGGAGCTTGCCCGTCAGCTAACTTAGCAAAGAGAGGAGACCGGTGAAGAACATTAATATCATTATGAGACCCTGGTAAACAAAAAAAAGCATGCCATATCCAAAGATCTTGCGAAGCAACGGCTTCCAGAATGATTGTTGGCTCGTGTACATAGCCAGTATACATGCCTTGCCATGCTGTAGGGCAATTTTTCCACTTCCAGTGCATGCAATCTATGCTCCCTAGCATTCCTGAAAAACCTCTTTCCTCACCAATTGCAATTAATCTAGCAGTATCATTCTCATTTGGAGATCTCAAATACTCATCTCCAAAGATTTCAATAATAGCTTTCACAAATCTTCTCAGGCTCTCTATAGCAGTACTTTCTTCAATCTTCACATATTCATAGTAGCATATGCTGCTACTCCGTAAGCTAACATCCGAAATGCTACGGTTACCTTCTGCAAAGAAGATAACCCAAGAGTTCCAGCACAATTCATCTTCTGAACAAAATAATTATCATTCGCTTCTACAGCATGCAATATGCAAAGAAATAAAGGACAATTCATTCGAAACCTGCGTCGAAAGAAGGTCGAGCCATAGACATTAGGATCAACATAATATGCGAAGTAATAAAGAACGAATAATTCCAAACCTGCGCCAAAAGAAGGTCGGGCTATAGATAGGAGGATCAGTAAAATAGTCCTGGAACAGTCTAGCATATCCTTCTTGTCTATTGTGATGAATGACTTGATGGCCAGGAGTAGAACCGGTGTGGCGTGGAAGATTCACACCCTGATCTTCCATATGTGCTAGGTATCCTGTTGTAAGAAGAAATACGTACTCATTATTTCTCTCAGACTCTTCATCGTCTGTGAGACATTACGAGACTAAGTTTCGACGACTCATTGAGATATTGTACGTAGTGAACAATAAAAAATGTGTAAGACTTCGAACTGCAAATGGGTATGTATATATAGACAATAATAATATAGCTGTTAGAATATAGCCGTTAAGATGACCATTTGAATATAACCGTTGCGATGACCGTTAGGATATAACTCACTCAGTACAATATTTTTAATATTGACCATTACAACATGACCGTTACAGAAAAATTCGAATTTAAAATTCCCGCGTTCAAATATAACCGTTCAAATTTACCCGTTCAAAGATAACCATTACAATATGGTCATCACAATAAATTTCAATTTTTAAATTCTCGCATTCAAATATAGCCGTTTGAATTTATCGGTAAAAAAACAGTTGCTGTTACGACGATTATGTGGAATATATGAGAGAGAAAATAGAGAATGTAATATGGAGAGTGCTGTTGGAGAGGGAGGAGATATGGATAGGCATTTTTTGGAGAGTTCTCTAAATATGACTTTTGAAGAGTGAGATTTGGAGAGTGTTGTTGGAGATGCTCTAAGAAGCTGTGAGCTTTCATTAACTTAAAATAGTCTCGATACAGTCAATCATGAGCAGGGTTCAAAATCTCACCGATTTCTCGCGAGATCTTGCTTACCGAACAGGGACGAGATTTGAAATGCTGTCCTGCTCTTGCTCTCCCCCTCTGCATCGTTGATTTCTTTTGCGCCTCCAGAGCGCCGTGCTCGCCGCCAAATCCCGCGCCACGCCTGCGTGGCACCCCGGCCTCCCACACTCCTCGGGCGCTTTCCGCATTAGGGGAGAAAGTTAGATTTACAATTTTTTTCGAGAGTGAGCTATTTTTACTTAAAAAAGAAAAAGTAAAACGAGCTAGAAAGTGATCATTTCCTTTGAATTGTCACGCACCTGTTGCAATATATATAGTCTTCCAACTAACCGACACAATTTTATCTTTTTGCTAGAGAAGGATGCGGTCTCTCTCACTTCCTTTCTTTTTTATTGCTCTTGCATTGGTCTTTTTTATTTCTTGCCGCTCTTGGCCACTGTCCTTTTTCTTGTATTGTATGGATTCAACTTACACCAACAGACACATTCGTGCGGCCCAATTAGATTCAGACTCTCAGCTTAAATGGATGTGCTTTCGGTAAAAAAAAATGGATGCGCTTATTCCATGGGTGAGAGCTCTAATTGGATTCTTAAACAAACATCTCTGGATTTGTTTGCACCAAGATTTGGTAGGTATGTTAAAAATCGGCAGGTTTGAGTCAACGAGATATAGCCAACATTTAACTCGGAAAGATTTAGAGATATTTGGTAACTGCAAATATGTAAGGAAAAACCTACCGGATTGAGGCCGATAAAGATCGTGTTCTGCAAACGTGTTGTAATAGGACTCGATCGGCCGATGGGTATAAAAGATGGATGTGGGCAGGCGAAAGAAGGACACAACAATCAAATCAATCAGTCTGCATTATATTTTCATCTACTTTTCCATCGACTATGAGTAGTTTGTAATCTAAATTCTCTTGTAACTCGATCTAACCAATAAAGTTGCGCATCGCTGATCATTGATCATATTTCGTTACGCCAATCAGGTTCGATTTGCTCTGATTTTGTTGTGCATCGCCTTCTTCAGAGTCGATCTAACTTCATCCTCTGGTTAGCCTTAATCAGCTAATTAGACTTACCATTACCTTTGATCTAATCGGCTTGTAGCTGGTTAAATCTAAGTTGATTGCCTCACGAAATCGGCTTTGAGTGAATTTTATATTTTCCTTATCGATTTTAGGGTCAAATCGGTTGATACGCTCTGAACCAGGTGTTCGTCTGGTGTGCTGTAGCCAGGAACCCTACTTCTAGTTTTTAACGCCAATAGAATTCCATAACTGAAAAATGTAGAATAATTTCTTGGCCACTAGATGAAAACTACACCTTTCTAATATGGACCCACCACTATCTACCACATAGATATTTTTCCTTTTCTTCGATTAATATAGTAATGTCTACCCCTTAAAAACGAACGTGATGACTTCTTTCTCTTTTGTTTTGATTATATAATAGATAAATTTGGGTATTGTTGGATTGTACATGACATGGAGTTTTTTTTTAAGTTTTAGGTTGAAATCGTATACAAATCCAAATAGCATTGCTAATTTTGTTCCGTTTTATTTTTTGTTTTGAATTTTAGTTTTACTTTCAATTTTATATACAAATCAAACTACTAACTTTTATTTAATTTTTATTCCGAATTTCAGGTTACTTTGAAGTTCTTTGGAGTTCGTATAGAAATAAAATTGCTAATTATTTTATTTTATTTTTTATAGTTTTAGATTCGAATTCATCTACAAATCTAATTACTAAATTTCATTTAATTTTTATTCCTAATTTCGGCTTTTACTTCGAAGTTCTTTGGAGCTAGTATGGAAATCACATTTCTATTTTTTTTTTCTTATTTTTATTCCAAACTTCAGTTTTAGGGGTGAATTCCAGCTGCAGGTTTTCATTTAAATTTTATTTAGAATTTCAGTCTACTTTGAAGTTCATACGAAAATCAAATTGCTAATCTTCTTTTATTTTTTATTATGAATTTCAATTAATTTGTAATGTACTTGATATGTACTCCTTCTTTCAATCTAACATGTTATAACTTGGATATATCAGATGGACGGCTAGATCTTTTCTCTTTTTTCATTCAATTAACGTGAGAATTTTCAGCCCTTGAGAGTATAATGCTCCCTCTGTTGATAAATATAAAGCCTATAGTTTGAATGGTCTTGTTGAAAAATATAAGACGTGCATGTAGATTTAATGAGCTTTTCCACTTATATCCCTATTTATTCTCTCTCAACCATATGCATTTATTCATTATCTCTCATCTTCCAAGACAATTAAGAGGGATATGTAAGTCATTTCCTCTCATGCCTTTTTCAATTTTATCACAACCTTAATCCTTGTGCAAAGTCAAAATACACCTTATATTTATCAACGGAGGGAGTATAAGGTAGATAGATATATAGATAGATTTTATTGGTATATCTATACCCCTTTATAATGCACCTAAGCATTCTTTTCTACGTCCACCCCAAATAATACACCTCACTAGAGATGGCCCAACCTTCATGCACCCAGCGAAACGTCCCCAGAAACTTGCCTCCATCAAAATTAACCTCTCAGATCTTTCCTCTGCTTTACTCACCCACATCCGATGGCCATTGTTTAATATGTCTAACTCATCCTTGTGGTCCGCAACAGATCTCCCCCACCTCCAGCATCATCTCAAGGAAAAGGAAACAAATATCCTGGAATTAAGGAAAAAGGAAACAAACGTTCTAGAAAAGGAAAAGGCCATATATTACGTGCTAGGGAAAGGAAACCGGAAGACAGGGCACTATACTAGTCTTAGTATAAAGTTATACAAAGTAACAATAAAAGTCGTACCTGTGAGACCGTGACAAATAAAAACGTAAAGTAAAAAAAGAATGGATAGTGCTTTAGTCTCGTTTTACTCGTCTCTCTCTTTCTAGATCGGTAATTGTCATTAGCAAGCTCAGGCTGGTTTGTTCACTTTTTTACTTTCTCGTATTGAAAGTCAGAGTACGTTTGGTACCTAACTCATTCAATCTCAACATATGGACGATGGATCCTCTAAGAGGCCTTGTTTGACACGGAATTTTCGCGGATTGAAAACTCCCGCGAGCAACATAAATAAGCACTGGGATCAATGGTGGATGCAAACTCGTACGTACGTTTCACTCGTATCTCTTATTCTGCGGTGGCACCTCTGGGAAGGGTGATAGATGTTTTCACGATATAGGAGTACGGTAAGTGCTTCTGCACTACAGGAGTACGGAGGTAACAAGTGTGACCTTGTGATGTTTTTATTATTAAAGAAGATATTATTTTAATAATTGTATTTGTACGAGGACTAGATTTTAAAAAAACACACACGTAACGCTAGAAAAGAGATGATTTGCGACATGGTACACAGAAATCGAATATTTGACCTTTTTGGCCTCGTTGCTGTCGTTTTTTCCGAAGTAGCTATCTCTCGCACGGAATTTCAAAAATAGCCCCGCAACAGTGAATTCCAGCGGCAATCGAGCGCGAGAAAAAATTTAATGGAATCCCACGGTCGAGGTTCGCACGAAAATTATTTTTTTTTCATTTTTACGCGATGCGGAATCGCTGGAAAATAAAATATTCGGTCTCGCGCCGGAAAAAAAAATTTTGAACATGCGGCCGGCGAGCGCGGGGAAGGGCCGGAATCCAGCGGTCGGCGCGGGCAGGAAATCCGCGGAATCCAGCGCCGCGCGAACGCGGTGGGCGTAGACGCGCGCAGGAGGAGAGAGCAGCGAAAAAAACCGGCTGAAGGAGAGAGCGGCAAAAAAAACCGGTTTTGTTTTTATCTTTTTCCAGGACATTTGTGTCGATCATGAATGTGAAGAAAAGGTAAAAAAAATATTTTGTTGTACATGTCACATACTGTGATTTTTGGAATTTTTTCGTTGTCTCCCTGTTTTGAAAATCGTTTTTACGGATTTTGGCACGTGCATGCGCTGGCCTGACCAGAGGACGCGTTGACGATCAGAACGATGCGAACAATTGACTGTCTGTGCTCGGTTGAATGATCTATGAAACGAAAAAATAAAAGAATGTATACCGATTTAAAAAGTAATATGACGTGTTTGAAATTTGTAATGAAAATAAATTGATCATTCAAACAATAAAATTTCAAACATCATCGGATGATTCATCAGACAGTTGGGGACACATTTCAGCAGCTGTTTTTTCTCGCAAAATGAGTTGATGTTTGTTCTCACTTAAAAATGAAAGCAAATCGATTCTGTTGGAAAGAAGGCAAAAAATATTTTCAATAGAACTGGGATACAACATAAGCCATAAAACCATACAAAACCATACATTCAATAGGAGGGAAGTCATATATTAGTGGCTAACGTCCTCTTGCATTGTTTCTTGAACGGGTTGTTGTAGTAGTGCTTCAACGGCCTCTTCCGATATTGTTTGAACGCCAAGGTGGAGGTTAGACGAAATCGTCATCATCATTTAGCCCCCCTCTGGTGCTGATTGAACGTTCACTTGCATTGTTTCTTAAATGGCCTGCTGTAGTAGTGCTTGAACGGCCTCTTTTGGTAGTGTTTGAACGCCAAGGTGGAGGTGAGACGAAATCATCATCATCAGCATCATCATCATTTGCATAGTTAGGAGCAAGCCCCCCTGCGGTGATGGTTGCACATCCTCTCGAACTTGCTGATGTAGCAGTATTGTGTCCATCTCTACCCCTCCAGTTAGATCCGTTTCTGCGTCTTCTATGCCAACCAGGCATCACACCCCCGCCGAAGAGCATGTACATCGCTAAGAATTGTGGGATTTCTCTGTTCAGCAACTCTTCATCCTCTGGGAATGTCTAACACACCGGACGAGCATACGAAGTAGTTAACTTATGTATAATGGTAAAAAGGTTAGTAAGGTGAACAAATATAAAATAACTAACCTTGATATGCTCTGCATACTGATCAGGCAGCATCAGTACCTTGTGAGATCTTCTAGAGAAATATGTAACAGAAGGGTGAGTCAACTAGTTCGCACACCCTAAAATACCTTTGATGCCTTCAGGTTGTCGGAAGTCACAAGGTTCAGGCCAGAGGTAGTCACGTTATGCCTCGGTAATATCGGGCGCCACTCTTGCAATCTGGACACCACTTTAATTAGGTTCTCCTCCTTGAATGGATCATCCTTCCCACCACGCGTAACCTTCAACGTGTAATTAAGAGCTACGTTACTCATATCAGGTGTCCACGAAAATGCTCTACTAGAGGATCCAGCCATGGTGAACAAGTGTGAGTGGGAGCTGTGGATGTGTGCCTGCGGTTTGGCCTTTTATAGACTCGAAGGGGTGGTGTATGGACTGAGTGTTGAAAAGTAAGATTCAAATATACAGACGGATAGCAGAACGCTGGAGTGTGTAGTCAAGTCTGACTGAAAAGGTAGTCATGCATGCAAGGTGTCAGTACTGACAAAATATATTGTACAATAAATGGTCAATTCAGAGTTTAAAATAGGCAGTGAGTGGTCACTTCGGACTGTGCAGTGTGTAATTGGTGTGTATGGAGTGTCCGGTGTGGATAAAATGTTAACTGTTAACCATTTGATGAAGATAATAACCATTAATGACAGAGTGATCATCAAACTGGTGATATTTTTGAAGTGCTTGATGGTTTGATGACTCATTGATAAGAGAGCTTCTCCTCGTGAGTTGTCTAATTGACCTTACAAAGCTCCTCCGCGTGAGTTCTGTAATCGTGATGGACCATCGCCTTCATCAGGCCAATGTGAGTAAACAAAAGATCATATGTTATGAAAGCAACATACCATATTGACATAGTAATAAGGATTATAATTCATAGACCAGTACAAATGGGCTTAAAGCATACATCAATTACATGTACGCACTGCAGTTATCACTATAACCGATCGCTACCTCCAACTCTGATCTTATCGCCGCTTTCGCTGACCGCAGATTTGGTCCTCCGGGAATGTGAACCGATCGGGCTCGTGGGTCGTGCTACGCAGCTCATAACGTGTGTTCTCTGTCTCGCGAGGTGCCTCGTTCAGCTGGCTGGGATGCAGGTTTTGCGTAGTCAACATGTCTCCCACCCACCCGGGAGACTGCATTGGAATGCGCTGTTAATGTCATGCCTAAAAATGAGTGCATTTAAATTACACGGGACACTTACCAATGAGTGTTGCGGGGGCGTAGACTGCGGTGCCCATTGGTAGAACTCGTCCCGCAAAATCTGCGCACACGTACTGTTCGCATGGTGTCGCGTTGGGAATAACTTGAGCTGCACAAACATACCTGCCCTGGCGCCTACCAAGTTTGCTGAGGTGGGTGCTGCGGTAAGCATGGGGTCGCAAATGTACCCCAGCCATAGCTTGGTGGTGGCAAGTACTGCTCAGGGGTGTCCACGTCAGTGGTTGTATGTACCTCAGCGGCTCTCGACGGTGGAAGGAGAGTTTGATCCCTGTGCACGTCCTACAAAAGAATGTGATACAAACAGTAATGTTAGGTACCTCCAAGAAAGTAATGTTCAATAGCAGGTAATAACTTCAAACAAAGGAAACGTACCTAATGTGGCTCCTGTGTAGATGATGTGCCTGCACCAAAATTGTGGAAGGCGTGGGGGCATAAACCTGACCGAATCCGAAATCCTGTGGCAAATGTGCCTGCGAGGAGTCAGGCAAGTCTTGATCGGGCCTAGATGACGAAGGCATGAGAGTTTGATCTCTACGCTCGCGCTGCAAAAGGACGTGGCATTACCAATTAAGTTAGTTTGGGTGAGTAGCTCAAAGTACAAGAGTTGAATGTACATGTCGTACCTGCGAATCCTGATGGCTATGCTGAGAGAAAAATGATCGTGCAAAGCTCGATCGTCTTCCACCCATGCTCGGGCGTGACGGCCTGGGAGATGAAGGACGAGCGTCTCGCTCACCAACCCGTACGCCAACATCACTATGGCGACCGGATGTCAATGCCATCAGGGCGCCCTTAGACTCCTGCATGATATGACGTAGAACCCCAACTAGGCTGGACTTAGGGCGTTCGGCCTCATGTTGTACTGCATCAGAACTATCTCTGAAGATTTGGCTCGTACGGGCGTACTGCAAGAAAACATGATTAGTAAAGGAAATATGAATTGAAATATAATGTATGTTCGTACCGCGTCATCTTGGTGTGCTGCGCTATGTTTAGGGTGGCGGAGGGTCAACCGCTCGACATCCGTGACCTCCTCAAGCCTTTCGGGAGGTGCCGAAGTAAGGCGTGAAGTGGTACGAGGCACGTACCACTCCAAGTACGCGACGTACGACTCGAGGTCGTATGGTCGACCCTCCGCTACTACCTGCTCCGTGGCAGATTGCTCCCATGCAGTCATCCATGGTAACTGTGTGTCGCGCCATTCGTCGCTCCTTTGGCCCCTCCGAGTTTGCCTGTGGGAATGAAAGCTGTAAGTTACAATATTTAATTACAAATTATAATTCATACTTACGAATCAAACGTACATATGCACTTTTCGTGGCAAAGGCCAGCCAACTTGAAACGGGATTTACTGATAAAGTCCAAATTGATGCATGACTCGAGCTGAGTAGTACGCCTCCACCATATGACAGAACACGAGGTGGCACCTCGTCAACCAATAAGCACCATCCTACCCACACTGCTGCGACAATCCGTTCGGTGCCGTAGCGACCAACAAAACTGAAGTCCAGGGGTGCCATATTATATCATCCTCGTGCAGAGACTCAAAGTTGTTGTGAAACTCAGAATAGACTCTGCGAGGTCTATCCCTTGCCCATCCCAAGTAGGAAGCCGTTCATCGAAACCTCATGGTGGGAGTATCAACCGGGTGTCCACCATAGTACTCAGTGTTCAACGGGTACGGGTGTACTGCCTCCCGGAAGTAGGACGCCCAACAGGAAAATGCTCCCAAGACCAGATCTGCAGCAACGTGTAGCACACTGCAAGAACGGGCTCTTCCCCCATTGTCTTCGCGCAAGCTGCGCACAATCCCCTGTATGTGAAGCAAAGCACCGCCGATCCAAAACTAAAGTGAGGAACCTCCTCGTCGTGGGCGTCAGCCAAAGCCTCCGTGTTGTGGATGTAGCCCGGGTAGACAACATCTCTCTGCGCTGTAGGGAACAACACCCAGCCAAACAGGAAGAGCAGGTAGGCAACAAGGTGAGTTCTCACCGTGTCTTGTGGCGCATCATCGGGGCATTGGATATAGCGACGAAGCCATGACAGTAGAACTCCGGGACACCGCTCAGGGACTGCATGGCCAAATCTATCATGCAACCTTATTTTCCAATCAGGCCTCCTCGGTGGCGGAACTATCGCCCTGCCCCAGATAGGCAAGCCGGTAATATAGGCAACGTCCTGGAGGGTGATGGTCATCTCTCCCCAGCGGAAGTGGAAAGTGTGGGTCTCCGGCCTCCAACGATCCACTAGCGCAGATAAGAGAGGCACGTCGAAACTGAAGGCTTGCCTGGTGTCCATCATCCGTGCTAGCGGTAGTGGCCCTGAATCCGTAGAGTGGGCACGTACCGCTCGTCCAAGGGCCAGTGCTCCCTCAGAGCCCTAAGAATGAAACACGGTGGCACAACACCTGAAAGCCACAGCCTGCTACGATGCTTGGCATCGTAGCATGGGTCAAGCAAAGACTGCGGGTGTGCAGCCATGTCCTGGAAGTAGAAAAAAGAAACACAAATTAATACGGGTAAGATAACATGACGTGACATATCAACAAATATAATGCGACGTGACATATCACCAAAAATAAAATTATGAAGGGGACGTTAAATGATATGCCTTTAGGTAACATGACATAGGAAGCAAGGTACATGATACTGCATAACAAAAAAAGAAAATTACACGAAGGTACTACACGCACATAAAACAATTATACGAAGGAACATTGACATGTTTTCTACAGATGAGTCGACGAGCCGGCCCTATTAGGGAAGTTCTTCATTGTATGCCCCACCATCCTGCATGTACGGCACTTCCGTGCAGCTCGTCCGTCTCCCTGCTGACTTGCATCCATATCATTACGGATTCGCCGTGACTGCCACCGTCCACGGCCGCTCCGCTTCAAAGCGTCATTCTGACACCAAGTCACTTGCCCCGACCACAGCTCCCTATAATGCATGTCCAAGCCATAGGAGTTGAATTCCGAACTCCATGTCCCGAACAGATGGTCGGCGTTGAAGTACTCAGAGATGTACATGACGGAAGACTGACGGAGAACCGCGCACGCCGCATATACATGCGAGCATGGCTTGTGCAACAGTTGTGGCTTGTTGCATGTGCATGTGGCCACATCACATATTGTGCATACTTGCTTACGGTATCCTCTGCAATGGCCATCGACGAACTTTTCTCGTAGACGCACTTCAAACTTAGGCCTGACTCCATCCATGGTGCGGGCATCGTGGGAACGAGTCTTCTCTATTTTCTTCTCTATGTAAGCGTGCATACGTTCAAAGAACTGTTTTCCCTTGTCTAGATGCCTCCTTGCATTCATCCCCCTATTCACAAAGTATCCAACGGTCCTGTTCCAGGTCTCCTCTACGATGGCACTGATTGGGAGGGACCGAACACCCTTCAAAACACCATTGTAAACCTCCGACATGTTAGTTGTCATTATGTTGTACCTTGCACCGTCGGTGTCATGCAACAAGGACCACTTCTCTAGCTCTGGAGCGTGCAACTGCACCCACTGAGAGAAGTTGTTCACCTGACCCTCTGCAGACTGCGTCGTATGTTTCGCGGTCTCTTCATCGAGAATTCTCCATATGGCTTCGAACTTCCGCCTCTGGTTTTGCATGCAGAGCCTCTTGAATGTCTTCATAACTTCCTTACTGCGAAACCTCCTGTGCAGGTTCGCGGCAAGATGCCTCATGCACCAACGATTAACGACGTCATTCCATTGGTAGGGTGGTTGTGTCCCTCCTTACATGGTGCTGATGGCGGACATTAACCCAGCATGCCTGTCCGTCATGAGGCATACGTTCGGACGGTCCTGCACAATAGCTTGCTTCATATTTGCTAGGAACAATAACCAGCTCTCTGTGTTCTCGCTTTCCACAAGTGCATAGGCCACCGGGAGTAGCTGATCATTGGCGTCCACCGCGACCACCATAAGTATGGTGCCCCTGTATCTTCCGGATAGGAAAGTGCCATCCATGGTCAGCACAGGTCGGCAGTACTTGAAGCCCTGAATGGTTGGTCCAAATGCCCAAAACACACGGTCGAGGATGAAACTGTTGGGACCCTTCGTGGGGGTGTGGCCTATCCACCTTGTTGATGTAGGTTCCGGGATTGGCTTCAGCAATCTGGTGAAGCATGTGAGGAACAAGGTTGTAGCCCTCTTCGTACGTGCCATACATCATTTCTATAACTTTCTGCTTCGCTCGTCACACCTTGCCGTAGCTAACCGGATATCCCACCATGTTAACCACGTCAGCCATCAGTATCTTTGGTGAAACGGTCATGTCCGCTGTGACTAAGTGAGAAATCAGACTGGCCACATATGAGGACGTGACATTTCTGTGCTTCTGCAGTGGCTCGGCAAGCATACAAGTGTGGTCCGTCAGGACAGTTACCCTGAAGCCCGAACTCCCGCCCTTGAACTTCTGGGCACGGATCTTGCCTGCACACTCAGCATCCGTACACTTTACAATGTAGGTCTCTTGGTTCGACCTGTACACCCGGTACGTGCGGTTGATGTTTACCGTATATCTAGCAATTGCTTGCTGGATGGCACTCTTCGTAGAGAAGCGTTACCCTACCAGCAGAGTGTCCTGATCGAATGCCCACATATCACCGGTTTCGTCTGGCAGCACGAGAGACGTCATCGCCAGATCGGCTAACCGAGAAGAGACGTACTCCACATCGGTGGACACAATGCCACCGACCGGAGCTGCATCGTCGTCTCCGCTGCTATCCGTGTCCACTTCCTCATCTTCATCGGATATTGATTCGTCCGTCATGCCTTCTAAGTCCTCGTGGCAGTCAATGCGAGCGGACCACCACCGCTCGATGTCTTCATTCGCCTGAAAGTCATCAGCACCAATATCCTCACCAATGGCCTCAGAGGATGCTTTAACGACGACGTCACCGCCACTGAGGGGATTAAAGGTTTGGCCTCTGTCCATGAAGTGCACATACACCATCGGTCAACGGTGTATCAGCGCTTCAGGGTTTATCACAATTTGCATGTATTCCCCCCACATTGTGCTTCCCACGATCTTGCATAGGACCCACACGTAATTGGTGGAACCTTCCACGACTCTGGCATGCACCGCCTCGATGACGAGCTTCTTTCGTGTAGTCTCCCGATCGAATGCACTTCTCACGCACGTACGGAGATCCGCCAGACTCATCTCCGTTAGACCCGGAGCCCTGATCACCTTCCTTTCGTAGTTCGAAATGTCCACCCCATATGGACCCTCTCGAACAATGCCGTCACCATAAAACACGGACAAATCTAGAATTTCTGCCATTTAGTACCTACCATAGCGAAAGGCACAAGCATGCGCATTAGGTACCAACGTACGGTTCGCCGCATCCGTAATCAGTACTAATATAGAAAATACGTAAACATCATTTCCATGTGGTACTGTTAAGGTAATCATGCGCCATTATTTATTTCATTAATGGTACTAACATTTTTACTGCTAACAGTGATGTCATTGTGCTATTTCTTCGGATACTACAGAAATTTCGTTACAACAAACAAATATTCCATTAATATCATACAAATGCTACACTAAATATTAAATTGTTCATACCGCAATTTTATTAGTTGCCCAACAAAATTTACGCCTAACAATGGTGTCATCGTGCTATTTGTTCTCATACTACAAAAACTTAGTTACTACGAACTTATATCCCTTTAATATCATACAAATACTACATTAAATATACTCGTACTGTCCTAACACTGTACTACTTACATTCATATTGTACTAACATTACACTGAAAGAGCACTAACATCAGGTTGCTATTTACATACTGTTATTTACATCTTGCATTATCAATTTTATGTACTACTCATATAACAAAAACCAATTATTAGTACTGTTCTCCAACCATTTATATTATTTTGTCGGATCAACGGCTAATTGCGAAAAAAATAAAACAAACTGGGCTATAACAATACTACTCCAACTACTAATGCCGTCATTTTATGTACTACTAGTTATTCTAATATTGTACTGATGCCACAAATGTTGTCATAATATTGTACTGATATTGCCTAAGTTATACACATATCGCAATAATTGTATTAATCCCACAAATATTGGCGTAATATTGGACTAACATTATTTAAGTGTTTCATATATCACAATAATATTACACCAATTTACAACTAATAAAAGAACCACATTATTGTCATTCTAATAAATTCATAATTGTAAGACAGCAATATGGCTATAGCGTTATTTTACGGACCAATGCGCTATTATACTCCAATTCCTTCGACTAAACTCGCCCATCTGATTATACTAATAACATCAATTCGTACACTATAAATGGCACTAATGTTGTACTAATTATACTACTACTATAATAACAACATACTAATCTTCATGACAATTTCGAACTAACCTTTCTGAAGCTCTCCTGGATATTAAATCTCCTGACGGATATACGAACCAACATTTCGGACAACCTGCGTCATACAGATCCCTCGTCAAATGATCGAAAATAAAAACTCCGACAAAACTACTACAAAATATGAATATCATAAAAATTCCTCCTAAAATATGCTTCCAAATTTTTTTCCACCTCGTTTCCCTCTCTGTTTTCCCCTCCTCTCCTCTCCTCTCAGTTACCAGCGCTCACACTGCCTTGCTCTTGCTCTGCTTTTTTTCCTCACGTCGAATGCTCAACGCAGATCATCTAGCTGCGATTTATAGCACTTCCGTGCGTGAATGCACCGAAGAAGCGGCCGTTTGTCAGTGCTTTTGGCGCACGGACAAGACATATCGATTCCAATACTACAGTCTTTCACGCGTGAAAGCCGGCTAATTTGTACTGCCGACGGGCCCCTGCTTTTTTTCGTCCGCGCGTCGACTGGACCTCAATTCTCTGAAATTTTTACCTTTCTGGCCTCATTGCTTGTATTTTTTTCCAAATTAGCCTCATACATGAAACATTTTCAAAAATGTCCTTATCACAGTATATTCAAGCGGTGGTTGAGCGCGGGATTTTTTTTCTATTTCGCCCAGCTTTTCCAGCGGTCACCGACCGCACAAAATTTTTTTACAATTTTTTCCGCCAATTCCAGCGGTCGGCGATCGCTTGAAATTTTTTTTGTGTTTTTTTTGTTTTTCTTGCGCGCGGCGATGGAGAAAATGTTTATTTAAATTCGCGCGGTGCGCTGGCGCTGGAAACGGCGGGAATCCAACGGTCGGCGACCGCTGGATTTCGCGGGACGCGTGGCACGCAGAGGAGGCCGGGGCGCGGGCGACGGTTGCCGGAGGGGGCGGCGCGTGGAAGGAGGAGGAGGCTGGGCGCACGGGCCGGATGCCGGAGGCGGTCGACGGTGATGCGTGGATGAAAAAACAAAGATCCGGTCGACGCACAGGCGGACAGGAAAAAAAAGCACTGCACAGTACAAATTTGCCAGCAATCTATGAAAAAAAGCTGCTTAATTGGAATCGTTATGTCTTATCATACGCCGAAAGCACTGATCAATTGCTGTTTCTTCGGTGTATGTGTGCAGGGAGGTGCTATAAATTGCAGCTCTATTGCCCTGATCTGCCTTGCGCATTCGAGGAAGAAAGCAAAGGAAGTGCGAGTCAGTGTGAGCGCTGCTAAGCAGAGAAGAGCGGAGAGAAGGGGAAAATAGAGAGGAAAGCGGGGTGGAAAAAGAAACTCGGAAGCGTCTTTCTGGAGGAATTTTTATGATATTCATACTCTGTATTAGTTTTGTTGGAGTTTTTTTTCCATCATTTGACGAGTGATCTTTTTGTTACAGGTAGTCTGCAACGTTGGTTCATCATACTTACTTTTGGACATTTAATCTCCAAGATAACTTGAAGGTTAGTTGAAAATTGTCATAAAGATTAGTATTTGGTTATTATAGTAGTAGTATAATTAGTACAACATTAGAGCCATTTGCAGTGTATGTAATGATGTTATTAGTGTAATCAGATGAACAGGTTTAATTGAATAAATTAGAGTATAATAGCGCATTAGCCCGTAAAATAAATTAGAGTATATGGAACAATAATGTGGTCATTTTATTAGTTAAAAATTGGTATAATATTATGGCAATATATAGAACACTTCAATAATGTTAGTGTAATATGACGACAATATGTGTGAGATTAATACAATTATTGTGATTCGTGTATAACTTGGGCAATGTTAGTGTAATGTTATGACAACATTTGTGGTAATAGTACAATATTAGAATAACTAGCAGTACACAAAATGACGACATTAGTAGTTGGAGTAGCCGAAGAAATGGTAAAGTCAGTGCAATGAGCCATGCTTGAAATGACAGCAGTAGTGAGTAGTACAATGACACCACTGTCAGGTGTAAAATTTGTTGGATAATTAATAAAATTGCGGTATGAACAGTTTAATATTTAGTGTAGCATTTGTATGATATTAATGGAATATTAGTCTGTTGTAACGAAATTTCTGTAGTATCCGAACAAACAGCCCGATGACATCATTGTTAATAGTCGAAAACTTAGTATCATTGATAGAATAAATAACAGCGCATGATTACCTTAACAGTACCATATGGAAATGATGGACGGGTTTAGTTGAAGGAATAGGAATAGAATAGCATATTGGCCCGTAAAATAACTCTATAGCCATATCGCTGTCATACAATTACGGATTTTTTAGAATGACAATAATGTGGTCATTTTATTAGTTAAAAATTGGTGTAATATTACGACGATATATGGAACACTTCAATAATGTTAGTGTAATATGACGACAATATGTGTGGGATTAATACAATTATTGCGATTTGTGTATAACATGGGCAATGTTATTGTAATGTTATGACAACATTTGTGGCACTAGTACAATATTAGAATAACTAGCAGTACACAAAATGACAACATTAATAGTTGGAGTAGCCGAAGAAATCGTAAATTCAGTGCAATGAGCCGTGCTTGAAATGACAGCAGTAGTGAGTAGTACAATGACACCACTGTCAGGCGTAAAATTTGTTGGACAATTAATAAAATTGCGGTATGAACAGTTTAATATTTAGTGTAGCATTTGTATGATATTAATGGAATATTAGTCTGTAGTAACGAAATTTCTGTAGTATCCGAACAAACAGCCCGAAGACATCACTGTTAATAGTCGAAAACTTAGTACCATTGATGGAATAAATAACAGCGCATAATTACCTTAATAGTACCACATGGAAATAATGGACGGGTTTAGTTGAAGGAATAGGAGTAGAATAACATATTGGCCCGTAAAATAACTCTATAGCCATATCGCTGTCATACAATTACGGATTTTTTAGAATGACAATAATGTGGTCATTTTATTAGTTAAAAATTGGTGTAATATTACGGCGATATATGGAACACTTCAATAATGTTAGTGTAATATGACGACAATATGTGTGGGATTAATACAATTATTGCGATTTGTGTATAACCTGGGCAATGTTATTGTAATGTTATGACAACATTTGTGGCACTAGTACAATATTAAAATAACTAGCAGTACACAAAATGAAGACATTAGTAGTTGGAGTAGCTGAAGAAATGGTAAATTCAGTGCAATGAGCCGTGCTTGAAATGACAGCAGTAATGAGTAGTACAATGACACCACTGTCAGGCGTAAAATTTGTTGCACAATTAATAAAATTGCGGTATGAACAGTTTAATATTTAGTGTAGCATTTGTTTGATATTAATGGAATATTAGTCTGTTGTAACGAAATTTCTGTAGTATCCGAACAAACAGCCCGATGACATCACTGTTAATAGTCGAAAACTTAGTACCATTGATGGAATAAATAACAGCGCATGATTACCTTAACAGTACCACATGGAAATGATTGACGGGTTTAGTTGAAGGAATAGGAGTAGAATAGCATATTGGCCCGTAAAATAACTCTATAGCCATATCGTTGTCATACAATTACGGATTTTTTAGAATGACAATAATGTGGTCATTTTATTAGTTAAAAATTGGTGTAATATTACGGCGATATATGGAACACTTCAATAATGTTAGTGTAATATGACGACAATATGTGTGGGATTAATACAATTATTGCGATTTGTGTATAACCTGGGCAATGTTATTGTAATGTTATGACAACAATTGTGGCACTAGTACAATATTAGAATAACTAGCAGTACACAAAATGACGACATTAGTAGTTGGAGTAGCCGAAGAAATGGTAAATTCAGTGCAATGAGTCGTGCTTAAAATGACAGCAGTAGTGAGTAGTACAATAACACCAGTGTTGTAACTAAATTTCTGTAGTATTACGTTGGTAACTAATGCGCATGAATGTGCTTTTCGCTATGGTAGGTACTAAATGGTAGAAATGCTAGATTTGTCCGTGTTTTATGGTGACGACGTTGTTCGAGATGGTCCATACGGGGCGGACCTTTCAAACTGCGAAAGGAAGGTGATCAGGGCTCCAGGTCTAACGGAGATGTGTCTAACAGACCTTCGTACGTGCGTGAGAAGCGCATTCGATCGGGAGACTGCCCGAAAGAAGCTCGTCATCGAGGCGGTGCATACCAGAGTCGTGGAAGGTTCCACCAACTACGTGTAGGTCCTATGCAAGATCATGGGAAGCACAATGTGGGAGGAATACATGCAAATTGTGATGAACCCTGAAGCGCTGATACACCGTCGGCCGATGGTGTATGTGCGCTTCCTGGACAGAGGCCAAACCTCTAATCCCCTCGGTGGCGGTGGCGGTGATGTCATCGTTGAAGCATCCTCTGGGGCCATCAGTGAGGACGTTGGTGCTAATGACTTCCAGGCGAATGAAGACATCGGGCGGTGGTGGTCCGCTCGCATTGACTGCCACGAGGACCTAGAAGGCATGACGGACGAAGCAATATCCGATGAAGATGAGGAAGTGAACACGGATAGCAGCGGAGATGAAGATGCGGCTCCATTCGGTGGCATTGTGTCGACCGATGTGGAGTATGTCTCTTCTCGGTTGGATGATCTGGCGATGATGTCTCTCGTGTTGCCAGACGAAGGCGGCACTGAGTGGGCCTTCGATCAGGACACTCTGCTGGTAGGGCAACGCTTCCCTACGAAGAGTGCCGCCCAGCAAGCAATTGCTAGATATGCGGTAAACATCAGCCGCACGTACCGGGCGTACAGGTCGAACCAAGAGACCTACATTGTGAAGTATACGGATGCGGAGTGTCCAGGCAAGATCCATGCCCAGAAGTTCAAGGGCGGGAGTTCGGGTTTCAGGGTAACTGTCCTGACGGACCATACTTGTCTGCTTGCCGAGCCACTGCGGAAGCACAGAAATGTCACGTCCGTATATGTGGCCAGTATGATTTCTCACTTGGTCACAGCGGAAGTGACCGTTTCACCGAAAATACTATTGGCTGACGTGATTAACATGGTGGGATATCCTGTTAGCTACGGTAAGGTGTGGCGAGCGAAACAGAAAGTTATAGAGATGATGTACGGCACGTACGAAGAGGGCTACAACTTTTTTCCTCGCATGCTTCACCGTTCTTGTCAAGCCAATCTCGGGACCTATATCAACAAGGTGGATAGGCCACACCCCACGAAGGGTCCCAACAGTTTCATCCTCGACCGTGTGTTTTGGGCATTTGGACCAACCATTCAGGGCTTCAAGTACTGCCGGCCTGTGCTAACCATGGATGGCACTTTTCTATCTGGCAAGTACAGGGGCACCATACTTATGGCGGTCGCAACGGACGCCAATGACCAGCTACTCCCGGTGGCCTACGCACTCGTGGAAAGCGAGAACACGGAGAGTTGGTTATGGTTCCTAGCAAATGTGAAGCAAGCTGTTGTGCAGGACCGCCCGAACGTATGCCTCATAACGGACAGGCATGCTAGGTTATTGTCCGCAATCAGCACCATGCAAGGAGGGACACAACCACCCTTCCAATGGAATGATGTCGTCAATCGCTGGTGCATGAGGCATCTTGCCGCGAACATACACAGGAGGTTCCGCAGCAAGGAAATTATGAAGACATTCAAGAGGCTCTGCATGCAAAATCAGAGGCGGAAATTCGAAGCCATATGGAGAGTGCTCGATGAGGAGACTGCAAAACATACGACGCAGTCCACAGAGGGCCAGGTGAACAACTTCTCTCAATGGGTGCAGTTGCACGCTCCAGAGCTAGAGAAGTGGTCCTTGTTGCATGACACTGACGGCGCAAGGTACGGCATAATGACAACTAACATGTCAGAGGTTTACAACGGTGTTCTGAAGGGTGTTCGGTCCCTCCCAATCAGTGCCATCGTGGAGGAGACCTGGAACAGGACCGTTGGATACTTTGTGAACAGGGGGATGAATGCAAGGAGGCATCTAAACGAGGGAAAGCAGTTCTCCGAACGTATGCACGCATACATAGAGAAGAAAATAGAGAAGGCTCGTTCACACGACGCCCGCACCATGGATAGAGTCAGGCGTAAGTTTGAAGTGCGTCTACGGGAGAAATTCGTCGATGGCCATTGCAGAGGATACCGTAAGCAAGTATGCACAGTACGTGATGTGGCCACATGCACATGCAACAAGCCACAACTATTGCACAAGCCATGCTCGCATGTATATGCGGCGTGCGCGGTTCTCTGTCAGTCTTCCGTGGCGTACATATTTAAGTACTTTAGCGCCGATCATCTGTTCAGAACATGGAGTTCGGAATTCAACTCGTACGGCTTGGACATGCATTATAGGGAGCTGTGGCCTGGGCAAGTGACTTGGTGTCAGAATGACACTTTGAAGCGGAGCGGCCGTGGACGGTGGCAGTCACGGCGAATCCGTAACGATATGGATGCAAGTCAGCGGGGAGACTGACGTGTTGCACGGAAGTGCCGTATATGCAGGACGGTGGGGCATACAATGAAGAACTGCCCTAATAGGGCCGGCTCGTCGACCCATCCATAGAAATCATGTCAATGTTCTTTCGTATAATTGTTTTCTGTGTGTGTAGTACCTTCGTGTAATTTTCTTTTTTTGTTATGTAGTATCATGTACCATACTACCTATGTCATGTTACTTATTGTTATATCATTTAACGTCCCGTGCATAATTTTATTTTTGCTGATTTGTCACGTCACATAATATTTGTTGATATGTCACGTCATGTTAACTTACCCGTATTAACTTGTGTTTATTTTTTGTACTTGTAGGACATGGCTGCACACCCGCAGACTTTGCTTGACCCATACTACGATGCCAAGTATCGTAGCAGGCTGTGGCTTTCAGGTGTTGTGCAACCGTGTTTCGTTCTTAGGGCCCCAAGGGAGCACTGGCCCTTGGACGAGTGGTATGTGCCCATTCTACGGGATTCAGGGCTACTGCCGCTAGCCCGGATGATGGACACCAGGCAAGCCTTCAGTTTCGACGCACCTCTCTTATCCGCGCTAGTGGATCGTTGGAGGCCGGAGACCCACACTTTCCATTTCCGCTGGGGGAGATGACCGTCACCCTCCAGGACGTTGCCTACATCACCGGCTTGCCTATCAGGGGCAGGCTAATAGTTCTGCCTCCGAGGAGGCATGACTGGAAAGTAAGGTTGCAAGACAGATTTGGCCATGCAGTCCCTGAGCGGAATCCCGGAGTTCCACTGTCATGGCTTCGTCGCTATATCCGATGCCCTGATAATGCGCCTCAGGCCACGGTGAGAACTCACCTTGTTGCCTACCTGCTCTTCCTGTTTGGCTGGGTGTTGTTCCCTACATTGCAGGGAGATGTTGTCTACCCGGGCTACATCCACATCGCGGAGGCTTTAGCTGATGCCCACGACGGCGAGGTCCCTCAGTTTAGTTTTGGGTCGGCGGTGCTTTGCTCCACATACAGGGGATTGTGCGAGGCTTGCGTGAAGACAACGGGGGAGGAGCCCGTTCTTGCAGTGTGCTACACGTTGCTGCAAATATGGTCTTAGGAGCATTTTCCTATTGGACGCCGTACTTCCGGGAGGTCGTTCACCCGTACCGGTCAGACGCTGAGTACTATGGTGGACACCCGGTTGATGCTCCCACCATGGGGTTTCGGTGGACGGCTTCCTACTTGGGATGGGCCAGGGATAGACCTCGCAGAGTCTACACTGAGTTTCATAACAATTTTGAGACCCTGCACGAGGATGATATAATATGGAACCCCTGGACTCCTGTTTTGTTGCTCGCTACGGCGCCGCACGGATTGTCGCAGCTGTGTTGGCAGGATGGTGCTTATTGGTTGACGAGATGCCACCTCGTGTTTTGTCATATGGTGGAGGCGTAACGTCCAGCTCGAGTGATGCGCCAATTCGGACTTTACCAGCAAATCCCGCCTCAAGCTGGCTGGCCATTAACACAAAAAGTGCATATGTACGTTCGATTCATAAATATGAATTGTAATTTGTATTTCCATATTATAACTTACAACTTTAATTCCTACAGGCAAACTCGGAGGGGCCAGAGGAGCGACGAATGGCACGACACACAGTTACCATGGACGACCACATGGGAGCAGTCCGCCACGGAGTAGGTAGTAGCGGAGGGTCGACCATACGACCTCGAGTCGTACGTCGCGTACTTGGAGTGGTACGTGCCTCGTACCACTTCACGCCTTACTTCCACACCTCCCGAAAGGCCCGAGGAGGTCACGGACGTCGAGCGGTTGACCCTCCGCCACCCTGTACACAGCGCAGCACGTCCAGATGATGCGGTACGGACATATATTATATTTCAATTCATATTTCTTGTACTAATCATGTTTTCTTGCAGTACGCCCGTAATAGCCGTATGTTCGAAGATAGTTCCGATGCAGTACAGCATGAGGCCGAACGCCCTAAGTCTAGCCTAGTAGGGGTTCTACGTCGAGTCATGAGGGAGTCTACAGGCACCATAAGGGCATTGACATCTGGGAGTCACAGTGATGTTGGCGTAAGGGTTGGTGAGCGAGGTTCTTGTCCTTCATCTCCCAGGCCGTCACGCCCGGGCATGGGCGGAAGACGATCGATCTTTTCACGATTGTCTTCCTCTCAGTATGGCCATCAGGATTCGCAGGTACGACACATACATTCAACTCTCGTACTATGAACTACTCACCCAAATTACCTTAATTGGTAATGCCACGTCCTTTGCAACATGAGTAGAGATCAAACTCTCATGCCTTCGTCGTCTAGGCCCGATCGAGACTTGCCTGAGTCCTCGTATGCACATTTACCGTAGGATTTCGGTTTCGGTCAGGCTTATACCCCCCACGCCTTTCACAATTTCGGTGCTGGCACGTCATCTACACAAGTGCCACATGAGGTACGTTACCTTTGTTTGAAGTTAATACCTGCTATTGAACATTACTTTCTCGGAGGTACCTAACATTCCTGTTCGTATCACGTTCTTTTGCAGGACGTGCGTAGGGATCAAACTCTCCTACCACTATCGAGAGCTGCTGAGGTAGATACACCTACTCACGTGGACACCCCCGAGCAGTACTTACCACCAGCAAGCTATGGCTGGGGTACGTTTGAGACCCCACGCTTACCGCAGCACCCACCTCAGCAGACTTGGTAGGCGTCAGGGCCGGTATGTTTCTGCAGCTCAAGTTATTCCCAACACGACGCCGCTAACTAAGATGCGTTGCGCAGGTTTCATGACGAGTTCTTCCAATGGGCAACGCAGTCTACGGCCCCGCAACACTCATCGGTAAGTGTCTCGTGTAATTTAAATGCACTTATTTTTAGGCATGACATTAACACTGCATTCCAATGCAGCCTCCCGGGTGGGTGGGAGACATGTTGACTACGCAAAACGTGCTTCCCAGCCAGCTTTACGACGAACCTCGCGAGACAGAGGACACACGTTACGAGCTGTGTAGCACGACCCACGAGCCCGACCGGTTCACATTCCCGAAGGACCAAATCCGCGGTCAGCGGAAGCGGCGATAAGATCAGAGTCGACGCTACGAGGCAGTGATCGGTTATAGTGATAAATGCATTGCGTACCTGTAATTGATGTATGCTTTCAGCCCATTTGTACTGGTCTAAGAATGATAATCCTTATTACTATGTCGATATGGAATGTTGCTTTCATCACATATGATGTTTTTTTACCTAACATCGGCCTGATGAAGGCCATGGTCCATCACGATTACACAACCCATGAGGAGAAGCAACCCTTTTATGCATGAAACCATCTTTGAACATCAAACCATCAAGCACTTCAAAAACATCACCAGTTTGACGATCACTCTGTCATTAATGGATATTATCTTCGTCGAATGGTTAACAGTTAACATTTTATCCACAAAAGATACTCAGTAAAATAACATTTTCAGATGACAAATTATAGAGTAATAGCCCCGAAACACCCTAAACAATCACTACAAGCGCAGATTCCAAAACTCTAAAACCTTTCATGGAGACGACGACCGTGCAATGGCTTTTCTAGCGCGATTAGCAAACTGACGGGCCCAATGCTTACAACTTTTTCAGGTCGATTTCACAACAATCTACCTGTAGCTTCCTCACGCCGATTTGACCACACGCTGGTGGACTTCTACTCTTTTTTCTACTCGTTCTCATAAAGGCTATGTCATACATGGTGGCACAGCTCGAAGTGACCACTCACTGCCTACTTTTGTCAGTGCTGACAATTTGCATGCATGACTGCCTTTTCAGCCCGACTAGACTACACACTGCGGTGTTGTTTTGCAATCCGTCTGTATGCTTACTTTCCAACACTTAGTCCACACACCACTCCTTCGAGTCTATAAAAGGCAAAACTGCAGGCACAAATCTACAACTCCCACTCCCACTTATTCACCATGGCTGGATCCTCTAGTAGAGCATTTTCGTGGACACCTGATATGAGCAACGTAGCTCTTCATCACACGTTGAAGGTTACGCGTGGTGGGAAGGATGGTCCATTCAAGGAGGAGAACGTAAGTAAAGTGATGTCCAAATTGCAAGAGTGGCGCCCGACATTGCGGAGGCAAGCTTTGACAACATCTGGCCTGAACCTTGTGACCGTCGACGACCTGAAGGCGCACTTGCAATGGTGGTGTCAAAGGTATTTCAGGGTGTGTGAACTAGCCGACCACCCTTCTTCTACAGGTTTCTCTACAAGATATTACAAGGTACTGATGCTACCCGATCATTATGCAGAGCATATTAAGGTTAGTTATTTCATATTTGTTCACATAACTAATCTTTTGTGCATTATACATAAGTTCACTACTTCATATGTTTGTCTTCTGTGTTAGAGGATGAAGAGTTGCTGAACAAAGCAATCCCGGAATTCTTAGCGATGCATATGCTCTTCGGCAGGGGTATGATGCCTGGATGGCGCAGAAGACGCAAAAGCGGATCTAACAGGAGGGGTAGAGATCGACACAGTACTGCTACATCAGCAACTTCAAGAAGACGTGCAACCACCACCGGAGGGGGGCATGCTCCTAACTATGCAAATGGCGACGATGATGATGATGACGATTTCGTTTCACCTCCACCTTGGCGTTCAAGCAATATCGGAAGAGGCCGTTCAAGCACCACCGGAGGGGAGCATGCTCCTAACTATGCAAATGATGATGATGATGACGATTTCATTTCACCTCCGCCTTGGCGTTCAAGCACCACCGGAGGGAGGCTTGCTCCTAACTATGCAAATGACGATGATGATGATGATGATGATTTCGTTTCACCTCCACCTTGGCGTTCAAACACTATCGGAAGAGGCCGTTAAAATATGAACGTATCTAACTTTGTATCTCAGTTTGCGACTTAGCTCTACACTTTCAAATATGAATGTCAGGTTTTATTTGTCGTCAAATTTGTCGCACATCAAAAGTGCATGACGAACAACAAAATTTTATTCTTTCTGAAGATAATTGACTGACAAATAATTTTGCGAAACAATACAATAATTATCATCGACAAATATGATTTTTCCTGAATTTAGTGACCATACTTTGAACTATGGTATTCTAGCAACCGTCAAAATAACACTGACTTTTAATAATTAGAGCTCATAGGTTACAGCGATTTTTCGAATAAAATCGATGCGAAATACTTCCACAAAAATTAAATTTCCTCCCAAAAAATCTGTGCATTAAGTCCTTAATTTCGAAATTTCATGAAGACCATATTTCGATTACACTAAAAAATTTGATTTTTTATCGTTTCTAGCCAGTAGCGTATAATTTTCCTCGCGGTTAGACGTTCATCGGATAAAAAAACGCCTCCAAATAGTACAATCCAGCGGATCGCGGAATTTTAATTTTGCAATTTCCAGCGGTCCAGATCCCCGGAAATTATACGTGCCGTGCTAGAACAGTGAAAAATTCAAAAAAATTAAAGTTCATCGTAAAATAATTTTTATTTTATTTTCAAAAATACAAAGAAAAGATATTAGCCGCATCTCCGAAAAAATAGAAAACAAAAATCGGCCGCCCACGCGTCGCGCGTGTCGCGACGCGCCGCCTCCTCGGCCGCCAGCGGTCCCGCGGATCCAATGGTCCGGATTCCAGCCCGGATTTAAAAATATTTTTCCCTTGCCCGCAAAAAAAACCGAAAAACAAATTAAAAAAATTTAAGCGGTCAGCGACCTCGGGAAAGAAGTGAAATTTTTTTTAAAAAAAAATGTGCGGTCGCTGACCGCTGGAAAGTTTGGAAAAAAATTTATAAAAAAAATATGCGATCGGTGACCGCTAGAAAATACTGTGTCAGGGCTATTTTTGAAATTCTTTCATGTATGTGGCTAATTGCGAAAAAAATACGACCAATGAGACCAAAAAGGAAAAAAATTCCAATTCTCTAGCCGGCCCAGCAACCTTTTTTTCCACTCGTCGCACCGTCGTCGAGCCTCCAGCCGACCTACGCTTCTTTTCCCTCAACGCGTCGCGCCGTCCGCGCCCTCCTCCGGTAGGCCCTGCGCTCGATCGCACATGCTGGCTGCATCTGCGCCCGACGTCCGCGCGGAATCCAGCGGTCGCGCGGATTTCCTGCGTGCGCCGACCGCTAGATTCCGGCCCTTCCCCGCGCTCGCTGACCGCACGTTCAAAAAAATTATTTTTCGCGCGAGACCGAATATTTTATTTTCCAGCAATTCCGCATAATAATTTTCATGTGAACCTCGACCGCGGGATTCCACTAAAAATTTTTCTCGCGCTCGGTTACCGCTGGAATTCACTGGTTGCGGAGCTATTTTTAAAATTCCGTGCGAGAGATAGCTATTTCGGAAAAACGACAGCAACGAGGCCAAAAAGTCAAATATTCCACAGAAATCAGGCCAGGCGCAGGCACAGCTCTCCCTGCCTGCCTGCCTGCCTCCCTCTGCACGCTACGAAACGCTTCTCCTATTCCAGTAGCCTCCCCTCCGCTGCTTAAATAGCTAGCTAGCCCCGTCAACTCTAAGCCATTCGCGTGCGTGATCGAAGAGAAAACGCGCGTACATATATATACAGCAGCGTGTGTAGCGAGAGAAGCGTAGGGCTAACTGACCAGGCTGCGCAATTCGGAGACAGGTGCTATTGCTCTCCTCATCTCCTCCATCGGCCTGTGTTTTGGGGCGCGCGCGGCTGGAGAATTTTTTTTCTTTAATATTTATTTTTATTTTTTTTTCAAAACTAGGCGTTGGGTTCCGAAATTACAAAAATATGCGCCAGTCACCAGTATATGAGGCGATCGCCTCATATACGAGCGATTATTCTCGATTCTAACGTCAGGTAACGGCAGGAGTCGGGGCGCCCACCTATCGCCCGAGGCAGGAGCGATCGCCCCCTGCTGGGGCGATGGGTGGGCAGGGCCAGTTAATTTTTTTTTAATTTTAATTCCTAATTAATTTTTCGAGAATAATCATTAGGACAGAAATAACGAAAATGCTCATAGTACTGATGTACTTTAATATTTTAAATCTTTAAAGAATTGATACCTCTTAGTATTGATTACAAATAATTTTTAACGAAAATAGTCATAAGTTACAAACACTGGTCTTTAAGTACGTGATACCTCTTAGTATTGATTTACTGTAATATTTTATATGTATTGACCAAAATATTCTATAAGTTAGAAGCACTATATGTATTTGCCAAAATCGTCGGTTCCGGACTAACAGGCGATTAGGGGCAGTCGTATTACTAGAGAGGTCCAACTAGAACAAGATAAATTTTGAAATATTAATTAATATATAAGGATTTGAATTATGTTGTGAAAAGTACTATGTGTCATGCAAATTTAAATTGTATAAATTAATTTTACTTAAACACTATTTAGTGCATTATGAACAAACTATACAAACCATGTCTCGAAAAATCATGAAATAAATATGTCTTGTTCTTAAGGTGTTAGGTGTCCCATTTTAGGGAAAAATTTAGGAATAAACTCAGTTGAATAAACTAAATGACTGTAAGTAGCCTCATTTGCATGACATACTTAAGCGTTTACGGCAACCCGTGAAATATAATTTTTAAATGTAATTTGTTGGGAGCACAGGCCAGAGTTGCTCTTTGATATATGCAGTACCCTATGGTGAAAAAATATTTTATTTACACCTTTCTTTGCATATTAATTCTGCCAGTGCAATAACCCAAAGTATTATGGTCGAGGCAACAATGAAATGTTGAAGCCTTTTCGGCAGCCTGCGAAATATCATGTTCAAATGTAATTTGTAGGGAGAACGACCCAGGTTTGCTCTTCGATATATGCAGAACCATATGGCGGGAAAATATTTTATTTACACCTTGCTTTGTATATTAATTCTGCCAGTGCAATAACCCAAAGTATTATGGTCGAGACGACAATGAAACGCTTAAGCCTTTTCGGCAGCATGCGAAATATCATAACGAAAGTCGAATCGTAGGTTACTGTGGAAAATAAGGTAGGCCACACTGTTTATTATGGCTTAAAACTGGAAGAAGTACCACGAGCAAGGAATTTAAATGTTAAAACTAGACGTCTATTGAGTGCTTCGAGGCCACTTCCCATTCACCCATGCCTCCGGTGGGGCATCTTTGGCACGCCGTGCCCTCTCTCGTTTCCTCTCTCTGTCGGCCTCCTTCTCCTCCGCTTCCTTCCTACGTGCCTCCTCGCGTGCGGCATCGCGCTGCTCTTGAAGCTGCCGCGTGAACTCGTCCTGCCGGTTGGCTTGGTCAAGAAACCGTTGGTCGTCGGGGTTGATCTCCGTATCAAACCACCGCTCAAATTCACATAGTGGCGGAGGTGACTGCATGAAACGTAAATTAGCAAAGTTTTATTCACAAATATTACGTAACCCGTACAATTGTTACCATGTGGCGATCCTTTAAGCTCTTCTCCGGCGGATCGAAGGCGTAGTTGCGGCACTTCCAATACCTCCTCTTCCAAGTTGGAATTTTCCAAGAGCGGACAAGCCTACAAGGATCTCCGCACATACACATGAGTGCTACAGCTCCACGAGGTAGGAAGAGATCTTGGTACGCTAAATTGCGCGGGCATGCACTTGGTTCTTCCTTTGCTTTCCCCTTTCCCTTTGCACTTGCACGCCTCGGCATTTTCGATTGATCCTGAATTTTTTTCCTCCCTCCTTCCCTCCTCTCCTCTATTCTTTCTTCCTCTCTCGCTGTCGTCTTTGCGAGACCGCGAGTGAGAACGAATGTTATAAAGGGCAGATATCGCCAGGGTATGGAGCGATCGCCCCATATTAGGGCGATCGCCCCAACTAGAGGCGATAGGTGCACCGAGGCGTTGGTGTGTTGTCACGTCGTGTGGCATAGGCAAAGCAATCTCTGCATAATTAATAAAACATACATGGATTTGCACAATTTAAAGTGATAGGCACTCGTGTTACTAACTCAGACAGTTATACAATATGTTGCTGAACGTAAAAGCATTACAAAAATACGTCTGTACAACTAGTCAATCACGGCCACGCTTCCTGATCTGGCCCATGGGGTACGTGAGTGGAGACGGCGGATGGACGTCCCTCCTAGGCCAGCCCTTCGGCGCAGGGGTAGAGTAGTGTGGCGGCGACGAGGGCGTGTCCTGTGGCGGTGCTCCCGAGAGTTGAGAGGGGGCGAGGTAGTCGATCGACAGGTACTCCTCCAAGTCGAACTCGATGTCCGCAGAGTCGTCGAAACCACCCTGGGGTCCTGCTGGGGCGCGAGACGACGAGGGAGCCTCCGCAGCCCACTGTCCCCACTGCTGCTGCGTGGGAGCGTAACGAGGAACCGGCGGGGTAGGGCGAGACGAGGAAGGAGCCTCCTCAGCCCACTGTCCCCACTGCAGCTGCGTGGGAGCGTAACGAGGCACCGACGGGGTAGGGCGAGGTGCTAAGCCGCGGGGACGTGGTGTCCTGCGTCCGCCGACGTCTCCGCGCCCCCGGCAGGTGGCCAAGCGACCCAACCGCCTCATTCTATCGAGGACCCGCTCCCAAGCTGCCTCGGCCTCGGCGGTGGTTATCTGTATGCCCGCCCGAAGGCGCGCCAACATGGACATAGCCTCCACCTCAACCTCCCGACGAGATGTGCCTGCATGTAACGTCAGATTGGTATTAAGTAATTTACATGAAAAAGACATGCCCATATAGCTTCGATTGAGACACTTACCGCGGAGTTGTCCCTCTGGGACATCTGTGAAGGGTACGTGTCCGTCACCGATGCCTGCTGTGCGATATACGGTGCTGGTGTGTACCCCACCCTGAGGCGAGTGCGCGGTGCGAACCACTCCATGTACTCATCGTACATGTCAGGGTCGTACGACTGGGTCTCGGTGACCCTCTCGTCGAGTGCGGCGTCCCACTGCACCACCCATGGCTGCATACGGTGCGCGAACTGAGTGCCCACTGCAGCACCCATACGGGTCATCCTGCAATGCAAAAACAGGAAGTACACACCACATTCATTCTGCAGAGATGCAAAGTACTAGGATCAGAAAAAGTACCAGTGAGCGCCACGTGCGACAATGTGACGAGACGACAAGGGAAAGGACTGGAACAGGCCAAACTGCCACAGCACTCGGTGCGAGGAGTACTCCTCGACACACAGATCAAAGACGAGAACCTTACGGGTGAGCCAGAAGGCCTCATCTCGCATGCAAAGTACGGAGACCCGTAAGGTGCTCGGGCGTGACATCGTGACGGTGTATGGCGCCCACCGCACGCCCTCGCTATGGAGGCGGTCGAACTCCGAACGAACTCGGTAGGACCTCCTCACCGTCGGTGCACGACGTCCGCCGCGGGAAATAAGAAATGGCGGAGGTTATTGAAGTGCGTAAGTGGGAAAAAGATACGAGGAGCATACCGCTGTCGGACCCAAGAGGCCCATGGTGGGCCACCCACCGGTCGCCTCGTAAAGGTCCTGGGTAGTGCAGACGGTGTCAACAGCAGTTCGCCGGCAGAGAAGCGCTCCTAGGACCACAACTGAAGGAGTAGGATGCAACCCGACATCGTCACATCCTGGTCCGCCGGAGAGACGGCGTCGCACAGACCTCTGTATGTCGCCGCAAGCATAGCTGAGGCCCACGACCACTGCGTCATCTGTTTACAATGGGGAAGTTAGATGTGCTCTGCTGAGACAAGATTTGAACTGAGTGTGTTACCTCATCCTCCGGGGTGTCGGCGATGTGCTAGGCGTACTCGATCAGGTGCCGGTCCACTATGTTCCCGTGGGAGGACGGGAACATCACCCAACCGAACAACAACAGGAGGTATGCCTCCAGATGGCGGGCCACGTCCTCTGCGTGCGGGTAGAGAAGCTGAGCCTGCAGCGTTCGTAACAAACATTATCAGCAACTTAGCGCTTCTCTGTTAATTCGCAAAGAAAGAGGTACTCACCGTGAATCGGCAACAGCTTTCCGTCGGTCCGCGCGCCACCCCGCCTGAGGGGCCGTGAGGGGCTGCCCGGGGGTGCCGATGCACCATGGCGAACCACGCGGACAACTCCACGTGCCACGTGACGGAGGCGTCGTGCGGCACAACTGACGGACCCGCATAGGGGAGGCCTAGGAGGTACGACACGTCCTGCAGCGTCGGAGCCATCTCTCCGCACAGAAGGTGGAACGTGTGCGTCTCCGGTCTCCACCGGTCCACGAGTGCGCGGCGGGACCGGTCGTACCAACCGCGGGACCTCCTCGCCTCTAACGGGCGATTACCGCCCACCATCCTACAGAGAGGAAGTAAGCCAGCCGCTCGCAACCTGCATGTAGTGCATTGCGTCGTTAGAATTGCATTCACAGGTAAGTACATGTACGTAAAAGAGTGCAAGCGTTGGCAACTTACCGTGGAACCCAAGGTGGGTCAATGTGAAGCAACTCGTTGGGCACCCGAGGTCGGAGTGTCCCTAGCTCTCGGTTCTGCTCTGCAGAGTACCTAGACCGGTGGGTCGCATCCACGATCGCGTCGAGCAGCTCAGGGCAAGGTCGCGTCATCGTCGCCTGTTACAAAGCAAATACAACAAATTTGTCAGTAATTAAATATGCACATAAAATGAAATGCGAAATAACGAATTGTACCATACTCAACAAACAATACAAAAGATGAAGACATGTTCGATGAGGCACACAACGCCGAGAATTACATTATCCTCGTAGCAATTAACTGGTACATCGAAAAAGTACATGATGCGAATAACAACTAACTGGTACATCGAAAATGACATTATGCTCATAGCAATTACATGTTACATCGAGAAATTACATGATGCGAATAACAACTAACTGGTACATCGAAAATTAGATTATCCTCATAGCAATTAACTGGTACATCGAAAGATTACATGACGCGAATAACAACTTACTGGAAGTGCGAAAATTACATGATTGAAACAACAGTTCACTGGTACATGATCGAATCTTACAAGATGCGAAGAACATCGAAAATTACATTATCTGCGGTTGCGACGCGCCTCGGACTCGTCCATATCGTTCCGAATGCGCTGTGTACTTTGACGCCCGACCTTCAGCCTCAACATTCCGATGTTCGGTACCCATCGATGCTTCGGAGGGGGGCGATTATGAACGATCCATCCACTCGGTACCCGTACACCTCGTGATGCCACGTGTTGAGAACACTTTGCTTGTAGTAGTAGGGGGAGATGTACGGACGACATGATTGATGCGTCTCCGCGGCTGTGGCAATGATGTGCGAGCACGGCAAGTGCAGCAGGCGTGGTTTCTAGCAGGAGCACTCGCAGTCAGCTGCTCGGAGTATGCACAGATGGGAAGTCCTCTCCCGGTGGGCACCCCTGCGACCTCGGTCACCGCAGTGCACGTGGTATCTCTGTTCCACGCCACTCTCCGATGTCACCCGATGTGTCTGCGCCTTTCTTGTTTTCTTGGACATGTACGTAGATACAACCGTTGAGTACGACAGTCGATTGTCCGACATACATGCTGCGGAGATCTTGTATCGCTCAATGAAATATCTCTGTGTCCCTAGTAAGACACCTTCAACTATACCCACCAGTGGAAGGCATCTGATGCCTTTCATTACCCAGTTGTAAATCTCCGCCAGGTTCATTGTCATGATTCCGTAACGCGAGCTGCCCTCGTCATGCAAAAGGGACCATTTCTCCAAAGGCTCGTGTCGTATCCAATCGGTGAAACTCTTTATGCTGGTCCTCGGCCTACACCGAATGTTTGGGGCATCTGTCGAGAGCGCACACAAGGCTGTGGGGTCCTCTCCTTGCTCATGGTACACCATCGGGTTCCTTGATGAACTAGCAGTATCTCTTGGATTCATTGATTGCTTCTTCGTTAGTTCATCCAACGTCCTCCAAAGCTCGTCGAACCTCCTCCATTGGTTCTGTTTGCACAGCCGCTTGAACATGTTCATAAGCTCCTTGTTCCTGAACTAACGAAAAAAATTGGCACCCATGTGCCTCATGCACCACCTGCTCTTCAGGTCTAGCCACTTTGCTGCTCCTACGACGGTGGACCCTTGTTGCATATCCACGATCGCCCTTAGCAGCCTTGCATATCGATCATGGATGACACAAATATCAGGCCTATCCAGAACAACTGCCAGCTTCACTCTTTCAAGAAACCAGTACTAGCTCTCCGTGTTTTCCCCTCCACGAAGGCCAATGCAACCGGTAGAACCTGGTTGTTGGCGTCCACCGCGATCGCAGTTAGAATCTGGCCCGTGTACTTCCCCGTGAGGAATGTGCCGCCCATGCAAATGACCGGGCGACAAAGGTTTAACGCATTTATGCATGCGTCCCAGCGAAAGAATGCACGCCGCAAGACCCACTTACCCGCAAGACACACCACCCGCAGGAAACTCCGCAAGGTCGACAGATGTACCGGGGTTCCTACGTGCTATTGCCCTCAGCAAGTGGGGAATATTCTCGTAGGAAGCCTCGTACATCCTGAACCGTATTTCTAGAGCTGTCCTTTTCGCTCTCCATGCCTTTCCGTAGCTAATCTTGTACTGAAACCTCTCCTCTACGACTGTGATAATAGATCGAGGCTGCAGGTACGGATTGTCCATGATCTGACCATAAAACACATTTGCCACCCAAGTGGACGATAGATTGCGGTGTCTCTGCTCCACTTCTTCCAGCTCACAGTTATGTTCCATCACTGTGGAGCATTTCCAGTAGTCCTTCCACTTCCCCTTGTATGCATGCACCCGCCATGGGCACGAATCAACTACGCACTTCACGTCATACTCCTTCTTGCTGGACTTCACTACCCTGAATTGCCGCTGGAGAGACATTGCCCAGTACTTCACCGCATCCATCGCAGCCTCCTTGTCTTTATATATGGCCCCCTCCATCACCTCGTTCTCACGATACTCCCATGTATCAATGCTCCCTTCATTCATTGTTAGGTCTTCGAAACTGTAATTGCTCCACGCATCAGGGATAGGCACCTCAGGAGCGTTGTCCTCCTCGTCGGAGTGCTCACCATCAAGGACTTCCTCATCCGCACGGTCCTCCTCTTCCATCAAGTGAACTATGTCTTCCACCTCCTCCCCCTCGTCGGCCATCCCTCGCGCCTCTACCACTGTCTCCTCTGCCCCCCCCCGATCCCTTCGTCATCGCCAGTCTCGTGCTCCTCGTCTCCGGGCTCCTCGCCACTTTCCTCTTCGCATCCTTCTACATTTGACGTCCCCTCCCCCGTAATGTCCACCCCGACATCACGAACTTGTGACACCGATGGAGCTACCGGGTAACACTGTACCAACAACATGAGCGGCCAACCCCGCTCTACGGCAAATCCAACATAACTACTCCATATTGACGTCGAGTTAATAGGAATCAACTCTCCGTAAAAACAGTTTTGCGCACGGATCACTACTGCTCTGACCTGCAACCGAACAGTCTGGGCATCCAAACTGAACATCCGAGACATCCACTCCAACAAACCCCTGTATTTCCTATCGCTCGGTCTACATATGCCCCCGTACGACTCATGAAAATGATGATAAATCCACCCCATCCGCCCCCTGTGCTATCTCCCCATCTCCATAAATATTTGGAAATACAATTTCTCCGATATGCTGCAACGTCCGACGGAAAAATATTACTCTAAAATACAATATACAAAACGCACATTGATCGTACTACAAAATTCGACTATAAATAAGTCATTCGGTTATAAATAAGTAATTCGACTTGCCTACCATATGGCCTAATATTATATTTGTGCCACATTACATTAACCCTACCAAATTAAATTTGTAAATATTACCTACTATTTTCACTGTATTCAATTTCTATATACTGAATACTAAATTAAATTTGTAACGTACTAAATACTACACAATCCTGAAATTTCTAAAAACTAAATACTACATTAAAGTTCTAAATATGAACTGCGACATTAAATTTCTAAACAACACTCTCCGAAAAATTCTAAACGCTACACAATCCTAAATTTTCTAAACACTACAATAAATTTCTAAATATTAAATGCTACATTAAAATTCTAAATACCACACAGTCCTAAAAAAATTTCTACACACAAAAAAATACTAAAATTTCTAAACATTACAAAATCCTATATTTTCTAAATAATAAATGCTACATTTGATTTCTACAAAACTAAACAATTATTAAAAAAATCGGAAATTTACCTTCACAGACTCTTCTTCTTCTTCTTTTCTCCTCCTCCTCCTTCTTCTTCTTTTTCTTCTTCTTCTTCTTCTTCTTCTTCTTCTTCTTCTTCTTCTTCTCTTTATCTTCTTCTTCTCCTTCTTTCGGCTGCCTCTGCTCCCTCCCTCGCCCGAGCCGGCAGGATTAAATCCCACCCGTCGCCCCTGCCCTGGGCCCATCGCCCCCGCCTCGGGCGACAGGTGGGTGACCCACCGCCGCCATTAGTGGACCGTTAGTGGATGCACTGATCGCCCCATATACGGGCGATCGGCACGTATTTTTGCTATTTTTTCACGCTGACGCCTAGTTTTGAAAAAAAGAATAAAAATAAATATTAAAAAAAATTCATCGACTGGATCGGTTGATGTATGGCAGCAGCTCGGGAGCCATCGAGAACTTCTTCGTCAGTTGCTGCGGCCGCCTCCTTTCGCCTGCTTCTCCCGTCCTACTAATAGGTAGGTTTAATCAAAATCTACACGCACAATCTTGTAAATCAAGCTCTCTTCTCTTGCTGCGGCTGCTCTCTCTCTCTCCCTCAGAGGCGGAGCAAGCAGGGGGGCTTGGTGGGGCTCCAGCTCTCCTGGCCCACCACGAGAAACCCCAGGCTCATAGAGCAGCACGCAACAGCAGTCAGCAGCCTGCAGATTTTATTTGTCACATCTCTTCTTTCAGACAGTGGTAATGAAAAGTAATTTTTCCCCTTGCATATTGACATACTAATACTATATTACCTGCATTTAAATTTCAACTATAATATGTCAGCTTGGTAGTTTTTATATTTAGTATATATACTTGTGTTCAGCCCCCCTTTTGAATGAATCATGGCTCCGCCTCTGCTCTCCCTCTCTCTCTCTGTAGGATGATGTTCTTGTTAATTGCATCGCCCATCTATGGCCCCGCTTTTAGAGTTGCATCCTCAATCTTCAAGATCGAATGGCGAGGCCAGAGTTTCGTTCCTGGCATCTTGATTCCTGCTTGTGCGATTGGTTTATTCCTGCGTCATTTCGAATACATGTGCAGAGCATTTCTTCACGCTCTTACTAATTTACAAGAAAGAAACGGGTATACCCATTTGACAAGTTCTGGCCAGTTAATCCCGACGGTTAGTAGTTGCGCTTGCTGATTCTGTCTAGATTAATTAGCAGGTGCGTCTGCTGATATTATCTAGCTTAACTAGATTAGCAGGTGCATCATGGTGATATTAATCATATAGGTCTCGACATGCATTTTTCCCTAGATAGGTGCTCAATAGCGTAAGGCACCGCCCAGTCGCCCACTATGGCGACAAAACCGAATCATCATATCAACTTTCTTCATACTTTACAAACCAAAAATGCTTTCTCAACAAAGTAACTGTTTGATTAGTTTTTTGTTTCGCAGTAGCCAGATAGATTTGGTGTACTCTCGGCGAGTTGCAACTTGCCAATAGTTGAATATTGGATTAATTAGTACTCGTTAGTCGTTATTGGTAGGAGGATGCCGCAGTGGCTCGGTGAAAACTTGCTTCCATTAATTGGATCACGTACTCTGTATGGCTGTACTTGTACCGTTGTACATTGGTATTCTACCTAGATTGCTTATTCTTTTTGGAAAGAAATCTATTTTACACCCCTTAACTTTGTAAGAAGCTTATTTAACACCCTCAACTAAAAAACCGGTTATTTAACCCTCAAAATTACAAAACCTAGTCAATTTACACTCTTAAGGGAGTTTTGAAAATTTGGATACACTCAAGATGGTTTTCACCAAATTGGTAGCTATGTCATCAAGTTCGGTAACATTGACCTCATTCTCACTCCTTTTCTCTCAATTTGCTTTCCCCTTCTTCTCATCATCGTGCCTTCTTGGATCTACGTCAGCAAAAATCGATGACACAGCTGCTAACATAGCAAAAACCACAACAATCACCTTATGTTGGATCCATGTCAACAAAATCACTCTTCAAAATCGTCTTAAGGTGTAAATTGACCCTGTTTTGTAAGTTTAAGGTGCTAAATACCCGATTTTGTCGTCAACGGTGTTAAATGGATTTTTGGAAAGTCAAGGGTATAAAATAGATTTATTCCTTCCTTTTAGTCTGATCTCCTTGCGTCTTTTTTTTTTTTTGAGAGATGATCTCCTAGGCTCCTTGCACTGATGGCATGCATCAAGTATGAGAATTCTTGTAGGCTATGCTTGCCATTGCCATATTATTTGTCACAAATCAAGAATAATCAAACTATTGTAATAAATAGGCAGCCTAACCAACTGACTCTGATCTCATGTGATACACACATGATCTAAACAATAAAGAATAAACTAACTAATCAAGCAACAAACTAACGCACGGCCACATCTAATGCAGCTAACTCAATTATCTTGAACTCAACTAGCTAACAAACTGTAAACTAAATATGTCAAGATTATATCCAACAGTTCCGTTCCTGTCGGCGACGAGGGCGCCGTTCCTGATCAACTGCTACACGTACACTTCACCTACAAGGACACCTGGCGCGCGTGCCGCTGGAGTAAGTGCTCTTCCAGCCCAACGCCGACGTCACCGACCCCAACACGCGGCTCAGCTACGACAACATGCTGTACGCGCAGGTGGACGCCGTGTACGCGGCCATCCAGGCGTTGGGCACATTGACATCGACGTCAAGGTCTCCGAGACCGGGTGGCCGTCCCGGGGCGACCCCAACGTCGCCGGCTCGTCGCCGGAGTACGCCGGGACGTACATCGGGAACCTCCTGCAGAGGATCGAGATGAAGCAGGGCACGCCGCTGCGGCCGTCGTCGCCGATCGACGTCTACGTCTTCGCGCTGTTCAACGAGAACCTCAAGCCCGGGCCGGCGTCGGAGTGGAACTACGGGCTCTTCTACTCCGACAGCAGGCTGGTGTACAACGTCGGGCTGCGCCGGTACCTCCCGCCGATGGCATTGTACATGGGGCACGGCAGGTTCGGATTCTTCTTGATTCGTCAGATCACCTGTTTAGAACAAGTTCTGCACGTACGTACATTTCTTGCAAACTTTCTAAAATTCTGCATGTCATGCATGCATGGATTAGGAGATATGGGTCCCAATGGTTCTTGCACATTTCATCCTCATTGTGGCCTTACACTTTACGTTTTTCGTGGCAGAGGGTGAGGAGGTTGCAGTGTGATAGATAAAGGCCTCGGGCCATGTTAGGCGAGGAGTAGAATTCTCCACTCAAGTCAGTGCCAGGACGATGTCATCAGCAATATCACACAATTGTTCATAACTCCATATCTATGCACTTGCAAATGTCAATATCACACAATTGTTCATAACTCAAATATGTACTCCTTATCTCAAAAGAAAATTAGTGTACCTATGCTTTTACATGAAACGTCAGAACTGACAAGTCACCACCTGGCTTTATTTGGCAGGTGAATCATTTGTTTGCACTTATCGCCATCGCATCGGTGGCTTTCGTCTTATCCTGTGCAACTGTTTCTCAGCCACTGTCTACTGACTTAAGTGAAGGGGAATGATAGCCTTCAGGAGCAGCCGAAAGTGTTGTTCTTAAAAAATTAGCATTTCATTAAAAGAGAACAACAATCTAGCTATAAACACACACCCACACACACGAACAACGCTTGAACATGGGTGAACCACATGTGCTCCAGCGCGCTCACCAACCGAGCAACTCACCAACCGAGCAACTCGGCTCTCGAAAGTGTTCGTTTTGACACTAGACTTGAACTAACTGAACTTTGGACACCATTAACTCATCAGAATTCCATTAATTTCTGTTGTCTCAAAAAGCGAGAAACAGTTGCACAGACTGGAGTTATTTATTGGCGGATAATAGAAGCAAATAACTGGAATATTACATCTGTTTTGGGCCGTATAAATTATTTTGGATAATAGAAGCAAATAACCTCCTTATATAAATTATCTTGTTTTATTCTGATGTCTGAAGTCTGGGCGCATCTTTATGCGATATTGTATCATTCGTATAGACAAGTACAGAAAGGCAATACACATCTTCAGGTAATCAGGTTAATGCCAAAGATTGCTACTTCCAACCATGAATTGATTCCTTGAAGGGTCTAACAACATACCTATGTATAAAACATGGAATTTGACATTATCACTAGCAAAGTGTTATCAATCCAGATTGCAGAATGCCGAAGTCTTGTGCCCCAGTTAAACGGCATATTGTTTTACATGCCCACCTGGCGCTCCATTCATTTAGAGTGGTATCATCTGTGGCGTGTCGAATTCTGAATTTTGATGCTGATCCCGTGCATGGACCTACCTATACAAATGTGCAGGCTAAACGTTACAGATATGTACAGCAGCTGCAGACATTGGTTGATAAATTACACCAACAGCTTCTGCAAAATTTTCGTGGCCTAATAGTTGTATGCCTATCAGTGGGTCTCAACCATCCAGTCTCTCAGATAGGCATTCTGCCCACTTGGTTGAATGGTTCAGTCAGATCCAACCTCCATTCAACTGGATGCAGATAAAAATGATTATCCAGGCAGACCGAAGGACCATGTAGAGATATTACGAATGTCAAGTATATCCATCATTACCATCAGTCTGACCCAAGCTCCTTAAATCTCCTTTCCCACTCCTTGGCTTCATAATCCTGATCCAACAGATCCTTTTCGGTGGTGTAGACAATCTCCTCTGGTGTAATCACCTTCCTTTGAGCCATGTCACGTGCACTGATCAACTGAAAAAGGCAGGAAATACTAGCTAAATTTATGCCACTTTAAATAAAAATAAAGAAAACAAGAGGTTTAAGTTACTAACATTATTAAATGTCAACTAGCCAAGCATGAACTGATGATGCCTGGACACGGACACGCGAGTCGGAATCTGACTCGGATTCGGGTGTCCGATTCGGCAAAAAAATTTGGACACAGGAAATGCTACTCAGAATCAGACATGGGTGTCAATATCCGACTCGGATTCGAGGTGTCCGATTCGGCAATTTTTTTTGGACACGGGTGTCTTGACAGGATTGCAACCAACTTAAATTGATAATAACCCCCACAAAAAGAAGGTAACAACTATTACTGAAGCATGCAACAGCAAGATATGCACAATACGAATTATCAAGTTAGCATCTATTTTCACTTTATACCAATAGCCACTCATTGTTGTAGCTGTTAACAAGAGATGATCAAGTTGCACAATAATACCATTGCTGTTGTAGGTTAAGCCCCACCAATGTTGGCTGTGTTTCAGAACCTTATGATGCATAGGAACTAGGAAACCAGTACTGACTCATGTATCGGCCTATCAGATTTATGCGCAACTCCCCAAGCCCATACCTGACTCTCTCCAAACAGTTCCATGTGTGTGACAATCAATTATATAGGGGCATGTGTTGAACTTAACTTTGCTTGTATTTACAATTTCTTTTAGCTTCCATTGAATGTTATGTTCCAAGTACCAACACAAAGCTACAGCACTTTCAGTTGTTCTTAGTTTCTTACCTTTCTTCTGAGAGAAGGTTCAGGCATCGCAAGCTCCTGAGCTCGCTGTTCTCTGGCCTTGTTCCTCCTTCCAATGTCATTATTAGTCTTGCGTAGCAGAAACCATCTAAATAATGGTATTGCAAAAAAGGAACCAGCATATATCTACAAATGGCCACATGATATCAATATATCAATATTAATCATATGTTCACAGCCTGAATCAAAAACCAACAGTTTGCAACATTCATGACATGCAGAAACTCCCCTATGAAAAGAAATGGGTTCATAATTGTTTCGGCAATATGCCTTTTAAAATGAGTAATGAAAGGATCAAATGACCATGTTATACAATATTAAACAGCAAATCAAGCCCAGCCATACCTGAAGCAAAGGAAATAACTGCGCAGCAAATGAGATAAGTCCACCAGGTGTCACCGTCATTTGTCTTCAAAACAGAATTTAATTTAAAGGTTAGTAGAAGGAATTACAATTGAATGAAGCGATATTTTGAAGGTGGAATTACAATTCTTACTTCAATAAGTTTCCAAGAATGATGACACCGAAAAGATTGAGTCCCCCCAAACCAGCAACCATTGCCCTCTCTGATGCATTAGCTTTACTGCGAAATCACCAGGTTGGCATATGAAAACATACAGCAAGGGCACAAAACTGAGTTCAGGTTTCAAAATAGCAAATTTTTAGTTGATGCACCAACACAAACAATAACTAATTTCTGGAGTTCATTGCAGTTCATTGTGTAATGTAAGACGTCGTTCCAAGGTAAAAATTTCCATCCAGATATGCTAATTATGTTTACATTACAGCAATTTCAAATTTTAGGGTGAAATAGCAGCTAGAATTTGATTCAACAACGGAAATCATGCTTAAAATGACTAAATACCAACCTGAATTTCCATGGTTTCTCCTCTAAATACTTTTCAACGCCACTGAACATTGCGGACCATTTGGTACCAACATATTCCCTACTCCCACCTCCTTTTGATGAAGCAGTACGTTGCAGCGATGGGAATCGATAAAGAATGTTTCCCTAAATAAGAAAAACAAACACATTAAGATTTTTGGGCAGTTATGTAGAGTGTGTCATCTTCAGTAAGTAGAAAGGTTATAAGTGTCAAAATTAAGAAGAGCAATATAGGGCCACATCTTAGTGGCATTCTCTAATACAAGCCTGAAATATATGAGAGGAGAAAGTAGGACCTCCTCGTCAACTTCAGGATGTCCCTGGAAACGTAAGAGAACTGGAAGAATGAATGATTCATCATCCTGCAATTCAAGAGATAGTACGAATATGATGAGACTCACCTCAATAAATAACTTACTAGGAAAAATTCCTCACAACAATAATCTTTATAATCAAGTAGTTAATTAATTATACATTCAATTTATTAAGTACTCAAAGGACGAGTACAAAACTTAATCAAGTCCAACAAAAACAAACAATACTTATTAGCGCTTTGGAATGGAGGTTATGCCTTAGACTGCTCTGAAGGTGGTGGTACATCAAGATACGGTGCCAGTTCTTCTGCTGTAACAACCCCACCATTCGATGAAATATACTGCCCAATCTGTGAATTTATTCAAGCAGACATTAGAAGTTTGTATCATGAAAAACTTAACTGGTCACGATAACTCCAAATATAACAGCTAAATGATCTATGAAAAAGACATTACCATCTTCCACCTCTTCTCTTCAAGCGCGTCATTTGGATCACCATCCCCAAATACAAATGAAAATACCTGCATAATTGGTTTAATGAACATAGTGTTTCAACCCACCTACGCTTGACAGCATTACACATAAAAATGAACAATCAAGTCAAACCCTTTTAAATTACAGATTCAATAAAGTTCATCCCATTTTCCTTTTCTACCCGCCGCCTCCTATAGTAATCTGCATCCAAGTACCTGTGGAAGACACATGAAATTGTATTGTAAACAATAATAATGTCTACATAATTGAATTTTTTTCATATACGAAGTTGCATCTCCAAATGAGTATCTGTAGCTCTATAGATAAAAGGATATGATTTATTGTAATCCTCTTACTAGACAAGTGGTGAGAGGTGTAACACTGAGATTTCCCGGTACCAAGAAAAAGATTCCACTAACAATTAAATTGTTGGGTAGCATAATAGCACTATTCATGTAGTTAGAGTTGGCTTCAAGAATATCTCACCAGAAATAGTACCAAGCCCTAATCATTATATAGTTTGCGTAGGGAGTGTAATGGACAGATTCCAAGAAACACATATAAGACAACATTCCAACTCAACTTAATGTTTTTTTTCAAGGCTTTTTTCTTCTGGGATGGCTCATTTGAAAAGAAATGCAATCTAGAGTCCTAGACAATATTCAACTCAAAATGTACAATAATGCAGTGATGTGGTTGAGCAGCCCTGCAAGCCCAAAAGTAGTTTAATTGTCTATCTCTGAGTTCCTTTCAGCAAAGAATGCACTAGGGTAATCTAGCAATGTCAAAACACTTCCCGAAATTACAGGAGACTTACCAAAATAAATCTGTGGGGATGATGATAGTAGAACCATAGGATCTCCGTCGCCTACCACGATTATCTTCATCACTGCTATTAGAAGAGGGAGTGCTATCACTGGAAGGGAAATGGGGGTAAACAACAATAATTCAATATCTCTACTGAACTACCCAAAAAAACAATCGCTAACAAATGACAAAATCTTTGAGTAGAATGAGCACTTTTCTATTCTACAATTCTATTATGTTCTATTTTTTTAGTGGAATTGAGGAGAGGGCACTTTCCAGATAAAGAGTGAAAGTCCCTCAAATAAACTGTACAGTCTATATCAATTAAAGCCGCTCCTCATTCTCAATATGTATTTTATTCATTAATTCACTAAATCATTTACAGAATGATCACTTCAGGGAATTCTTGAATGCTTGATAAAGATGAAGATATTGTGCCAGTTGCTTTGGGAAGTACAACACATAGTAATTAGTACACAGAAACTCCATCTTGCAATGCAAAACATACCTCGAGCTTGAGATAATGGCAATGATGGTAGTGTATACGAGCACAATGGAGGCAATGAGCGCCGTCCCAAATGACACCCGCACCACATACGCACCCACTTCCTGAGAAGAAGGAAAACAAAAGCAAGATTAGCACAGAGCCACAGAAATCAAGAAAAATTCGTGTAAATCTCTCCAGCACCTTAGCTTTGTCGACCAGCGGCTCGACCCGCATTCTGAATGATTTGCCAGCCAGCTTCGCCCTGTAGTCTTTGGGGAAGACGTACAGCACCTCCCCTTCCTCCGACACCTACACAACTCGCAACAGGTTCACACTCAGATCGCCGGGGCCCGAAGGCTTGCCACGAAGGAGGTAAAGGAGCACTAACGGAGGCGCACCTCCAGGAATCCACCGGTGTCTGCGGCGAGGGCCTGGAGTGCGCGCTCGACCTGGGCGAGCTGCAGGCCGGCGCGGGAGGCTACGTCGCCGATGGTGACGCGGCCGCCGAAGTGGTCGACGGCGTCCATGGCGCGGTCGCGCACGTCGGAGGGGAGGCGGTCGGTCTCCACGGAGCCGCCGGGGCGCGCGAGCGTCGGCGCCTGGATGGTGCCGGCGCGCGCCCTCACGGCGGGGCGCCACGGGGGTGGGGGCCGGCCGTGGGCGACGCAGAGGTGGTGAGGAGGCGGAGGGGGAGGGTGGGAAGGGGAGACGACGAAGGGGGCATGGCGAGGGGGCCTGCGGTGGGGAGGGGGAGGCGGCCGAAGACGGAGGTGGAGCGAGAGGTAGGCGGTGGCGGCGGCCATGGTTGGGGTGGCTGGGGTTTAGGGGGAGGTGGGTGTAGCGGTGGTGGGCATTCGCGGGGCGCAGGAGTGGCTGTGGAAGCGGAGGAGGAAGAAAGAGGTGGTGTTGTGTTTGTGTGCTGCCGTGGCCACGAGATCGGATTTGGTCGCCGCGCCCGGGTCCGTCCTAGAGATGGCCAGCTGGCCGGCCCGAGGCCCGGTACCGTGGGGCGTGGGTGCGGCCCAGGCACAACAAGGTTCGAATGTAAACGAGCTGTACCAGCATAGCCCAATAGACCGGGCCATGTTTGGGTCATCGCCCTGGCCCGTTAAGTAGCACGGTCCAAGTATGGCTCGGCCCATTTATCTTTTTATAATTTATATAAATTTTTAAAAAGTTTGTCTATATTTCTTTGAGTTTTTTGAATTATTCTAGATTTTTTTCAAATTATTTATGCATTTGTTTTAATTTTTTATGATTTTCTAACTTTTTTTTGAATTTTTCTGTTTTTTTAAATTAATTTTTGGCCTAAACGGGCTGACCTCGGCACATCGGCCTGTTTGGACCCGTGTCGGGCTGTGCTTGGCCTGTGGCCCCGGTACATGGGCCGCACGGCACGACCCGTTTGCTAACCGGGTCTAAATGTGTCTTGCCTAAACGGGCTATGCCGTGTCGGGCAGCCCATTTGGCCATCACTAGTCCGTTCGACTGGAGTTGCTGGGTCTGACTCGGGTTCGTCTAGGGAGTAATGCAGAAGTTAAAAATTCCGTACTCAGGAGATCATACTATGCCATCTACAAAGTACGATGGACTAGGCTACTCCTTACGTTCATTTTTATAAGGCTTATTTTTTTGAATGATTTTGTTCACACATATAAGGATTGTATGTAGATTTAATGAGGTCTTTTCTTTTATACCTATATTTATTCTCTCTCAATCATATGCATTTATTCATTACCACTCACACAAAGTATATCTTTCATCTTCCAAGACAATCAAGTGGGGGGCATCTAAGTCATTTTCTCTCATACCTTTCTCAATTTCAACGCAACCTAAATTCTTGTGCAAAGTCAAAATACGCCTTATAAAAATGAAGGTAGAGGTAGAATTTAGTGTCAATATGAAATTCTGAACTAAAATTTCAATGAAATATCTCTCATTTAAGCGGCAAATATCTCTCACCTAGATGAGCATATATGATTTCTTCCGCGTTTTTTTCCCAACAACAGAAAGAGAGAAAAAACTCTTCTAGCACACAATGAGAAGATATCTCCAACTTTTTTAAAGAGGTGTTGGTATATTATAAAAAGGGAATGACTAGGAATTGGAAATCCGATGGAAAGTTTCCTATCATATGCCGCAATGCAACATTGCTATATAATACGTGCAACAATTGTAATCAATATATGCAACAAAATACGAAAAATTTATTTGTTGCAACAAACCAATTGTAACAACTGGTGTAACAATACAACAATATTGATGCAACAAGAAAATACTGCGATGACTCCGCTGCAACAAAATACCTCTTACTACAAGATTTTAGAAAGAAATATTGCAACAAACAATATCGCTTTCAACAACAACGATGAAAGCGTGTCGTAATAAATTCGAGAAACATATGCAACAAAAGCATACCCAGATAGAGGGGAGTGTGCTGCGAGTAGCTAAGCTTGTCATAGGAGGAGACCGACAAGACCGGTGTGGTGCCTCTCTGCTGGTCCACTCCACCCTCCTCATGTTGGTTGTGCTATTCGCTATCTGCAGCTCCCCACTCCTCCATTCGAAAGGAGAGGGAAAGGACCCGAAGGAGAGGGGAAGGGAGGGGCAGATATGCTGCCTCTAGAGCTGACGTCGTACAACAACGACAAGTATGGCCGAAGGGTTATGGGGATATGGAGATTTTTTATGGATTAGAGGTACGCCCTGTAGGGACGCGAGTGCAAGAGGGTCAAGAGACTAAGAGAGAGTAGACTAGTTGTGGCCTATTAGTACTCATGAGTTTAGGCGTTCGATAGTCGTAATAATCAGACGTCTGCCTCTAATCATTACCCTTATAAAAAATGGAAAACACTTCATGTCCTACATTCGACCTTTTGCTCACATCTGGTGCTTCTACTACCTGAATAATCCCCTCTTCTACACTCGGAAAACCAAATCGATCCTCATTTCTCTACTGCCTCCTCTAGCTACCCGATCCTTCCTCAATCCCCTACAAGGCTGCAACTCTTCCTCCTCCTATTTCTTCCTCTTTCCTCAATCAAATATCTCATGTTCCCTATTTCACAATGGCAGTAGCAAGGACATCAATCCTAACCACATCGGCAACACAATCAACCCCTTCTTTGCCTACACAGTTGCTACAAACCACCTCCCCTTTGTGGCACCATGGTTGAGTATGCGTCCACATCAGTGATTGAGGACCATCCCATGACCTCCTCCTCATCTCCAAAGACCTGCAAGCGGTTCTCTCTCCATGTGAGAGGCCGCCATTTCCAGATCTGTTGGGGGGGGAGGCCGTTGTCGCTGGATCTGGTAGGGGAGGAAGTCGTTGTCGCCAAATCTTGTTGGGGAAGCCAATGTCGCCAACAGAGTCCACCTAATCTAGTTTGTTGCATCATCCTTTCTCATTTGTTGTAAGTACTGCTTGGTTTTGTTGCAGGCTATACTATCAAAACTAGTATAGTGCCCGTGCTAACGCTACGACGGTAGTACACCCGCTTATCAATTAAATGAGAAGGTAAGTATGAATATAACACTTAGTAATAAATAATCACGATTGCCGTATGCAGAGTAAAAAATGAAGATATAACACTCAATAATATTTTTCGCTAAACGTTTTCTGTATGTTCGTAAGACTTGTTCTTATGTCTTGAGGGATATTTTCTGCGCGCTCATTCCACTTGTATTTTAGTATTTCAATTAAGAAACACTTCCTGAGGATAGGTGATCCCTGTAAGTACATTGTAGAGCATCATCAGTATAGACCTACTTTACAACCTTATAAACAGTGATTAATAAAATAGAGAGTATCGACCATGCGGATCCATGCATTAAACTGTTGACCATTCTAGATGTACATTAAGTTCATGACCAAATAACTTGTCAAGTTCCTGCACAACATTTAATTGCTACATGTAAGTACACAAAAATTTAACTATTTACTAATCATGTGTAAATAACTTACCGGTCTATTGTTTTTGGAACAGACTTTGGAACTACAATAAGCCAATCATAGATATCGTCGTTCCACTTGTATTTTAGTATTTCAATTAAGAAACACTTCCTTGGTCTCGTCACTCGATGTTAGGTCAGAACCAAGAGTTCATTTTCAAAATAACCAAGGATTCTAGAGCGGATAACCACAAATAAGGTATTACGAAAGTAAAGTACAAGGAAATGATTGTCCAAGTCAAAGAAACAGGAAGCTTATGCAAATTTCCAACAGCATGCTAAAAATTATGTGAAATAGTACTTACCAATTTCACCAATCTAGGACATCTTGATAGACAATATTCCTGGTGCTCTTTCCTGTAGGATCTAATTCTTTATTTGGCTTTACCAAAAATTTTGTTGTTTGCCTCGAGACACCCCGTGACAATGCAACATAAAATTGTCCACGCAACTTCATCCCACATAATCAAGGATGCCCTCTGAGTAACTCTGCAGTGCCACTTTGCTTTGTGAAGCTACACATGCTATTGTCAGCAATCTTAATTGGGATTTTGAACCTTGAGTGTGCAGTCCGTCCTCCAGGTAATATGGATGCTGCTATACCAGAAGTTGTTGTCGCAATGCCTATTAAGCCCTCTGAGCGCACTTTGGCCAGAAGTGCCTTATATAGGTACATCTTTCCCGTGCCTCCTGGACCATCGATAAAGAATATATGCCTTTTTTTGTGTAATACATGATGTAAGATTTCATCAAATCCTGCACGCTGCTCCTTGTTAAGAGATTTATATCCATCTATATCTTGTTGGTCTATGGGCACAGAAAGTTCCTCTCTAACCTCCCTCATTATGTCATTGGAAAATTCACCTGAATTGTACAAAAAAATAATAAATGTATCACGAAATCATCGGGCAATCAGATAAGTAAATTTAAGATAGAGATGAAATAAAGAGTGTAGGATTATAACAATACAACCTACTTATGTTTATTATTTTTCCGAGTTTAAGAAAGCACTAAATATAAATTCTAACACTATACAAAAAAGACATGGTTTCATCGCTTGCGAGCATGCGCACCCCTACATTAAAGCAATCAATGTCCATAGGCTTTCTGCCATCAAGTATTTCTTGAAGTTTCTCATTGTTATTCTTATAGGGTAATGTTTGGAGTTTTGCACCCATTCTTTCTGTAAAAGATGATTTGTGTTAGATATTAACACTAATCGACAACACGCATAAAAAGAGTAGCTATGTGTATGAAGGCATGAAAAAATAGTAGAAATAATAAGAATCACATACCCCAAAGTATCTCCGTCAGTTATAGACATGATATAGCCACAAATCGCATTAGCCGTCTCTTTAAAACTAACACAGTTCACTTGAGTGTTTATGCAAGGCAATAGTGCATCTTCTCTCGTTTCCTCTAGTGTGTCTAAAATCACACATTCATTTGGATCTACTTCTTGCTCAGTACTGGAAACTTCATCTTGGCTTCCTTTTTTGCAGTTTAGAAGCGAATCCAAAAGGATGGCAGCTAATTTTGATCTGAAATTAGTCATGTCTTGCTGCGTAGAAATATTAAAATAAATTAACTTTATACAGAACACATGTGTAAACACGTAATAATAACTTTTTTACAATTACCTGACAAATATTGTCAGTTAATCCATCTCCCATCCAGTACTCCATGTAATTTAATAAAAATAGGCCACATGACACACTACAACCAAATGTTGAACATTCGAACATTTTAATATATTGCTTAAACAAAGTTTTCTAGTAACATATAGATTGAAATCGTACCCATCATTCTGCATTGGTTCTTTAAATTGCTCAATAACAGGCCACGAAGTAACTTGTAGATCCGGCCACTTGTATGCTGTGAACTCTTTAACCTGTGACGCTATATCAATTTGTATCTGGAGACCTTTTAACTATTTTTTTATAAGAAAACAATCAGTCCTATAATCATAAAAAATAACGATGATTAAAGGTATAGCTAAAAAATACTTACAGCATAAGTGAGATCGTCGCGACACATTAAGCCCAAGGAGTCAAGAACTTGTATCTGACGTTTTTTGCCATTTATTACAGCTAGGTACCAGTGAGTATCTTTAATGTTAATAGGGATAAAAACCTGATTATAATAAAATAATTTATGAGTACCAAAGGCACGTGAAGCATGACCGGATTCAAAATAAGAACCATTTATTTACCATGTCATGTTGAACATAGGACGTCACCCTTTCGACGATCTTGTCTTCTTTAATATTTGGTTTATTTTCTTTCCAATACTGACCATCACGATGGAGAATGTAAAATATCAAAGTATTCTCCAAGTAGATAGTTGCCCCTTCTCTGCACAATAGATGTTTTTCGGACATAATGAGGTTGATGTACGCGTTTATGACCTGCAGTTTAAAGTTAATATATTATTAGAAAATAGAAATATATAAATCACATAACTTTAATACGTACATAATAAAGGTTAAACTACATATATATACTTACGCGCCATACAAGTGTTCAGCAGGTTTCAAAAGACATTTAAAATGGAAGAAATCGATAAATGCACCCTCCACATCAACAATAATCTTTTTGTCAGGTGAGTTCATAATTGAGCTAATAATGAATTTGTCTTCTTCATCACAAATGTAATCGCATCAAAATAACAAGATATAAGTACATTACTTGAATTAGAAAAGACATTGTCGACATTTTTGTAAAGGTTACCTTGTGCATATACTACTCGATGTGGGATTTTTCGGTTTGTAATGACGAAAGCTTTCGACTCAATAACATTGTCCATCATCTGTATATATCGGTGTTGATGTCAATCATTCTTTCGATCTTGAATTGACCGTCGATATTTCAATTTAGCAATGACTTCCTTGGCTTCTTTAGCCTTCAACTTTCTTTCGGCTGTTTGCTGCAAATGTTTCCTGAAACCGTTCATCTGCATCATTATCCTGCATATAGTGCATGAAGTCAAGGAAATGAAGGTAGTCCAACATCAAGGAAATGATGGAAGTGGAACAAATGAAGAATATAAAAAGTGCACTGCATACCAATCCCTTGAACAAAGGTACGGTTTCCCTATCCTGTGGCCTGATGGTATGATATCCCAAGGTCTTTTGCCTTGTCGGTCTCTCCTATTTCATCGAGAAAATGATAGGTGCTCTTACGGACATAGATTTAGCTGTTGTAGGACCTAAGTGATAGAATAACAGACATTTTAGTTTTACACAGGAAAAGGTATGTCCAAATACAAGTAAGTTGCATGACAAATGAAGGACAAACTTCTTTTGAAAAGGACGGCATGAAAGGCTCCAGAAAACAAGCGAGGAGGTGCACAAGTCCAACAGAAGTTTTCATCGCAGTGGCGCAACTTGCTGAATCTTGTTTGTAAAGCTTCCAAAACTGACTCTCCTGAATATCCAGATAGAAAATTAGAGACAGTTCCAAGATGCCATAACAATGCACAAGGAAAAGAAAGAATCAAGGCATCAATCCTTACTTGCAGGTATGCATTTCCCTCACTACAAATGGCCATCGCAATCTTGAGCCCTTGTTTTAGTTTAACCTGTGAATGGCAACGGTTGATTTCACATGAATGCTTCAGATTCTGAAGCCGTTCAAATTCAGATTTGTTGAGTAGTATAATTCGAACAGTTCAAAATCAATTTGTTACCTTGTTCATTGCATCAATATACTGCTCAACCAATTTAACAACAGTTTCTGCCAATTCCTGAGTCAGTGGATGCGAATCTGCATTAGGTGCATCAGGTATAATGGAACCATATCCAGCTCCTGCAGCAAAAAGTTCAACAGGCAAGCGGAACCCATTAGATATATCATACAGGAGAGAAGCACAACAAAAATGGACCACTGGATGCATGCCACAAGAAGAATTTGAATGAAATCAGAGAACTACAGAGACATCATGTTGAAAGCTGTAAGATTATTCTCGTTTACTAACCCTCTGGTTTTGCAATAAAGCTTAGCACTCGATTGATGAAATTGCCCAAATTGTTTAGAAGCTCGTTGTTAAACTTGGCTTGCAAATCTGTCCAAGTGAACAATGTATCTGATGCCTAAAAGTTACAAAAAATAGTTCAAAGCAAATGTTTTAGTTATGTATACCTGCATAAAGATATAATTTAAGATCTTTTGATTTATTTGAAAACTAACCTCAGGACGATTAAGTAAGCAAGTAGTACCTCCACACTTCAGGAGGAATATTTGTGGCTTTTGTGTCATTGCCAAAGACTCCAATGCCCTTAGTTTTGGAGAACTTTCCTGTGTATACAAAACCTTCACATAAAAGATGTCCACATGGGCTCACGGAAAATAACATGTAATTTTTAGGCATCAAGCTCAAAAATAAGTGGCGGTACTGATTCGTAGTTTAGGTATTCTCATTACACTAATTGTTTTCATGAAAGTCCAATTTTCGCTGGTTCCAAGTAGTGTAGAGGAACATTACGAAGTTTTATTATTATATGCGAGAAAATAAGATTTCCTTGAAAAGAAAAGGCATGATGTAGTCTCCATGCACTTGCACATGTAGAATCTATTGAAGCTTGTTAAGCATGTAGCCGTATGGAATATATTGCAAGCTCCATGTTGCCAAAAGAATCATACCGTATGGAATGGGACATTGTCTTTCCCATGAACTGTACAATTCAACGTTCTCGGGTTCTTCCACCACTTCTTCCACTCAAGCGTGTAGCATGCTGTGATGGAGATATAACCGATTGGTGCATCGAACCAAGCGTAGAATACTGAACCCATTCATCGAATGGATAGTCATCAATACAAACTTGAAGATGATACGGTTGATTTTTACTATTCATCAATGCATGAACAAATGACAAACCTTATCCTTGTACTTATCATGCGGCACAGAACACCCCATTTGGATCCACGTAATGCAATGAGGCTTGACCCTTCCTTGACCAAGCATTTGTGGCATGAATTGCATTTTGGCTCCAAGATCCGAAGAATGAAGTCTCATCGATGTACTTCTCGGTTTCTCCTTCAGCGGGAGCTCTAAGAACAAGTGATCGGTGTTGCGAACACGGTATACTCCACAAACACGAAAAATGGTCGAATTGAGCACAAGAAAGAAATGGAAGATCGGTATGCGGTGAGATGACAGTCACACGTAAGCACCGCCTTGCACTTGGGATTAATCAACTCGCTTGAATTCAGCAATTTTCGCATTTTCACATTGATCACCCCTTGTAGAGTCATAGTTGCATCCTCCGTGGGGCAAGAGCCCTCCACAAGCCTATCGACCAAGAACCTCTGGCATGGATCGCGATGAGCGCAGCGGATAAATAGAGCAACAACATATAAGTGTTAAGAAAGACAAGACGTCAAATGGACTTGTGAGTTGTGATAACAAAAATAGAGAAATGGAAAGAAAATTGCTACCCGCGCACAACCAACTTGTTGCATTGTGTTCTCTGAAAGCCAATTATTCTCTAATAACTTGTGGAAGATCGCATGGCGGACCTCCGTCTGCTGCGGAGAAGACGTCCGCCAAAGTGTTGAAGTCGATGTCGAACCACTCATACACCTACTTGTGGATAGCATGATACCTAATACGGAGATGAACTTTGAAGCTTTACAACACAGATGTTCGCCTCTTTTTATTCTCAAAAGCAAATCTAAATTAGGACTTGCTTGTGCATACTCAAAACCAAATTCAACAGAAGGTCCAAAAGCAAATTAACCAAACCCCTACCTCAATTTGCAGAAATTCAGCTCTAAGACGAGACTAAAACCCCTACTAAATCACACAAAACCTGTATCGGCCGAAATTGTCCACCTAAACGCACCATTTCGACCAAAATTTACCAAATCCGCTCTCGACCGCACAAAATTTGCCCAAAATGCGACCAAACCAAAAGCCCACTACCACGTCTGTAGAATCAAGAGGAGAGAGATCATTGGTTGTGCTAACTTCGCAAATCTCCTGCGGGGCAGCCCTCCTCCATGGCCTTGGTCTCGATGGCGGTGCCGTACTCGTCGGTGCCGCAGACGTAGAGCACGCGTGGCCCATGCAGCGGTAGTAGTCTTGTGGCGTCGTGTTGTGAGCCGCACCGATGATGTTGCTCGCAGGGGGGCTTGGATCGATGGAAATAGGGGGAATCGATGGAAGGGTGGGGGAAGGAAACCAATTGGATTCCATCCGGGCTGCGGGGAGAGGAGGCGATTCGGCGTTCGGGTGGAGACACTGGATGGAAATCCGGGCGCTGGAGACGGGATTCGGAGGGCGGCGGCCTGAGCGACGGAAATGGCGCTTGCACGGGAAGCTTGGATCGATGGAAATAGGTGGAATCGATGGAAGGGTGGGGCGTGGAGATGGAATCGATGGAATCGATGGGGGAAGGAAACCAATTGGTTTCCATCAGACTCTGATGAGGAGGCGTTTGGCGTTCGGTGGACACCTTTGGATGGAAATTAAGTGCGGCGTTAATATGAATTAGTTTTTATTTGCACGCAATATGGATTTAATTAGGGACTTAATTTCCTTAATTCGATGCAGATTAGACACACTAAATAATGGCCATCGGATGTGGGTGAGTAAAACTGAGGAAAGATCCGAGATGTTCATTTCGAAGAATGCAGATTTCAGGGTACGTTTTGCTGGGTGCAGGAACGTTGGGTCATCTCTAGGGAGGTGCATTATTTCGGGTGGACATAGAGAAATTTGCTTAGGTGCATTATAAAGGGGTATAGATGTTATAATAGTTTATTTTTGTAGTTGTTTATGTTGGTTGTTGCAGATGTTTTCACAAATTGTTGTCCAAGTCGTTCTCATTATCGCAAGAAGTATTTCATTTTGTTTCATTTTTTGTTGCAACATTTTCATTTCACTGTGCAACAATCAACAGCAACCATTGTAACATTGAGATTTTTTTATTGTAAATCGACATGTTTTTTTGCACTCTTGTTAGATGTGATGTGTCTTCTTTGATTTATTTTTATTGCAGGTGTCCCTAAATTGATTGTTGCAACAATTATCTTTAAACGGTGCCATTATTATTTTTTAAATGTTGCAACATTGTAATATTAGAATTTGTTTTATTCGGATACCTAAAATAGTTTTAAACCGTACCTTAATTCTATATACTTGTGGTTTTCATCCAACTTTCAATGAGAATTTTTATAGCTTCTCTAATTTTTTTGAGGATATTGCACTTCTTTTTTGCATTTTGTTGCATATATTCATTACAATTGTCGCACCTATTATTTAGGGTTGCTGTGCCAACAAGTATGATTGGAATCGTACATCCGAACGCTAGTACATCCCTTAAAAAATGCTTATATAGAGCCATGGGCTCAAATTGTGACTCTAGACTGTTGAGATATGATAGAACTCTGGGTCCTAATTGTTCAAATATGTTTGGACTCTATCTTATTATGGACGAATCTGAATCTATCTCTTATGGGTTTCTACTATAAATATAGCACTCCATTGTACAAGAGAATCAATCTAACAAATAGAGAGTTTTGCTTCTCTATATTGTGTGTGCTCCCCGTGATTGTTCTTGCTATTTGATCGATGCACTGTGTTTGATCTAGATAGTCGTCATTATTTTACAAAATATTATCAGCACTATAGCTCTCCAAGATCTAACGATCAGATCCCATACCAACAGGCATGACCGAGCACTTCAAGCTCCAAGGCAAGCATGGCAAGTCCTACGTCCGCGTCTCCCGCATCTGGCGCCTCCCCGCGGCGAACGACAGTCACCTTATCATCGAGTGGAATGTTTTCATCAGTGTCGTCTCTAACTATCTCCCCTCGTGCACCTCAGACAACAATTCCGCCATCGTTGACACCGATCCCACGAAGAACATCGTGTATGTGAAGGTGAAGGAGTGCAAGGAGATGGTGTCCATGGAGGAATTCACGGTGATTCTTGGAAAGCATTTTCACCTCGCTGTACCCCTCAGTCTCAGAGGTTACGGTGACCATCGTGAAGCACCCCTGGGAACGTGTGGTTGTCGATAGGAAACCTCATTCGCATGGGTTCAAACTTCACTACCTTGAAAAAGGCCATCAGTGGCGGTTCATAACTGCCATCGGTAGCGGTTTTTGAACCATCACAGATTTAGTGCCACTGATAATCGAGGATCAGTGGCGGTTCTAGAACCGCCACAAATAATACTATCTGTGGCGGTTTTTGGCTAGAACAACCATCGATATTCAGTATCGGTGGCGGTTCGAGCCAAAACCGCCACTAATAATAGTCTATCGGTGGCGGTTTTTAATAGAACCGCCATCGATACTCAAATATCGATGGCGGTTCTATCCCAAAACCGCCATCGATACTTGGATGATTAGTGGCGGTTTTGGCTCGAATCGCCGCGATAAAACTATCGATGGCGGTTGTATATAAACCGCCACTTATAGAACTATTATCGATGGCGGTTTTTGATAGAACCGTCAGCGATATTACGTCGATAGCGGTTTTGGCTAAAACCGCCGATAATCCCACACGAAAATAAAAAAATGGCATTTGTGGCTAGCCTCAGGCAGCGCTAGCTATGCTAGTATTATGTACATTGTTGTTTGATTGACATCACTAGTTCAAATGTAAGATTTATTAGCATAATCATTTTATAAAAGCATCACATACAAGAGAGATAAAAGTGGATCTTTGGGCATAGAAGACTTGGAGATAACACAAAATAGTTAAGATTCTATCTACTTACTAATCACTTGAAGGTTTTATACAACTCTTTGGCAACTTCAAGGAACGAAAACCACTCAACTCTTCCATGTGCACCTCTGCCAAAATGAAATCAACCCACTGCTAAGAAAAGGAGATACTCGAGAAAAGTACTGATAGAAGTTACGAATTTATAGAAAGAAACAATAAATAATCAATGACCAATGGATGAAAATAATATATCTCATAGCATAAGGGGTCAAATTAAAACTAGCTTCCCAAATTCTTTAGGCGACTCTCGAGGTCTAAAAGAAAAGAAATCACCATCTTCATGTCAAAAAAAGAACCAAAGCTAACTTTGTGGGTCTTTGGTAACAAACCGACAAATGATCAACCCACTCTAAAAATGGAAGGTCTAGATATTTACAACATTAAGAAACTACTGTGATTGCAATTTACAACATTAAGAAACTCTGTGCTAGCAATCAAAGTAATGCATTTGCTAACAGTTTTATAGCACACAGCCCAAAATTGCATTCCTTTATATGATAGTTTTGACATATTACCATATATACACACGCAAATAAGCTATTTATTAAGGTATGACAATGATCGCTAATGGAACAAGTAGCCAACATAACCTGGACTCTGATCCGGATCATATGTGCTAACATGGAATGGTCTTGCTCATGATCTGGATTATCCGTTCAGATTGAATGAGGCGAGGATACTAGCACGACTTCTATCCAAGTTGATATTCTTAAAATGTACATTCATGTTATCACTCACTTCAATCAAAATTTCCTTTCTTAATGTTGTAAATTGCAATCACATGGTACATCCTTCAATGTAGACTTGCCTTTTCCAAGCCACAGATGATGATTCAATTGCTTCACGAAGACAATTTGGACTAATCGGGGTAATAAATTATACTTTTACTTGACATAGAAATTAGATAGGAATATGTTTTCCATAACATACCTCTGTGTGGAGTTTTGCCATGGGCATCAATCCCGAGGACCACAGAGGTCGGATAATCTTGTCATAACAGATGACACGACTTCCTTCTCTTACATTTTGCAGGATGTGTTGGTTGTCCATCTCCTGTCACCCCTTGATTTCATTTACGATCTATTGTCTACACAAACAAAAGAAGCCACTTGAGGTCGATCAAACAAATATCTCACCATGTGTGGTAAAAATAACAATTTTGGACTTTCAATGGACATAGCACCAAACAAGCAGAATCTGATATGATTTTCAAAATGGAAGATCCATAATTGCAAACAAGAACAAGGGATAGCAGACTTTACACCATACCATTTACTAATTTTAGTTCTTGATTTATCTTGTTGTGCTATAGTGATAGGAGTAGCCTAGGTCATGCATTTAATTTATTCTTTGGATAATCGGACTAAAAGAAACTTAGATGCAATTATATTTGCACATCGACACGCATGAAGATGTGTCCACTCGGATATAAAAGATATTGTTCTTACTGAATTGCTTTTTCACGAGATTTGCGATAGCATGTAGATAATGCCATATTCTTGTGCCATGCATGTAATCGCTGCATCATGGGTGTACCATGCATCATTCGAGTATGCGTCTTGGTGCATCATTGGGAGTGCGTCTTGGTTGGATCGATCCATGTACCATGCATGTAATCGCCGCATCATGGGTGTTAGACTTTTTAACTTCGAGCGGTGACTAAGAGCTTCCCTACATCTTGTGCATGATTCTCAAGACATGGATTCTTTGGCGAGGAATTGATGGCGTTTACCATAAAGTTGAGTTCTGAGCATAGACCTTGCCAAATTTTCATGATGTTTATCTTCATCGATGACCATGACACTAAGCCCGTCGATGAGTGCGTCCTTCTGCTCTTGAGCCATGAGTTTCTCCATGCTAGAGTTATTACGGTTTTGAGATTTATTTTTGTGTGTGAAGCACTTGATCACGATGAGCAATTATTTCTAAGAAGAAACCAGCATGATAAGCAAGAAAAGCATGATTCACTCGTAAAGTACATGCTACACTAGCACAACCACTAAGAAAAGAAGTGGCATTGACGAAAGTACATGCTACACTCAGAAAGTATATTTAGAAGTGTCACTCGCATGTGTGTGTGTTCCTGAAGAAGACAAAAGTACATGCTACATTACCACAACCACTGACAAAATAAGTGACATTGGCAAAAGAAGTGGTTCCCATTTGAAAGGAACAAAGAGTTATTTACACTTTGTAATGAAACAGAATTGAAGTAAAAAAGCCTAAACTAGTGGAGGTAAACTAGAAGCCTACGGGTCTTCGGAGGTTGAAGACATATGATTTGGGACAATAGTATGGATGACTGGATTGTTGTTGTCTTCGTCATAAAACTCGCCATTTTTGTTGATTATTTTCTTCATGATGAAGTAGGCGAGCTGGCCCTGAATGCCTTGGATTTGTAAGGAAGCGATCCTACAGTAGACAACTTGAGGCGCTGTAAGTATAAAAAACAAAATTAAGAGAAATATAGAAATTGAGTGGTGTGAATCAATGTGTCATGTCGGCATGGTGACCTCTACGTCATTGTCTTTTATTGTGCATGATAAGATTTCGCACATGTCTTGGCACACAAGTACCCACATAAATTTGTTCCTTTAATTTGCTTGACACCGCAAAAATCGAATGAACTAAGATGTCGTCGAAGGAGCTATTTACTATGAAATATGATATAAGAGTATTCCTTTCGTGCGTCTGGAAACTTCATATGGATTGTAAGGGATTTGTGGTATGGGCGATATCTCGAGCTCTTCGACAATATCTTTTGAGCGCCTCATTCACTAAATGTGTCATCTCTTCAAAGTCTTTTTAGGTTTATCTAGTGGATCCATGATCGACATCTTGCTCTTTTCTGGATGAATTATTACGAGAATCAATGGAAGCTACATACACATGCATGATGCGGTCATTAGTCCTTACATCGAGTAAATAACGAAATAAGCGAGTAATTTAACTAGCTAGTGAGCAACTTACTTAAAATTGTATGGCAAAAGTATAAACTCCTTGTCTTGTAGTTTAATCAAAACTTTATATCGTACTCCTCGACCTCCTTTGGTACTCTTTTGATTTCATGTTGGCAAACCGTTCCGGTCGAGGAATCCCATCGCCCCTTGGCTCTTCGTACTTCAATCATCTCGTATCTATATAACGAATTAGTTAGACATGAAATTTATCGGTATTACGTGAATGTAGGCCAAGATTAATATATTAGACACTTACAGTGACCAACATCTCAAAAAAGATATGTCGAGGGCGTCGTGATAGAACAAGTTGTGCAAGTTATCGAATTCTATTAAGAAGTAGCCATGGCCCTCATGGTGAAAATGTTCCTCACGGAAAATTGCAGTGATCATCTTTGGGAGTACGTCTTGGTTGGATCGATCTAAGTACCATGCATGTAATCGCTGCATCATGGGTGTTAGAGGATAATGGATCGATCTAAGTACCTAGTTATCAGTGACGGTTCTAGCCTCCAACCGCCACTGATAATGTATTTGTTATTAGTGACGGTTCTATCCTTGAACCGCCACTGATAATTAATTATCAGTGGCGGTTCGAGGATAGGACCGCCACTGATATTTTTCCCGCCATTTTTGAAATAGAACCGCCACTGATAATTATCTTTGTGGCGGTTCAAAAAAAACCGCCACAAATAGACCGTCACCTATTGCAGGTTTTGGCGTAGTGCTTCGTGCTGAAAAGAACAGCACACAGGTCACTATGACGAAGTCTAGAAACATACTTATAAATTCTGGAATCCAAGGGTACTCACTACTAAAGACAACTCAGTTTGGATTTGAAAGATTTGTGAGGGATCAATGCACCAGGGTTTGAAATATTAACGAAAATCATGATTTTCGACCGTATCTATCCTGCTCGCTAAACAAAATCAGTCAGTAAATCGGTCCAATTCAAATTCAAATTCAAAAAATACGGAAAAATTCTGTCCAAAAGTTCCCTAAAATAAGTATTAATAACTTTTTGATATCTTCTATGAATTTTTTTTTGAAAAACCGAATTACTGAGACGTTTTTGAACAAATCCGAATATAGATAATAGAAAAGGATCATATGTTGCTCTGAGATGTAGGTGATGGCTTAGCTTGACTTACTTATGTATATGCAAGTGATGGCTCTGAGATCACATCTGACAATAGGCCTACAATCTTCTATTGGTTCTTTGATCCTTAGATGCTCATCAAAAAGCAAATAAAAGCTGAGAACTTTACAAAAGAGGAGGAAACACTATTGATCAGTGGTGCAAAGCGCTTCTGTTCATCACTCTTCTCATTCGTCAGTTGCTCCTTTTCTGATTCTTTTGATCCTATGCAAGATTGCAAGGAATCACAAAGTTGGTATCGAGGTACCCTAGAGCCAAGTGTCGTTTTGATGACCTTGTCAAAGCACTTTTAGAAGAGCTTGAGAGGACAATGGACGGCAGCCAATCTCCTGCCAATGGGTCTCAAATTCGAAAGATAAGAAGCGGCATCGTTTGAATGCTTAGCCAGAGATCACTAGGGAAAACAACAAGCATCCGAGGTGATGATCAAGAGGCGCAATTGACAAAAGGTGCTGTAACATCCCAAAATTTGGCTTAATTAAGTTTTTATTTCTTATTTGTGCATTTGTGATTTTCTGGAATTTATTTGGATTTTTCTGGATTTATTTGAATTAATTCTTATTTCAAGTTTATTGCTTTTTATTCAAAAGTATTTAAATCGGTGCAAAGTTAAAATAAAGTTTTGCCAAAAATATTTTATTTAAGTCCAGAATGTCTCAAAGTATTTATGAGATTTTTCTTGGATTTTTTCCGGATTATTTTATTGCCTAAAACAAATTAAATGAATTTCGAATTAATTTAATTGAAAAACCTTCTAAAAACACGAGCGATGGCGGGCGTAGCCCATCTCGTGGCGAGCCGCCCGCTTCGTGCGACCATGAAGCCCGCTTCGAAGCGTAGCGTCGGTAGTTAGATCGTCATCAAACGGTCGGTGCGTATAGAAACCCTAGACTCTCGGTAGTTAGATCTTTGGATCGGCGTGGATTGTGCCACGTTGCAGCGAGGCTTGGCCGTTGATCTTAAATCGTAGGGTGTCCGGTTATCGTCTCCGTTTCGGACTCTTCCGCCGCGCCGTCGTGTCTCCGGTGGACTCGGAGTCCGTGTCCATCGCCCGTACGCTCCTCCGACCGCCTATTTAAGGAGCCCTTGGGTGCGTTGAGTTCCCCGTTCCGCGCCGCATCAGAATCGCAAGACCTCGTCGTCCAGAACTCGCCGGAGCGTCTCGCGGAGTATCGTCGTCTTCTTCGCCGGCGGATTTTGTCTCAGGCGACGCCATTAGCAGCGGAGAAGCTTTGGTCCGTTGGATCTTCGTCGACGTCTCAGATACAGCCGCGTGTCCTCGGTGAGCTGTAAAACCTTCTTTAACCGCCGTCCGTTGGATCTAAAACCCGTGCTCGTGATCTTGTCGCGTGTGCATCGATCGGCAGCCGTCCGATGGAATCTGGGTGCACCAGATTGCGCCGTCGCCGCAACCAATCGGGCGTCGCCGCGTGTTGGCGCTGGTGCCGAGGCGCCGTGAGCCGAGTCTACCGTGAGCCAGCGCGAGTTCGTGGACCGGGTCCATACGCCCGAGACGCGTGTCGCCACCCGATTGGTTCGGTCCAGCGCTGACGCCAGCGTGACGTCATGATGACGCGGTAATCAGTTTTTCAGAATAAAAATAAATCTGTTAATTTCAATTTCGATTTTACGATTTGATATTTATTTCATATTTCAAAAGGCTATATCTTTTGCATCGTAACTCGGATTTGAGTGATTCCAGTTTCTAAAAATTTGTAAAATTTAGATATATTTAATGGTGAATTTTATTTTATTTTTGGAGTCCATTTGCTCTCTGTTTTGGTATTTATTTGCTTTTCTTCTTGATGCAGCGTAGGCGTTGAATTGTGCGGCGCTTGAGGAAGACCTAGCAACCCAAGAGCAAGCTTCAGATCAAGATCAGGACCTATTCAAGGCAAGTTGTGCTTTGATCATGTCGAACCCATGTTTATAAAATTGCTATGTTTGATTTACACTAGTGCATATATTTCAAACATACATACATTTCAAATTAGATTGGGCTTAGCTAATATACAGATTGATCTATACCCTACCTTGTCATTGTATGCCATGATCCATTGTCACCCTAGATTGGTTTAATATAGTTGGTTAATAATTATAATCAACATTGGAGGTTTAGTCCGTAATAGTTGCTTAGCCTTGCCACGTCATCACATGTGCGAATCTTTGATAATTAATCTTGATTAATGGAATATGGAACAATGTTATGAACTTGTGTGCTATGTGGGATCACGATGAGATTGAGTTGTTGTGGCGAATCATGTCACATAGCGATGTTGAATTGTTGATGGCACGTGGTGTAGTAATCAAGCGGGTGATAATAACTTAGATTGGGGCAAGTGCCAAGGGCGAGGATGCCAAGGTGGGCTGATGGGCGGAGGGTATGTGGAAGTCTTGCCTCGATCACACTAAGGACTTAACCTTGCAAGCCTTTGACTGAGTCAACCATGCAACCACATGTGCGGTATGGGCGACCTAGGTGAGTAATTTGTAATGTCTTAATCTTGATACTATCGTGGTCGGTGTGAGTTCGAGTTATGGTGTAATTCACATGGCGCAAGAGGGGGCCTGGATGTAGTAACCATCCACGATGTTGAATCCTTAGCGGGTAGTATCGAGTTAATTGAGCATTGTAAAGGCTTTGTTATAATCACTCGCCTTGGTGGTGTTTGGTTGTATCACGTGGGTAAAGTGCATAACCTCTGCAGAGTGTGAAACTATTCGGATAGCCGTGCTCATGGTATTGAGCAATGCTCGGAATTCTGATTAAGGGTTAGCTTAATAAATTGGACAACTTGGTTGGGATGGTGGAATGCCATGTGAAAGATGGAATTTGACTTAGGATTGGGAAATTGATTTACTTGAGAAATATTGAACTTATTTACTATTGTTATTTGTTTTACATTCTTTACAATCTATTTATTATATATGTTCATAAATGCTGCTTATTGCAAAATAGCCATGATAGCCTGTCCATTGGAATAAACCTTACATATAGATACATAGAATTGCATTCTGTGCACAACTTGTTGAGTGCTTTAAGTACTCACCCTTGCCAAACAACAATAATCAACAGTTGAAGAATCTACACCTGTGATGGGAGATGAAGTCCAAGAAGACACGAGTCATTAGGGTCCGAGCCTTGTCGGTTGCCTGTGGTGAACTGATGAGCCATCTACGTTTCTACTTTCCGCTGCTTAATTATTAGTTTATATTTTGGTCTTGCCTGCGTGGCTTAATAATGTAAGTTGGTCATAAGATCGTACATTTAGCTATATCAATAAATGAACTATTATTCTATTATCGTTGTGTATGATGTGATATGTACCAATGTTAAGTCGTGTGCACTAGCGTTGATCACAGGACTAGTGCGGTAAACACGATGGGTTCGAATCGGTGGATTCGGGTCCTTCTGAGGTGGTATCGAGCATCTTGTTGTAGGTCTTGGCCTAGATAGTATGAGTGTGTCCAAAATTATTTTCTAAAGGAAATTTAAACTTGACCAATAAAACACTCTCGACTCATCTCATTCTCTACTTCTCACCTTTGCCGAATTTACCCGTTTTACTTGCCGTTTGGTGGAGAACTTATTCAAAGTTCTTGTGAAGCGGATCTGCCGTCGTTCGACCTTTGAGAGTCGGTGGCGGCTCGCCATGGAGTATGGAGAATACTTGAGGCTTGGAGGCTTCTATCGTCCGCTTTACCGAGGAGGCGGTTGGTCGATGAATGGTGTACACCAAGGATTTATTTGCAAGTCGATTATCTACGCTCGAGAGAGCGAGAAGCTAGCGAGCCAATCAACATCTCGCGGAAGATTCTCGTGCGAGGTTGCAATTGAGAGGTCGCTCGCCTTGCTCTTCGCCGTGTCTGCGCGACTCGCCGATGAGCTTCACGACTCGATGTTCGCCTTCACCCGGACGTTCAAGCGTGCGGCGCCGACGGATCGTGGAGGGCGAGTGTGCCACTGCGATACACCTTGCGGAGTTCGCCCTTGCCGGGAGGATCATATGAGAGATACTACCGGAGCTAGAGGCGTATGCGAGGCACTCGAGTAGCGAGCGGGAGCTTGAGGTGACCGTGCTTGACCATCGGGATGATCACCGGTGGGAGAGGCCACCGAGGCGATGAGGGGCGAGTGGGCGCGTGACTCGAGGAGTTCGAGCCGCAGAGGAGTCAGGAGGATCCCGAGGAGCGAGTGGGAGCGGAGAGTCTGAGACCCGTTGTTGCGAGAGGACCCGTAGTAGGTCATCGGGATAGGTTCGCTCCTATGCCGGCCCATCCGCGGTGTATGCGCCGGATCGGCCTCGGCCGAGTTGGTGGATGAGTGAGTGTCGACCTTGAGGTGTGTTGAGACTCGAGTGTGAGTCGCGTCTTTAAGTTAGTCTTTACCTTTCTAGTTGGCGTTAAGGTTTCGTGTTTAGTTTGCTTCTTTGTATTGCTGAGTGTGCAGTATGGGTTGCAAAGCCTGTAGGCTTAACTAAGCGGCCATACCAAGAATAATAAAGAATTATTTCAGTTTGGGTATAACCTATCTCGCTGCTTTAGAAAGTCTTACTTCTTATCTATGCTACATCTACCTTTCCTAACCTAAGAGGCAATCATCAGATGGTGAATACTCGAGGAAACAACGGAGCTTCAGGAAATGGACTGCGCCAGAACGACAACCCCAATGACGGAGGCAGCCCTCAACCACCACCAATTGACATGCGAGAATCAGGGCGTTTCTTGCGCGCAGACTCAACTAATCGGACTATGATGCGGCGGATGCAACAAATGACCAGCGCAGCGACCAACAATAACAACCACAGCTCGAACAACCATGGTGGACCCGACCTCACTCAAAGCTATCAGTTTTATGAGGACTAGGCCACCAACCTTCTCGAAATGTGAATCCTTTGGAAGCCGATGGTGGCTTAGAACTATTGAGAAGAAGCGCATATCACGCAATGTGAAGGCAATGAGAAGGTGCTCTCGCCTCTCATCAATTGGAAGGAACCGCAGAATGGTGGGAGAATTCTTGTGCGCTCATGGAGCCCCACAAGAGATCACTTGGGAAGAGTTTACTAATGCTTTTCGCCATTACCATGTCCGGAGGGAATGATGGACCTCAAGAAGGAAGAGTTCGGGCTCAAAGCAAGGAGGCCAACCGGTGGCAGTACACGAATAAATTTACCCGATTAGCTCGCTATGCCCTCAAGGCGTAGCGACGAGATAAAGCTAAGCGATCTCGTTTCATGAAGGGACCGAACTCGGGATCGCAGTGGGGTGATTACCCACAACTTTCCAGTTTTGAGGCTAGTGAATAAGGCTTTAATCTTAGAGGATAAGCGCAAGGAGTTGGGTGAAACCGTAGCGCTTGATGAATAATCGGGTGGGCGCCCAAACCACCTACGTTTGAGGATGTCACGCAACAATTTGCTAGATTCAACCCACACCGTGAACAAGACATCAACCCTCGCACCACGCCACGCCAGCGAACTTTGGACACGGCCGCAGGCAACAATGCACGAGGAGGAAACCAAGATCTGCGGTGAAAAGGTGCTATACACAGCGAGCGAGGCACTTTTCTAATAGGTGTCCACGAAGGAGGCATCACGCCATTCGTTTTAACTTGGGAACAACACGCCAAGGCACCACCTCGGGAGAAATCGGTGCGAGGACAAGGTGGAGCAACCCGCAATCAACGGTGCGTGGAAGGATCAACCACATCACCGCAGATGGAGCTCGGGAAGCTACGGGCGTCGTCTTGGGTAAGTTCTGGTTAACTCGATTACACTTTCTGATTTTGTTTGATTACGGAGCTTAGCATTCGTTTGTTTCTCAAAGTTTTGCAACCAACAATGGATTTAAAGTGGTGAATCTTAAGTGTGTGCTCTTAGTCCAAGCCCGGGATCGAGCTTAGATCTAGCCTTGGGTGTTTGGGAGCTAAGTTGCTTATGGATGGGATAAATTTCTAGCGAATCTTATCTTGATAGATCGCAATCCTAGACGTCATCCTTGGAATGGATTGGTGTCGAAGCATAAGGCTTTTTTGGATTGTGGCGAAGGATTGTAACTTTGGAAGGCCCTAGTGGCAAGAAAGTGGAGTTTCAAGCGACCGCATTCGAGATGGGCGATTAGTGGTCAGCGATGTGAAAGCCATCGGCATGGAAGATGTGCGGTAGTCGAGAATACCGGATGTGTTTCGGAAGATTTGCGGGATTGCCACGGACCGTGATATCGAGTTCGTGATCGAGTTAGCGCCGGGGACAGCACCGATATCAAAGAGACCATATCGGATGCCTCTTGGCGAGTTAGTGGAAATGAAAAAGCGATTGAGGCGCAAGAAAAAGGCTTCATTAGACCTAGTTCATCGCCGTGGGAGCCCGGTTTTTGTTCGCAAGAAGGATGGAAGTCTTAGAATGTGCATCGATTATCGTGCACTTAATGAAATAACGATCAAGAATAAGTATCCGTTGCCGGGATCGACGACTTATTTGATCGATTAAGAGGAGCTGAGTTTTCTCCAAGATAGATCTTCGTTCGAGATACCATCAGATGAAGATCCGAGCAGAGGATGTGCCAAAGACTGCGTTTTCTACGCGATATGGACATTATGAGTTCACAGTCATGTCATTTGGATTGACTAATGCCCTGGCATATTTCATGAACATGATGAATAAGGTTTTCATGGAATATTTAGATAAGTTTGTTGTAGTCTTCATAGACGATATTTTGGTTTACTCGAAGACAGAGGAAGAGCACGCAGAACATCTAAGAATGGTTTTAGAGAGGTGCGAGAACATCGACTATATGCTAAGTTTAGCAAGTGTGAGTTTTGGAAGGAAAAGTCAATTTCTTGGTCATGTAATGACTACTAAAGGAGTTGCGATTGACCCGATAAAGTGGGCCTTGATGTTGCATTAGGAGCCACCGAGTGCATTACTCAGTTCGTAGTTTTACGGGAATGGCGGGATACTACCGTCGGTTCATAGAAGGATTCTCGACAATTGCTAAACCCCTTACGCGATTGTTGAAGAAAGAAAAGAAGTTTGCATGGGCGCCAGAGTGCGAGAAAAGTTTCATGGAATTAAAGCGTTTAACAACAGCCCCGTATTAGTGTTGCGGATGTGCGAGAATGGATTTGATATTTATTGCGATGCTTGAAGCAAGGCTTGGGATGCGTGTTAATGCAAGAGGCAAAGTCGTTGCTTATGCGTCGAGACGATTGAGACCACATGAAGTGAATTACCCAACGCATGATTTGGAGTTAGCCGCCGTAGTGCATGCTTTAAAGATATGGCGTCATTATCTCATAGGAAATAGATGTGAGATATATCTGAGACCATAAGAGCACGAAATACATATTCACCCAAGCGGACTGAATATGAGGCGTGAAGGTGGTGGAGCTAATAAAGGATTATAATGTGGGAATCCATTATCATCCGGAAAAGCCAATGTAGTAGCCGATCTTTGAGTCGGAAAAGCCATAGCGCCAACACGTTAACAATGGAGGATCAACGAATTATGCAAGGAATTCGAAGCTAAGATTGGAAGTCGTTCATGAGGAAGTGTAGCTGCACTAGAAGTAAAGCCAACACCGGAAGATCAGTTAGAGAAGGTCGGAAGGATGGCGATAAAATTTCTAAAATCAAGGCTAAAAGGAAGAAGGCCTAGCCGTAGATTTCACTCTGGATGAGCAAGGAACTATGTTCTTCAAGGGCGAATTTGTGTGCTGGATAAAAGGAACTAAAGCAGCTAATTCTAGAGGAAGCTCACGATTCAAAGTACTCGATTCATCCGGGAAGTGCTAAGATGTATCGAGATTTGAAAGAGAGATTACGTGGCCTAATATGAGCGTGAAGTAGTGAGCATGTTGCATTATCGGCGTATGCGGAGGGTAAAGGCTATGCATCAAAGACCATTGATGCATTGCGGTAGTTGAAAATTCGGAATGGAAGTGGGAGGAAATCGGAATGGACTTTATCACGGGTTACCTAAGACTCGGAGGGTTCTGATTCCATTTGGGTTATTGTGGATCGTCTAACCAAGGTCGCCCATTTATCGATAAAGACCACTTACTCGGGAGATCGTTTAGCAGAGCTATACATGTCAAGGATTGTATGCTTGCATGGAGTGCCCAAGAAGATTGTGTCGGACAGGGGTACCCAATTTACCTCAAGATTTTGGAATAAGTTGCACGAAGCCATGGGAACTCGTCTGAATTTCAGTACAGCATATCACCCGCAGACAGATGGTCAGACCGAAAGAGTGAATCAGATTTTAGAGGATATGTTGAGAGCTTGTGCTTTAGCTTATGCTACGTCATGGGATAAATGTTTGCCATACGCAGAATTCAGTTACAATAATAGTTATCAAGCTAGCTGCGCAGATGTCCCGTTTGAGGCATTGTATGGGCGTGCTTGTCGTACTCCATTAAATTGGAACAAGCAGAGAGCGTTTGGTTTTGGGCGGATATTCTCGAGGAAGCCAAAGCCAAGTTGCAATGATCGGGAAAGGTTGAAGATAGCACAGATCAAGACGAAAAAGCTACGCAGATAACCGTCGCGAGATTTGAGTTTTGAACGAAAGATTATGTGTATCTCGGGGTTACCCCTCTTAAGAGCGTTAAAAGATTTCATGTTAAAGGAAGCTTGCACCAAGATATGTCGGTCCGTTCAAGATTACGAGCCGTCGAGGAGAGGTGGCTTATCAATTCTGATTGCCTCGGTCCTTGGCGAGTGCATGATGTATTCCATGTGTCGCGACTTAAGAAGTGTCTCGAGTGCCAGCGAGCAAACCCCATTGGATGCAATAGAGTGCAAGAAGATTTGACTTATAAAGAGCAACCGGTCGAATTTTGGATGTTATGGATCGCAAGACCGAGAAACAAGTCTATTAAGCTTTGCGAGTTCGATGGAGCAATCATTAGAAAGTGAAACCACTTGGGAGCGAGAAGAAGATTTGAAGTCGAAATTCCCAAACCTATTCTCTAGTTAGCCCCAGAATCTCGGGTCGAGATTACATTAAGGGGAGGTTTGTAACATCCCAAAATTTGGCTTAATTAAGTTTTATTTCTTATTTGTGCATTTGTGATTTTACGGAATTTATTTGGATTTTTCTCGATTTATTTGAATTAATTCTTATTTCAAGTTTATTGCTTTTTATTCAAAAGTATTTAAATCGGTGCAAAGTTAAAATAAAGTTTTACCAAAAATATTTTATTTAAGTCCAGAATGTCTCAAAGTATTTATGAGATTTTTCTTGGATTTTTCCGGATTATTTTATTGCCTAAAACAAATTAAATGAATTTCTGGAATTAATTTAATTGAAAAACCTTCGGAAAAACACAGAGCGATGGCGGGCGTAGCCCATCTACGTGGCGGTAGGCCGCTCGTGCAGCCGCGAAGCCCGACTTCGAGCGTAGCGTCGGTAGTTAGATCGTCATCCGACGGTCGGGTGCGTATAAAACCCTAGACTCTCGGTAGTTAGATCTTTGGATCGGCGTGGATTGTGCCACGCGTTGCGTGAGGCTTGGCCGTTGATCTTAAATCGTAGGGTGTCGGTTATCGTCTCCGTTTGGACTCTTCCGCCGCGCCGTCGTGTCTCCGGTGGACTCGGTCGTGTCCATCGCCCGTCGCTCCTCCGACCGCCTATTTAAGGAGCCCTTGGGTGCGTTGAGTTCCCGTTCGCGCCGCATCGAATCGCAAGACCTCGTCGTCGAGAACTTCGCCGGGCGTCTCGCGAGTATCGTCGTCTTCTTCGCCGCGGATTTTGTCTCGGCGGCGCCATTAGCGTGAGAAGCTTTGGTCCGTTGGATCTTCGTCGGCGTCTCGAATCTGACGCGTGTCCTCGGTGGTATAAAACCTTCTTTAACCGCCGTCCGTTGGATCTAAAACCCGTGCTCGTGATCTTGTCGCGTGTGCATCGATCGGCAGCCGTCCGATGGAATCTGGGTGCACCAGATTGCGCCGTCGCCGCAACCAATCGGGCGTCGCCGCGTGTTGGCGCTGGTGCCGAGGCGCCGTGAGCCGAGTCTACCGTGAGCGGTAGCGAGTTCGTGGACCGGTCCATCGCCGAGACAGCGATGTCGCCACCCGATTAGTTCGGTCCAGCCGGCGCCAGCGTGACGTCATGATGACGCGATAATCAGTTTTTCGAATAAAAATAAATCATTAATTTCAATTTACGATTTTACGATTTGATATTTATTTCATATTTCAAAAGGCTATATCTTTTGCATCGTAACTTCGGTTTGAGTGATTCCAGTTTCTAAAAATTTGTAAAATTTAGATATATTTAATGGTGAATTTTATTTTATTTTTGGAGTCCATTTGCTCTCTGTTTTGGTATTTATTTGCTTTTCTTCTTCGGTACGCGTAGACGTTGAATTGTGCGACGCTTCGGAGGAAGACCTAGCAACCCAAGAGCAAGCTTCAGATCAAGATCAGGACCTATTCCAAGGCAAGTTGTGCTTTGATCATGTCGAACCCATGTTTATAAAATTGCTATGTTTGATTTACACTAGTGCATATATTTCAAACATACATACATTTCAAATTAGATTGGGCTTAGCTAATATACAGATTGATCTATACCCTACCTTGTCATTGTATGCCATGATCCATTGTCACCCTAGATTGGTTTAATATAGTTGGTTAATAATTATAATCAACATTGGAGGTTTAGTCCGTAATAGTTGCTTAGCCTTGCCACGTCATCACATGTGCCAGAATCTTTGATAATTAATCTTGATTAATGGAATATGGAACAATGTTATGAACTTGTGTGCTATGTGGGATCACGATGAGATTGAGTTGTTGTGGCGAATCATGTCACATAGCGATGTTGAATTGTTGATGGCACGTGGTGTAGTAATCAAGCGGGTGATAATAACTTAGATTGGGGCAAGTGCCAAGGCGAGGATGCCAAGGTGGGCTGATGGGCGGAGGGTATGTGGAAGTCTTGCCTCGATCACACTAAGGACTTAACCTTGCAAGCCTTTGACTGAGTCAACCATGCAACCACATATGCGGTATGGGCCACCTAGTTGAGTAATTTGTAATGTCTTAATCTTGATACTATCGTGGTCGGTGTGAGTTCCGAGTTATGGTGTAATTCACATGGCGCAAGAGGGCCACGGATGTGGTAACTAGTCCCACGATGTTGAATCCTTAGCGGGTAGTATCGGGTTAATTGAGCATTGTAAAGGCTTTGTTATAATCACTCGCCTTGGTGGTGTTTGGTTGTATCACGTGGGTAAAGTGCATAACCTCTGCAGAGTGTGAAACTATTCGGATAGCCGTGCTCATGGTATTGAGCAATGCTCGGAATTCTGATTAAGGGTTAGCTTAATAAATTGGACAACTTGGTTGGGATGGTGGAATGCCATGTGGAAGATGGAATTTGACTTAGGATTGGAAACTTGGTTTACACGAAAATCTGAATTTATTTATTATCGTTATTTGTTTCTGATCTTTACAATCTATTTATTGTATTTGTTCATAAATCTTGCTTATTGCAAAATAGCCATGATAGCTTTGTCCATTGGAATAAACCTTACATATAGATACATAGAATTGCATTCTATGCACAACTTGTTGAGTGCTTTAAGTACTCACCCTTGCCAAACAACAATAATCAACAGTTGAAGAATCTACACTGTGTTGGAAGATGAAGTCCAAGAAGACACGAGTCATTAGAATTAGAGCCTTGTCGGTTGCTGTGGTGAACTGATGAGCCATCTACGTTTCTACTTTCCATTTGCTTAATTATTAGTTTATATTTTCAGTCTTGCCCTGCGTGGCTTAATAATGTAAGTTGGTCATAAGATCATACATTTAGCTATATCAATAAATGAACTATTATTCTATTATCGTTGTGTATGATGTGATATGTACCAATGTTAAGCTGTGTGCACTAGCGTTGATCCTGGGACTAGTGCGGTAAACACAGTGGGTTCGAATCAGTGGATTCGGGTCCTTACAGGTGCTCACACTGCATAATACTTCCGAAAAGCAGTTAAACAAGCTCTCTATTGTCTTTCCCAAACTATTTTTTGTTGACTTGTACAAAGAGTTGACACTAGCGTATGAGCTAACCCTAACAACTCTTGTATGAATTGCATGCTGCAAATACTAATATAATTTAGAAAATAAGTTTTCTCCTTTTGTATCATTGATGCCCCAAATGAGATACCCATTTTTTTGGTATATCATGTTTGATTTGTTGTTCTCGCATGTTGGGAGTTTTGGGCACCTAGCCAAGAATTTGAGTTTATCTTAGCATATATTTAGAAAAACACTGCTGAGCAATTTTTTCCAATTTCCTCTAAGTGTGCCAATTTTCGATGTACAACAGTCAAAAATCGGTAAAACCGGTTGATTTTTGATTTATTTCGCCACTATTTGACCGTCGAGTTTAAAAAGTTTTACTTTGCAATTCGTTCTGTTTCTATCAAATTTCAACGAAAATCGATACCGCTGGGTTCCGAGCTTGGTCCGGTACTGCAAACCTGTGTTGCACACTTCTTCTTGATACTAGAGAAAAAATTGTAGCAACAGAAGTAACTGCTTGGTGGAGACACATTCTTTGGTCCTCTTGATGTCGGGGTGTGTAGTCCATCAGTGCAGAATGCTCTATACCTCATGGCAAAAGAAGTTCTTAACGGAACTGGTAAGCACGAAGCTCTGCCGAGGACGATCAAGATGTCTGTCTGTATCAATCTACACTGTATCAAATTCGACCAGCATAAATAGATTAAACCTACTACAAGCCATATGTAAGTTCATGATACGTAAGTAAATCGCACCTGAGCATTCTCTTAATCCCGTAGATTAATTTTTACTAATTGCTAGATTACTTGTTTAATCTGATTGGAAAATTAGTTGTTACTGACATAAAAAAAGTTAATTGCACCGGCCTAATAAATTGATGTAGTTGGGCACCGTCCTAGCTGCACGCCTGTCGTCGCGCTAGCGCCCCCATTGGGAGCTGTCCCCACCTCGCGCTCGTCGCTCACAAGCGGTGGCCCGCCGCACTCTGCCGCATCGTGTACGCGCGCCCGTACTGCCCCAAACTTGGCCACTGCCCGGTCTTGAGTAGGCTGCCGCGGCCCGCGGGCGGTGCAGTTAGTAGGCCATGACAACCCCGGATGAAAAAAAGGAAAATAAAGTAAAAAAATGGTACTTTTGCGTTTTAATCCCTGAAGTTATGGTTATTTATTGCCGACCGTGGAAATTTATTTTAAGGACCCTGAAGTTCCTGTAATTTTGAAAATAGTTAATAAATTCTGAAAATATATATTAAATCCTAGAAATTGAATTTTTAGGTATATGAACTTCCATAAATTTGTTGAACCTTAGACTTAGCATATAATAGAAACTTCATATCTCTTGGTTTATTTTTCCTAGCATATTCCATGTTTATGCGTGCTGAATTTATTTTTCTGTTAGGCGATATTCTGAAAATTGCTTGATAATTATCCAAAAAAAGTGTGAAAAATGCTAGAAAATTTTTAGATAATTATCTACTGAATAGATATGGACCAAACTTTACTGATTCAAGAGTGAGCATACAATATATTGATCTTACCAGCAGTAAAATTCAATCTTGCTTGTATATAGGATATGTTAGACATCATAAAGAGGGAATTTACTGAGCTTACCATGGATGGCAGTAATTACCTAACTTGGGCAATGGATGCCAATATTAAATTGATAGCTCGATCCCTTGGAGCAGCCATCACTCAGCCTGAAGCTGACGCCCCTGCTCTCCCTATAGCCGCTATGTGTGCAGCCCTACATTTTCTGAGGCACTATCTCCATTCAAACTTGAAGACCGAAATATTTGATGGATAAGGATCCATTGGCACTATGGAATTCATAAAGGAATGATATAACTGGCAAAGATTCACCCTACTGCTAGAAACACAACACAAATGGACCCTTCTATGGTTTCAAGATTTTAAGACCGTGGCAGCATATATAACTTCGTCATGCACAAGCTTGTCGCCAAATTGATATTATGTAACCAGAAAGTTACTAATGCTAAAATAATAGACAAGACATTATGCACCTTCCTCCCTAATATGAGGATACTATAGCAACAGTACCGTCATGCTAAGTACCAGGAATATTATGAGCTTATCTGTATTTTGCTAGAATAAAAAAGCATGATGAATTCCTGATAAAGAATTATCGTGTCCTCCCTAATGAGACACATGTGTAAGGTTGAGGATGCCGACTAGAGGGGGTGAATAGGTGATTTTTAAAAATTACTCTACGAATTTCTACAAATCATATCACCCCTAATTACCCTTATGCCAAAACCTTAATAATAATTAATGCGGAAGCGGTAAACTAAGGTTTTGACAATTAAAGCCTAAATCAACTAGACTCACTATGTGCACTAACTAATTATGTCTCTAACAATAATTGCAATTCTAAAGATAAACAATCAATCAATTTAATTCTATGAATATAAATTGCCTGAATATAAATAACAAATATAATGCAAGCACAAGAGACATAATACTTTTTACTGTGGTGTTCGGAGACTTGTCGGTCTCCCCTAATCCACATTGAGGTAAGCCCAAACGAATTGGACTGGCTCCACGAATTGAGCACCCACCTCGAATCCACTAGTGGTTGCTCTTTCCCCCTCCGGGTAGGCAAGCACCGACCTTCACAACTTTGCCAGGCCTTCTCACAATCTCCTTGAGAAGGTTATCGCGCATGACATCGCTACGCCGTCTAGGTGTCGGCAAACACCAAGAGTAATGTAGCGACCCCCATTTTCACATAAATGCAAAAATGAAAATCGCATGTGCATTCCATACTAGTCCTATGATCAGTAGCTAGTACGCGCATTTTCAACAATTAGAATCACAAGCATACATCATTATATTAAAGCGGAAGCTATTTGTATATAGTATTCTTACAACTCAGAGTATGTATCTATTCAGCACAGAGGAAGCAAGGTCTTGTAGTGTGCCCATCCAACCCTCATGCAACTGACAAGGCATAAATCCCTAGAAAGATCGCATCATCTCAGAATTCCCGTGTCCTGCAACAAAAGGTAATCTTCGGAGCTTCGCTTTCTTAACAACCTAAAATAATAGATTAAGCAAGGTTGAGTACTTTCGTACTCCGCAAGACTTAAGTGGTATTTGCAAATGCAATAATGCAGGCTATATCAAAGGAGGCTACTACAGTTAATTTGCATAAAGCGATATTGAATTTGCAAATCAAGTTGTCATTTGCAAACGGAATTTGTAAGAGCAAATTTGACTGATAAGAAATAAGTAAAGTATAACTAATACTCACAGCCCTTCGCGAATATTGAATAATTCAATGGTCCAATAATCCAATTCTGTTACAACCATTCCTTTGCCAACACATAACCATTCATCCAATAATACAATCATGTCGTCATCATTCCTTGCCAACATGTGGCAAAACAAATGAAACCAAACCCTTTTTAAAATAGCAAAACATTTAACTAGTGCCAGTTCACCAAGTTTCCCATAACCGCGGTACGGCTAATCGATTAGATTTACACTCTGCAGAGGTGTACAACTTTATCCACAAGTCATGACCTTTTCTTTTTACTGCATGTTTCACGCACCAACGGCGTGTGGCCAGAATGTTCATGACGAAAACTTTTACATTACGTAGGTTAACTTTGCACCAGCCCGGGACGTTAATCCATACTATGGTAGAAGAACTCAGAGCATAGAAATGATGGGAACTCCCCATAGCATGGCTACACCGTTACATTGGTAAGTAGAAACCCCTACAAGCAGACTTTGAAAGGAATACCTGTGCTATCTCCCGCCTTCCATAAATGCAAAGTTAAACTAGATAACTTAATTGGTTTAAGGCTGCCCATAACAGCACTTGTGGTTGCACGGATTTATCTTGGATCATACAACACTACGTTCGGTCCTTAATCTGACACGGGCAATAATCTTCCCCCTACACTACATACAAGTCCATCTCTTGCACAACCGGCTATTGCCAATAATTGCCCGCGTCAAAACCATAGTTTTGATTTTTGGGGTTTTAACCAAAATACCGACAACCAACATCATGTCATAACCAACATTTTCAATTTTCCCAAGAAACAATCTTGATCTGATCATGTACAACGTTGGTTCTAAAGCATGGCTAAGCCTGATTATTAGATCGTATATATACCCATGTTGACATAATGTATTGTCTAACTTTATTCTAGGGTTATCAAGGTTCACATGACAATATTTATCAAGTATGTTTCATGAGATAACAGGTGTATCTACCAGTACCACAAAATATCAAATTTACAGAAAATAAACAAATGCATGAAACAGTTTGATAAATAAAAGGAAAATTAAATACTGGGATCAATATGATCAAAGGGGTGCTTGCCTTGCTTAATCGTTGTTTATGGTGAAATCTTGGTCGTAGCAGGTGTTGTCGATGACGGAGTTAGCAACGTCGAGTTCTACACGTCGTTCAATGAAATATAGCAAATAACAATCTTTAATAAGGGCAAAAAGAAGACAGACAGAAAATCAAATAAAGACTTGCTATAAAGAACAGACGCAGATTCTTTTATAGATTATTTATTCTTGTTTTATGAATTCAAGAGGCTAAAATTATGTATTCTTGTATTTATAACTTCGAATTATATATGCTAGAATTATTTGGATTAATAGGATTAAAACATTAGTTATCATATTATATATGAGTAGTACTTAATCTTTAACTGACTTTGCATAAGAATTCGTTTTGAATATATATATATATATACTAGATCTGTTAGGTTGGGCTATTGGTTACATATTCTGGTTTTCAACAAGGTTTTGGTTAAAACAAATATCTTAACCATTGATTTCTTATTTATTATTAAAGCTTGTTTATTCATATTACGGATTATGGAGATCATAATACTTAGGGTTATTTGGATGATAGGATTTATATGTAGAACATGATAAAACAAGATTATTTGTTTATAATAAGGTAGTCTATACTTTGGGGAGCAATCCTAAGCTGATTTCATAATTTTTAGGATTTATACGAGATGTTTTATTCAGTGCTAAAATAGCTTATATGGCATTAAATTTTCTGACGACCATAACACTTAAGGGTATTGAGCTAGTAAGATTCAAATGCAAAGCAAGTTTTAAAAAGAATATTTTTCCATATTATGGTAGTCCACAACCTAAATAACATTTCTAGGCTGATCTTCTCAAAATTTGCATTTAGACGAGATGTTTACAGACTGCCAAAAAGGCTTAAGTATTTCTGAAAACATAATACTTAAGGTTATTTTGCTATCAAGATTTATATGCAAAGCATTATATAATGAACTTGTTTCTTCAAAATATGGCATTATTAACTTTGTACAACATTGCTAAACAAATTTTATAAATTTTACTATATAGACGAGACACTTTATTTGCTGATGAAATAGCATAAATGATCCTAGAGTTAACGTTACGACGAGTCTGATTTCAATTTAAGTTGCGACTACACTACACATGATCATTCAATCATTTTTCTGGCATTAACAGGTATGATCCTAGAAGTGTTTTAATACTATTTTTGCATTATTTTGATTTTAGCCGCGGTAGATCAAGCAAACATCTATTGCTGTGATTTGCATTTCCTTTTTATTAAAAGAATATAAACTAAGTCTTATTCTAAATATTTTTACATAAATGAGCTTCTACTGATTCTAGAAGCTTATACAAAATATTTTATTATTTTATGAGCTATTATATACTCATTTTTATTAATGGCCATATTAGGTTTTGTTGATATTTGCAAAGCAAATAATTCAAGCTTAGTTCAAAAATTGAATGCTTTTGCATATTTAAGTCTCTCATGGTCTCAGTATCATATAAAAATTTATTTTATTATTTTAAGAGTTATATTGCACAATTATTGCATAAGGCCATAATAGGGTTTTATCAAATCTTATTTCAAATAATTCCTCTATGGTTCAAAAGTTAAATATTTTTGTATATTCTGAATCTTCACAATCTTTTTCAAATTTATAAATTTATTTCATCTAGTTTGGAGCTATATATCAAAAGTTATGATAGTTTGAATTAATTCGGTCTGGAAAAAGGGTTCTATAAATGTGAAATACGCTTTTGAAATAGAGGAAGCGTCTTTTACCATTAGAATTGGCTAATCTGTATGTATGACCAAGGGGACCCGCAAGGCAGTGAAAGAAAACAGAGGAATGGGCTAGGGCATGCCGACGGCGCAACTCCGGCGAGTCTCTGGCGCGGCCGAGGGCAAGATGAGCTGAAGCTCGACAAGGCGCACCTGCTGGTGTGCTTGATCGCAATTGGAGTTGGCTGGAATGATCTGCCACTGGGAGCTCAGAGGCGGCTGCAATGGCGGCACGGCGGGAAGAAAGAAGAGATCAATTGAATTAAAATTGGTGGGAGATTGAGCATAAAGGGTTCATGGGGAATCCATTTTGTCGCTCACTGTCGGGACCCGGATTTGCAAATCCGAAACCCTCTGTGTATACTGCACTAGTCCAGAATCACGCTAGTGCACACAGTGGAAACATAGATGAAATACCATTCCATACAACGAATTAACTAAGAAGAAGCAAATTATTATTAAATAAAGCAAACGACCTTATGGTCAATGTTTACACCATTATGCCTTAAGGGCTTAAGAAACAAATACTATTGCAGCGGAAAAGATAACTTGAGCCATTCGACATGCCACAGGCAATCGTCTGGGGAAACGCCTTCCTAATCCACGTAGTCTTCATAGAATTCCTCCTCATGATACTCATTATCTCCTTCAGCAACTGATCAACAAGGGCATAAAGCCGTGAGTACAAAAAAAGTACTCAGCAAACCGTAGGGAATTGATGCAATATATTCATGCACGGCTTGACAAGGATGGCTATATGTTTCATTTGCAGAAAGCAATAACTTCAATTGAAATACAATAAATAGATTGAAAGCATATTTATGAAAAGATAAATAAATGATTGATAGATCAATGATAGACAACAAAACAACAGTGAACTCCCCGTTCACATCCCAACAATTCCACATTCCACATTTTATGAAACACTCTATACCCCGTGTGAAGTTCCCGGGCTTTGTCCATGACCACGGACGCAGCTATTCGAATAGTTTTACACTCTGCAGAGGTTGTACAACTTTACCCACAAGACATGAACATCTCTTTGTGCAAACGTTACTAACACACTTCCTTTGGTGTGTCGCAGAGATATCATGACAAAGCCTTTACAATGCACTGTTTAAACTCGGTATTGCCCGCTAAGGTTTCGCCCCTTAGGGCCCCCTCTTGCGCCTTGCGAATCTACCCGTCCATCCCGAAACCCACACCACCAATTGGCAGTACTCAAGACTAGACATTGCAAGTTAATCAGCTAGGTCTATCCTATACCAGACTTGTGGTAGTACGGTTAGGCCCAGTTCAATGGCGCACAAGATTAAGTCCTTAAGTTGTCTCAGGCAAGACATCCACATCCCAATATGCTAGAAAGCACCCCCTTTACTGCACGATCACTTGCCCGAGGGAAAACAACTCGTTCAACCAAGACCAATGGCAAACCCCGCCATGCTACAACAAATTTTACAACAGTGGCTAACGGCCATGATTCAATATCTCATTAAGTCAAGATTAACATTATTCAATATGTGACATGAATCCCAACGTATATCTAAGCATGTCTAAGCATAGCTACGTAACCCAATGTTGGTATAATGATTATGTCCAACTAGTAATGTCCCAACCTAGGTTTATCAATGGATACATGGCATCCCAATAATCAAGGTGGCATAACGTTAACTAGGTATACATCTATTCCCATGAAATAAGCATTGATACACAAAATAGCATGCAATTGTATAAACGTAAATTACTTTCGCAAACATAGGATCAATATGATCAAAGGATTACGACTTGCCTTGCTGATCTAATGCTGAGTCTTGGTCTTCGAAGTCTTCGTTTGCTCCCTCGGAATTAGCGTCTACCGGAAAAGAAGCAATGAAACCAAATAAATACAAAACAGAGACTCAAACAAGCTCAAAACTGAAAATAAATAGCTCTAGAAGATAGATCTTGATTTTAGAAAAATTTAGAAACTTGAATCACCTCAATCGGAGTTCGTATGAGGGAGAACGAGCTTCTGGAAAATTAAATCAGAGAAAAAGGCTGAAAATCAGAAATTCTGGATTTATTTTTATACGGGAAAATCGGTTTATTGCGCAATGCTGACGTCAGCCGGCTTTTGGTGGACTCGGTGCACGGCACGGCTTGGTTCACCGTGCACCCGGTGCACAGTCGACGTCAGCGCTGACGCGGCTTTAGGGCTGACGCAAGCATCCACGCGTCGCGCATCTGGCAAGAAGGCCAGATCGGACGGCCAAGAAGCGGGGCTGCAGCGGAGGCGACGCGGCACGATCTGGAGTGTCGACTGGCGATCGGACGACCACGGTTCGGCGAAGGAGGACGGCGGCGAGCGGCGGCGCGGGGCTTACCAGAGGCGAGGAAGAAGACGCGGCGAACAGCGCACGGCGACGGATCGGACCCGGGACAAGGCGGACCGGGAAGGGGGCGACGCGGGCAAGGTGAAGAGACCAACGGTGGCGGCGAAGACGCATCGGCGGCGAAGGAAACAGCGGCGGAAGGCGTCGGGCACGGCGAGGAACTTCGTCGAGCGAAAGCAAAGCGACGGCGGGGTCTCGGGCGACGAGGAGGAGGGCAAAAGGAGCGGCGTGGAGAGGAGATCCTCGGGAGGCGCACGACGGCTTAAATAGCAGTCTCGGAGGCCGTGTCCGACCCAGACTCCAAGACGGCGGCGGACGCGGTTTCGACGCCAGCGGGCTAGGGTTAGGCACGGCACGCGGGCGCGCGAATCCCAGGCACCGGCGTGCATGGCGAAGCGGGCCGATGGGCCAAGCGACGCGAAAAAGATGGCCGCGCGGGGGAAAAGGAACCGGGCTGAAGGGAGATTTGGCCCAAAAGAAATTTAGAAAATAAAACGTTTTTCGATTTAAGAAATTTCCAGAAAGTCAAATAAATGCAAATAAATTCAAATAAATATCAAATAAATTCAAAAAAATCCCCAAAAATACAGAAAAATTCTAGAAAAATCCTTTCATTAATAGAAAAATCAAATTAAGTTGGGATTAATTCAATAAAAATGCAAATGGTTTATTTTTTAATTCAAACATTCCAAAACTCAAATTTTGGGATGTTACAAACCTCCCCCCTTAAATGGAATCTCGACCAGAGATTCAGTAAGCTAGAGAATAGGTGGGGAAACTCGGACTTCAAATCCTCTTCGCGCTCCCAAGTAGCTTCCTCTTCTGAATGATTGCTCCACTGGACCTTGCAAAAACGAATGATCTTGCTCCTCGTGATACGCTCTGCTATATCCAAAATTTTCACTGGTTGCTCTTTGTAGGTAAGATCCTCTTGCAAATCAATGGCTTTCAATGGCATCTGCTCTCCGCACACGCAGTATTTCTTCAATCTGCGATACATGGAACACATCATGGATTCCTAAAAGATGGGGCAATTCTAACTTGTAGGCAACCTCGCCTCTTCGTTCCAAGATTTTGAACGGTCCCACATATCTAGGGCAAGCTTTCCTTTTCCTTGAAATCTCTTAACTCCTTTGAGAGGGTGACTCGAGATAAACATAATCATTGGGCTCAAAACTCAAATCTACGCAACGATTATCCGCATAACTCTTACAGCCGGCTTTGGCGATCTTCAAACGGTCTCGAATTAATTGGACTTGCTCTTACGCTTCTTGCGAAGATGGCGAGGCCAAACAATTGTCTTTCTCCGCACTCCTTCCAGTTGAGAGGGTTCGCACTTTCGCCATATAAGGCTTCAAAAGGCGACATTTGCAGACTGGCTTGATAACTATTGTTGTACGAAAACTCGGCATAGGGCAAACACTTGTCCCACTTGGTACCATAAGTTAAGGCACAAGCTCTTAACATATCCTCAAGAATCTGATTCACACGCTCAGTCTGTCCATCGGTTTGAAGGTGATAAGCAATACTGAACCTGAGATGAGTCCCATGGCTTCATGAAGACTCTGCCAAAAACGAGAGGTAAACTGGGTTCCTCTATCAGACACTATTTTCTTAGGCACTCCGTGAAGACTGACGATCCTTGACATATATAATTCTGCTAATTTATCTCCTGCATAGGTAGTCTTAACTGGAATGAAGTGAACTACCTTAGTCAATCGATCCACTATTTGATGAATAGTTTAGTCAAATTAAATCCTTTCATTAATAGAAAAATCAAATTAAGCTGGGATTAATTCAAGAAAAATGCAAATGGTTTATTTTTGAATTCAAACATTCCAAAACTCAAATTTTGGGATGTTACACTCACCTTGGCTAGAGATCATCTGGAATGGGTTGCCATCGGTTGCCGATTTTGGAGGAGAAAGGCAGGAAGGTGGCGGCGAGGTTCCAGATGGCGACTCTTAAAATTTGTGGGGGGGTTTTGATCCGTGATCCTTTTTGATGCTACGGTGCAAAGCAATCGAGGTTTGGTTGAATGCTCTGCCCGGATTTTCATTTTTGGACTAAGCTCTGGAGCTCTTGGAAATGGTGATTCATAGAGGATCTTGGAGTTTCGGCCCAGGGCTAGTATAGGGAGGTAGAGGAGAAGTTGGCGCAGTTCTAGAGCAACCTCAGGGCGCCTTTTATAGCCTGGGAAACGCCGCGGATGAGCCCAGCCTCGGTTGTGATCTCGCCGGATTCTTGCGCGTTCGCACAGGAGATGGTATGGAGGCGCAGCGGGTTTTGTGGAGAGGGCAGCCATGTGGTTGAGTTGTGGTGGCCTCTGATTGCTTGGGCGGAGCCGGTTTGCAGAGGATGACGCGAGAACAGCGATCGGCGGTTGCTACAGTACGCGCGAGGCAGAGCTCGGCTTCGGGTCCTCTACGATCCAAGGGAGAAGAAGATGGGAGCTGAGGCTGCTGAGTGGTCCCAAAGAGATAAGTGACCCCACATGGCAGCGAAGGGAAGTGGTGGAGCAAGCAAAATCGGGTCTTGACTAAGAACAGAAGAGTATTGGGTTCAATGGATCAGTTACAATCTTGTCGGAAATTTAATGAAGATTTTTATGTGTGTACTCTGGATAAGGAAGATTATTCTGTAAAATTTTCAGCTGGAGATATTGTATGTAGAATTTATAAAAATTCTGACAATGTACTGTGCTCAGAATTGGGTTTTCTATTTTTAATTTATCAGAGAACTTATATCTTACCAAAACTTTTTGAAACTTTTTATAGGAGTTCCTATTGGCCATATAATACTTCAGTAAAACTTTAAATTTAATATATTTTTTATTTAATTTATAAAAATTCTGACATTCTGATTCTTAGATTTTAAGAAATTATATTGTTGAATTTTTAAATATATTAAAATTGATTATTTATTTTTAATATTTTTACTGTAGATATATTTATCTGTCCAGATTATAATATTAAATATTTAGATCAATATAAGGTAGGATTATTGTTATTTAAATCTGACAAGTTTACTGTTGCTAGTCAAGAAACATTAATTGGGCATTTATTGCATACTTAATTGCTTTGATATGACTTTTAAAATTCAGAATTTAGGTTCTAGTGATTTCTTAAGCTTAGGCAGGGATTTCTATATATTTTATTAATGTAATATTTGATTATTGTTATTCATCTATTACTTATAAAGGTTTTCCCATTAGAGCAAAAATCAAGGAAAATCCAAAATAATTCAGAAATGCAGAAATAGCATTAATACATATAATTAAATTATAAAATTTAATTTCTTACTTTATTTTAATTTTTGGGATATTACAAGTAACAAGCCAAGCACATAGCTTGAACCTCACCAAGTATAACACATGTACAATGGTGATCACCAAGTGCAACACATGCACAAGGATCCTCCTCAAGTGCAACACATGCACAAGAGGCTCTCAATCCTCTTCTAATTGCAACACATGTAATTAGAGCTCACTCTTAGCTCAAGAAGCAAATGTGAGGGTGCAACACATGCACAACTCACCCCAAATACTCAAAAAAACCAGCAAGCACATATGCCAGCCCTTGGCATCCTTTTATAGCCCTCACACGAAATCTAGCTATTGGGGGGGCAAGATATGCAAAATTAGCATTTTCCGGTACTACCGTCCTTATAGGGCCGGTAGTATCGCTTCGTGCAATGGCTCAAAACTAGCCACATGCAGAAACCCAAGATTACTCAGCAAACGCCCGTGTAGTACGCTCGAGCGACAAGACGGCCTCACGGGCGATCGCCGCCTCAACGCAACCTCCAAAACAGCCTCTCTAGAAAATGACTACCGGCGGCTTGGGCCCAGTACTACCGCACCTCCAGTAGTACCGCCCTTCGATCCCGGTAGCTCTGGCCTTCACAAACCGAGAAAATGCGCTCTTTTGGAAAATAACAACCAGACTCACGCGAATTCTACCGGACCAGCGATAGTACTGGCTTTACACTTGCGATACTGCCGGATTTCCAGATAAAATCAGATTTCACACAGAAATCTTTTCTATTCAAGTCAAACACCAATATGATTGATTCTTTGAGCCATGTGATGATCAACACATGATCGAGCAAATTGCAAAACACATTTGCAAACCATATTCACATTCTCCAAAGAATCACATTAAGCGTAACTTATTTGCAAAACACATTTGCAAATAAATCGAGAACCTATGAGATCAATCCTCTTGCCATGCAAGGATCAACACATGATCCCGACACTTTGCAAAACACATTTGCAAATGCCAACACATGCTCTAGGATCGAAACCCATACCCTTCAGCTCATTTGCAAAACACATTTGCAAATAACAAATCCAAACAATTAACCCAAATCTTGAGCCATGAGATGATCAACACATGATCATAACACTTTGCAAAACACATTTGCAAATGCTTATCTCATGCTCCAGGATAAGAACCATAAACATCAATGTTTTGCAAAAACTCATTTTGCAAAGACAAAGCATAAACTTCTCTTAACCTTGTGATGATCAACACATGATCAAGTCACAAGCTAAATCTCCAATGCATGAGCTCTCTATTTGCAACACATGTAAATACCTAGCTCTATGCAAACAACCAAATATTTAAAACCAAATGATTGAGCTCTCCTATTTGCAACTCATGCAAATCTTAGCTCAAACCACAACTCAAACTTAAGTGCATGAGCTCTCTATTTGCAACACATGCAAATCTCTATCTCTATGCAACCACTTTAAACCAAATTGCTTGAGTTCTCTCCTTTTGCAACACATGCAAAGCTTAGCTCCAAGCAATAACCACATAAACAACATTGCATAAGCTATCTCCGTTTTTGTAACACATGCAAATCCATAGTTTCATGCAAAAACCAAATCAATTAAGATTCAATACGAAGCGAGCATGAGATTTTCCTATTTGCAATACATGCAAATCAAAGCATCACGCAAAAAAACCAATGCACGAGCTTCACCCATTCACAACACATGCCAAATGATTAGCTCCATGCAAAAACCGATCAAAAGAGTGAGCTAGAGTGAACCGGATTGAGTTCATCAACACATGATAAAACTCAAGCTAAATGACTCAACCCCTCTTAATAGTACGACACCTAACTAGCAACCCAGTCTCCCATCCAATCACCGAGACCGGTAAAAGACTAGGAACACATCTTTAGCCCTAGCTAGTTATATCTTTGCCTCTAGCAATTCACTTGGAGCTTTTTCGATTTCCAATCATCTTCTCTCCATGATCAAATCTTCTTCTTCTTGTTCATGATGAACTTTCTCTAGCCCTTCTCTTTACTTCGGGATCACCTCTTGAAGCTCATCAACACATGATGACTTCTCGTTCCCGATTCTTTATCTTCTTGACTCAACCTACTTCACAACTCATTGAAGATTGTTAGTCCAACAAACATGGTTGCCTCAATCATCACTTGCATTCCATTAACACATAATGGATGCCTCTAAGATCGATTGAGTACAACCCAAATCAATTTGAATGATTAAATGTGTCTTGAGTACTTTGATGCAACTAATGCTTCATTATACTCAAGATCTTTTCGTTTGTCCTTAATCAACAAAGAGACACCATCAACACATGATGAAATGTTCTTTGATTGATTGAAAGACAACCGAACTCAATTTAAACTTCATTTAAATTGACATGAGTATATATAACTACACAAGTTTCATATACACAATATGATGGTTAGTCATGATCCAAATATGTTTGAGTGATGGAAATGGATCAATACATTTAGACCATCAACTATAGAACAAACTTCATTAAGTATGTGCATATAACTAATTGAACATGGAATCAATATACACATAATTAATCTTAGATTGCATATGAGTTTATCCTATATTAGCATGAGTATACTACAACTACACAAGTTATATATAATCAAAAGATTGTTTCAAAGTCTTGATCTTTTTTATTATATGGCAAGAGGACATGGATCAATACAATTGAAACATCAAGTTAAATCATCAACTCCCTAGATGTGTGCATATATATATATATATATATATATATATATATATATATATATATATATATATATATATATATATATATATAATTTGGAAACATAATGCACATATATAGACTAAGGCAATGGAAGAGTCCATCTTTTAACTTGAATCCTAAGTATGCATTAAGACAATAGAGTGAATACAAGTGCATACCTTGGGTTTTTCATTTTCCAACCAAATTTGAGACTAATAAGAATGTAGCTCAATTAAATATGTTAGTCTCAAAATGATTAGATTTGTCATTAAACAATGATTAAACATTAATTTTAAACCAATCACCAAAACTAATGGAGCTTGAACTTACAACATGCAATGCTAGAAACGCATACAGATGCTCAGTAGGCTAGCAATAGTCATAGCCGCAGAAAAGGCCAAAAGCATAAAAAGGGAAAATGGAAGAATGGTATGATACAGAAGGGAAGAGACAAGCTCAGTAGAAAAGTAGATGTAAAGGACCAAAATACTTCTAGAAGCAAGACTCAACCAATAAGGCTACAAACCCTATACAATCTTGCTTTATGTGTGGATGCACTGGCCATTGGTTGCACAACTGCCGCACCTTGAAGCATTTGCCAGACCTTTACATACAATCCACTAAAAAAGTAAAAAAAATACCCAGAGGAATAAAGTTGAGTCACACTTCACCATTCAACATGTTGTTGACACGGACGCTAAGAAGTGTGATGATATGGTTCTTGATACTACTGAGCTCGAGGAGTCCCAGAAAGACACCTACGACTAATATGGAGACCTGAATTAATCTCATAAATATCACTTTGTTTTGCTAGTTAATGTCACATTTTTCTAACGAGTCTCCTCTATCAGTTTAGTCTTAATTCCAGAATGAACATTGGTCTATGCTCTTATTGAGAGATTATCATTTAAATAAATTGTTATTTCCCAGGATATTTGGGGCCTAGTTTGGGGGCTGTGGCTAGGCTGAAAAGCTACTTTTGGCTTGCTCGGTTGAAAAGCTGCTATGGCTGGCGATTGTGGTTTTTCTTGAGAGACCATTTGGTAAATCGACTATGGCTTTTATTGTTTATTGAGCACTATCTAAATATCCCCAAATACTCCCCAAATCTTCTCCAACCCTCCCCGAATCCCCTCTAGAAGGCCCTCCATCCCGGCGGCAAAGGACCGGGCGGGCAGCGAAGGGCCAATCGGAGGCGTTCGACCTCGGTCAGGGCGGAGGCGAGCTTGATGTGGGGCGGAGGCAAGCTCGGTCAAGGCGACGGCGAGCTCAGTCGGGCGAAGGGCCGAGCGAGGTCGATGCGGGGCAGAGGCAAGCTCGGTCGGGGCGGCGACAAGCTCGGTCGAGCGGAGAGCGAAGTGAGGTCGATGCGGGGCGGAGGCAAGCTCGGTCGGACGAAGGGCGAAGCGAGGTTGGCTGGGGCGGAGGGCGGAGGCGGCGAGGACGGAGCTCTATCGGGCGGAGGGCAGAACTCGGTCGGCCTGGGCGGAGTGAGCTCGGTCGGGGCTGGGCAACGCGAGGAGGGCGACTGAGGAGGCGGGCGATGCGATGAGGGCGAGGACGACGACCTGGGCGAGGAGGCGGGTGAGGGGGCATAGCCGAATACCTATCATGACTATGTTTGATGGGTATAATTAACGTGTGGTTGAAAAACTCTCTTCCTTCTCCTTCCGGGTTATACTATACATATATAAGACTTCAAGTTTATATTGCGATGAAAACAATACTTAAAAACTCAGAAATATTTAAGATTTGGCATGTGAAGGGATATGGGTAGGCTACACTAGCGCACAATAAAATTTCTACCTCGTAAACCAGAAGGCCACGCAAGTAAATGATCATGGATCATTACCACTAGACGCGCAGTGTAGCGGAAGGAAGTTGATGCAGCCCGAATTAACAAACCGCGCGTCCTATTTCAGTGATCGATCTTCCTTGTGCGGTGGCCAATCCTCCTCGCGCGTGTAGGATCAAGGATAACCGACTAGAGGGGGGTGAATAGGAGGCTTCTAAATTTTCTTAACTCAATTTAGAAATTACAAACAACACTACGAATTTTAGATAAGAATATGAAGAACGCACTAAAGTCTCTAGCAAGGCTCAAAATGCTATGACAATACAAGTGAAGCAAGTATACTTATGAGCACAAAAACTAAGAAGAGTATGGTATTGATTAAATGGATTTCCAACAAACAAGAATACCAAGCACAATAAAATAGGAGACAAGGAATTTTAACCCGTGGTCTCGGAGACTTGTCGGTCTCCCCTACTCCACGTTGAGGTGACTTGATCCACGTCAAGCCGGCTCCACTCGCTTGAGCCTTCCTCGATCACTAAGGTAGTTCTTCCCCGCTCCGGGTAGGCGAACTCCGGCCTTCACAACTTGCCGGGGCTTCTCACAATCTCCGTTGAGAAGCTCACCGCGCACAATCGCCACCAAGCCGTCTAGGAGGCGGCAACCTCCAAGAGTAATAAACCTTGACGCTAGCTTGAGGTCGAATGTCGGTGTCTAAAGGCTCAAAACACTAAATGCAACACCAAATTTGGTTCTCACACTAACAAATAGAAATTGAATGCACACAAGAGTGGAGAACACTTGCTAGAGCTCAAATATCATCAATGAGGACCAAGAGTGCCTCTAGAAGGCAGGTGGGGAGGTATTTATAGCCTCCACCAAACTTTCTAGCCGTTGGAGCTCGAAATCTGCAAAAATCTGTTTTTTCGTGCTACGCCCATGTAGGACCCAGTAGCACCGGCTCCATTTCAACGGCTAGAACAAAGGCATTTAATGCACTTGCGAGACCGTTATAGAGTCCGTGCTACCGCCCAACTAGGGCGGTAGCACCGGCTCTATTTCTTTTCTTTCATCGAAACACACCTCTCGAAATATAGCACGGGATCGAGGTCCGTGCTACCAAGGTCCGTAGCACCGGCCACTATGTCTTGTAGCACCGCACTCAAAAATCTTAAGAAAAGTGCTTCTCCGGAATTTTTACACCGGGCTAAGGTCCGGTGCTACCGAAAGTCCGGTAGCACCGGGATACTATGGGCGGTAGCACCGGGCCACCAAAACACCTAAAAACACACCCTCTGTGATTTTCACACCGGGCTAAGGTCCGGTGCTACCGTAATCCCGGTAGCACCGGGCTACAATGGGCGGTAGCACCGGGCTACAACAATGCCCTAAAACCCTTCTCTGGAATTTTCACACCGGTCTGTTGAGCCGGTGCTACCGCTTACCCAGAGCACCGCTACGCCATGGGCGGTAGCACCGAATTTCCAGAGACTTGAAAAAATTCAGGATTTTTCAAAGATGGAACTTGTCTAAAAATTGGCAGCTAATTTGAACAGCATATTTGAGCCTTTAAACCCTTAAACGACATCAAGATAAGCGTCACGATCCCTCTTAATAGTACGGCCCTAAATCTAATAGACCGATCTTTCTTCCAAACTCCAAGATCGTCAAAGGACTAAAAAGAACCTTATATATATAAAAATATACCTTTACATGATCTTGACATAAGCTTGATTGGCTTGAACTTTCCTTGGTATTTCCATGATCATTCTTCTTGGAAACGACCTACTTTCAATATCCTCATCAAAAGCATTAGATCATATAGCAACGTTGTCATTAATTATCAAAACCAAAACATATCGGGTGCCTAGATGCTTTTAGCGCGGTGGTTGATCATCTCGATCAGTGTCGCAGTAGCAGCAACACCTCTACTCACACGTTCGGGGAAAGAACACCGTGCGTCGGTGTGCCAGCACCAGCGTGCACGGGAAGGCTCAAGTGGGGACGGCTAGGGTTTCGATGGCTGCGCCCTCTAATCTGTCCTATTGCAACCGCGAACTCCCTTTAAATAGCCGCCCCGCCGGACCCGATTACGAGAATCGGACCTCCGTATTCTCGTGTCACCGAGATCACGCTAGCACACACAGTCATTACAGGGTTAAACATCACAGACGATCATAACGATACAATAATAAATAGTGCAAACATTTATATAAACTGAGTTGTATGACCTTATGGTCTTCCTTACATAAGATCAGCCACGCAGGGCTTACATTATCAGAGTAAACAAAATATAATAGCGGAAAACAAAATAAACTTCGTGGAACCATCAATTTGCCACAGGCAACGGACTGGGCTTTCTCCCTAGTTGTCCGGCTCTTCGATGAACTTCTACTCCCATGCTGGCGTTGACTCCTCCACTGATGTTGTGTTGTTAAACAAGGGGGGGTGAGTACTCAAGGCACTCAACAAGTAGTGCACAGAATGCAGTGCTAATACTATATGCAAGGCTTATTCCAAAGAATTGACTTACTTGGTTCATTTGCATCAAACAACATTTTTTAAACTCATATCTTACTTAGATTAAAGGTGGTGAAACAGTTAATAATAGTATTAAGTTCTTTAAACAATTTTTCTCCGTAAACTTGGCACACAGCCTTAATCATTTTATTCTTGACACTGGCACACAGCCACCCTTTCCACATTTTATTTTTGAAGATCTAACCCTTGACTGTAATCCCCGAGCAATGTCCAATACCGTGAACATGGCTATTCGAATAGATTTGACACTCTGCAGAGGTTGTACACTTTACCCACAAGATACAGCTGCTCACCACACAGGTGATTGCTCGCAACAAAGCCTTTCAGGAACCTCTACCTTAACCAATGAACCTCTCCGGTATTGCCTTCACTATCACTCCCCTCACACAGAGCCGAAGTAAAGGACAGGCAACACCGTTGGATGGGCACCAAGCCGTAGCACAGGTACGCTCCCCCACACAGATACACCCCCGTGTACTGTCACACTGAGGTTTCAGAGGAAAGATATCAGAACCTAATCATCTAGGTCTGTCCCATACCAGACATGTGGTTGTACGGTTGACTCAGATCAAAGACTTGCAAGGTGAAGTCCTTAGCTGACCAAGGCAAGACTTCCTTCTCTCAATGGTGACACACAGACTCACACACTCAACAACCCATAGCCACACAGGCCCACCTGGCACAAAGCCTCTTGCCACTTGCCCCAGTCTAAATCATTTCCCACTCAGTTGATTATTGTGCAACATATGCTAACAATAACTCAACATCGGTACAGAACCACACAGGTCTCCGTACTTCAATATCATCACGTAGCATCATTACATCGTTTTCAAATACATTCCATATTTCATTAATCAACATTAATATGTTTTCCAAAAAGTCATTCATGACCCGTGGCAGGGCTAAGCATCTAATCACGGTCTAGCCTTCCCCGTGTTGGCATCATATTAACATCCAACCAATACAAGCAATCCTAGGGTGACAATGATTTCAGGGCACACAAATAATAATTTCAAGGTGGCAATAACAATATGGGTTGATAAACTACATTACCAAAAATAATTTAAATTCATTTTTAAGTAATTTAGCATGCATAATTTCAAAGCAAAATACATTTAAAAACTGGGATCAAAATGGTCAAAGTATCACTTGCCTTCAAAGAGTTACTGGTCGTGTTCCGAAGCTAGATCTTGAGCGACGAACTCTTCCTCGAACTTTTCCGGCAAGTTTGCGTCTACGCGTAAAAATCATATATGCAATAAATACCCAAAACAGTAAACTAGATAACCTCAAAAGTCAAATAAAATTCACCAATAAAAAGAGCACATTTTTACAAATTTTTAGAAGCTGGAATCACCTCAATCGGAGTTCAAATGCAAAAGTTATAGCCTTTTAAAGTTTGCAAATATTTAAAAAAAACGAATTAATATAATTATTTTTCAAAAGAAACTCAATTTATTGCGTCAGCATGACGTCAGCCGACACGTGGCGCTTCCTGGTGCTGCCACGTCGCCTCGGTCCATGGACTAGGTCCATGGTCCGGCTTTGGTCCACAGTGGACTCGGTCCACAGAACAGTGCCGACGCTGACAAATGGGTCCCATTGATGATGTCAGTAATGACGTCAACGCAGACGTCACATGCACAGCTTGGCTCCCCTCGGTTCCCGTGCACACACGTGGCAAGATCCGGACCGTTCCCTCAACCAACAGTCAGATCCACATGCACACCAGGCGACGCTTTGATATCTGTGCCAACACGGGGCGAAATCTCGATGGTCCGTTTGAAATCAACAGCCGAGAATCGATCGTTGCCTCGGTCAACACGCACACGCGTCCGCACACGATTTGGCGAGGGCACGGCGTCATCCGTGCCACACGTTCAAATCTGAACGACGCGGATTCACGCGCCACAGCTCGAACCCACTATCACCGCACAGATCCAATCCAACGGCCCATGGTACCCGAGCGGTTTACTGTGCACCCTAGCGACGTGGCACTATCTCACGCATCCGCTGTTGATCTAACGGCCGAGACCTACCAAAAGACCTAACTTCTAGATCTAATCTGCTCCGTCCATCTACGATCTAACGGTTACAAACTATGCTAGGCTAAAATAGGGAAAAGGTCTACGTGGACTCACCGGCGCGGCACGATGCAGATCAGACGATCGGCGGGGTTTGGCGAGGTCGACGGCGGCGCAAAAGAGAAGAGATGCCGGTGCTGAGGAAGACGACGCGGTCGGCGGCGCAACGGTGACTCTCCGGCGCGAAGAACTAACTGGATCGATGCGGCTCACTTCGGTGAACTCGGAATGGGGTCGGAGCTCGGCGGAAAGCAACGGACAGCGGCAAGATGAAGCAAAAATGATGGTGGCACAATGGAGCAACTACGGCGAGCAACGACAGGCGCTAGAGAGGGTCTAGGCGTGCGTGCGAGAAGTCAAAATGAGCGGCTTGAAGTCCTTGCAAAATGTGCCAACCGAAGCATTTAAAGGAGCATCGACGTGCGTGAAAACGGCCGCAAAAAGAGCGAAGACATGGGCGACTTTCACTCCGGTGATGTCGCGGGGAAGAACCGACGTGGCACCATCCTGATCGTCCGCGTGTGCTCGGATCAACGGTCCACAAACGCTGACGACATGGCAAACCGAAGAACGTCCGATCCGGATCCAACGGCGACGAATCGCAACGGTCGGCATAGTGTTGGGCCAGGCTGAGCACAGTGCTGGGCCGGCCCAGTACTGTTAAAACGATTTTTAAAGCATTTTTGATTTAAAATAAATCAGATAAATAAACAAAGCCAAAATAAATAGCAAAAATATCCTAAAAATTCTAGAAAAATTCTGGAAAATATTTTAAGATGTTCTGAACTTAAATAAAATATTTCCAATGAAACCTTGAATACACTTTTATATTATTTTAATTGATTTCAAGAATGACCATAATTGAATAAATCCAAATAAATTCTAATAAATTTCCAATAATTCTCAAAAATCAAATATCTCCAAAATCTAAAATATGGCAAATTTTAGGGTGTCACACCCCCTCCCTTGCGGTGGAACCCTACATTAGGGCCCAACTGAAGGACAAATCCCACTTAGCCCATTAGTGACGGATCCGATCCGTACCATTATATTCCATCCCCTTAAGTGTGTGACCCTGTAGGTTCATGTATATTTGGACACGACTCGGAAACACCTTTTCGACCGATAATTGATAGTCGTATCTAGCAGTACATATCGATTCCCAAATATCCATAAAGCATCAGACAAACCTACTATAATGTGATAATGTCATGTTCCCTTTGCTTCACGATATCAGATCGAGCTCAAGGCGAGAGTTGTGCCATCCTATGATAGCTCGATCTCTTCACTCATACCGTAGTGGAATAATTGGATTGACTCTCAATCACATCTGGCATGGCCATGCATTTCCTTAATCCATCTACCTCAAGGGGCCCAGAGATATCTCTCCGTTATATAGGAGGAGCAAATTCCATCTTGATCATTCATGTACCTTGGCATGTCTCATAGTAAACCCAAAAACTTCCTTTATAACTATCTGGTTAAAGAGTAGTATTTGGCAGCTCCAAAGTAAACCATTACACATCTAGGAAATCAATGACGATATCAGGTCTAAGGAACATATATACACTATGCATGATACCAACTGATGACACATAAAAATATATAACAATTCTCGCAATGTCTCATATGGGTCTATCCAACGTATGTTCTCTAAGATGTGTCCACATTATTGATTAGATATCTCCATATCTCTATGACCCGTGAAACATGGTCACCAATCAATACATGTGCTGATCTACGAAATATAATCGTCCTATGTTATGATAAACGATCACAGGGATAACTTGAATAACATCGATATATGGAAAAGGTTGCACGAACAAGTCACTTACTTGTTGATTAATCCAATCGATATTTATTCAAAAGACAAATAATTATACTATTCCATAAACATAAGGCGTGATACAATCATCTCTATGATTGCCTCGAGAGCATATCACCAACAACATGATCGATTAAATCATTCCGGGTTGAATATGATAAGGAAAATCATCAAAAGTATGCTGGCCATAGTATAAAAATCACAAAATTTTCTAGATCTAAAGATTTCTTATGTCCTTCTTGTGTTAAAGAGGAAGCTCATAAGTAGACCCTTTTATCTAAAAGTTAGGAAAGAATAATTGAATTTCCTAGAGAGAATTCAAGGTGATATTTGTGGACATATCCAGCCCCTGTCGGGCTCCTTCAGATACTTTATAGTACTTATAGATGCTTTTACTAGATTGTCCTATGTATATCTCTTATCTACTAGTAACCATGCTTTTGCTAAATTAATTTCCCAAATTATTAAATTAAGAGCCTCATTTCAAGAACAAAGGATCAAGTCTATTCAAATGAACAATGCTGGTGAGTTTACCTCAAAGGCATTTAATGATTATTATATGACTTTGGGCATTAATGTAGAGTATTCAGTACCACATGTCCATACACTAAATGGCCTTGCAAAGTCATTAATTAAAAGAGTAAAACTTATTACTAGGCCACCCTTGCAAAATTGTTGGTTATCCACTAGCTGTTGGGGCCACGTAGTGCTACACGCTACTGTATTAATTCAACCCAGATCAAGTGCATACCATGAAATTTCTTCTTTGTAGATAACGCGTAGGAAAGAAGTAAGTATTTATCATTTATGAAAAATTGGCTATGATGTATATGTGTCAATCTTACCACCACAGCGCACAACCAAGGACCCTCACCGGAAGTTGGGGATCTATATAGATTATGAATATCCGTCAATTATTAGATACCTAGAGCCTATGACAGGAAATCTGTATATGGCTCGGTATGCTGATTGTATGAGGATAATTTCTTGGCATTAAGGGGAGAAAAGTACCACACTAAAGAATGTTAGGAAATAGATTGGAATGTCACTGACATTCAATCCTTAGACCCACACACTAAAGAATCTAAATTTGAAGTTCGAAGGATTATAAATCTGCAATAAATAGCTAATAATCTGCCAGATATCTTTACTGATCATAAGGGACTGAAAAGATCTCATATACCTGAATAAAACACACCTAAAAGAGTGAAAATACCCAGAAGGATATTGAACCCAACTTACCCCTCATGAGAAGAGGGGGAGGCCTCTAAGTGCACAGGACTCAATTCCACGAAGACGTCCGCAGAAAAAGAGAATTGAACAAGTGAGAACACTACCATGATAGTAGAAGAAGCTCAACCTATGTTGAGAAAATCTATGAAGTGAGCCATTCTGAAGATGGTAATCGTATCCCTGAAGTGATGCATCCTAAAAATGATAACCCTAGCAAATATTTGTGCACACAATTTGACACTAGGAAGTCAGAATGCCTAGACTCCATTGTTGTGGGAAATCACAAGGAAATGGAAGAAATTAATAAAGAGATATCCCTGAAGTGATTCAGTAGAGTTATATAAAAGAAATACTACAATTGTAGACATATATTTCACCTCAAAAATTGCTAAAACACTTCAGCTGGATCCAGAATAAAAGTTCATAGCAGAGTGTCAGAAGCACTCAGAATAGGTCAAATGGAAAGAAACAAGGAAGGTAGAATTCCGCTCGCTTAATAAGAGGAAATCCTGTGGACCGTACACCTCCTAAAGTGTTCCCTATAGGATCAAAATGAGTATTCATTTGAAAGAGAAATGAAAGCAACCAAGTAGTGAGATATAAAGCAAAGCTTGTAGCATAAGGGTTCACGTAAAGACTTGATGTCGATTACGATGAAATTTACTCTCCTATAATAAGTGAAATAAAGTTCTGATACTTGATATCAATGGTAGTTAGCTTAAACTTATCAATGCAGTTGATGAAGGGTCATGGTAGGCTACACTAGCGCAAATTAAAAATTCTACCGATCCCAAGAGACCACGCACGTAAATGATCATGGATTACAGATCGTTACACTAGACGTGTAGTGCAGCGGAAGAAGATGTCAAAGCAAATCAATGTTGCACTTCCTGGTATGGTTGTTGAACAGAGTAATCAGTCCGAGCGATAGCCGAGTAGCAAGTTGATCATTCGGCTTCTGGATTGGTCCAAACAGTCGCCCTAGTATAGCACTGCAATAAAGCAGTACCTCTATCGGTATCCACACGTTCGGGGTTGGAACACCGAGCGCCGGGGTGCTAGCACTGTACACACGACAAAGATGGTGGAGGACGGCCAGGGTTTCAGTGGTGGTGCAACTTTTGCATACAACTTCTTCCTCAAACCCTAAGCTTACATCCCCTTTTTATAGCCCTCGGTGGCACACAACTCTTGGACCCAATCTGAGTCCATATTCAATTCGGCCCATTAGAACAGATCCAATCCGAACTCTGATAACCGATTGTAACCATTCCAAACCCGTTAAGTGTGTGACCCTATAGTTTCACGTATATTTAGACACGACTCGGAAACATCTTTTTGATCGATAATCGATAGCGGTCCCTAGCAGTACATATCGATTCCCAAATATTCATAAAGTATTGGACGAACCTACTGTAGTGTGATAATGTCATGTTCCCTTTGCCTCACGATATTAGATCGAACTCAAGGCGAGAGTTGTGTCATCCTATGACAGCTCGATCCATTCACTCATACCGTAGTGGATTAATTTATCTGGATTAACCATCAACCATATTCAGTATGGTCATTCACTTCCTTAATCTATCTACCTCGAGGGGCCCAGCGATACCTCTCCATTATATAGAAGGGGCAAATTTTATCTTGATCATTCATGTACCTCAACATGTTTCATGGTAAACCCGAAAACTACATTTATAACTACCTGATTAAAGAGTAGCGTTTGACAGTCCCTAAGTAAACAATTACACATCTAGAAAATCAATGACGATCTCAAGTCCAAAGATCATACATACACTATGTATGAGACCAACTAATGACACATAAGAATATATAACAATTCTCGTAGTGTCTCATATGGGTCTATCCAACGCATGTTCTCTAATATGTGTCCACATTATTGATTATATATCTCTATGACCCATGAAATATGGTCATCAATCAATACATGTGGTGATTTATGAAACATAATCGTCCTATATTATGATAATCGATTAGGGATAACTTGAATAATCACTACTATAGAAAGGCTTATGTTAGACCTCTCATCATTGATCCTTCTAGCCATAAACTGTCAGTGATGGCATGGTACTCATCACTGATAGTTTTTTGCTAGAAGGGCCAATGCTGAGGACCACATCACAGACGGTTCTAATAAAAAAATTGTCAGTGATGACTATGGTACTCATCACTGACGGTTTTTGGCTAGAACGGTCAGTGATAGGTGACCACATCACAGACGGTTCTATCTAAAAACCGTCAGTGATGAGTATCATTGTCATCACTGACGGTTTTTGGACAGAACCATCTATAATGTGGTCACCTATCACTAACCCTGTCTCGCTGACGGTTTTTGGCTAGAACCGTCTGTGATGAGTATTTCCTAGAAATAATTACAGAGAGCTGCAAGTCCCCTGACCCACCTTGGTTTTCCCGAGCTATTTTTGATGTGAGTGCGATTGTGAGGCGATCTGGTGCAAAGAGACTGTGGATTTGGAAGAGTGGTTGTAGATCCTTTTGTTCTTGGTGATCTAAGGTTAGTAATTGGTTCTAATTGTGTTATGTTGATCGAAGATCTAGCTTGGTATAAATAGAGAATTTGAAGATATTGATTTAGATCTAGGTTAATATGTAGATCCATTTGTTCTTTGTGTTCAAAAGTAGTAGTAATTGGTTATAATGGTATTAGTCTGAAGATGTAGCTAGCTGCTAGCTAGGTAAAGAGAGAATTGAAGATCCATTTTGTTCTTTTTTATTTAAGAAGCTAGCTAGCTAGCTTGATAAAGAGAGAGAATTTGAAGATATATGTTAATTTTAGATGTAGCTTGTAGCTAGATCCATTTGTTGTTTGTGATCTAAGAGGTAGCTAGTTTGGTAAAGAGAAAATTGAAGATATATACTTGGTTTAGATTATAGCTAGCTTGGTACAAAGTGAAGATTATTTAGATCTAGCATGGTTTATGATTTATGTTAAGGTTAGCTAGTTAATTTGTGCTCCAATTTAAGAATATGTGCATGTGCATGTGCATGCACTTCTAGTGTACTTCATGATTTAACACTTATTGTTATATATATATACGTAGCATACGTAGATAGACCGAAGCTGGATGTACGTTGCGAACCGTACGAGTGTCGAGTACATTAATGACATCTCTGCTTTTAGAAGAGCTGTAGAGGAGGATATGCTTAATAAAGGGGTCCAATTTATGTTTTGTCCATGCATTGACTGTGACAATCTAAGGATGTTTGCCACTGCATCGATATCGTGCACGTAGAGAAGAATGTATGTGATAGCTTGATTGGTCTCTTACTGAACATTAAAGGCAAAACAAAGGACGGTATCAATGCACAGCTTGACTTGGTCGATATGGGCATCAAACCTGAGTTAGCACTGAAAGAGACCAATAAAGGCGAACGTACTACGAACGTACTTGTTACATGCTATCCAAGGCCGAGAGAATTGAACTATGCCAGTACTTGCATGGTGTGAAAGTTCCATCCGGTTACTCCTCCAACATAAAGAGACTTGTTTCGATGCAAGGTTTGAAATTAACTAGCATGAAGTCTCATGATTGCCATATGCTGATGACACAGATGCTCCCTATTGCAATTAGAAGTATTTTGCCGATCAAGATCCGGGAGATAATCATGAGACTGTGTTATTTCTTTAACACAATTGCTGAGAAGGTCATCGATCCCGAAGGATTAGATGTGCTGTAGGGCGAGGTGGTCATGACTCTATGTAATCTCGAGATGTATTTCCCTTGGTCATTTTTTGATATTTTGGTCCATCTCATTGTTCACCTTGTGAGGGAGATAAAGGTGTGCGGGCACGTGTTTGTCATGTTTATTTGTCATGTGTAAAATGCTGAATTGGTATGCAAGTGGATGATTGTGATGAACTTTGCAAAACCTACAGTGCATATGTATATATATTGATTGTGATTAATTGCTAACATACTAAATAGCTTTATGATTTTGGCCCATAATTAAAATAAAGTACTTAAAATTCTATATTTAGGTTTAAGAGCAAATTGTCAATGTATCTGGAGTTTTACTTTTGCTACTAACCATCATAGACGGTTCTATTATAGAACTATCTGTGATAACACCACATCATAGACGATTCTATATTAGAATCGTCTGTGATAACACCACATCACAGACGATTCTGTTATAGAACTGTCTGTGACAACTTTACTATATATATTCCTAGGGTTGGAACCGCACTCCTCAAACGCCGTTGCGCCTCCCCACAGCCCGTGCAGTGCGTTGCCATCCTACTACCCGAGCCCGTGTCGTGCACCGCCGTCCTCCTCCCCAAGCCTGTGCCGTGTGGCGTCCTCCTCCTCCCTGATCCCAGCTGTGCGCCGCCATCCTCCTTCTCCCCGAGCCCGTGCCGTGCGCCGCCATCCTCCACCCCGAGCCCGTGTTGTGCGCCGTTCTCCTCCTCCCCAAGCTCGGCCGTGCACCGCAGTCCTCCTCCTCCAACGCCAACTATGATGAGGTACTTTTTTGTGGCTTCGTGGTGTACATAAGGTGAACTCATATGCTTATTATATAGGATAGTTCCATGCATTTTTGAGATCTGGCTCCTTGCTGTGCTAGTTTTGAGTTTCTAGGGTTTCATGGTGGTGGTGACCTCTGGTGTGTAGATCCTACGTTCTACTACAGTATTGTTCAACATTATTGATTACTAACAGAAAGATAGCATGAACATACTGAAAAAGCTTAAATGTAGTTATATAACCATATAAGAGAAAATAAGTCACTTGTATTTTCTTTGTTATGGAAACCAAATGACACTAGAAATGAAAGCACAGAAAGCCAAAGGAATAGAAAACAAAGGCTGACACTTCTGTTCATTCACAACATGGCTTCTTTACGATCGACTTCAAGGACTTGTTCAATCTCTTTAACCTCGATGTCATTGATGCCAAACTTATGAGATACTGGACATTGTAAGTGTGTACAATCACGGTCTATACATTCGTGTATTACCGATAAATATCATATAACTCCTTGCTTTTGTATATATAGATACATGTTCCTTGAAGCGAAAAGGAAAGAACTATCGGTGGGTTTCCTCGACCCACACACAGTCTCAAGCCATACAATGAAAGAAAATGCTGCTTATGTTGAGGATTACATGATAGAGTCATCGCTGGCTCAACGCGATAAGGAGTACATAGTTCTACCGTACAACCCATCGTAAGTGTTGCACTATATGCTATACTTTGATTTGTACTTTACATGTAACTCAAAGTTAGGTTGAGTAACCATGGCTTTATCCCTGTGTAGGTTTTACTGGGTTTTAATTGTATTTGAACCAAAAAAAACCGGGTTGGCTACGTTGACTCCTTATGTAGGGGTAGCCACGGCTTGAAGCCTATCGAAAAACTACTCGACAAGTAATCACGTTTCCTCCATAGATAACTCTCATGTAGCTCGTGGAATGGCTGAGGCTAACTTTTCTATAATCACATAGGGCGTTCAGGGTGTATAGAAATCGTGGAGGGCCACACAAGGACTCGTCGAAGCTGAAACATGATTTTTTCCTTTTTGGTAGCCGCTAGTACACAATAATCCTATATCACTCTGTAATAATGCCCCTGGAACTAACCAATTCTATTTTCGCAATACGCCCAGTAGGGACATGGAAATAACCTATGTGCCTTCCACGTTTGCCATAACATGCGAACCCTCATCGGTACAAAGAAGATCAACATTGCAACTACGTTGAAAAAGGCCCATCTGGAGGCAATTCGAGAACACCTCTCTAGCTTCTTGATGTATGAGGTCATAGCTCCAAAAGGAACATTCCACGCTGCCTAATTTGTGAAACTTGAGCATTCTATTGGTTAATTTATGAAACTTGTGTGAATTTATCAATTCTAATTGTGCATTCCATTTGTTAATATAATATTTCAGTTGATATCTGAAATAGTGGTGTAATTGTGATATGTTGGTTAATATAACATATGAGTTGATTTCTGAAGTGGTTATGTAATCTGTGATATGTGATCTGCTTGCGATATAATCTGCTTGTGATAATCCGTGTAATCTACTTGTTTCAGAGGGCATGGCTAGCATTTCCTGAGGCTAGCCAATAAATAGAAACATATTTAGCAGTAAAAACTAATATCACATACGGTTCCATATAAGGAATCGTCTGTGATATATCACATAACACATACGGTTCTTTAATAGAACCAGTTCTAGTACCGTCTGTGATGTGGCGTCTGTTCTCACATCACAGACGGTTCTAGTATGGTTTTTACTAGAACCTTCTGTGATGTGAGTTTCATAGACGGTTCAAGAACCGTTTGTGATACACCGTTGTCATCACTGACGCATGTTTACAGACGGTTCACAAAACAGTCTATGATGACCTTTTAGAACCGTTTGTGATGATTTTTTTTGCAGTAGTGAACATCGATATATGAAAGAGTCTTACGAACAAGTCGCGTACTTGTTGATCAATCCAATCGATATTTATTCAAAGGACAAACAATTATACTGTTCCATAAACATAAGATGTGATATGATCATTTCCATGTTTGCCTCAAGGGCATATCACCAACAGTTGATGGATGTAGTTACTGCATATTTATATGGGTCATTGGATATAGATATTTATATGAGAGTCCTTGAAGGACTCAAAATTCTGGATCTTAATAAAATTAATCACAACATATATAACATCAAACTGGAGAGATTGCTACATGGATTAAAACAGTTAGGGAGAATGTGGTACGGCCGACTTAGTGAGTTCCTCCTGAAGAAGGGATACTCTAATAATGACGCGCAATATTTTTATTCCAGATTTTATATTGAGGCAAATAGAACAAAAGACTAGAGATGCATAAAACAGCAAGTAACACATTTTACTTCAGAATATACTCAAGAATTGTATATTAACAAAGTTGATCTATCGCACGAATGACTTACAATTGGGCTTGCTGAAGAATAGGAAGCGGCGCAGCGCAGATGCGATCGTGGAAGTAGTCGATGTCGAGGAAGAAGTAGAGCTGTCGCGCTGATGTGCTGCTCAGAAACCTTATTACCGCCCCCGTGTAGGTGAACTCTGTGGCAATGGTTTGGAGATACTGCTCACACTCCTTCACGGTGCACGCCGAGAAGGAAGGCCGGCGAGGTTCAACAGTTCAACTCAACAGTACAGTAATTCAGAGATGAGGGGGAAGAATGGAGGAGGAATTCGGTCACTGTCCTAGACGTCTCCAGGAGATTATATACACTCGCACCAGTAACTGACCATATTATCTCAATTAAATGCGGCAATTACTGGTAACTGATAGCATAATATCAATTAACTCACTAGTAACTGACTGCATAATGACACCAAATTCAAACATATGTTTAAATCACATTTAAACAGATTGAATGGAGAGATAATTGTAAGGTTCAGCAAAACAAAAGGTGAATTCGAAGTGCCAGGAGACACACTACGACACAGCGCGGTCGCTCGTTGCAAGTCACAAGTCACGTGAATTTTCACACGAAAATACATGAATGCGCGCACGTGTGTGTTTAGCCACTGTCCACCCTATGCCATTCTCATGTCAAGTGTAATTAATCAATAGATGGCAATGATTCCACCTTTTAAATTGTCTTTCCTTCACTTGGCTAGGCAATTTGGTACTAAATCATGCGTGCTTTGGAATTAAAAGAAATGTGCCTCCCAATGAGCCAATTTCTAACCGTAAATCCCTGAACTATGGCTCTTAGCATGATTTTGAAAATATTACTTTTAAATCCATAAAATTATAAGTCGCACTCCTTTTCCCCTTGGTGAGTTTTCGTGAAGTTTTCTCACATGAAGATTTTTAATGAGACAACTAGTGTAACACAGTGTGTGATTGCACTCTTTTCTTCATCTCTTTTTTTATTGGTTTTTTGGGAGGAGTTTTCGATGAGACATACACATTACGCGGTATTCGTCCAAAAGGAGTGTTGAGATATGATAGGACTTTAGGCCTTAGTTGTTCAAATATGTTTTGATTCTATTTTATTATGGACGAATTTAAATATATCTTTTATGGGTTTTTACTATAAATATGATACCCTATTATATAAGAGAATCGATCTAATAAAGAAAAGTTTTCTCCTTATATTATGTGCGTCCTTATATTATATGCGCTCTCCTTCGTTGTTCTTACTATTCAATCGGTAAATCATATTTGATATATGACGGCCATCATTGTTTTACAATGCAGACCAACCGCTAGTCCCGATATCACCGTGGCAAACTTAGGCAGTTTTTCTTCTTTTTTCTGGGGCAAATTAGGCAAAAAAAATCCCTCGAAGAGCCCAATTAAGCTGTCCGTTGGACATGACCTAAGCCACGTCAGTCTCCCGCCTCACATCGTAAAAATCTGCCGCCGCAGAGCAGAGATGCTGCGACACCGCTCCCGCTCCCCCGACTCGAGCCCATTCTATTAGCACCCCAGGACACCACAACTCGCGAACACCGAGAAGAGACGAATCAAATGGCGCTTCTGTGCTACGCCACCGCACGACCGCCGCGCGCCGTCGGAGCCCGAGGCGAGCCTCCCCGTGGCCGCCGCCCCGCGCGGACGGTCGTGGCCGCGGGCACCCGCATCAGCGGCGCCGAGGCCCGCGCGTCGCTGGTGCTGGCGCTCGCCTCGCAGGCCCTCGCCGCGTCGCAGCGCCGCGCCGCCGACCTCGCGGCCGAGGCCGCCAAGTACGCCTTCCCGTCGCGCCGCTTCGATCCACGCACCTTCGAGGAGGCCCTCATGTCCGGTCTGTCATGATTTTGTCACCGTGCTTTTTTTTGCCCAAAATCCTAGGGTTTTGCGGCGCGCTTACTGAGATTCCCGTGCTTTCGCAGTTCCCGATCTCGAGACGGTCCCCTTCCGCGTCCTGAAGCGCGAGTCGGAGTACGAGATCAGAGAAGTGGAGGTGATCGTTGTTATTATCCGTTGAATTCTTTGTTTAGTTCTACGTTAATTAGGAATTATCCATGCGTGGAAGTGGAGTCCATTGTGATACTTGATGAGTGATGCTATCTTTTATTGTGAATTGTGATCAGTCATACTATGTTGCTGAGACGACGATGCCTGGAAGGACTGGATTTGATTTCAATGGATCATCTCAGTCATTCAACGTGCTGGCGTCTTACTTATTCGGTAAGGTAGTTGATACGCTTCCTCCCTGGGTCAAAAACTCCTTCCCGTGTTCCATTTGAAATTTATATAATTCTTATTATTATTTGTATGCTTGCCTTCAGAACACAACTGCTGAGCAAATGGAAATGACAACCCCTGTTTTAACTCGGAAGGGTGAGCCCAGTGGGACAAAGATGGACATGACCACCCCAGTGATAACAACGAAGGTGGGCACTGCATGGCTTTCTTATGAGCCATTGTTCTGATTGTCTCTGTTTGGTGATTCAGGATACTATGTTCTTACCAGTTAGAAAGTGCTGAAAAGTGATCTAAAAAAAGAAAATACTGAAAAGTTTTGCGTTCCCCTTTAATTTGTGTGTTGTCACTTGCAGTCAGCTGATAAAAATCAGTGGAAGATGTCTTTTGTGATGCCATCAAAATATGGTTCAGACTTGCCCCTGCCAAAAGACCCTTCTGTAACCATCAAGGAGGTGCCCAGCAAAATTGTCGCAGTTGCAGCCTTTTCAGGTCCATTTTGATTTTCTGCTTCATTTGCATACCCATTTGAACTTCTAAGGCTGTATCTAATTTGTATCATCTGATCGAGCATCTGTTTAAATTCTGAAGCAACCAGGTGGTTGTTGGCGCCATCTTTTTCACATTTGTGATGTTTTTCCATGAAATCTTCTCTCTTGTCTGTCACTCATGTAACAGATGAAATATGCACAGAGTGCCTTACATTATGACTAACCATACTCTGTAATTCCTTCAGGATACAATTTAGTATGATGTGAGCTGTAATGCTGCTTCCTGAATTCATGTTAACCACCAACATGATATCTAATATGGGCTTACTTCCATGATACCAGAAATAAAAACTACAAATTTTTTTGAAGTAGTCAGATCAAAACAAGGTCCACCTAATTACCCTTTCATCTTACCAGAGACTCTTTGGAATTTATGTTTGTTTTTGTTCAAAATAGTAAAGGCACAGACAATTCTATATTATTAACAATTATACTTTTAACTTTCTTTCTCAATAGAGAAAGGTCGAAAACAATAGGCATCTCTAATGGTATTATTTTATGTTCCCTTCGTTCTTTAGTTTTGTAAGGATATGCTATTGTGCATAGTTACAAACTACTATCCATACTGCAATATTTAACCGCCACACTACCACAGTCATTTTTATACTCTCTTTGATGTTGAAACAGGTTTGGTTACAGATGATGACATAAGTCAGAGGGAATCCAGACTGCGGGAAGCTCTCCAGAAAGACACTCAATTTCAGGTGAAAGATGATTTAGTGGTGGAAGTTGCTCAGGTAAAGCTTATTCAACATGATTCTGATGCATATTTTGGTGTCCTAGATTAACAAAAGTTGATCATTGCCTGATCCTGGGTTTTGCTGAATCTGCAGTATAATCCCCCTTTCACACTTCCATTCACAAGGCGTAATGAAATAGCATTGGAGGTTGAGCAGCTTGATATAGCCTTCTGATGTCCTAGATTAACAAATAAGTTGTTAGAATTTCAGTGTATATGCAAATGTCCATTATCCCTGACGTACGTATGTAGAATTTTTATGTTGCCTGTGCTGTATATATGTAGATATCAAATGTATCACATATATGTATTACAAGATTGTAAAATTAAAGGTTAAAAACTTACAGGTTTAATTTTGGTCTCGTAATTTGTGGTATATTAGTGTTAGTGTAGAAGGCTGGCCTGTATTAAGATCTTTGTCACAAAGTTCAAGTTAGTTAGTTTTTTTTTGTCATGAGAAATTTGAATATAAACCCAGAAGCCTTTTACAGTTGACACGGGTCCAGCAAAGTTTTGGGCCTGCCCTTCCTATATATGTATTATATTTTTTTACATTGATGGGCAATTTTTTCACCCACTGAATTGGTAGTGTTATGGATCGAACATTAGAATTCGTCTATTACCGGAAGCACAAGCAATCACCATGCGACTCAGGCGCGCACGAACTGGCTGAATCACATTACATCGGCATCAAATAAAATCCCTTCCAATTAGGAAGGAGTATATTAGGAAGGTGCAGTCGTGATTTCTATTTGCTGCAATTAGAGAGGTTTTCATTCTTTATTTTGCTAGTAGTTGTTTCCTACTATAATTAGAGAGGTTTCCTTATTTGGGGATTGCAGCCTGTTGCAACTCACCCTATTTAAACTAGAGAAAATCAATGGAAAGGCATGCTTGATTTGTGTCAAAACAAAGCCTAGGCGGAGCTTGCCGAAGAACAAGCCGGTCGCTCCGTTAGCCTTACTAGCCGGCCTTCGCGACGGCGCCGCCCAGGTGACCACGCAAGCCGCCTCCACAGCCACCGTGCAACCTTGCCCCCAGCGCCACTACCTCACGACCGGGACTCCGTCTTGGCACTCGTCTATACAACTCCGTTCATAACAAATTGGTATCAGACTCCGACGATCCTCAGACCATGCCTTCGTCTTCCTCTGCTGATGAGCAGATAGGCTAGCTCGAGTCCGCCGTGGAGGAGCTCAGGCAGTCCATCGCCACATTGCTCACGACGATTATGACAGGCACAACCAACGAGACAGGCACGCACAGCGGGGCGGACGCAACAGGCCGCCGCCGTGACCCCGACACATCGCCACCTCCACGCCACCAAGCGTATTGGCCACGTGCGGGTGATTGTGGCCACCGAGGACGGTAGCCATTGGATCACGACGGCCCTACCAGGCGCTGCCAACAGTACTAAGACGACGACGACAACGACCGTCGTTGGGCTCATCGTCCTCCACGCCTTGAATTGCCCACATACCATGGCACTGACGATCCGTTGGTGTGGCTATGTCAATCGGCGCTTCTTTCGCTTCCACAACATTCCCGCGCGCAACCACGTCGAGATAGTCGGGCTCCATCTCCAAGGCGAAGCACATGTGGTTCTCAAAAACTGGATGCTCGAAGAAGGCTGGATTGCGTGGGTGGACTTCTATGACACCTTCCTCCAACGTTTCACGCGCAGCTCAACCGTAGGACCTCTCGGTGACCTCGTCAACTTGAAACAGGGGACACGTCGTGTTGACGACTATGCGCACAAGTTTCAATGACTCCTCACCCGTGCGCCACGAATGCAACGCGCCGATCAGGTGGAAACTTTCACTGCAGGTCTCGCCAAACCAATAGTGGCTGACGTCCGACGCGAGCGACCTCGTGACCTGGCAGAGGCAATCAGCTTCTCACGCGACGCTGAGGAACAGAAAGACTTGTGGGTCGCCGAGGCGATACAGGGCGCGATCACACAAGGACGCACGCGTGCGGCGTTTAGCCGAGGCACGGCTTACACAACCGGCGAACCACCAGCTACCGTGGGTAGGCCGTCCAGACGGGACAAAACCTGGGCACATCGCCATCCACCTTGGCTGGTACCACGGCGATAGCTTCGCCGGGCGTAGCTGCGACAACCTCGAGTTTCGTACGCCGCCGCCTCAACGCCGACCAGATGGCAGAACGGCGGGCACAAGGGCTGTGCTACAACTGCGACGACGTCTACACCCGTAGCCATAGATGCAAGCGCCTCTTCTACCTCGAAGTGATGGAGGACGATAACAACCACGAAGATGATCTGACTATCGCGGTCATGACAGCGTTTGACGCTGACGAGCCCTCGCTGTCCATGCTTGCTATTCTCGGGCCCAAGTCCGGCAATACAATGCAAGTCGTATTGATCATGCGGAGGCAACGCCTGTTGTGCCTCATCGACACGGGCATCACTCACAACTTCCTCAGCGGACACGCCGCTGCCTGGTTGGCATTGGAGCACCACACCTCGTCGCAGCACGTCAAAGTCGCCAACGACAACAGTCCGCCGTGCCTGGGCAGTATGGTGACCACATCCTTCGACATCAACAACCATACCTTCGAAGCGCCGTTCCTCATCATTCCGCTGGACGGATTCGACGGGGTGCTCGGCATCCAATGGCTCCGCACATTGGGCGACATATGCTGGAATTTTGTGTTCGTCACCATGTCGTTTGAGTATGCAGGGACCTACAGGTAGTTCCAAGGCCTCCGCCACGACACTTGGCCACATCTGCTGTCACTCCAGGCTGACATGGGGCCGGCCATGAGTGCGCTCCTTCAAGCTTCTAAGGAGGTGTTCGTCGAACCACACGACCTTCCCCCCAACGCGAATGCGACCATCGCATTTGCCTCAAGGAGGGCACGAACCCCGTCGTCGTCAGGCCATATCGGTACCCCTACCGCCAGAAAGATGAGATTGAGCAACAATGTGCGACCATGCTTAAGCAAGGCATCATACGACACAGTCGCTCCCCTTTTTTGTCACCAGTTTTGCAGGTTAAAAAGTTGGACGGCACTTGGCGTTTCTATGTCGACTACCGCGAGCTAAACGTGCACACAGTGAAGGACAAGTTTCCAATTCCAGTGGTTGAAGAGCTCTTGGATGAGCTGCACAGCGCCAGGTTCTTCACTAAGCTCGACCTCTGGGCAGGGTACCACCAGGTGTGCATGAGTGGAGATGACATCCCCAAGACGGCGTTTTGCACACACCACGGGCATTACAAATTCCTCGTGATGCTGTTCGGCCTCTCCAACACGCCATCCACGTTCCAAGCTCTAATGAACGAGGTATTCCGTGACTTCCTTTGGCAATTTGTGCTTGTTTTCTTTGACGACATTCTCATCTACAGTACCTCGAAGGAAGAACATCACTACCATGTCCGCCTGGTCTTGAACCCATACGCCAACACAAGCTCTACTTGAAGCGTTCCAAGTGCACATTTGCACAACAGACTGCACTACTTGGGGCACATCATCTCAGTGGCAGGCGTTGCCGCGGACCCCGACAAACTCGCAATCGTGGTAGCCTGGGTTAAATCCCTCACGGCCAAGGTGTTGCGGGGTTTCCTCGGGTTCACGGGATACTACCGGCATTTCATCCTCCTCTACACCAACATCGCCGAACCGCTCATGTCCATGCTACGTCGCAACAACTTCCACTGGACGACGGAGGCAGAAAACGCCTTCGAACGCCAGAAACAGGCGCTCACGACGGCACCAGTTTTGTGCCTCCCCAACTTCGACATCACCTTCGTGGAGTGCGACGCATCTGGCAGCAGCATAGGGGCGGTGCTGCAGCAAGAGGGTCATCCCATTGCCTTCTTTAGCCGCAAACTGGCAGACCACCATAGGAAGCTCGCTGCCTATGAGCGAGAACTCATTGGGCTCTCGAAGGCTATTCGGCACTGGCGGCCATATCTATGGGGGCGCCCGTTCATAGTGCACACCGACCATACAAGTCTCAAGTTCCTCCTTGACCAGGCTATCATCACACCTCCACTACAACATTGGCTAAGCAAACTGATGGGCTTCGATTTTGCGGTGGAGTATAAGCTGGGGCGCACAAACCAGGCCGCCGATGCCTTGTGGCGGGTCAACGACGATGCGCCCGTGTGCGCTGCAATATCTACACCAACATTGGTCGCAGCTGAGCTGTGGCACGCGGCCCTCTGGGCTGAACCCGAAATCGTGCGTCGAACTACAGCGTCTACAAGATCATGACACGCTACCCAGCGCCTAAGGTGACATCACAGCATCACCGACAGCAGTGGCCAAACCATGGTGCGCTGAGTGGAGCACTCGGGAGGGCCTCCTTTTTCACACCAGTCGCCTGGTTGTACTAGCCACCTCTACGTTCATCCAATCCATGATCGTGGCCATCCACGACTTGACGCACGAGGGTGTCCATAAGACGCTACACCGCCTCCGCCGATCATTCTACTGGGCCAAACAAAGGGAGACTGTGGAGGCGTACATTGCCAACTGTGCGGTGTGTCAATGGAGCAAAACAAGCTCCCTATCGCCAGCCGGCTTGCTACAGCCACTACCGATTCCGCAACAAGTCTGGGCAGATATCTCCATGGATTTCATCGTCGCCCTGCCCAAGGCTCAGGGCAAGACTGCGCTAATGGTGGTCGTGCATCGCCTCTCCAAGTACACCCATTTCATTCCGATGACACGCCCTTCGTCCGCACCGGTGGTGGCCCAACTCTTCTTCGACATTGTCGCCCGTTTGCACGGTATGCTAGAATCCATTGTCTTCGACCGTGACCCGGTGTTTACCAGTGCCTTTTGGCAAGAACTCTTCAAGTGTTGTGGCACCAAGCTTCTCATATCAATGGCCTACCACCCCCAGACGGATGGCCAAACAGAGGTGGTCAATTGCACGGTGGAGATGTACCTGCGGTGCTTGGTTGCTGATCGCCCTCACACATGGGTCGAATGGCTTCCGTGGGCGGAGTTCTGCTACAACTCATCCTACCACTCTGCCCAGCGGATGACGCCATTCGAGCTTGTCTACGGTCGCGCTCCGCCACCACTTCTGCCGTACAACCAAGGTGCAACAGTCATCGACTCCGTTGACTGCAAGCTTACATACCGGGACGTCATGCTGGAAAGGGCGCGTACACACTTGTTGCATGCCCAAAATCGCATGAAATAACACTACGACAACAATCATCGCGATGTCCAGTTCGAACCGGGGCAATGGGTGTGGCTGCGCCTTCAACATCGCCAGTTCACCCTTCGCATGGCCACGCAGCACAAGCTCTCCCCCAAGTTCTACGGCCCCTACAAAGTGGTCGCACGCATTGGCAAGGTAGCATACCGCCTCGAACTTCCACCGGCAGCTCGTATGCATAATGTCTTCCATGTAGCATTGCTGAAACCATTCAAAGGGACATCACCGTCGACAACTCCGGCATTGCCCAACGACATGGCGCCAACCTGGAAACCAGTCGAGCCCACGCCACATATGGCGCTCGGCCATCGCATCTTACAAGGGCATCGACAAATCCTCATCCAATGGGCAGGCGAGCCCGCGGACGAAGCAACGTGGATGGACGCTATCATACTCCGTCGTTCGTTTCCTGATTTCAAGCTTGAGGACAAGCTTTATCCGCAAGGGGGAGTGATGTTATGGATCGAACATTAGACTTCGTCTATTACCGGAAGCGCAAGCAATCAACATGCAACTCAGGCGCGCACGAACCGGCTGAATCACATTACATCGGCATCAAATAAAATCCCTTCCAATTAGGAAGGATTATATTAGGAAGGTGCAGCCGTGATTTTTATTTGCTGCAATTAGAGAGGTTTTCATTCCTTATTTTGCTAGTAGTTGTTTTCTACTATAATTAGAGAGGTTTCCTTTCTTATTTGATGGTTGCAGCCTGTTGCAACTCACCCTATTTAAACTAGAGAAAATCAATGGAAAGGCATGCTTGATTTGTGCCAAAACAAAGCCTAGGCAGAGCTTGCCGAAGAATAAGCCTGTCGCTCCATTAGCCTTACCAGTCGGCCTTCACGACGGCGCCGCCCAGGCGACCATGCAAGCAGCCTCCACAGCCACCGTGCAACCTTGCCCCCAGCGCCACTACCTCACGACCGGGACTCCGTCCTGGCACTCATCTATACAACTCCGTTCATAACAGCTAGTTAATGGGGGCATCGTGAGCAGTACTACTTATCATTACGGAGCTCTACCAGGTGCATATTGTTTCTACAATCCAGATTCTGTTCTGGACTCTAGAACTTGTAAATTTGCGGTCTTTATGCAGCATTGGTGGCAAACAGGATATATTCTATCAGCTGAATGATTTGGCCTGTCACTTATAGGCAATATATTCCTTTAGACACGTCTTAGTGCTGCCAAAGATAGTAACATATTCTCTTATTTGCTTGTTTGGATTCTGAATTACAGAAAAAAGGACAATTTGGCTAATGGTTATCTTAGATTAGCCTGTGCTTTGGCATTCAACTCCTACAGTTTAAGCTAGCAGAACAAGTCTATTCACTGTTTTCTATACATAGTTGGATAGTAGCCTTCTTTAACGAGGCAACTGAAAAAGGTCATTTTAGATGTTTGTGCCACTGTCTACTGGCCAGATTTGTTAAGACTGTTCATCTGATTTCAGACTCTTTTTTTCCCCTGTAATATGCAGGAGAACTATGCATCATTGCATTAAGAAGAAAAGGTGAGTTGGTACTTAAAGCATTACAAATGACACAAGGTGGTCAGTGGGCCCTTGCAAGTTCAGGAAGGAACAAAAAAAGATAAAGAAAAAAGAAACAGAATTCTCAGGAAGAACAACGAACTACTACTCGGGGATTCGACTAGGCAATGAGGCGCCTCAGGTGCAGCACCCCAGCATCGGACCAAACCTTACCCTCTGCACGTAGGTTGGAAAGGAAATTCAGCAGCGTTCTGAATTCATTTTTGAAGACCCTCGCTTTCCTTTCCTTCCAGATTTTGTCAAAATATCAAGATGTTCAGGGTCTCTAGTCCTCTCTTGTGATCTTTGGCGGCCCAGCTCCTGCTAGCAATCCACCAATCAGGAAGGTTGGATGTGGCTGATGGTGCGATGCTTTCTAGTCCAGCTGACCAAAGATCATGCAAATAACCTTCACTAGTCAAGTGCATGACCGCGCATAGGATGCTTTTGCTTGGCATGATTTTATAATATTCTCTTAGTCATAGGTTAGGCCAATTCATCTTTTGAAAAGCATAAGGTGCTGTTTAGGTGTGATTCTCGCCATAGCTGAGATCAATTTCTAGGTGGTAAAATGAACCTACATTGTTTTGATCACTTACATTTTTATAACTACTAACAATGGTTTGTCTTATTTTACATCTTTTACAGAAGTTATGTCTATTTGATTGAGCTGGCAATGGACTAGCCTGATAAATTGATGTAGCCATCTTGTGACGCCTCACTATTTTCATCTACAAGAAAGGACAAGGACACACACTACGTTGGGGCCAAAACATCAACATCTTTGAATTGGCCTGCTTATATCTACAGGTTGGAGGAAGCTGGTCCATAAAAATACTATAACGCTTCCTATATATTTGTGCCTTCCGCTTGTGGCCTGAGTGCAAGTACTTCTATATTTCCCTGAATCCATTGGTAGGAGTTTACATTTCTGAACAGAGGACGAAAGGATAGATGGCGATTGCTACAAAAAGTGCAATCTATGTTGCACTGCTGTGTACTTGCTTTCTTGTGAACCATGCATGTGACAGTGGTACATTCTATTTATCCTTCATTCTCCTAAGCATTATAACTTTGAAAGTCTATATTTACCTCCTAAGGTAGTTCATTGTTGGGCTGTTGTGTGGTTCGTGATTTCTTGTGAACCATCCATGTGACAGTGGTGCAAGTTTTATTCTCCACTCTCCCAAGCATTTCAACTAAAAGACTCTATTTGGCTCTTAAGTTTGTTTGTTATTCTGGTCTTTCAGCTGATTTTATAGCGAATTTTTTACCTATACTAAAGATCATTTGCCAATTATCTATGCTAAAAGCTATAATGGTCTCTGCTAATATTTATAATTTCTTACTTCTTAGTCCTTCCTTTTCATTCCTTAGGGGCCACTCTCTTGATATTTCTATTGTATGGGAACATAGAGCTCAAAGAAGGGGAAAGAGTATTAAGTTCTTACAAAAATTGGAATAAAAAACCATGACTGTTCCCCGGTTTATCAACATTATAATCATTTTCGGATATATTCAGAGGAAAATTTTGGATATTCCAAAAAAAACTCAAGAATAGAAAAATAAAAAATGGAAAATAAAAATGATTTAGTTTGAAAGTCTTCATGATGTGATAAAAGTAAAGAAAAATAGTATAAAGGTGAAAAATAACACAAGCCACAATTAGCGGAGAATAGGAAAATCATAGCAGATTTTTCACTTGTCCTCATAGAATGTACACGAGATTCAATATTGTTGATATCTGATATATACTTTCTTGACTTGAAGCAGATGGTGTGAGATTTGGATACAGTGGGAGTACTGGTCCGAAGCATTGGGGGAGCTTAAGTCCTAATTTCACACTTTGCTCAAAAGGAATCCACCAGTCTCCGATTAACATTGTGAAAGACGATGCAGTCTACAACCCAAAATTCGAGCCCCTTGAAAGGGATTATACTACTGCAAATGCTACCATTGTTGATAATGTCTTCAATATTGCGGTTTGTTCTGATCCAGATAGTTATTTGTGTTAACAAAGAAAGAATGTACAAATGCATCGATGATAAGCTCTGACTCAATTCTTACTAAGGAGCATATGCGTCACATATCTTGTTCTCTACTCAGGTAGTGCATAGGATTTGATCATTCTATTGTGGTCTTTTTACATAAAGTAGGTATTAGTATAAAAATCGATTTATATATAAAACAATGGAAATATGCTTCGTTCAATTTTGTATATGTCATCTTCAAATCCCAGGTAGCAGGTACGTAAATATAAATTCATCTGGGTGAATTGATTGATGTAGCTGTGTTACAATGACACTGCTGGGACTGTGAAGGTGGGCGGGAAGAAGTATACACTTCAGCAATTGCATTGGCACTCTCCCTCAGAGCACATAATCAATGGCCAAAGGTTCCCATGTACACCCTAGTGTGTTGCCAAGCATTGGATATCTGCTTTACTAATTGTATGCACTGTTGTCTTACCCTAATAGGTTTGCGGTGGAGCTCCACATGGTTCACTATGCTGATGATGGCAACATTACTGTTGTGGCGATCCTTTATCGATATGGGAAACCGGACCTTTTCCTTTTCCAGGTAAATTGTTGTGATAGGACAAAGGACTGGCTATAATCATCACTGCATTGTAGGACACTACATAATGGGATCTTCCACTGCAGTCATCTTGAGAATATGATTCATTTAACCTGAGTAGGAGCTTTAGATTTAGCTCCATCAGGTGGTATTACTGTTATTTCAGGGCAATCAGGTGGTGCTAGTGTGCCTTTTGTGTTGCAATTTTGATCACAAGAAAGTAAGAATCTGGACTATAACTGCCTGACATCAATATGATGCTACAGTTTTGGAATAGGACACTACTAGTCTTTTGCATTAGTCAATTTAGTAGGAGTCCTGATTAGATGTTTAATAAACAGGCTTCAGCCTTTCTGAAAAGCCAGGAAACATTTGAGCTGTTCATGAACTGAATGACCTTTTCACAGCTTGTAATTTGGTCTGTCATTAACATGTATTGGATTTGAACCAGATCATTAGGACATTGCTGGTGCTGTTGCATGCTTGACCAGCATGAATTCAAGTATCTGCTTTGTTTGTGATTCACAGATAAAGGATAAATTGGCTGAATTATATGCGGAGGGCTGCAAAGCTGAGAAAGGTGATCCTCTCCCTGTTAGACAGGTGGATACGAGGGAACTGAGGCAGGGTGCACATAAGTATTTCAGATATATTGGATCTCTCACTACACCTCCATGCACTGAGAATGTGATCTGGAACATCCTTGGCGAGGTATTTCCTCATGTGTGTACAGAAAACAGTGTGACAACTGACAGTTTAAATACCACAGGCAGTTTATGCTGTGAAAGTTACAGATGCTTTTATCTTGCAGATAAGAGAAATGACAGAGGAGCAGGCTGCTGCTTTGATGGCCCCTTTAGGGGGGAGTTACAGGCACAACTGCAGGCCGACACAACCACTGAATGGTCGCATCGTTCAGCTCTATGATAGTTCAAGGAAAATCCAAAAGATGATGTAGCCTACGGCAGTTCAATCTGTGGAGAATATTGTAGTTTGGCTGGTGTCTATCCTGAAGGTCGAAGGAAGTGTAAATTGACACGATTGACCGCAATAAAACCTTAAGCACATGGCTTGGTCTTCGTTTGAGATAAAAAAAATTCAGTCACAATCAATATCGATTCTTCTTGTGTTACCACTGGGTTGTTGCTTGAATATTACCAACTATTGAAAACAACTTCAAACAAGAAAATCGCATTGAAGTAATTGTGTCCTTATTGAAAACTGTTCGGTATGTACTATTGTCTCCTTGTTGCTTGAGAAGTCCGCGAAAGACAGACGTATGATGCGTAGAAATTCAGGATACATGAATTTCAATTCCTGAAAGCAAAACAAGATACTACCGTATATAAACTCCGGAGGGTTCTAGCTTGCTCGCCGTGTCCACGTCGCCTTCAACGCGGTGTGGACGTGCGTTGGAGCGTCGCGTTCAAACAGTGAGCCGAGCTGCTATTTATACGGTGCGTAAATCGTTGAGCCACGTCACCTATTTGGCTAATCCAGTTACCAAGCTTAAGTAATTAATCGCGACGATCAGGCTTAAACGGCGCGATAGCGCAGCAGCGGTAGCGCGCGGCGTTGCGAGCGAGAGGTCACGCATTCGATCCCGTCCACGCGCGCTTGTCTCCGATTTTTCCCGGCCGATGAGTGGCGTTGTATTATACGAGGCTTGGAGGTTCTTTAATCTGCTGTTAATTCCGAATATTGAGGAAATTTGAATGGCGTGAAAACTGAAAAGTAACTTCTCCCCTTTGGTATCAATGCCAAACGAATTTGTTCTTTCTGCTGCTGCCTAATTTCTGGATGAGAGAATTGATGCCATTCACATAGATTGAGCAATAATAAGCATTGGCATATAAGTATATGATTAAGAAATAAGCAACTGTTGTTGTGCTGCTTATTCCGAAGTATGCTGGAAAATGAAATGCGGTAGCATGCTGCTTGTTCCCATTTAGCTGAGGATGGTGCGTCTTTATAGTGGAGAGCGAAAGCAAAATGCAATATAGCGACCTGTACGAAGAATAAAACCAAAGAAAAGTGAAATTTCGGAAAATAAAAAACGAAGACACGCTCTACCACTTAGCTATGGACCCCTATTTTCATTTTAGATAATAAACACATTTTAGTACTTAAGATAAATACCTTAGCACAGTTCAAACAACAAAATTAATTACGTATCAAAACCAAAAATTGTCATGATTAAAAGGAGGTCCAAGCAAAGTATCTAAGGATGACGAGGTCTCATAGGATATTTACCTGTTTGGTTACAGTGAGTAATGGCTCATGGACGCAAGTTTGATCAGGCCCTGTTCAAGTCGTGTCCTAACAAGCTTCAAAATCCTGCCGAAATTTCGGAAATTTTTGCTAGAGACGAGATTAAAAATTCCGATCGAATAAAAAAAATGAAAAAAAATCAAATTGCTCGCCGAAATTTCGGAATTTTTGACCGTATTTCAACTTTTTGACGGGGACAATACCTATGTCATCTTCCATGAAAATGTTTTGAAAAACCTAATTTTTTTAAGACGTTTTATAAAAAATAACAGAAACATTGTCAGATTTATTAAAAAAGTACAAGCTTTATCATGCTCCAAAAAATTTATGGTACCATCTTTAGCAATTTAGGATCATACAGAAAAGTTTTCAAAATAATTGAACTTCATTTGTTATCTTTGAAAAATAAAAAACAGAAGGAACATAAATGAGACAGTAACCGTGTCAAAATTTTATAAATTCGCTCGAATGTGATCATCATCCAAAATTTTTATAAGAGCTTAAGAATTTCCTCAGCACACTTATCTAAATTTTTTAAAAATTCCAAACTTGTTTTGTTTGCTCAATAAAATCTATAAAAGCAATAATGTATTCAGCCTTTTATTAGGACAGTAGCACTATCTGAATTTTTCAACATTTCTCAAGATTGATCATCATCTGAAAGTTTTATGGGAATATTAGTAATGCATCATGACCATTCAAAAAAGAATTCAAAATTTTCTAATGTGGTTTGAAAAAAAATTCATTCGATTGAGTTTTATCGAGATTTCGGCAGAATTTTTTTACAAAAATTTCATAAAATTTCAGGTATTTTGACCGGATTTTAAGTTTTTTTATTGGATTTGGGAGAATACCTCTTAAGAATGTCATCTTCCATGAAAATATTTTTAAAAACCGATTTTTTGAGATGTTTTATAAAAATAACAAAAACATCAGATTTTTAAAACAACATACAAGCTTTAGAATGCTCTAAAAAATTTATGGTGACATCTCTAGTATATCGAATAATACAAAAAAATTTCCAAAAGAACTTAACTTCATTTGTTTGAAAAATAATTTGAAGGAACATAAATGCGAAGGTAACCTTGTTAGAATTTTATAAATTTTCTCGAGTGTGATCATGATGCAAAATTTTTATTAGAGCTTAAAAATTGCCTTGGAACTCTTCTATAATAGTTGCGTAATAAAAAATTCTCTCACTTTGAGGCTTTTGTGAGTAGTTTAGGACAGTAGCACTGTCAGAATTTCTAAAAATTTCTGAGACTTGATCATCATCTAAAAATTTTATGGGAATATTAATGATGCGTCACGACTATATACAAAATTTTTCAAAATGTTCTAATATGGGTTGAACCATTTTTCGTTCGGTTCAAAAAATTCCGGATTTGAATTTTGCTTTTTGGATTTTGTCCGGATTTTTTTTTCGAAATTATGAGATCTTGCTAAAATTTTGGATTCCGATCACCTCCGAGATATAATCCTAAACCAAAATTTGAAACCTTGGTCCTAACAGCTGATTTCTTCAATATATGTTGGCCTACGATCACACTTCGTGGTGGAACATCGTTGTCCAAAGCCAATAAGGACCAAAACACATGCGCACAACCAGGGTTAACAATACCGTTTTGATCTCATATTTCGACGAGCCGGCGGTACCAAAATTCGCGAAAAACCGAACGGTTTTGAAAGTCAAACAAATTTGAAATCTGGTTAAACCGCGAAGCGTAATTAGAACAAAAAGGTTGAAGACCGCTCCAAAAGCGGCGAATTTCGAGCGGTTTTCGCGAAAATCGGCGATAGGTTGAAAAATTGGGGAAAAATATAGAAAAATTGCAAAAAATGTTGTAAAATTCCAAACTTCATTTTTTTCAAAAAACAATTCACACTAGAGGTCATAAAGCTATTAATACTAATTTTAGGGATTTTTTGGATTTTTTTTCAATTTTTCCGATTTTTTTGAATTTGAATTTGAACTTAAAGGGTAAACCGAACGAAATCCTTTTCCGAACCTGAGTGGTACAGAGAATTTCACAAATTTCGAGCTGTTTTCGACGAAAAGTGAAACCCTGCGCACAACACCTGGATTGCCCCAAGCAAAATCGAAACGGCCTATTTTCAAACAAGAGAAACTTCGACGCATCGATCGCCGATTGATCGTGTCTTGGCGGCGCGAAGCACCAAGCGCCCTACTTGCGCATGCACACAAATTTAAACCTAGCTCGTAGACTCGTGCAGATAATTAACGAGTTAACCAACACCTGATTGGCTCCGGGAAACCAAAAGCAGAGTGAGTAGCCGGTAGTACAAAACAAGCACAAGAGAACACGGCTCGGATCTTGGAAGCAAAATCAAAAACAGATTAGTAAACATCATTAGCAAGCCGCCCCCACCCAACCGCCACCTACCACCTTTTCAAATCTCAAAAGCGTAAACCATTGGCGCCTCCCCCGATCAACACACGCGCGCGCGCGCGAGAGAGAAAAATGCCCGTTTTATCCCTCGCCACGGCCTCTTCAAAAACCAAACCCCCCTTCCCTGGTGTGCTTCTTCACACAACCACACAAGAAAGAAGCCAACACACCGCACTGAGCTACAACAGATGGCACGGCAAGATCTCGAGCCCCCCTCCGGCGGCGGCCGTGATTCGATGGTGGCGCTTGAGCGTGCGATCTCGGACTCAGACGCCGAGGAAGAATGCGCCACGGACGAAGCAAATGACCCGTACGCCCCTGCGGAGTCGCTGCGGCTCCGGATCGGGGAGGACATCGACTGGAGCGACGTCGGGGCGGTGCTGGAGCGGGACGACTCCACCAAGGGAGCCACCAACCCCAAGTCGGCCGCGCGCAAGAGCGCCGCGGCGGCGAGGAGCTCGTTCTCCGCGGCCGGGACACCGAAGGCGGTGGCCGTGGTCATCGGCGGCCTGCCCGCGGCGGGCAAGGGCGCGCGTGAGCACGGACGCCGCCGCTCGTGCAGGCTCGGCCGCGCGAGGGTGTTCGCCAGGGAGGCCGTGGAGGCGGAGCCGGCGTCGCCCAAGGTGTCCTGCCTCGGCGGCGTCCGGTCGCAGCTGGAGCTGGAGCCCGCCGAGGTAGGAAGGCGCGGGTGGTGGCCGTGCTTAGTGACCGCGGCGTGCTGCTGCTGGAATCCATGTAGCTGGAGGCCGAGGGGGAGTGAGGCCAACTAGCATGCACCCAGGCGGCGGAGGTGGAGGTCGGCGGAAGTGCAGCGCTGTGCTGTACAATCACGTTCGTTTGCTGAGCAAACGGCAGTAGTAGAGTACTCCTGGGCCCTGGCTGGTTACGCATTGCATTGTCGGCCACTAGAGATTTTTTAGTCCTTAATTTCAGGTTAACCTCGGGTTTTGTGTGCGCAAGCTCATTGCTGACCTGGCTCGTGCCTTTCCCGTACAGAGATCTGCTGCCTATGGCTGTCTAAATTTCATTGGGCCTTTGCCTCTCCGCTGTACTGCCTCCGTACTTGAAAGTTAGGAGAGAAACGTTCAAATTGTGTTCTCTAATATTAGGGATTGAGAGCTCTTCCCCCTTAAATTGTGCCTTCAAATTATGCCCATACATGCAGATGCACGCACATACATGTGACCACACATATTCCAAAACAAAAAAGCGGCAAGCCATTCCCTATAATCGTGATTAATTAATACATGCATGTTGCCAATTAATAGAGACACAGTATTAAATAGGGACATTAGAGTCTTTTGGCAGAAATCATAATCTGTCCTAAAATTTCTTCTGTCCCTTACTTTTCAGGACGGAGGGAGTAGAACCCTACGTTCCCTTCAATATTCCATTAAATCAAAGAGACCCTTAGTAGGCCAATTTGCTACATCGCACCTGAGATATTTGATAATGGATTTGTGATATGTCCGTCAATTCACATGTTTCCTTACTCTCAACTATCGATTTTGGGCCATTGGATCTAGATCCAGCGGACCCACTCCCTCCCTTCTAGTTTCCAATACTACTCCCATTGTAACATCCCGGAAAAATGCAAAATTGAATAAAATATAAAAACAATTAAATTGAATTATGATTTTAATCTGAATTTTCATTTTTCTATGCTTTTTTTGAACTTCGACCTTAAAGAAAACTATTTTCAATATTGAATTGTTAATTTATAAAATCATTTCAAATAAGAATGGTTAAAAAAGCCAAAGTTAGAAAACAAATAAAATAGGAATTCATGTGGAATTATGATTTTGGGTCTGAGTTTCCATTATTTTCTCTGATTTCTTGCATTTCGGTCTTAAAGAAAATTGTTTTTAGCACTTGATTCTTGAATTATAAACTATAGAAAAATAAATTATATGATAAAAAAATATACAAAAATATCGTTACAAACCCATTACAAAACTCTAGGATGTGTGAATGCATTAAACATGGATAAGGGTTTTAAAACAGTAATTTGGACTAGCAATATTAACCTTGTTAGAATTTATTAAAACTGTATGGACCTTATATTTATCTAAACATTTTACCAAATTATATAAAGGACTACAATGATCTAAATTTTTTTCAAATAATAAATCCCATTTAATGCCTTTAAAAATTCAAACACATAAACTTCAGAAATTCCCAAAATGCAGTGTCAGAATTTTTATAAAATAAATATGAAATTAAATTATCTCGAAAAATTTAAAGTAGAATTCCCAAGCCATTTTCAACACCTAGTAAAAGTTTTAAATTTTTTTAACAAAACTTAAATCCTCAAAAATTTCAAAAATAGAGAAATGAAAAATCTGGATAGCTAGATTGTCAGAATTTTTACAAAATATATAAACTTGATCTAGGTCTGAAATTTTTCTAGAATGATAAGAATTTTCATAGGTTAACATAAAAAAATTCTAAAAAATATGCAGACACAATTAATAGCTCAATTAATGCGTTTTCCCTGATTGTCGAGAGGAGGAAATGCATTGAACCACTTCTCACTTGCAACCAGGGCCCACATGTTTGCACAGCCTTCCCCAGCTGCTCTTCTTCCCCACGACAAGAACACAGCCACTTCATTGCTCTTCTCTGTTCTCTCTCAACCAAATCAAACCGAGCTTGATTCATTGCACCGATGTCAGCAATTAATGCACTGCCACGTTGCTACCACGCCCATGTCCTTGCACCCGCAAAACTTGGGCCGGCGCCGCAACTCGTAGCTCAGTTCACACCACTGTTGGCACCACCATTTGCGCCTATTTAAGCCGGCTTTGAGCTCCATTTGAGCACCAACACGCTCCTTGGTACCTCCTCTACTCCATCCTTGCGCCAATTTCATCCGAGACACCTCCAATCAAACCATGGTCGACATTTCCTCCATGACCAAGCCGTAGCCATACTCTCTATTCCTAGCTCCATTTTCTAATTAATTTAGCATGAAGCTTCACCACTGACCCATGAACAAAACCCCCAAATCAATTTGGACATTCCTACACTGAGTTACCCCACGACCGTGCACTCCCTTGTCCAGTTGCTCGTTACTGTTGCGCTGCCACCACGAGCTACCACTACCTTGGTCGAGACCACCTACGGCATCCCCTAGGTCCAAGAAATCCATTTTGGTGGTCGCCTTCGGCTCCCTGTGCCTACTGTTGCCACTGGCTATGCATGCCCGAGAGCAACCATGGCACTAAGAGCTCTGTCCAGTTCGGCCCTCCTCTACTCTATGTTTCCACTCACTGACTGGTGCCCCCCTCCAGCCATTCAAGGTAAAACAGCACATAGTAAAGCCTCTTGTTAGCCCCCTTCACCTCTTATGACAAGTTGAAAGCATATAGGCCCCTAATCCGATTTGGTTTTGGTAATTAATGATAATTATGATTAAAGGACAAATATTTTCATTTGAGTATATTTAAAATAGGTTGGTCAAAGATTCGGCGATCATGGAAGCATGAAAATGACAAAATGGAAGATCAACGCATCGAGACAAGATGGCTAAGGTATAAAATTTAAGGACCTTTTCATAGCTTTTGCCGATCTCGGAGTTTGGAGAAAAAGATCGGATGGCTAGAATAGGAATCATACTATTAAGAGGGGTCATGGTCGCTTGTTCGATGTCAAAAAATATTTAAAGGCTCAATACATGTGCACTTGGACATTTGCATGACTTTTCATTTAAGATAAAACAAATGGTTGCAAAGAAGAGCATTTGGCGGTAGAGGGGCTGGTATGACCGGACCCCCTCTGGTCATACCGACCGACAGTATGACCGGAGTCACCCCGGTTTGTTTTTTACAGAAAGGGACACATTTGGTGACAGAGGGGCCGGTATGACCGAACCCTCTCCGGTCATACCGGCTGGCGGTATGACTGGGGTTAATTCGGCTTGATTTTTCCAGAGAGTATGTTTCCGGCAGATTGGGCAAATTTGAAGCCCGGTAGCCACAGTGACCAACAGTCACTGACAGTGCATTTAATGCATTGTAGCGACCGTTGGCTACTGAGGAGCGGTCATACTGGCCTTAGGGCGATATGACCGGGTTTAGAGTGGTCATACCGGCCTTAGGGCGGTATGACCGGGTTCTTAGGGTATTTTTGAGATGTTTTTAGCCAAAGGCTATATTTGGTCGATGGGGGTTATAAATACCCCCCACCTGCATTCTAGAACAACCCTTCGACCTCATTGATCATTATTAAGCTCTAGCAAGTCTCCAACTCACTCTTGTGCATTAAATTCTCATTTTAAGAGAGTTAGGAGCAATTCAAGTGTTGCATTTAGTGTTGAGCCTTTAGACACTTGATTCGATCTCAAGCAAGTGTCAAGACTTGTTACTCTTGGAGGTTGCCGCCTCCTAGACGGCTTGGAAGCGTTCGTGCGCGGTGAGCTTCTCAACGGAGATTGTGAGAAGCACCGGCAAGTTTGTGAAGGCTAGAGTTCGCCTACCCGGGATGGGGAAGAACTACCAAGTGATCGAGGAAGGCTCAAGTGATTGGAGCCGGTTTGAAGTTGTTCAAGTCACTTCAACGTGGATTAGGGGAGACCGGCAAGTCTTCGAGACCATGGGATAAATTCTTGTGTCTCATTCTCTTGTGGTTTGAATTTTCTATTCTTGTGCACAATTTACATTTCTAGCAATTTAAGTGTATTGTTCTTATGCTTAGAATTATATCTTGTTTATACTTAGATTGTTGGAACACTTAGTGAACCCTAGAGAATTTAGGTTCAATTGTCGAAAATTTCTATTCTTGCTTAGTAATTTTATTTATTGCAATTAGAACCAAAAATTTTAGAAACCTCCTATTCACCCCCCTCTAGTCGGTTATCCTTGATCCTACACAAGTGGGACCTTGAAATTGTATGTAAAATAAACTATTTAGCTAAGGGGATTAAAAGTCAAAAGAGAGGATCTTTGAATAAATTTTAGTGGAACCTTCAATTCGAAAACAAGAAACTGACTAGTTTGATTAATCTCCAATGCAAATGATATGACTTTGAATTAAGCAAACTTTAAATAAAATCAATTAGCCCCTTTTTATCCTATGACAGGTGGAACTGAATCAGTATGTGTCTAGCTGATTGACCCAAAAATTGGGAAGGGGTAAGTTATAAATTTTATGAACCTGTTAACATCTCTAATTTTAATAGCACCTTTAAATCATAAGACTTACTCAAATGATGGTCTGGTTCTCAGAGACAGTGGGTAATGAACTTCAGAAGATGACTAGTTGATCAAACTCCAATTCAAAGATTAACTTAATTAGTTTGATTAAACTTTGAACTCAAATACCAAGGCCATAAGTAACTAGACCATTAAATAATTCATATTAACCTAATTGGTCAAGACACAAAGATAGAGAGAATATTTGTGCAATAAACTTCCAAGATGATAGAAACTAACAAATTTGATGAATCTTTGATTCGAACAACAGGACACTGAATTGGGCCTAGAGTAGTAGGTAAGCCTAATTTCTTTCCTGAAGATTTCAATTCGAACATCAGTAAATGAACTCGATTAATTACTAGTAGTATCATGACCTCAGGATAAGTAAGCTTAAATGAACTCAAATGATTCCTGGCCTAATAACATATATACTCGTAATTATAGAGAGGGAGAAAGAAGACCATGAATTAGCTCACTATAACACCCCAAAATTTGCATATAATATTATTTAATTGTTATCTGTGTGATTTGTGATTTTTCTGAATTTATTGGAATTTTTCTGGATTTATGTGAATTGATTTTAAATTGAGTATATTGGCTCTTTGAAGAAAACATTAAATGTATACGAAGTAAAAAAAAAATTTTGCCAAAAATATTTTAATTGAGTTCAAAATGTCTCAAAGTATTTTTGAGATTTTTCTTGGAATTTCCCTGATATTTGTATTGCCTAAAACGAATTAATCGAATTACTAGAATTATTTTAATTAATAAAATGCGGGAAAATCATTAAGCAGTACCGGGCTGGAGCCCATCACTGTTCTTGCTCGAGGCCCATGGCCGTGCGGCCCAAGTTGGCCCGCGGAGCCGGTTTCCGAAACCCTAGCATTGCGATCGTTCAATCGCGATCCATTGGTCCGGAGGATGCCGTGTAGGCGTTCGCGTCGTGGCCGTCGGATGGGGGCTGCGTGGCGCGCTGACGTTCATCATCTCCGACGCGAACCCGGACTCCTTCGTCGTTACATCACCAGACTCCTTTGCCATGTAGAGCTCGACTGCTTGTGCTATTTAAGCCACCGAGCGACGCCTAGGGTTCATCGTTGAGCGCCGCATCTTGTGGTCAAAGCCGTGGAGCCGAGACGCCAAGGTGGTGCCCTATGAGCTCGCTGAAGTAGGGGACTCAGCCGCCGCGGTTTTTGTTCGAAAGCGCCGCCGATCTGCCATCTCCGTCGCTCCGAGGACCAGATAAGAGATCCCCGTTCCAAGACGCACCCGCACTGCCAGAAAACGTCGCCGTTTGGTCACCAAAGCACCGCGTCGTCATCTTCGTCCCCAACACCGGTGAAGATCTCGGCCGCTGCATCGCCATTAGCCTCGGGTGTGTTTCTGACCATCGGATCCAAAGAGAACAGCCTAGATCGCGCCACATAGCCGCATAACAATTTGAATCGCTCTGATAGCGTCGTTCGTCGGATCTGCCATGGGCGGTCATGATCGAGACACGCGTCAACCATCGGATGTGGCGCCGTGGGCGGCGTTACGGCCAGTCATGTCGCGAGGCGTGGCAGCGCGGAGCTCGAAGCGCCATGAGCCGCATCCACCGTGAACCGGTGTGGGCTGGTGGACTTGGTCCATACGCCTGAGACGCATGGCAGCGCCTAATTGGCCGGCTCAGAGATGACGTCATCATGATGTCATGCCAACGCAATAAATCAGTTTTTTAGTTTTAAAATAATTCGGATTAATATTTCATTTTCCAATTTTCTGATTTTTATATTTTTGAATCTTCTCTAAGCCCGTTCTTCCTCATACGAGCTCCGATTGAGGTGATTCAAATTTCTAAAAATTTGTAAAATTGAGATATATTTAATGGTGAATTTTATTTGATTTTTAGAGTTTGTTGGATCTCTATTTTGGTGTTTATTTATTATTTTCTCTCGTTTCGCGTAGACGTTGATTTGTGCGACGCAACCGAGGAAGATTCATCGACTCAAGACCAAGGTCCAAAGCAAAAATAAGAGCTTTATTAAGGCAAGTTATGCTTTGATCATGTTGGACCCATGTTTACAAAATCGCTATATTTTTTTTACCTTATTGCATATTATTTCACATGTACAATTGTTTCAATTAAATTGGGACTTAGCTATTATGCCAAATTGATCTATACCCTACCTTGTCATTTGTATGCCATGATCTATTGTCACCCTAGATTGGTTTACTATAGTTGGTTGGTATTGAAATCAACATGGGAAGGTTAGAACATCATAGTTGCTTAGCCATGCCACGTCATCATATGTACCTGAATTATCAATGTTTAATCTTGACTAATGGAATATGGAACAATGATATGAACTTGCGTGTCATGTGAGATCACACAATGAGATTGAGCTATAGTGGCGAGTTATATCACGCAACGATGTTGAATTGTTGATGGCACGTGGTGCTTGGTAATCAACTGGGGTGGTAATCACTTAGATTGGGGCAAGTGACAAGGGGCGAGTATGCCAAGGTGGGCCCAATGGGCAGAGGGTATGTGGAAGTCTTGCTTCGATCATCCTAAGGACTTAACCTTGCAAGCCTTTGACCTGAGTCAATCATGCAACCACATGTCTGGCATGGGACAGCCTAGCTGATTAATTTGCAATGTCTTAGCTTGGTACTATCAATGGCGGTGTGAGTTCCCGAGTTATGGAGTAATTCACATGGCACAAGAGGGGGGCCCTGGTTGTGGTTTTCAGACCCACCAGTGTTGAAACCTTAGCGGGTAGTATCGGGTTAAGCCAGAGCATTGTAAAGGTTTTATCATGATCTCTCCGTCGACACACCAAAGGAAGTGTGTTAATTGCATGGCAACAAGAGATGATCATGTCGTGTGGGTAAAGTGCAAAATCTCTGCAGAGTGTAAAACTATTCGAATAGACGTGCTCGCATTATTGAGCAATGCTCGGGAATTACAGTTAAGTGTTAGTTTAATTAAATGGAAAACTTGGTTGGGATGGCGGGATTGCCATATGGAAGGTTGGAACTTGACTTAGGATTGGAAACTTGGTTTACTTGAGAAATGTTGAATATATTTATTACTGTTATTTGTTTTACGGTCTTTACAATCTATTTATTGTATTTGTTCATAAATGTTGCTTATTGAAAAATAGCCATAATAGTCTTTTCCTTTGGAGTTAGCCTTGCATATAGTTATATAGAATTTCATTCTGTGAACAGCTTGTTGAATGCTTTATGTACTCACCCTTGCCACTAATAAATCACCAGTTGAGGAGTCTACCCCAATGCTGGAGGAGGAGTACTATGAAGAGACGAATGTTTAAGGTGCAAGCCTTGTCTGTTGCCTGTGGTATACTGAAGGGTTGTCTACGTTTTCATTCCACTGCAGTTTAATTTGTTGTTTAGCCTTGCGAGGCATAGTCATATAAGTTGACCTTAAGGTCATTCAACTAGTATTATTTAATGTATAATGTCTTTCATAATGTTTCCGCTGTGTATGATTGTGATATTTACCGATGTTGAGCTTGTGTGCACTAGCGTGATCCTGGACTAGTGCAATATATACAGAGGGTCCGGATTTGCATATTCGGGTCCCGACACTTACATGGACCTTCATTTCGATTATATCTAAATACCTGTATACCACATAAAGTTCTCATATGAATTTTTGCATGATGTGTTGAAAATAAGAAGATGACATACGTCAACTTGAACTAAGGCTTAAAAAGTTGATGAAATCCAGAGCAGTAAAGTGTAACAATCTTATTAGGTTTAAATGAAATTTTCAATTCAAAAATCAAAGGCTTAAATGAACCTAATCCTTAGGAACAAACATCAAGACTAAAATCTAAATAGCATTTGATTGCAATCAAATAATCCTTGTTCTAAGATAAGCATATGTGCATATAAACCCTCATTCAAGCTTCGCGAAATTAAAAATAATAATTGATGACACATGGGCCAACTTAATTAGTCGTCTAGTTTTTGGCTCAAAAATGAAAAGTGAATAAGTTTGATTATTCAAATCCCTTAGTTCATGAATCAGGAAATTAGTTTACATAAGCTTGATTAGCTTAATTGATCTCTAAACTCAAATATCAAAGTCTTAAGCTAATTTCAAATAGTTCCAAACAACTTCTCATGCCCATATACATATATGTCCCATGGAAGCCCTCATGCAATAATTAGTAAATTAGAATGAAGCTTTAATGACATACATGACAAGTGAAGTCATCTGCTTAAGTAATTAATCGACCGTTTAGTCAAAAGGTAAAAAGGCAAAGAAAGAAAGATCCAAATATGAACTACTTTCATGAATAAATGTTAAAACATGTGAGACCAACTTCAAAAGAATCTCTGAGGTCAGGGGACAAGGTATGAGCTACTACAATGTTTTGTATATTCCCAACTCCTTTTTTTTGAAATTGTTGCTGCACTTTTCACAATTTCTCATGTGCTAGTTTGATTGAAAGTTTTACTCAAATGCCTTGTACTACCATACATTTGGTTGTTCGAGAATGTTGAACTTGTGTTGCATAGCTCATTGCATCAGCAATGCTTCATGTGCTTGTTCAATGGTTATAGTAGTATTCTTCAGTATGAATATCTATATATAATCCAATGGTTGATTTGCATAGTTGTAAGATAGTGAAAAGATCAAAATTCCAAATTAAAATTTCAAGGCAATTTCTATTACTAACAGCCTAATAGAGCATACACAGGGCTGCAGAGGGATAAGGTGCTTGTAAAGAAGCATGTAATTCAATCATGCTGAACAAGGTTTACATTTAAGATCGAAGACTTTATGCATGCTGCAATTGCATTTAGGTTTCAATTAGTAGGACTTGTTGCAAGCATTTTATATCCAAATACTAGTCATTTTCACTTATGCGTGCTATATGCCTTCACTGACTTGAAATTAAGCATGAATGAAGCTATATTTGTCTTGTTGTACAACATCCTCAAGTGCGGTGATGTTGAAGATGAAGGTTATATTTAGATAGTCAAAACATGAAAACAAGCTTTTGTTGTTCATGCCAATGAATCAACTTTCTGTTTGTCTTGCCACTATATCTGAACTAAACCAGTATTGCCTAGTAGCAGTACTTCTGTCTCTGGAGATGGCATATCCTTGTTAATATTGATCCAGATTTAGTTTGGGCTACCAATACGAAGTATCGACTGGCGACTGATTTTGTTGATATATAACTTAATATTATTGTCATGTATTTATGTGGTTTGATTCACTGTATATTACTCAATATATGCGTGTGTTATCCGTATATCTTTATCCATTTTCGATCCGAATCTATCACATATCCGATCCGTGTCTGTATCCCGAATAATCCAGATTCGTATCCGGCTCTGACTAGCTCGTATCTAGTACCGAATCCAGAAAAAATGGGTTAGGATACGGAAAGAGCAATATCCACCCGTATCCGATCCGTTTTCACCTCTACATGTCATGAAGCCGTGGGGTTGTTGAAGAGGCGGCTCTGCGGACCAGCGGCTAAATGACACCATTCACCGTTTGATCTGCTTCACATTTGGTACGAACTATTCAGGTCCTTATGGGTTATGTTTTTTTAGCAAAAACCTACAAGGGTCTCCCACACTCATATATTTCTCAAAAGTTTATATACAACGACCATAGTAAAAGGAAAAAAGAACAAGAAAAACGAGAACAAAGAGAAAAAACCAGCAAAAAAACTCAAACAGGTTCTAAAGAAGAGAGCCAAATAGTAATAGCTCCCCCAAAAGCTTTCTTCCCTCGAGCTCGAATGAGACGTAGATCAGCCCGCACCTTCGAAGCAACAATAGCAATTGGTAAATTGGTAGAGTTTAAGATCCAACCATTACGACGAAACCAAATATGCCAGTATATAAGAGAGAACAACTCTTTGTAGAATGAACAAATTAAGTGATTTGCCAAAGCAAATTTCCACATAACTATCGACCAATCTTGTAAGATAGTTGGAAGGAAGAGATGAAGCCTATCCTATACTTCACACGCTGCCTGACATTGGATGTAAAGATGAACAAGACTCTCTTCAATATCCGAAGCACAAAGAGAACAAGTTGTACTGCCATTCCGTATGCCTTTGCACCGTAACAAGCTTCGTGAGTTCAGTCGATCCAGAAAAATGAGCCATAAAAATAATTTATGCTTCAGTTGACTCTTACTTTTCTAGATTAACTTATGCCCAACAAACACAGAACTAAGTTGATTATTCATGCAGTAGGTATAGTAGCTATGAGATGTAAATTTAAGAGCATGCCAACAATACTTCCAGGAATTACAAATGTCAGAAGGTAGAACCAAGTTCTACCGCAAATCATTAAGAATCGCAAGTTGCTATAGCACTGATTCACTCCATGCCGTGGGCAGAAAAAGAGTGTCCACTTTAGCCTGCTGCATGCCAAGAACAGACACTCGGGGACAACGACACGCAAGAAGAGCTCGGGCAGCTGAGAAGAGAGGGGATCTCCATTCTAGTTATCCTCCCAAAAACACATCACATGTCCGTCACCGATAATAGCCGAGCACAAGGCCAAATACTAGGTATGAGCTTCAAAATATCCTTCCACCAATAGCTACCTTTTGGGAAAGCATATTGAGGCAAAGAGCGAGGATATAGAACTTGCCAAGTCCATTGCATCCACGGAGTAGAATGTCGATGAAAGAATGTATAGAAACTTGAGAAGAAGCCCTTCATTTTGTATAGACAAATTGATCACACCAAGGCCTCCCACTTTTTTTGATTTACAAACATTCTTCCAAGTAACCAAATTACCACTAGCTCTGAAATTATTATTGACATGCCACAAGAAGTTGCGCCTCAACTTATTAATAGCTTTAATAATATTGACTAGCAACTTGAGAAAGCAAAGCAAGAAAGTCAGTATGGCTGATAAAACTGCATTGACCAAGATCAAACAGTCAAATAGTCGACCAAACTCACATATATATCGAACCTACCATCTTGCTAGTTGACGATTAATTTTTGCTAAAAGTGGCACAAAGTCCTATTTAGTTGGCCGCTTCACACACAAAGGAAAACCCATGTAAAGAATAGGGAAAGAGCCGACTGGATAGCCTAAAGCTCCAGCCACATGGGATGTCAGTTCTGTAGAAGCACTAACAGACACAATAGTTGATTTGCTGTAATTAACACTCAAATCCGTGAATTCCCAAAAGGAGTGTAGGAAAGCCTTGAGGAAAACATCACTGAATTGTGAAGATTTAAGCAAAATAAATCATGCCATCCGCATATTGGAAAACCAGGAATTGCAAACCAGGAGGTGTAGGCATGGGCGGATGAAGAAGACCCTTACTATGAGCATCATTCACATAGTCCTGAAGAATGTCAGCAGTAATAGCAAAAAGAAGTGGAGACAAAGAAACACCTTGTCAAACACCTCTCTTGCAAATAATGTGATTGCCAGGAACACCATTAAGAAAAACTGACACAGAAGCCGAAAAAGGATAGACTTCACCCAAGCAAGACAATTATCGCCAAAGCCTTTGAGATGGAGAACCTCTAGGATAGCATCATGAGAAATAACATCAAATGCTTTGGAAAAATCAAGCTTTATCATAATAGCATCCGAGTGAGCAGCATAATGCGCAATGAGTTGTGTGACCATATCAGCACAATCATGTATCGTACTCTCCTTAATAAATCCAAATTGATTGGCATGAATCATAGAATGAATGCAAGGCCGGAGTCGATTAGCCATAAGTTTAGTCAACATCTTCAAAGACCCATTCAATAAAGAAATAGGCCGATAATCCACAACACTAGCCGCTTGTTGTGATTTTGGAAGCAAGCTCACATAAGCGAGATTCAAGCGATGAATATCCAAAGTGCCATTAGAAAATTGATCAGCAAGAATATAAAAATCCTCTTTCAGAATATCCCAGCAAGATTTTAAAAAATCATTATTGAAACCATTATGGCCAGAAGATTTTCTAGAAGCCAAATTTTTTATAACTAAATCAATCTCAGCATGGGTGAAATGATCCTCCAGAAACTCCAAAGAAATCGGGTTGGGTGGGAATATGACATGGAAACTGAGCTACCACTCTTTCATGTTTGGTTGATTGGAATGTTATATGAAGTGGGTTTGGGATTGGGGTAGGATGGCGTCGTATCCCACCAATCTTATCCCAACAGGGAGGATGGGTTTGGACTTTGGAGTGGGTTAAGGTGCTGGATAAAGGTACCCATCGATTGTTATCATCTGTCTTCGTCGTTGGACGATGGAGCTCGCCATGGCCTACCAAATTGGGCTCTTATTCCTTGCTACGATTGTTGGTCGCGTGCTAGTGCATTGGCAATGCGAAACACAGCTAGCAATCCACCTGCGATTTCTGCATGAATCGAGCTCACCGACGTGATTGTTTGTCGGCTTGAGGTATACTACCTATCCTAAACTTGGTGGAAATCGCGCCACCACGTTCATTTGAGCCTAGAGTGAGCCGACTCGAGCCGAGTCGGAAAAAAAAATTTACGTTCGGATCCTTTACCGTGAAAAAAAATTATGTTTAGGTTTTTTTTTTAAAAAATGTTACGGTTAGGTTCTTCTTTCGTGAAAGAAAAATATATTACGCTTATTCCCTTTTTGCGTTTTTGAGCCTCGCGCTTAGGTCCTTCTTCCGAAAATTAAAATTACGTTTAGATCATTTTTTGAAAAAAACACAGTTAGGTCCTTTTCACGAAAAAAATATATACTACGTTTAGGTTCTTTTTCTATTTTTTTAGCACTCTGTTTGGGTCCTTTTTCGAGAAAAAAACCCGTTTAGGTCCTTTTTCGCCGAATAAATGCGAAAAAACGCGATTACGTTCGTGTCCTTTCAGACGTTTCGCGTGTTTCCTTGATTTTCTCGGGTGGGAAGCGGCAATCGCATGTTTTCTCGATTTTCTCGTGTGTTGAGCGACGGTCGCGGCATGGCACGCCGCGGTCAATTATCTAGTACTACCTATACCGAGCCCACCATCAATAGCGTTGTCTCGCCACGCTCGTCCTTCCAGGGGTTGCGAGACATGCTCTTCTCCATCCTATGTAGCACTGACACGTCAATTTAGTGCTGTATCGGTGTCCGACACCGATACGACACCGACACGCCACTCGACACGTATCGATCATATGTTAGACTTTAATGTTCGACACTTTATCGACATGTATTTGACATATATGATGACACAACTTAGCTCAACTCAGCAACTTAAGGGGTAACCCCAGCCACCTGAAAGGAGCAAAATACCAACATCAAGGCTCTATTATGGAACCATGTTGATGTTCTAAATAAGGGTGGTCCGTCTAGAGGAAATATAGAATGGTGATGCAAGTATTGTAAACATGTTGGCATTAGTACGTACTCTAGATTCAAAGTATACTTACTGAAAATTACTAATCTATACCCCTTTATAATACACCTAAGCATTCTTTTCTACGTCCACACCAAATAATGCACCCCACTATAGATGGCCCAACCTTCATGCACCCAGCGAAACGTCCTCAGAAACTTGCCTCCATCAAAATTAACCTCTTAGATCTTTTCTTAGCTTTACTCACCCACATCCGATGGCCATTGTTTAACTCATCCCTGTGGCCCACAACAGATCTCCCCCCACCTCCAGCATCATCTCAAGGAAAAGGAAACAAATATCCTGAAATTAAGGAAAAGGAAACAAACGTTCTAGAAAAGGAAAAGACCATATATTACGTGCTGGAAAAAGGAAACCGGAAGACAGGGCACTATACTAGTGATGATTGAAAGATATATCGGAAGGTGATGATACCTATTCTTGCTCAGTTTAGAAGTGAAATTGTAAAGACTGAGGTATATATTCCTAGTTTATGCTTTACATTATTTCAGTTTGACAACTATATATAGAAAAATAGAGAATAATACATATTGTTATTTAAATATATATGGCTGTGTCGTGTGCCGATCTTTTTTAAAAAATGACGAATTCTGTATCAGTGTCATATCGTGTCGATGTATTTGTGTCCGTGCATCATAGTCTGCCCACCACGCCTGCCCGTCATCGAGCTCCGTCGACAACCGCACTGACTCAGCCATCACCACACATAGGGAGGCGATGAGATGGATGAGGAGGCGCACTTGATGTTTGCGGCAGCGAGTGAAGCGGTTGAGGCGTTCGGCAAAGTCAAGCATAGTCGTCGCCAGCACCGGAGCTAGGAAACGAGGCAAGAGAGAAGTAGGGACTGGGGTGAGGAAGAAAGAAGGGTATTTTGGTCAAATTAAATTCAGATCAGTGCAACCTTCTATACCGGGCTGGCCAAAAGTTCATATAGGCTAGTGTCTGTTGGGGGGTTTAAAGCCAGCTTCAGTTTTGAAAAGCCAGCAAGTCTTCTCCTAGACAGCTCAAGGTTAGTAGCTTTTTGGACTAGATTTGGACCAGACCATAGGTCGTAATTTTTGCGTTGAAAAGTGAGAGAAGCATCTCTCACTTGGGCCACTCCTCTATCTTTGTAACCAAACATCTCAGTTGTTGTACTTTTGCTAATTAACGTTCAATTAATTTGTGCATAGAGCATAGCCCAGCCATGGCGCTGACGTTATGCTTTTCACATAATTCTTATCCCTGGATGACCCATCCTCATGCTCCACAAGCCGCCGTTGCTGGCGCATCGCGCCGCACCACCGTATTGCTATGTACCCGCATCTCCTTCTCGCTCCCCATCGCCTACAGTATGCACCTCCTCAGGGCAGCCGCTCAGGCGCCTTGCCACTAGACCGCATACGTTGATTCCTGAGTTGTTTTTTTTGTACGCACTGCTCGGTTTTTTCTGATTTTTTATTGCTATTTATACTAGAGATTACATGTTAACTTAGATAGAAATTCGAACTTTTAATCTTAACAGACACAAACAAAACTTGCAGAGTTTTAATCTTCTAAAACTGAAACTCAATCTTATCTATTTAAGTAATGCATGTCAAGATTATCTCTAATATTTTGTCCCTAATCTTGACACACTGACTCTTACTCATTGAGACAATCGGTCTTAACTACGATTTGCCAAACATATACTAGATACAGGATGATGAATGCATTTCCAAGGAGTTTCGCCTTCTTCTTGTTGGGCATACCATCGGTAACGCACCTCGCCGACGATTACGACCTTTTGCTTCATCTCTAATTGTTTTTTCACCGGTAACACAACTTGACAATGATGCAGACTCACATTAGAGTTTATCCACGAGAGAACTTGGACACACCTGCAATAACTCTCATGCGTACACACATCTAGAACGACGGCCACAACTCCTCAACATCCCGGACTCATCTTCGACGAACTTGACTTTGGACAGCAAACGAATCTTCTCAACGCCCCGGAGTCGACTTTGACGGACACGACTTTGGACGACGAACGCATCTTCTCAACGTCCCGGACTCAACATCGTGTTGCAAGTGGACTCATTTTCGACTTGCACTGCACACAAAAAACCTACTTCTCGGCTGTCACTCTCGCCCAGGTAGGTCACAGCGGTGCTTCGCTTGACGGCCTTCGCGGTGTTGACCAACGCCCGGACGTTTGGCTGCGACGGCGAGTACTACGTTCTCCAATAGAAAAGAGCACGTTGCATGCAACTTCCTCTCTCTTTTCCTGCCGCATGGGACGTTACTGACTTCCCAGCTGCACGGCACCTCCACGAATTGCAGCACTTCATGCCTCTTGCATAGCCGCCGAGAGCTTCTTCTTGCTGCCAGGAGCCCCTGTTCTACGCTTGCTTATGCCACCACCAGGAGCGAGCTTGTAGTGTCGTCGCAGGGAACTTCGTTCCTTTTTTTTTTTTTGCTTTGTTGCTTCGGTCTTCTCGGTTTTGCTGCTCCTTGCGCCACGCATGGTCGTTGCTATCAAGCGCAGCGCCTAGGACGACCTGCCACCTCATGGAATCAATCTGTTGTTGCACGTCCTTTGGCCGAGTCCAGCTCGGATTTTGCGTGACAGGAGAACGGCGCAACAGATTCGATGAGCTGATGAAGAACGCTGAGTCGCCCAGAAAATTACTCGACGGATTACCGACGAGATGGTTGTCATGCGATTGCCGCGCCTCCGCCTAATTTAGGTTGCTTCTTCAGGTGTCGCCCCCAGGAGTCTCCTCCTCCCAGGGGCAGCAGGTTGATCCGAAACTTTTAGGTTCTGATACCAATTGTTGGAACACTTAGGAACTTTTTATTGGCCTACGCAACTGCTCAACCTTTTCTGATTTTTCATTGCTATTTATACTAGATTGCATGCTAACTTGGATAGCAATCCGAACTCCTAATCTTAACAGACTCAAACAAAACTTGCAGAGTTTTAACCTTCTAAAACTGAAACTCAATCTTATCTCTTTAACTAGTGCATGTCAAGATTATCTCTAACAGCTGCATGGCGCCATGGACTGTGTACTTGCTACTCGGCGATGACAACGCCCTATTAGGAACGGGTGACAAGGTAGGCAACGTGTCTAGATCTAAAGGGTCATAGAGATGGGGACGACGATAATGACGAGGTTGGGGGAGACAGGTCTATCACCAGCGGCGTCAGGGGAAGATAGAATTGGTGTCGATGAAGTTAGGGACGGTAAATCCGATGTCATTGTGGTTGGGGATAGCCGGATCCGGCTTCGACGCGATCAAAGGTGGCAAGATTCGACAGTGGCGAAGTGGCATCTAGGTCCATCGTGCAATCTCAGCAGCCAGCAACCTCCGGTAGCTGCCCACCTTCTCCTCCACCGGACGTGATGAGCGAGAGAGAGAGAATGAGAGAGAGAGAGAGTGAGAAAGGGAGGAGGCTATGTGCTCAAATGTAAGGTGTGGACCCAGGCATAGATCTTTAATTGGGCCTGGGTTGGACCTAGGTTTCTCCAGTTTGGGCTCGACTGGATCGGATCAAATAACCAATTTTCATTCTTGGATCAGGCTTGCGCTGAGTTTTGGCCCATTACAGCCCTAGAAAAACCCATATCCCGGCCCAAAACCCACCTCCTCATATCATATCCACACCTTTACATTCCCACGGTCCAAACGCCACCTAAAAGCTTGAATTTTTTTTTCTTTAATATTTATTTTTATTCTTTTTTTCAAAACTATGCGTCCGAATGAAAATTTTGCAAAATTGTACGCCTGTCGCTCGTAGATGGGGCGATCGCCCACATACACGCGATTTGTCCTCGCGCCGCTTGCTGCCCGCACTAGCCGCTTGTCGCCGCCATGCCGCCCGTTGAGTGGGCCCCCGTCGCCGAGACAGGCGATCGCCGAGCAAGGGGCGATGGGGCTATCAATCACGCCTCGAGCGAGCGAGCGAGGAAGCCAAATGAGGCGTAAGAAAAGAAAGAAGAAGAAGAGAAGAGGAGAAGGAAGAAGAAGAGAAAGAAGAAGAAGAGAAAAGGAAAAAAGGGAAAGTAAATCGTCGCTTTCACAAGGTATTTTTACAAAAAATTTATGATTGTTTAGTTACGTAGAAGTTAAATGTACCATTTATTATTTAAAATTTTAGGATTTTGTAGTTTTTAGAAAATTTAGTAGGAGTGTGTTATTAGAATTATAATGTAGCATTTAATATTTAGAAAATTTAGGGTAGTGTTGTTTAGAAATTTGTCTGATAGCGCTTAGAATTTTAATGTAGTATTTAGTTTTTAGAAATTTCAGATTGTATAGTATTTAGTACGCTACAAATTTATGTAGTATTAGAAATTTATTTTAGTGTTTAGAAAAATTAGGATTGTGCAAATGTTTAGAATTTCTCGCATAGTGTTGTTTAGAAATTTCCTGATAGCGCTTAGAACTTTAATGCAAGATTTAGTTTTTAGAAATTTCAGATTGTATAGTATTTAGTACGTTACAAATTTATTGTAGTATTAGAAATTTATTTTAGTGTTTAGAAAATTAGGATTGTGCAATTTTAGAATTTCTCGCATAGTGTTGTTTAGAAATTTCTGATAGCGTTTAGAACTTTAATGTAGTATTTAGTTTTTAGAGATTTCAGGATTGTATAGTACTCAGTATATAGAAAGTGAATACAGTGAAAATAGTATGCAATATTTACAATTTTAATTTGGTAGGGCTAATGTAATGTGGCACAAATATAATGTTAGGCAATATGGTAGGCAAGTCGAATTACTTATTTGTAGTCAAAATCACTTATTTATAGTCGTATTTTGTAGTACGATCAATGTACGTTTTGTAGATTGTATTTTAGAGTAATATTTTTCCGTTTGGACGTTGCAAAGATGTCGGAGAAATTGTATTTCCAAATATTTTATGGAGATGGGGAGATAGCATGGGGGCGGATGGGTGGATCTATCATCATTTTCAAGAGTCGACGGGCATATGCATCGAGCGATAGGACATACAGGGTTTGTTGGAGTGGATGTCTCGGATGTTCGCTTGATGCCCGCACTGTTCGGCTATGGTCGAGCGAGAGTGAGCCGAGCGCAAGACCGCTTTTACGGAGAGTTGATTCTCGTTAACTCGACGCCCACATGGAGGAGTTATGTTGGTTTTGCCGTAGAGCGGGTTGGCCGCTCATGTTGTTGGCACAATACATACCTGTAGCTCCATCGGTGTCGCAAGTTCGTGATGTCGGGGTGGACATTACGGCGGAGGGGACATCAAATGTAGAAGGATGCGAAGAGGAAGGCGGAGGAGCCCGGAGACGAGGAGCACGAGATCGGCGGTGACGAAGGGACCGGGGGCAGAGGAGACAATGGTGGAGGCGCGAGGGGTGGCCGACGAGGGGAGGAGGTGGAGGACATTGTTGACTTGATGGAAGAGGAGGACCGTGCGGATGAGGAAGTCCTCGATGGTGAGCACTGACGAGGAGGACAACGCCTGGGTGCCTATCCTCGTGCGTGGACCAATTACAATTTCAAGACCTAACAATGAATGAAGGGAACATTGATGCATGGGAGTATCGTGAGAACGAGGTGACGCAGGGGCCGATATAAAGACAAGGAGGCTGTGATGGATGCGTGAAGCATCGGGCAATGTCTCTCCCAGGCAATTCGTGGTTGTGAAGTCCAAGAAGAAGGACTACGACGTGAAGTGCGTAGTTGATTCGTGCCCATGGCGGGTGCATGCATACCGGGAAGTGGACGGACTCTCGGAAATGCTCCATAGTGATGGAGCATAATCTGAGCCGGAAGAAGCGGAGCGGGGACACCGCAATCGTCGTCCACTTGGGTGGCAAATGTGTTTTATGGTCGATCGTGGACAATCCCCATCCGCAGCCTCGATCTATTATCACAACCCGTGGAGGAGAGGTTTCAAGACAAGATTAGCTACGCAAAGGCATGGAGAGCAAAAGGACACTCGAAATACGGTTCGGGACGACGAGGCTTCAGACGAGAATATTCCCACTTGCTCAGGGCAATCGCACAAAGGAACCCCAGACATCCATCGACCTTGCGGAGTTCCTGCGGGTGGTGCGTGCACCGGAAGTGGGTATTGCAACGTGCATTCTTCGCCTGGCGCATGCATAAATGCGTTAAGACCGCCGCCTGTCCTTTGCATGGATGGCACATTCTCACGGGAAGTACAAGGGCGATTCTAATCGATCGCGGTGGATGCCAACAACCGTGTTCTACCGTTGCGTTGGCATTCGTGGAGGGGGAAAACACGGAGAGTCGGTACGGGTTCCTTGAAAGAGTGAAGTCGGCGCTTGTTCTCGACAGTTCGATGTTTGTGTCATCCATGACCGACATGCGAGGCGCTAAGGGCGATCGTGGATATGCAACAAGGGTCCGCCGTCGTGGGAGCAACAAAGTGGCCGATCCGAGGAGCAGGTGGTGCATGAGGCACATGGGTGCCAATTTTTCCGTCGATTCAGAATAAGGAGCTTATGAACATGTTCAAGCGCTGTGGCAAACAGAACCAACGGAGGAAGTTCGACGCGCTTTGGAAGACGTTGGACGAACTAACGAAGAAGCAATCAATGGATCCCAGAGGTACCGCTAGTTCATCAAGGAACCCGATGGTGTACCATGAGCAAGGAGAGGACCCCACACCTTATAAAGCGCCGCCGATGACCCCCAAACCTCGGCGTAGGCCGGTACCAAGATAAAGAGTTTCACCGATTGGATACGACATGAGCCTTTGGAGAAATGGTCCTTCGCGACGAGAGGGCGGCTCGCGTTATGGGATCATGACAACGAACTCAGCGGAGATTTACAATCAGGTAATGAAAGGCACCGATGCCTTCCATCGTGGGTATAGTTGAGGGTGTCTTATTAGGGACACAGAGATATTTCATTGAGCGATACAAGACCTCGCAAAGATGTATGTCGGACAATCGATTGTCTTACTCAACTGCTGTGTCTACCTACATGTCCAAGAAAACAAGAAAGACGCAGACACATCGGTTACACCGAGAGTGGCGTGGAACGGAGATACCACGTGCATCGCGGTGACCGAGGTCGCAGGGTGCCCACCGGAGAGGACTTCCATCTGCGCATACCCGAGCACCGATTGCGAGTGCTCTCGCCAGAACCACGCTGCTGACTTGCCGTGCTCGCGTCGCCATTGCCGCAGCCGCCGAGACGATCAATCCGCCGTCCGCTCATCTCCCCGCACTACTACAAGCGAGCGCTCTCAACACGTGGCATCATGAGGTGTACGGGTACCGAGTGGATGGATCGCTCACAACAGCCCCCTCTCCGACCATCGATGGGTACCGGACATCCGAATGTTGAAGATGAAGGTCGGGCGTCAAGGACAAGGCGATTCGAACGATATGGACGAGTCTCGAGGCGCGTCGCAACCGCGGATAATGTAACTTTGCATGTTGTTCCCATCTTGTATTATTCAATGGACCGTAAGTCAGAATGTACGTTGTAATGTTCGATGTAATTTTCAATGTACTAGTAAGTTGTTGTTCGTGATCATGTTATTCTCCGATGTCCCGCTTAGTACCTACGAGGATAATGTAATTCTCGACGCTGTGTGCCTCGGCCGAACATGTCTTTGTCTTTCGTATGTTTGCAATCCGAGTTTTTTTTGCTCTCCACACTTCGGTTGTATTGTTTGTTGAGTATGGTACAATTCGTTATTTCGCATTTCATTTTGTGTGCACATGTAATTACCGATAAATCTGTTGTATTTGCTTTGTAACAGCCACGATGGCGCCGACCTTGCCTCGAAGCTGCTGGACGTGACCGCCGATGCGACCCACCGGTCTAGGTACTCCGCAGAGGAACCGAGTGCTAGCCACTTCGACCTCGAGTGCCCGGAGCCGCCGCATCGACCCACGCCGGGTTCCACGGTAAGTCGCGAACGCTTGCACTCTTTACGTACATACTTACCGTGAATGCAATTCTAACTACATGCGTTGCGCGGCCGCTTACTTCCTCTTTGTAGGATGGTGGAGCCGGTGATCGCCTGCTAGAGGGCAAGGAGGTGCCGCGGTCGGGTGCACGACCGGTCCTCGCTGCCACACTCGTGGACCGGTGGAGACCGAGACGACACGCTCCACCTTCCGTGCGGAGAGATGGCTCCGACGCCGCAGACGGTCGTACCTCTTAGGCCTCCCTTGTGCGGGCCCAGCCGATGCGTGCCGCGACGACGCCTCGGCCACGCGGCACGCCGAGTTGTCCGCTGCTTTGCCGAGGTGCACGGCACCCGGCAGCCTACCACCCCTTAGGAGGCCGAGCGCCACGGACCGACGCGAAGGCGTGGTCGCCATTCCACGGTGAGTACCTCTTTCTTTGAGAATTAAAATAGAAGCGCCAAGTTGCCGATAATGTTTGTTGCTAACGCCGCAGTCGACCTTCTCCACCAAGACGCGGAGGAGGCGGACGTGGCTTCGCCACTTGGAGGCATACCTCCGTTGTTGCTCGGTTGGGTGATGTTCCGTCCTCCCACGGAACACGGTGGACCGTCACCGATCGAGTACGCCAAAGACATCGCCGACACCCGGTGGATGAGGTAACACACTCGGTTCAATCTCGCCTCAACGGAGCACGCCTAACTCCCCTTGTAAACAGTGATGCAAAGTGGTCGTGGGCCTCCAGGTTTGCGGCGACGACAGAGGTCATGCGGCGACGCCGTCTCTAAGCGAGCACGACGCGACGATGTTAGGTTGCGCCCTACTCCTCCAGCTTGTGGTCTTGGGAGCGCTTCGTCGGGCAGTTCGTTGTTGACACGACACCGCACTCGAGGAGCTTTACGGAGACGACCGGTGGATCGCCCACCATGGGCCACTCGGTCCGACGGCAGTGCGCGCCCTCGTGATCTTTTTCCCCACTAACGCACTTGAATAACCTTCGCCATTTCTTATTTCCTCGCAATGAGGTTCGCGCACCTACAGTGAGGAGGTCCTATCGGGGAGTTCGCTCGAGTTCGACCGCTTCCACGACGAGGACGTGCGGTGGACGCCATACACCGCGACGACGCCTCACGCCCGAGCACCTCACGGGTCTCCGTGCTTTGCACGCGAGATGAGGCCTTTGGCTCACCCGTAAGGTGCTCGCCTTTGACCTTGTGTCGAGGAGTACTCCCGCACCGAAAGTGCGCGCAGCTCGCCTGCTCCAGCCTCTTTCCTTTGCCGCCTCGCCACGCTGTCGCACGTGGCGCTCCGCAGTACTTGCCTCGATCCTACTACTCCGCATCTTTGCGAAATTAATGTGTCGCAGACTTCATCGCTTTTTGCATTGCAGATGACCGGATGGGTGCTGCGGTGGGCTCTCGATTCGCAGACCGTGTGCACCATGGGCCTGCAAATGGGACGCCAGACTCGACGAGAGGTCACCGAGACCCGGCCAGACGACCATGACATGTACGATCAAGACATGGAGTGGTTCGCCCGCAAGACTCGCCTCGGGTGGGGTACACACAAAGACCAGACGTCGCACGGCAGAGCATCGGTAGCGGACACGCACCCTTCACAGATGTCCCGCAGGGACAACGCCTCGATAAGTGTCACAATCGAACCTACATGGGCACGTCTTTTTCATGTAACTTACGTAATGCCAACCCGACGTTACATGCGGACTCGGCTCTTGGCGGAGATTGAGGTGGAGGTCAGGTCCATGTTGACGCGCCTAGAGGGGGCATACAGTGACCACCGCCAGTCCGAGACACTTGGGGTCGGGTCCTCGCTACGGTGAGGCGGTTGGCTCGCTTAGCCACCGCCGAGGGCGCGAGACGCCGGCGACGCAAGACACCACGCCACTTCGCCCCAAAGACTCGCCTACCCACCCGGTGCCCGCCACGCCCCACGCACCGCAGGGGGACGGTGGTCGACGAGGCTCCTTCCGCGCCTCGCCTCACCCCGCGGTTCCTCGCTACGCCCCACGCAGCAGCAGTGGGGACATGGGGGAGGCTCCTTCGCGTCTCGCCCACCCTGCCGGTTCCTCGCACGCTCCCACGCGGCGGCGGTGAAGGGCGGCGCGCGGAGCTCCCTCCGTCCCGCGCCCAGCAGGACCCCGTGGTGGTTTCGACGAGCCTTCGACGACGAAGTTCGACCGGAGGAGTACCTTTCGACCGACTACCTCGACCCTCTCGGCTCTCGGGTGCGCCACACAGACTTGGCCTCGCCACGCAAGACTACTTCACGCCGCGCCGCAGGCCGCCTAGGAGGACGTCCGTCCGCCGCCACTCACCTACCCCACTGCCGATTAGGAAGCGTGGCGTGATTGACTTGTTGTACGGATGTATTTTTTAATGGCTTTACGTTCAAAGAAGACATTGTATAACTCCAGAGTTAGTAACATGACAGCGTTATCACTATAAATTGTTCAAATCATTTATGCATTGCTTGCCTATGCCACACGCGTGACAACACACCAACGTTTGGTGCACCTATCGCCTCTAGTAGGGGCGATCGCCTAATGTGAGGCGATCGCTTACATGGGGCAATCGCCAAATATGAGGCGATCGCCCCATACCCGCGATATCGCTTTATAACATTCGTTCTCACAAGCGGTCTCGCAAAGAACAATGGAGAAAGAATAGAGGGTGAGCATCAATCGAAAATGCCGAGGCGCAAGTGCAAAGGGTAAGGGAAGGCAAAGGAAGAAGCGAGTGCATGCTCAAGGAATTTAGCGTATCAAGATCTCTTCCTACCTCGTGGAGTCAGAAGCCCATGTGTATGTGCGGAGATCTTTGCGGGCTTGTCCGCTCTTGGGAAATTTCAACTTGGAAGAGGAGGTATTGGAAGTGCCGCCCACGCCTTCGATCCACGGAGAAGAGCTCAAGGATCGCCGCATGGTAACAATCGTGACGGGGTTACATAATATTTGTGAATGAAACTTTGCTAATTTACGCTTCATGCGGTCACCTCCGCCATCGTGTGAATTTGAGCAAGGGTTTGATACGGAGATCAACCCCGAGGACCAACGGCTTCTTGACCAAGCCAACCGCGAGGATGAGTTCACGCGGCGGTTTCAAGAACAGCGCTGCGATGCAAGCACGCGAGGAGGCATGTAGGAAGGAAGTGAGGAGAAGGAGGCGAGAGAGAGAGAAACGAGAGGGCGCGACGTGCGGCAGGCCCAGGGAGGCATGGGCGAATGGGAAGTGGCCTCAAGCACTCAATAGACGTCCGTGTTAACTTTGGTTTTCCTTGTTCGTGGTACTCCTTTTAGTTTTAAGTCGTAATAAACAATGCGCCCAACCTTCAAGAGTATGCTCACCGTCCGAGGGCTAGTATGTGTCCTATCGCTCTGTGTCCCAAATGATGTTATTTTTCCATCGAGATAGGTTATAGCATTTTCAGTTCATCATATCCGATTTCATCGAAGTTTTACCATCGCTTATGTAAAGATACGGCAATTTTCATGTTTTACCGATCGCATGTTCTGACAACAATAAAATAGTGCAACCTAAAGTGACATCTAAATATTTTTACATAATTGTGACCTATGCAAGCCCAAGAATGCAACAAACCGGTTCTCACAAGTTTTGAGGTCGCTCGATATTATTCTAACTGCTTGAACAATGATTGTTATAAAGGGTTTAAACTAGCCATCTTTTATTCAAAATGCAATCATATTTAGATATTTTTGCAAAATGAAGTGCATAAGGTTGTAGTAACTTATTCTATTTATTTCATGAATTATGGATCAACACACATTATAATTCCTTCACAATCCACGCTTAGAGCCTAGCATTCAACTCAAATAAAAAAATTTCGCAAACAACACATGGATTTTTATTTTACACTCTAATTCTTCATTCCAAAATTTAAATTTAGAAACAAGTTTCATTTAATTTGGACACTCCTAACAAAAGTTACGGGTTTATATTAAAAAGCATATAGTAATTACAAAACAAAACTAAAAAACTCATGCGGCCTCGCCGCCTCAGAGAGGCGACGCCTCACAGAGGGCGATGGGGCCCCACAAGCGCCACGCTAACTAGCAAGCGTTAACGGTGGCGGGGCTATCGCCTGTGTATGAAGCGATCGCCCATACACGGCGACGGGCATTTTTGTCATTTTTTCATTCGACGATAGTTTTGAAAAAGAATAAAAATAAATATTAAATAAAAAAAAATTCCTAAAAGCTTTGAGAGGCAGCAGCCAAGCCCACACGGAACTGACAGAAGAGCGAGTCGAGGAGGGAGTAAGTGAAAAGAGGGGAGGGAGATGGCCGGGGGCGGCGGCGCGGGGAGGAAAGTGGCGGTCGCCGCCGTGCAGTTCGCCTGCACTGACACCGAGTCCGACAACGTCGCCACCGCCGAGAGGTATGTATCCGGCCCCAATTTCGTAGCATACCCAAGGAACGGAACGGGGCTATTTGGTTTAATCGCGGATGTCTCGCTTTGATGTAGTTGAGTATGGATTGTAGGGCTGCTGTTTTGTACTGAATTTATTACGAGCACAAGAGTTTTTCTTTCCCTAGCAGTTTCTCAAGTAGCTGATTGCATTGACTTCGTTTTTACCATAAGCTGTATACGCTGTTAAGCAATTGAGTGTTTCTTGGATCCCAAGTGCTACAGCATATCTTACCGAGTTGTGAGTCCGGTCCCTTTAGTTGAACTTCTTAATTGTAGTTTGAGTTCATATGAGCCGACTTTCAAAAATTGGAAGTACGTAATCACCTCAAAGAAAATTACAATCCTCTTAGATCTCAAATACTATGTAGTTGCGCATTGGATTTCTATGTCAAAAGGTCAAGGGCCCGAGCATGCAAGAAAAAAAATGAGCAAAGAAGACGACTACAAGAGCAATACCACAATCCCTTGTTTGATTGCACAAACTACTAAGTCCGAAAGTTTCTTTTTAATTGGGCGCAAAGTTGTTAGCTGTGACCTTTATGCCAGTTTTTCTTACTTATTGCACTATTAAATAGTTGTGACACTCTTTTCATCTTCTACTTTATTCTTCTCTCAAGGAGATAACTGACACTATTGTCTCCACTTGCATTGAATTATTGAGGCATCTGCCTTTATATTCTGATTTTGTTGTACTTTTGATGCATTGAAAATATGCCTTTTTGTTATGTCTAAATTATTGATGATGTAAATACCTAATACAATGGCAATCAGTTGCACCTGCTACATTAATAGCTTGTCCAAATCACATACATGAGGTAGTATATGTTTTCGATCTATATAATCTGTTCAGCTTTCGCCTAATTGTTGTTTGTGATCTGCTGTATTGCATAACAGAGTGAAGGCACCATTCATTTGTATTAGGTAGAACCACAAAGCACATCCAACTAATGTGGACTGAGCTCCTCATCCGTCTCATTTTTTAAATTTTCCTTATGCAGTTCAACTCATGTATTTGAAGCCATTGGTATGGTTATAACTGTGTGCAAACCGAAGCACATTTTCTCTAACATCTTTCGGACAAATTAACAATTGATGTCCAATGAGTAATTAGCCACTTTCATAGGGATAGAATTCTTTTTTGTTTTATTTGAAGGTTAGTTTGAGTCACTTTCATGGGTTAGGACTTTATTTTCAGTAGTGATCATGTCATTCCAAAACAAAAAACTAACCTTTCTCAGTGCATTGCTTATTGACTGTGATGAAAGGAATGTCAAAATTGTTTGATTTAATACTATCTGCAAATATTTTTTGTTGTTGTTGATGTAAATCTTGTTGGTAAGTTGTAACCATACTGTAGTTCCTCTTGCGGGCAAGAACTGCTTAAACTTATTCTTCTGTTTTTTTTATGCTTACGGTAATCACCTTTGCTAGTTCATTTTTTTCCTCAGTGCATTGCTGGATCAGTGGATCTTAAAGCTGTTGCATAGCAATTGAATTTATGAGATTTCTGCTCTAGCTCTTTATTCATGGTTTTGATCTGGTATCCACCCTTAGTGGTAGGATCACTTTCTTTTTCTTGTCGCTTTTGTATTTGAAGCTAAATAAAACATGCCAGCATTTGTATGAAAAAGAAGTATCGAGAAGCAGAGTTCATTGGTAGTGATTCACCTTTTTGAGGACTCTCTTTGTCAATATTACATTGTTCTTCATGATTACCTAGCAAGATTCAGAAGTACCTTCTGACTAGTGCTAGTAAATTAAGACTTCAGTGGTCTTTCATTATATTTTAGTTTTACTCATGATGACAAGGACGCTATACAGTTTTAGCAGACTCTATTTGTTTCTCATTTCTTAGAAAATAAACAAGCTTAGCAGCTGATCGTTCGTATTTCAGGTTAATTAGAGAAGCTCATAAGAAAGGTGCAAATATTGTCCTCATTCAGGTAAATTTGTTGATAAGTCACTAAACTTCAATTTGCAATATTTCTTTCAAAACATCAAACAGAGCAAACAAATGGGTTTGGATGGATTAAATATTGTTACTTTTATGTTAATTAAATCACATCTTATTTTGTTGAATCTTTTGGTTTAGAGGAAAAAAAAGAAGGAAATAGGTTTTAATTCTGCTTTAAATGTCTTAGGAATTATTTGAGGGGCACTATTTCTGTCAAGCTCAAAGGATGGATTTCTTTCATCGTGCTAAGCCTTATAAAGAAAACCCGACTATAATGAGGTAGATTTGCTTGATCGTGCCTGAAACATATCGGAACTTGGGTAACTACTAGTAATGTTTTTATTCTGATTTTGTACTATTTGCCCTTGCACTTTGTTTTCATGGTCCATAGGATGCAAAAGCTTGCAAAGGAGTTGGATGTTGTAATACCTGTCAGTTTCTTTGAAGAAGCAAACAATGCTCATTACAATTCGGTGGCCATTATTGATGCTGACGGCACAGATCTTGGCCTATATCGCAAATCACACATTCCAGATGGACCAGGTATTACTTGCTAATGGACTGATAGCATTTGCTTGATCCTCTATAGCTTAGGTCATCTGATTTAAAGAAGCTACTTGTGTTTTTCAGGATATGAAGAGAAATTTTATTTCAACCCGGGTGACACTGGCTTCAAGGTAAACCTGGTTCTATATATGTATCAGAACGCACTTTAGTTTATGCTAGATATATGCTGTGACTGTCGTTGTCATTAGTAAACATTAACTTGGTGTAATTGTTGCTATTGATGCAGGCTTTCAAAACCAAGTATGCCACAATTGGTATTGGTGAGTTACTTATTTATGTTATGCACTACCATCAGCTAGTTTTGGCACAATATCTCTGCTATTGGCATTATCTCACTATCTTTGGTTGTTACTGATCTCATCCATGGCCTGGTAGGAATTTGCTGGGATCAGTGGTTCCCAGAGTCTGCAAGGGCTATGGTTCTTCAGGGGGCAGAAATATTGTTCTATCCAACTGCAATTGGATCTGAACCCCAGGATAATAACCTGGATTCTCGTGAACACTGGAAGCGTGTCATGCAAGGCCATGCTGGTGCTAACTTGGTAGTTTTTGTTGTACTCTATGATTCACTGTTAGCTTTGTTCAGGAATCATAATGATATTTGTTTAGTTGTTTTTAATTTAAGTGATATCATTAGTTGATGCAACAATTTCTCACCTTGAATTACTCAGGTACCACTTGTTGCTTCTAATCGCATAGGAAGGGAAACTGTTGAAACTGAGCATGGCAACAGCACTATAACCTTCTATGGGAATTCATTCATAGCAGGTAATTCATCTTTAGGATGTATTTTACAGAGGGAGATAAAACCATCGAAAACATGATCTTAATCAAGATATATGGTGGTGTGTAGGGCCAACTGGAGAAATTGTGAAGCTTGCAAATGACAAAGATGAGGAGGTGCTGGTGGCAGAATTTGACTTGGATGAGATCAAGTCGACCAGGCACGGTTGGGGCATTTTCAGGGACAGGCGTCCTGATCTATATAAAGTGCTATTGACATTGGATGGAGAGAAATCATCATAAGCTCCACTTTTTTGGGGGGTTATCTGTCCTTGAAAGGGACTTGAGCTCCACAATATCAGGAAGACATAGGGTCCATGAATGCCGCCACTTCATCAAATGGTAGATCTTCACTTTCTTTTCCTTGGTAAAAAATGCTTTGCCTCTGTACAAGCCATCCCTGTGTTCGTTGGTTCATGGTTTTTCACCAATTTCGCGATCCATAATAAAAATGCTTGTCATGTAATGATCTGCCAGATACAAAAACATTCAGAGATCAAAGCGATATATTACTGCATCACTGGTTTCTTGAAACTTTTTTATGTTACTAGTACGTACTATTATTGGGTTTGGTTACTAAAAGCAGGAAGTGGATCATACTTAGCAGAATCAGCATCTTTGATATCAAAATACCGTTCACGATGGTTTTAAGCGAGAACCATCAACTAACTTTCGCTTGTGATTTGTTCCTTTTCCATCAACTCAGCTCAGGGTTCTTGTGAACTCTAAAGTGCTTTGCAGCTTGCACGGCTGCATGCCTGGTACGTATGTCCCACGCATCATCCTTAGCTTTGGGCATCATAGGTAGCCTGTAGAGTACTTGGTTCTTTTTTTTCTTTTTTTTTGGGACAAGAGTATCTTTCTTTTGTTGATTCCTGTAACGAAGTCGTTGAGCTGCAGAACCGAATTCTATAAAACAGTAGCAAAGGACTGACGACTGATGCAAACAAAAAATTCGCCATATTTACTTCTCTCTTTCTCTGGATGGGAAACGAAACGACACTAGCATTTAACTGTAGGACTTGTTGACGAGAACTGGTTAAACCTCAGAGCAAGAACCTAAAAACCCTGTTCTATCAATTCGTTCTTCTCCTGCGCTTGCTCTTGCAACATCGCGTCTGCTAGTTTTTCGCTTTTGGCATGATCATGCACTGGTTCTTCTTCCTCCGGGTGGGCGAACTGGAGCTTGAACCGGCCGTCCTCGCGGCACGCCTGGAGCAGCTCCCGGGACGGTATCCTCACCTCCCGCAGCACCAGCCGGCCGTCCCCGCGGTGCGCCCGGAGGTACAGCGACGGCTTCCCGCCGGCGCCGATCACCGATATGGGCGGCGGGAACGCCCTCCCGCTCCTCGTCCTCGCCGGCATCGGCACCGCATCACCCTCGCGGTGCTGCCTCTTGCACGGCAGGGCCTGCCCAAAGCCGACGCCGGCGCCCTTGTCGGTGTCGTCAGCGACGTCGACCCCAAGGTCGACGTCGCCTGAGCTCTCCGAGCCGAGGCCCTCGGTGCAGAGGCCGAGGTGGTGGGACGTTGCCTCGGAGCTGGAGGGGTTGCTCCTGGCGCCAAAATGGAACTCGAGAAGTGGTGGCAGTGGTGGGGGTGGCGTGACGGCGCCGTGGCCGCGGCCGTCGTTGTCGAACGGCTCTAGTGTCTTCAAGGATCTCGCCGGCGTGGGCGAGCCCACTGCAGGAGGCGTCGGCGCCGGCGCCGCCGGCATCAGCGGCCGGCTGCTCTCATAGGCGTAGGCGCAAGTCGCAGCAGCCATATTGCACACGCCCGCGCGTGAAGTGAACTCTCCTCTCTTGATCTCGTCCGTGTTCGAGTTTGAGTCGTCGTTCCTGTCGAGTTTCTTTCTATCTCGGTCTCGCAAATTATAGGTGGGCGAGAGGATATGGGAGCCGGGAGCCCGGGACTCGTGGCCTCGTTTTGTTACGTCTCGCAGAGGGCGGTGTCGACTGCTGATACGATGATAGGCGTACGTCCGTGCCTCTACGCTACGGTGTTGGGCTGGGAAATGCCGCTGAAAAACCCCCGATTCGATCATTAGTTGGACGATTATTAATTGTTGACAGCGACTCAGCCGTCACACGAATAGTGTAATCAAAGGATTAATCATTGATAGTGATAAAATGGTTACGTAATCGAGGTACAATTAACATAGTCGAACGTTTAACTGACATCTATTTTTTCCATTTAATCACAGAAACATCTTATTTTTATTCACTAAGTGTGGTAAATTAGTTTATAATATTGTGCTATAGTGTTTACCGTACGTACCTTTTGGATAAAGCATAAACAATTAACTGTAAAGCGTGTTTCGTAGAGTGATAATTTACGATAATTATGAGCAAATAAAATATTTCTAATCAATTCTAAATATAAATAAATATATTAATAAGAACACGTAATCATCCGTTAAATTCTAATAAATCGCTATATTTTGATTAATCGTTTAACGGTACGCGAACAGTGCGGTTCTCATCTTCTCGGAAACCATTCGTGCTGGTTTTAGGGCTGCAAAAACGTGTAGCGGGTGATGTTGATCCCATCCCTCGTTTTACGCCGTTTTTGTCTGCACTATGCAGCTAGCAGCAGTGTTACTTTGTTCCATACGGATCCTGGAGACCGGCTATATTCGGTGTGGGTTGCTCTTGAGTCTTGACCAGCGTAATGCAAAGCCAACGGCTGCCAGCTAAATTTGCTCTTTCGCATGTCGAATTAAACAAGCGTTAATGATTCTTCTCTTCTGTTGTGCACGCGTCTACAAAGGACTTGTTAAAGTTTGGCACCTCGTTCTAAGGCTCCAAATTAAACAGGCAGGAGGAACCTTATTTATGGTTTTTATATATGGGTGACAGTGGAGTAGTGAGGAGAGAGAGCCGGATTAGAATTCTGAACATGACAGCTGACAACAGGGGAGATTAGTTATTGGTTCCCAGTACGAAGAATGAAAGAGATCGATGTGACTTGTGGTAAAAATAGAGCTGGTGACTGGAGAGGAGAATGTAATAACTATTGACTAGAGTTAGTTGGAGTTTATTCCAACTTTTGTATTTCCTAATTAACAGTCTGGGCCTCTTCGTATTTTTGCCTACTTAAGGTCTTGTTTGGAACATACAAATTTCATAGAATTTTCATAAAAATTTAATAGGAAACAGTTTAATTTACGTAGAAATCAGAAAAAATTCCAGCATTCTAAACCAGCCTCAAACCAACAGAAAGAATCTTATGTCTATATTTTTGTTGCTGACTAGTGGGTAGTCCAAGTATTATTTTTCCATGTCTTGTGGTTAAAGACTTTTTGAATTCCACCGACTGGACCCCCGAAAAAAAATCATGATAATTTCCTTTTGTTATCCCCCAAATCATATGGTGACTAGGAAGCTCGCCTGTGATAAGATGGCTAGATGTGGGGTGTGCATGCGTTCAGTCGGAAAGTGTATATCTTCGCTCTATGAGCCCTGTAGTCTCTTTGATAAATTTCTAGCATGTGTAGGGATGTACATGTGTGTGCCTGAGGCGGATGTGAGAGTGGTGTGTTGAGTGTGTGTATTTGTCATATACTCTTCGAAAAAATATGGCGACTCCACCATTCTAACAAAAAAGCATATTCCCTCCGGTCACAAAAGTGTCATTTTGTGTTACGTGTACTCAAACTTTCTAAACTTTGATTATCGATATTTTTTCAATATTTAGAATAAACTCAAGAAAATGGTAGTATAGGTTTGTCTCGAAAAAAAACTTTGGTATAATATAATTACATTAGGTTTTATAAATTTATTATAATAAAAATTAGTGGTCAGAGCATGTAAACACACTCACACTCAACAACCGATTGTACTCCAAGCGAGAGTGAAGTGGTGGTAAAAGACCAAAACAGATTCTAACTCCCACATCTAAGACTCCATTTCAAACTGATTGTAGGTTTTCAATTACTTTAAGATAAGTTGTCTTATTTCCTGCATTCCAAACGCCTTATAGTACATGTACAGTATTCCTGACTATACGGAGACACTACTACAAAAAGTCATATATTGACGTCTCATCACAGACGGTTTTGAAAAATTGTCTGTAATGAGGAATATCATTGATGGTTCTGTAGTGCAACCGTCAGTGACATCATCACAGACGGTACTCTTCATAAACCGTCAGTGATGCTATCACAGACGGTTTTAAACAAAAACCATATGTGATAACATGTATTATCCCAGACGGTTTTATTATAAAACCAACTGTGATATCTCACTGACGGTTTTATTCTAAAACCGTCTAGGATTATAAGTAAATCACTGACGGTTTATGAATATAACCGTGTATGATATCTCCTAGCGATATTTAATACAGAGACCCGAGCCACTTAGTGCTTTTTAGGGTTTCGGGATCTATCTTTTGGGTGGCTGCGGTTGTGACGCAATATTGTGAAAGAAGACAATTGATTTTGAAGGGTGACTGTAGATCCATATGTTCTTGGTGAGCTAAGGTTAGTAATGGGTTCTAATTACATTATATTCAAGATCTAGCTTGGTGAGGAGAATTTAAATATTGTTTAGATCTAGTTTGTATATCCATGTGTTCTTTTTGATCTAAGGTCAGTAATATGGGTTCTAATTGCATTATATTCAAGGTCTAGCTTGGTAAGGAGAGAACTTGAAAATTGTTTAGATCTAGCTTGTAGATCCATGTGTTCTTGGTGAGCTAAGGTTAGTAATGGGTTCTAATTGCATTATATTCAAGATCTAGCTTGGTAAGGAGAATTTGAAGATTGTTTAGAACTAGCTTGTATATCCATGTATTCTTTTGATATAAGATTAGTAATATGGGTTGTAATTGCATTCTATTCAAGGTCTAACTTGGTAAGGAGAGAATTTGAAGATTGTTTAGATCTAGCTTGTAGATCCATGTGTTCTTGGTGATCTAAGGTTAGTAATGGGTTCTAATTGCATTATATTCAAGATCTAGCTTGGTAAGGAGAGAATTTGAAGATTGTATAGATCTAGTTTGTAGATCCATGTGTTCTTAGTGATCTAAGGTTAGTAATGGGTTCTAGTTGCATTATATTCAAGATCTAGCTTGGTAAATGGAGAATTTCAAGATTATTTTCCATATGTTCTTGATGATCTAAGGTTAGTAATTAGTTTTAACTGTATTATTATAATAATGTTTTAGTTAGCTAGTTTGGTGAAGAGAGAATTTGAAGATTGTGTTTAGATCTAGCTTATAGATCCATTTGTTTAGTGTTCTAAGGTAGTAATTAGTTATATAATTACATCATATTCAAGAAGTAGCTAGCAGTGAATTATTTAAGAATGTGTGCATGCGCATACCTAGTGTACTTCAATATTTAACACTAGATGTTATATGCGTAGTGTAGATGGACTGAAGCTGGATATACACTGAGAACCGTGCAAGTGCCGAGTACATTAATAGCGTCTCCGCTTTTAGAAGAGCTGCAGAGGAGGATATGTTTAATAAGGGGGTGCAGTTTATGTCTTGTCTGTGTACTGACTACGAGAATCTGAAGATGTTTTGAAACTCTGCGCAGATCGAAGCACACTTGATTCTGAGGGGTTTCAAAAGGGGGTATACATGTTGGACCAGTCACGGTGAAGAGCAGGATATACAGGAAGCAAGTAGTATTAACATTATTGACGAAGTCAATGATATGCCGGATGATCATATCGATTGTGTTTCCGACGAGGATAGGTTGCAGGACGACAATCTGAATCAGATGCTGCGCGACACAGAAGGGAACCATGATGACAGAGAATATGGTAAATTCCATGGCTTGATGGAGGACTCGGAGAAACCTTTGTTCCCAGGCTGCAAGTCGAAATACACAAGGTTGTCATCCATGCTTAAACTGCTAAAATTGAAGGCAAGCAACGGTTGGTCCGATAAGAGTTTCACAGCGCTGTTACGTCTATTGGCAAACATGCTTCTGGAGGGAAACGAGTTGCCGACAACCACCTACAAAGCTAAGAAGTTTCTTTGTCCCTTGAGAATGGAAGTAGAAAGAATACATGCATGTCCGAACAACTGTATCCTATACAGCAAAGAGTACGCAAACTTGCATGTATGTCCTATGTGCAACGCATCCTGGTACAAGCGTAAGAGTTATTCAGATGATGACAACGAGGGCATCGAGGTGAAGAAAGGACCTCTTGCTAAGGTGGCATAGTATCTGCTTGTAATTCCTCGTTTGAAGCGTTTGTTTGCGAACCCAAATGAGGCAAAACTGCTGCGTTGGCACTCGGAGAGTAAGAACGATGGAATGCTAAGGCACCCTGCTGATTCCATCCAATGGAGAAACATCGATAAGAGGTTTCAAGAATTTGCTGCGGATCCAAGGAATATAAGGTTTGGATTGAGTGAAGAGGAATGAATCCTTTCGATAACATGAACAGCTGGCATAGCACTTGCCCCGTGAATCTCTGTATCTACAATCTTACTCCTTGGTTGTCTATGAAGCAGAAGTACATTTTGTTGTTTGTACTTATCCAAGGATCGAAACAACCTGGGAACGATATTGATGTGTGCCTAGCACCATTGGTGGAAGATCTGAAAACACTAAGGGTTCTCAGGGTACAAGTATGGGATACGTACAAACGAGAGAACTTCACTTTACACTACATGTTGTTCTGCACCATAAATGATTACCCTGCCCTTAGTAACCTATAAGGCTAGAGCACAAATGGAACTAAAGCCTGTACTTACTACTTAGACGATACCGAGAGTGTGTCGCTGAATCACTCGCGCAAAACCGTGTACATGCATCACCGTAGGTTCCTTTCGAGGAATCACCCATACCGTAAGATGAAGAAAATAATTCGATGAAACGAAGACAGTTCAGCTCCAAAGCCTTTAAGTGGGATAGATGTTCATGATAGGGTTAAGAACTTAGATATTGCATTTGAAAAGGGACGTAAATCGAGAACCCGTGAGAAGAGCATGTGGAAGAAGAGATCAATATTTTAGGACCTACCTTATTAGGAGCACCTAGAAGTTCGCACTGCATCGACGTCATGAACGTAGAGAAGAATGTCTATGATAGTTTGATTGGCCTCTTACTGAATGTTAAGGGCAAAACAAAGGACGGTATCAATGCATAGCTTGACTTGGTCGATATGGGCATAAGATCTGAGTTAGCATCGAAAGAGACCAATAAAGGACGAACGTACTACGAACCTGCTTGTTACACTTTGTCTAAGGCCGAGAGAACTGAACTGTGCCAGTGCTTACATGGTATAAAAGTTCCTTCCGGTTACTCCTCCAACATGAAGAGACTTGTTTCGATGCAAGACTTGAAATTAACTAGCATGAAGTCTTATAATTGTCATATGTTGATGACACAAATGCTCCCTGTGGTAATTAGAAGTATTTTGCCGGTCAAGGTTCGGGAGACAATCACGAGGCTTTGTTATTTCTTTAACATAGTTGCTCAGAAGGTCATCGATCCCGAAGCACTAGATGCTCTGCAGGCTGAGGTGGTGATGACTCTATTTAATTTTAAGATGTATTTTCCTCCGTCGTTTTTCGATATCATAGTCCATCTCGTTGTTCACCATGTGATAGAGATAAAGATGTGTGGGCCCGTGTTCCTACATAGCATGTATCCATTCAAGAGGTATATGGGAATTCTCAAGTTCTATGTACAGAATCGATCTCGGCCAGAGGGTAGCATTGTCGAGGTTATGCAACCAAAGAGGTTGTCGAGTTCTGCGTTGATTAAATGGCTCAGGTCAAACCAATAGGTGTGCCTCGATCTCGCCATGAGGGGAGACTCCAGGGCATCGGTACCATCGGAAGGAAAGCAATCACGTCTAATCCGGTTACCTACGCTTAAGCTCATTTTACGGTTTTGCAACACATGGTTGTAGTGTCCCCGTACATCGACGAGCATAAGTACTGGCTACGGCAAGAGAATCCGACGCGATAGGAGTCTTGGATCACGAGACAACATAACCTTAGTTCAATAGATGGTTAAAGGAGCAACCCATCACTGGGACCTGTCAGGTGATACGCTCACATGGTTGGCAAAAAGGCCAATATTTATAGTTGTAACATGAAAAGGATATAACTTAAATACGTACACATTCTAAACGAGAGATAAGAATATGAAGAGCACAAACCAGAACAGCGGTGTCCGCATAGATGCATTCAATACTGCGGGGTCGACGAAGAGCTCCTACTGTGGGTTCATAGAGGAGATTTGGGAGCTCGACTATTGACGAATACTCATACCAGGGGTACCCAAACGGCCCAGGGTGACGAGCAGGCTGCCTCAAGCATAGCTCAAGCCTAACAGGCCGCTCAGCCCGCTACCGACCAAAGTACCTGCGGGGCCACACAGGGCGCCCATTCCCGACCGATCGGGGTAGGCATCTCCGACCAAGCAGGGCTCCCGACCTCCGCAGCGGGTCGGGATCCCCCGACTCCAACCAAACCAAGGCAACCTCCGCCAAGGGCCGCGTGTCGAAGCCTTCGCCAGCTGGCAGCCACGTGTCCCACGGACGGGTCAGTCGAAGTGATTGTACGGGAGTAGGTGGCTCTTTCCCAAGATGGCATAAATGGCTGTTGAAGTCAAGCTTCCATCCCCATCAACCACCACGCATAATACGAAGGCACGCTCCCTCCCGAGGCAGTACCAACGTTACGCACTGCAACGTCAACCATCGCCGTTCACGAGAGGCGGTGCGCCAGCCTCCCAAGCAAGAGCTAATCGCCTCGCCCACTGTAGCGTCGACCAGCGTGGGCAAACCAGGCGGCGACCCATCACCGAGGCGATTGCCTCTCCCAACTTCCCATGTAACCCGCCTCCAGGTTGTATAAAGGAGGCAGGAGCCTCGGGAGAGGGAAACTCGAGAGATCTCCTCTTCTCGCTAGGCTTTTGCGAACACTCTTGTGCTCAAACTCTTTTCCTCATTTGTAAAACGCTAGCACCGCCTACACCGAGGCAATACAACATCACCACACGGACTGGAGTAGGGACATTCGGCCCGAACCAGTATACACCTTGGACTCTCGAGTCTAACTATTCAGGGAGTGGGAACGCGCGGCCCCTTAGACTTACAAATTTACTTGCCGGTGCTCGAAACGCCGACAACTATGTACTATTTAAGATCCTCTTATTTTGGTGTCGTTGGGTCCATCTCCAGCACGTGAAGGTTGACAAGTACGGTGTCACTACTGTCGACCTCGTACGTGTCGGATACCAAGATGAACCATTCGTACTCGCTAACCAAGCTATTCAAGTATTATATGTAATCGACCCGTCCAACAAGAAGAGACATGTAGTTCTTCAGGGAAAAAGGAGGATTGTTGGAGTAGAGAATGTAGTAGATGATGAAGAATACAATCAATTTGACGAGTTGCTTCCTATCGGAAACAGCATCATGGTCCAGGAAGAACAACCCGGGGAAGCTAGCTACATACGTGTCGATCATCGTGAATGGCTAATTTTTATACAAAAGAATAAGCAAGTGGAATTATAATTTTAAGTGCACTCTCTATCATAATAGAGTTGTTTTTAATGAGACACTCGAAATTCAAAAAAACTTTGTGTACATGCATCTGATTTATTTCATAAAGTTTCCTTTCTTTTACTGATGTTGGTTCATCCACAATTCCATATAAATTATGCAATTCCTTCACTGATGTTGGTCCATCCACAATTCCATATACCTTATGTAATTCCTTCTGGTCTCATTTACATCACAGACGTTTCTAGATTACAGACGGTTCTAGTTTACAACCGTCTGTGATTAGACATATCATAGACGGTTCTAAACTAGAACCATCTATGATAATAAAATATCACAGACGGTTCTATTTTTGAACCGTCTGTGATAATAAACTGTCACAGACGGTTCTATTTTAGAACCATATGTGATATGTCTTATCACAGAACCGTCTATGATATGGGCTCTATAAAAAGGTCCCTCACGCAGATCGTTCGTTTACTGCTCTCCAGCGCTCAAAACCCTAGCCGATGCTTCGTCTCCCGCCGCAGCAACTCCTCGGTGCCCCCCCAGTCGGCATCTCCCCCGGCGCCTCCTCCGGCTGGTCCCTATCGCCGCCTCCTTGCTGCGACCCTGCTCCTCCCGCTCGCACACTCCGACGCTGGCTCCGGCTCTCCCACCACCTACATGAGCTACACCCTCACCGGCCACCTCGACAACCGCGGCTACACCCTCATCGGTCGCCTCGACGTCCATGACTACACCCTCACCGGCTTTCATCAGAGAAGGTAAAGCGAAAAGCATCCACATTTGTGCACTCTCGTCGAGCTGTGAATGGAATGTTTCGGCACAAGTAATTTTCAGGAACAAAAATGTGGCCACTCTTTGGTAGTTCCCATCCTGTCCTGGTGTAATGGTTAGCTGATCAGAACAATGGAGTCTAGATAGGAAGTAGTGATAGCGAAATTTTGTTAATGTATTGCGCTCCACTTTAACACAGCGAAATGTGTTAAGCAAACCTCAGCCAGAAGGATGTGCTAAGGGTCATATGAATGATGGGATGCGCAATACATTAACATGACAATATTCTCTTATCCTCTTAGTACTGAAATGCTAATAGTAATACATGACAGCATGCTACCGAGGTGGAGCACGACAAATTGTATGTGGTAGGGGGGAGTTCAGGTTTTGTTTTAATGCATTTTAGCTAATCAAGTTTCATGTCCTTGCTCCTTCTATAGGTGGGAACTGGGAAGTTACTTATCTAGTTCTTAATCTTGGATGTCTATAAACAAAAGGAACTGTGAATGAAGTATTCAACATGTATTTCTTTGTTCTTCCCAGAGCCTAGTGACATAAACTGTGAATGAAGTATTCAAGATCTTAAGTGTTGAAAAAGAAACATTTATTTTCTCTAGCTGCCATAAACTTATTTATTTAAATATTTCCATTACGATACATATAACATATAAATTAGTACATAATTGAAACACTACTGAATTACACCCCTTCATAACGCTGCCATAAGTGCTCCACTAAATCGTCTTGAAGCTGGTGGTGAGTTAGCCTATTCCAAATGGAATGATGAGTTTGAATAAATTTCCAGAGTTCAGGTGTATATTCATGTGACACCGAAACTATTTCTCCCATTCATTTGTAATTGTAGTCAAATGGTCCTCTTCAACTATCATGTTATGCATGATGATACATGCTGTCATGATATCTCTTAGTGTTTGTTGATCCCAGAAACGTGCTGGTCCTCAAATAATTGCAAAACGAGATTGCAAAACTGTTAATTCAGATGAGTAATTAACCATGTGTCGATCGCTAGAAAATTGACCTAATTAACCACTTTCTCAGCCTCCGTCTTACAACTTGATCACCCATTTGTGTCAAGACTGCTTTTAAATTTATGGTCATTGTGGCTAATAATTCTCTACATTAATTAGGACATGTATTTTCTTTTTCTTCTAATCTTTTCCATTTCTGCTTTTTTTATGGGACATTGTTGTAAGAATAAATTTAGTTTGAACATATGACTTGTCTTATGTCCTTTCCATCCAACAGTGAGACAATGATGAGTGATTCATCCACTTGTATCCATTAAATATACTTTCATATAATAAATATACTTAAGGGTCTAATATATATACTACCTTTGTACCCATTAAATAAAAGTAGTCATCAATTGGTAGCCTTTCTTACTTGATTCCTTTTCTTTCCTGTTGAGCCATGACAACCAACCTAGATTGCAAGATGGTGTCTTCTCATTCGTCGTCTCAAGGATGTGATGAGCCATCGAAAGAAAAACCTCCTAAAGGTCCAAGAGGAGCAAATAAAAGGCCCACTGACCGATATACCATCACAGCGGTTGATCCAAAGGATGGGCCCTCTACCAAACCGAAAAAGGCAGCGAATGCATTTAGATCATTGTGTGGGATAGTCCCACGGGAACGGGTCCCCATCACCTGTCCATCCTGGAAGTCGCTGACTGATAAGAACCGCAACGACTTGGTGACAGAAATTATATCTTCGTTTGAGATCCTAGAAGACTGCGTGCGCTCAGTGCAACGGTATGCACTGCTAGTGGTGGGAAGGCGTGGAAGAACTTAAAGAGCTTGCTTGTCAAGGAATATGTCAATAAGGATATAACTCCCTTCTCTAAGTATAGGCTCATTGGTGAGGACGTATGGCAAAGTTTTGTTGAGGCGAAGACGACGGACGAATTCGTGCGTCTAAGTGAAGCCCACAAGGCCCTGTAGGCAAGGAACAGCCACCCTCACAGACTTCGCACCGCTGGGTACGAGGGGAAGAGGGCACAATGGGAGAGGGAGGGCAAGGAGGCCTCCGCACTATTTGCATCTATCGTTGACCAGAACGCCAGAGACTGGCTGAGAGCGAGGTCAAGTGCCACGTCTTTCGGCACCATCTCCTTTGCAAACCCCGTGGACGAGGAAATCTACCATTGTCTGGTAAGATATCCGACTACCAATTTTGTACATAATTAGTCCATAACTTCGTAAGTGAAATAACTTATCCCTAACTTGCAGGTAGCGTTGAGTACACAATCTTTCGAGAGCACTTTTTTGCCAGACAGGGAGAAATATGTACTCTCCACGGCCTTGTGAAACAAGTAACAGCCTGGTCGCACGTGAGGTAAAGGGGTTTTTGTTCCCTGAAAAATGGGATTCCCAGACGACTCCGACAAATACGTGAGTAGGAAGAGAACCAAAGCAGAGCGAGAGGAACGACTGGTACAAAAGATTGAGGAAAGACTAAGAGAAGAGTTCAGCAATAAGATAAGAAGTCTCGAGGAAAGGCTCAATAATCAGGACTGCAGACAGCCTGCGCAAGTCCTAGATGTATGTGCGCAAATCAACCCCACTACCAAAAAGAGCAGCTGTGCGTCCGCCACTCCCACAGATGAATATGGCAAATTTCCTATATGTGACATCAAGGTACTTATATATATGTCTTGAATGCTCCATACAAATAGCTATTGAACGCATTAGCTAATTATGTACTGTTATGTAGGTGGCCACGTGGTGCACTCTCCAAGTGAGACTTGCCCATAGCCCCATTCCTCTTTCGGCTACTTGGGGGCTCACGTATCCGTCCATTGTAGGGGCGTTGGTGCATGATATCCTAGTGGCACCGAGTTTCACGAAGGTTAATGTGGATGGCGTACATGATAGTTTCAAGATCGTCCCGCTGCCGATGCCCCCGAACGACGAGATCGTGACACTAGAGGACGCCATTCGGACTTTCATCTAATAGCCCAGCAGCGATATCTCTCTAGACGCCCGTCCTCTATCACTGGAGCTACCCCAACTGCCTGAGTCGTTTGTGGCACCTCAGCTGGCAACCAAATCGACTCCTGTGCCCCCTGCATCAAAGGAGTTTATGTGGGATGGTGCACACTCGTCTCCCGTGAAGACTCTCTATAGTAGAAAGCAACTCAAGGGCAAAGGAAAACGAATCACGAAGGAAGTGGACTATCCAATTACCCTGCTGGCTCGATTATACCAGTTAGGAGAGCCTTTAGTAACGGGAGAGCGCATGATGAACCTTTCTATAGCTTGCGTTAGATTGCATAATTGGTACCCGGAACAAGCTAACAAGCCAGTGCAAGACCGCGTAATGAGTATGTCTGTTAGCTTCAAGTCTGAGCAACTGTTCAACGAGTCATCGACGGGCTTCTTCGTAGTCAACTTCAAGGACCTTTTTGACGTCTTCAACCTCGACGCCCTCGACGCCATGCTCTTGAGATGCAGGGCATTGTAAGTGTGTACAATTACAGTCTATATTCGTGTAATACCGATAAATATCATATATATATAACTCATTGCTTTCGTATATATAGATACATGATCCGTGAAGCGAGACAACAAACAATCGGTGGGTTTCCTGGACCCACAGATAGTCTTCAAGCAAACAATGGACAAAGCTTTATAATATGTTGATGAATACGTCGCACAGGCCTTGGTGGCTCAAAAAGATAAAAAATTCATACTTTTACCCCACAACCCAGGGTAAGTGCTGCACTACTTGCTATACTTTGATTTGTACTATGCACGCAACTCTGTTTTGTTAATTGACCATGCCGACATATATGTGTAGGTTTCACTAGGTTCTCATTGTAATTCATCCAGCCACGAATCAGGTTATTTACCTTGATTCCTTACAAAGTGGCAGGCACAACTTAAATCATATCGCGAAATTACTCAACAGGTAATTAATTAATCACGTTTCCACCATAGATAACATGGTCATGTAGGTTGTTCAAGGTGTACGCTGCTCATAGAATGGCTAAGGCTAACCTTTTGCAATCACGAAGTTCTTTCAGAGTGTACAAATATTATGGAAGGCCTTCTGGCAAGGACAGGGCGAAGCTGAAGCACGATTTTAAGTTTCTAGTATCCACTATACACAATAATCCTATATAAACTATGTAATGATGACTCTGGAACTAACCGATTCTATATTTTTAGTGCCACAAGTAGGGAAAGGGAAATAACCGTTGTGGATTTTATGTTTGCTACAACATGCAACTCCTCGTCAATACGAAAATGACCAATCAGGTAATAACTGCGTTGGAAGAGGCTGATCTGATGCGAATTCGAGGACAGCTTTGTGCCTTCTTGCTCAATCAAGTCTTAAATCCAAAAGACGGGTTCCACGCTGTCGTACAACTTCAGGAGTTGTATTTTTTCTAAATTACCATTTGGGTTAATTGTCAAACTTGTGCTGTGGATTGGTGAATTGTAGTTGTGCATTCAAATAATTGGTTAATAATATTGAGTTCCATTGGTTAATATATCTGAGTTCATTTCTCAAATAGATATACCGTGCAATATTAATCTATACGTAATCTTCTTTGCGTTGTGATGTAATCTGAGTTGATTGCTGAAATGGATATAATATTTGTAATCTGGAATGGATGTAATGCTTGTAATCTGAAATGGATGTAATGCTTGTAATCTGAGTTGAGTTAATCTGTAATCTGCTTTTTTCAGAGGGCGTGGCTAGCATTTCCTGAGGCTAGCCAATAAATAGAAAAAGGGTTGTCTGTAGGAATACTAATCACAGACGATTTTTAATTAGAAACAGTCTGTGATGTAATAATGTAACAGATGATTTCAAACTGAAACCGTCTGTGATATTATAACATTACAAACGGTCCTAGATAAAAACCGTCTGTGATATCTTCTATCACAAATGGTTCAGAAACCGTATGTGATATGCCATAATATCACTAACACATGATTACAGACGGTTCAGAATGATGGTTTCAAACCGTCTGTGATGATCTTTTCTGTAGTAGTGAGAAGAACCATTCTAAAAAAACCATATAAAGAAGGATCATGCTAAGATACCTCTAGAACTTCAGGTGTCAACAAACTTCTGAACACACATGTATGCCATGTTGGCACTCCCGGCTGAGGAAGTTCACAAAACAGTAACAACCTCTAGCTACTGACAAAGCAGTAAGCAAGTAACGGTTTCCACACTGACGAAAATTACAGTCTTCTGATCGGCTGTTCTTCTCCTATAGAATTATTTGGATCGTTCTTCAGTCTTCACTGCGGCAAGACTTGACTAGCACTTCGATAGGGAAGGAAGTGGCTGTGATACGGCAGACGCTTTCGACGGCAACCGTTGCTTATCGCCTGAAATTTCTCACATGCGATTACTTTCGCAAATTTACGATGATTTCTACTTGTGGTGTGAGGTGTATAAATAAAGAAAAGAAAACATCCTTCGATAAAGAAAAGAAACAAAAAACGTGGCTCAGTCTGGTGCCGCCCAATATACTCTTATGTTATAAGAGAGAGAGAGGCGGGAAGAATATACTCTCCGATGGATGCATCACGGGTAGAGGTGGGCGTCGTGCCGTGCCGGTCCGGCACGAGTCTATCGTGCTTCGTGTTTGAACCGTACCGGGCCGCGATGGCCTGCCGTGCCGTGCCGGCCCGACTCGCCTTCGGTGAGCCCAGGCACGGTCCATTTGCGCTTCGTGCATGCTTCGTGCCGTGCCGGTTCAGGTCCGACCCATGTATACTATTGCAACGAGAGGAAAGTAGTCGGAAACGCATGGAGTCGAGGCAGTAGATTCAAATATTATGAGAAAAAGCCCTAAAATTTATTTATTCTTGAACAATTACATAGAGAGAGGGGGATGCGCTCAACACGGGCGAGAGAGGGGGCAATAAGCGAGAAAGAGAGTGAGCAAGACAGGTGAGAGATATTGAGAGGGAGATTGAGAGAGACGGGTGAAAGAGAGAGAGCTGAGAGAGATTGAGAGGGACGAGCGAGAGAGAGCAGCTTCTTACACCGTCTCTCAATCTCTCTCTCGTTTTGTCCGTCTCTCTTAGATGCCGGCGATAGGGGTGGCATTCATGCTATTGGGTGCATCCATGTCGGTCATGCTCTGTGAGTCGGTGACCTTCATGCTAGACTTCTTACTCACGTCCTGAGTCATCGGGCCCGGTACGGCCCATTTTACAGTATCGTGCCGGATGCCGTCTATCGTGCCCGATTCTCAAGCCTGGCACGGCCCATGCTACAGTGTCATGCCAGTCCGGCACGGCCCACTTTGTGCTGGATCGGGCTTCGTGTCGAACCATGACATCGTGCCTCGAGCCGGTTCGAAAGAGCCTGACCCGAGTATCCACCTCTATTCACGGGAGTCTAGCTTGCCTTGGGATTATTTTGTCCGGATGAACAGCTTAGCTAGGTTCCCCTGGCATTGTAGGCTTAGCCCAATATAATAATCACATTTGGTAGAAAGTTTTTAGATACTTTTGTGTTAGCGTTGCAAATGTGAACGTTGTGCTTACCGAGTCTCCTGATTTCTTTTTTTCTTTCTTTTTTTTCAAAACTAGCTTATTACGAATGCATTTACAAAAATAGTCTCCCCACAATGAAAGGCTTGATATGCGGCACCTATCCCCTGTCGCGTCCGGGAACGTGGAAACAAGCAGGTGTTGTGGCAACACACGGGCAGCGGAGAGGGGGTGCGTGGGTGCGAGCGCAACTCGCTGCCCCACCACCCGGGTGTGGAAGCAATTATATCGTGCTTCCCGGGCTTTACGCGATGGGAGAGGAGACTATTTTTGTAAATATATTTCCAGAGGAGGAAGGCTAGTTTTGCAAAAAAAAAAAGTTACATGAGGCTAGATAAAGCACAGTGTTATACAAATACAGATGGTTGTTTTCCTCATTTGTCAAATATGGTACAAGGGTATTCACAGATACTTTTTCACATGAGCTTCGACCAAATCGGTCACGCACCACAGCACAGCAACTGCAAACGGGCCCTTAGCTACGAAGCTTTGCTTATGTGGCCCGTTGTATTTTTGTGTGTGCAAATTTAGTCTCTGTTCGAATAAAATTGTAAAATTGATCTCGTTTCTGACCACAGAAACAGCGATAGGCAATACGTATCGCCTACCATGCTTCCCTAGTTTGGCAGGTAGTTGGGACCGTGACAACATTATTCATCATGGTAGGTAGGGTGGAACTACCGCGGGAGCCGATCTACCAAGCACGTTGGGTTCAGCAAGACCTGTCGCACTGTCTATGCTCGGCACTATTATTATGGCGTCGCCTAGTCGTCGACTAAGCGTCTAGGCGGCTGGAGGGGAGGGCCAAGGCCTAGTGCCTCGCTTGGAGAGAGCCCGGCGGACGCCTGGACGTCCAGGTGTCATGGCGGGGGCGACTAGGCATTCAACCAGGCAATGCAGCGGCCGATTTGGATTGGAGGGCTGGAGGCTGGGTGTTTTGAGGACTGGACAGGGAAGTCACAGACCGATTGGAACTGGAGTCGTGGAGCCTTGGAGACTAAAGAGGACTAGCAGCCCTAGATCTCCATCGCTAGTAGCTACGCCGCCATCAACCGGCAACTGGTGACGGGTAATCCCCCTCCGCCTTGCCCTCTCCCTCCTCCTCCACTTCTGGTGCTCCTGTCTCCCCACGATGTAGAGCAGCGGTGACTAGAGTAGAGGACGACGGCGGGCACAACGTAGAGCAGAGCAGAGCAGCGGTGGCTGGAGCAAAGGACGACTGCTGGAGTCGAGGTTGTGCTGCATTGCTGCCGCTGATGCTTGTGTTGCTGTTGTTGATGCTTGATGCTGCTACTGTGATGCTGGATGCTGTGATGCTTGATGCTGTGAATGTGATGCTGTGATGCTTGGTGCTTGATGATTGATGCTTGTGAATGTAATGCTTGTGCAATGTGCTGCTGGCTGTTGCTAGTAGATTGCTTGGCTGGTGGCTGCTGCTACTGGTTCCCCAAACTTAAGAGCTGGTTCCCCAAATCGAATCACATGAAGTTGAATTAAGTGATTTACAACTTTCTATCGCCCAATACATTCCTTTAAGGGGCACTACAAGGGTATGCGACATGATTTTAAAGTATATAACTTAATTAGTCACATTTATATAGTGCACTTTAGAGAATACCTGCAAACTAGTTCAAGCTCCAATAGTCACCTAACTGTCGTCTAGACGACTAGGTGTCCAGGCGCTCCGGAGGCGGCTCGCCTCGTCGGGGTGGCGTGATAACCATGATGCTCGGCAGTACCCTCTCCTACCAAGCTTGTGTAACGTGGTACCCCCTCTTGAAGGATCGAGCTGGTGATCAGAGGGGGGTGAATGATCCCAAATAAAATTTTTCCCCACTCAAAATGATCCAACTAAGCCCACAGATAAATCAATCAAGAGGAGCAAATGGGAAGGAGCAAGTTGCTCTGTAAACCTAGTATGACTACCGGGTCTCCGATATGACCGGAGTCCAGTATGAACGGACAGTAGGCAGTATGACCAGGCTCAAGAACAGCAGGAGGAACAGAGCCAAGAACAATACGAACTCAAAAGCTAATTTGAGGAATCTTTTGATTGACTGGACAAAAACTCATGAAACTTAGTAGATGTGATCCTAAGGATGTCGGGAACTTATTCCAACCTTCAATCACAAGGATTGACGTCAAAGTTTCGACCTTTTTTACCTTGAAGAAAAAACACACCAAGTTTGAGCAAAACTCGAGAACTTGATCTTGGACTTACTCGTGGGGTTTTGATGATCAAGATGATCTTGGATAACCTCCCACACGTCACAGCAAGCAAGAACACAAGTCCAAAACCCCTCAAACACGATCTAGAAGAATGATTCACTTAAGCTCACAAGATCGATTTCTTACAAGAAAGAACACAAGATTTGCCTAGATAGTTGGGATATAGTCTGAAGAAAACTCATCCATCAATCATACATCCTCAGCACAAGATCCACAAGCATTTAGAAGGAGGGGAGGCAAATCCAAATGTGCAAGAAGCAAATTGTAAGAATGTAAATTGCGGAATTTAATTGCTAAATTTAAATATGTAAAGTAAATTCAATCATAAGAAAAAATAATTTGTATTTCTGGAAGAGAGGTTTACAAAACCTAACAACAAGGTGGGCAAAAAAAAGCTCAAAGGAGCTAAAACCTCTAAAACCTTTAAGAGAAGGAAGGCTACCCCTCTCTATTTATACTACTCTTGAGTCACCCTCCATCCTTGGATGAGTTTCTTCTACCATAAGGACCACCATCAAGGGCTAAGAATGACTCCCTCACTCATACATGGGCCAACCCGAAACCCTCTAACATACCAGGTTTTTGCACGCTTTTTGAAGCATACTAACCAGACCCGCTACTCTATCACCTAAACCGTGATCCGACGACCCTCCTTGATCCGAGCAGCCCCTAGCTAGCATCTCAACCATTCCTTGTCTTCTAGGTTCGCAGCGACTTCGTCTCCAATCATCCTCTGGCGATCTTCAACCGTCTGGACCTCTGGCACATCTCGCCTAGTCCCGGTCACCCTTCGTCTCACCATAACCTAGCACCATCGTCCTGCAACCATCAGAAACAAGGAAAATCCATCACATAACAATGTCCAACAAAGATATGCAATAAACATCCAATTACGAGAATCAATTCTCACATTGCTCATCAAGTCGGTACTACCGACCACTTTATCGACTTCATTGAATGGTAACCCGACCATCGTATCGACTTCATCGGGTTGCCACTATCGAGTAAGATCCTCACTCAAGTAGTAAATCGACCACCGTATCGATCGCATCGAGTCTATCGACCACATGTCCAACTCGATACCAAGTCTATCGACAACATATCCAACTCTATCGATCACGGCACCAAGTTGATAAAACGATATCGAGTAACAATTGGTTAGACTAAGTACTCGAGTTGAGCTGACGGCAGGGCGCTCGACCCAGCAACATTTCTACTTGATACTTAACTACTACTAATCTACTCGAGTCGTTCGACCACAAGTCAGCAGGGCATTACTCGAGGCCGGTAGAGCCGCTCGTGACAGACACAACTCAAATTGCTTCAATTTGAAAATCCAATTCAAATCAAACTTAACCTAGAACATACCAAGCTCAAATTTAGTTAAATACTCATCACCAACATGGTTAGACCTCCACATGGTCTTTCACTTCCGTCGAGCGCGGTAGGAGAGCATCTATAGTACAGACCATCTGCTACTGTAGGAGAGTGCAGTAATTTCGTTCGGGAGAGGATAAAAAATGAAATAAAAAAGTGCAAAAGGCACATACACACGGGCTTCCTTAGCTATGGCATCACAATCCGGATTTCTGAAAAAGAAACTGGTCCATCAAATGAACTTCATCTTGCACATGTAGACAAACTCTTCACCCTGCCAATAGAACATCAGACTTTGATAATGAGTCCACAGCCCGGCCTTTTAGCCATTTTGGTCCAACAAGACTTCGCTCCGTGCTGCAAGACATGCTTGAACGTGGGAGTTCGATCGGGCCAGCTTGATCTGACAAATCCTGGGCTGTCTCAAAGGAAAAGGCCAATTAATTAGCCTTGAAAAAGACAGTTTAAATTTATACGCAGATTAGTAAGCGCTTGGTACCATGTACATGTCTAGTATGATCATTGTTCTTGTTTGGGAAATTTGATCGTATACCATTGCTTAGTTTGACGATCTACAAGTAATCGATCATATACAATTTGTGTCCATCTAATTCTCTAGGATCTACCACTATGGACGATTCTGACCCACCCCTTTTTATTCCATTAACTCCTGTCTTCCTCACTCACCGTCATAGCCGACCACCGCCATCTTTCTACATGGTGACCCTCCTCCACCTTATATCTCCGGCGGCGCCACTACACGGTCGCTCTCCACCTCGTGCCTGTGGATGACCTTGCTCTCGCCGCCAACAACTGACGGCTTCATCAACGGCCGCCGCTGCCAACCCCGTGCTCCACCGCCGTCCTTCCTGCCTCTCTCAGTCACGCTAGAGAAGATGCCGTTGCCGGAGAAGTGGCGTCCTCATCGGAGAAGTCGCAAGGCCCCACCATCCCAAGCTCCCCAAAGCTCGCTGCCAGCCATGCCATGTCGGGGCAGCTGAGCCCTCGCTGGAGCCATATGTCGCTACGCATAGCCTCGGCTGGCCATGCGTGCCTCCTCGGAGCTCGTCCCATCCGCATATCATTCTCATTGGATGGGGAGGCGACGGTTCTGAGATGGGGCAGAGTAGCTGCAACACTCATGGCTGGGGCGGAGGAGCTTGAAGAAGATTGGGGCTTGGCTGTCGCTAGAGGAGATGTCGCAACTGCCATGGCCGGTAAAGGAGAAGGGAAGGAGTTGGGAGTAGGAAGGGGGAAGGGTAAAATGGTCAATTCAGACTCAAAAGTGGCAAATACTTGAGATTTTTAAGGTTACGGCGGCATATGATCAATTACAGCCGGAATAGTGGCAAGTCATGGATGGCTAAACTAGACGGTGGCATATGATCAATTTTCTTTTTCTTTTTTGGATGAATCAATTTATGAGCTTATTATAGAGTTTTGGCGGAAGGAGTTAAACCAAGGCCAAAAGTTTAAAAGCATCTTAGCTTATATTGGTTTAAAATGACTTGGACACACTCATAAATGATAAATTTAATCTCTTACTTGGACATGTATTTGCAAAACCGGGTTATGTGGCGGCCATGGTGGAAAAACACTCAAAGTTGGTCTACAGGGGTGAAGTGATCAGTATTAGATGTTTATGTAATTAAGTGAAGAAAAATCACGGGTTAAGTAGACATTCGTGATATTTAAGTGGACTTCCGATATCCTACCCTAAATAGCTAGGTTCGAGTAGTCAATAACAAAGTTAATCAAACGAAATTAAGAGAAGAACTGAGGAAAGTAGATTAACCAAGCAAAAGAATCCCCATGAAACCAGGATTTTAAATGCTGAGCTTTAAGGAACAGGGCCATGCTTGAGCACGACAGACATGAAAATTAATGCCGACGTATGATGAGATTCTCGGTGTTTCACACAGAATTTTGGGAGAGGCTCAGTTTGAACTTGAGTGTCAAAGCCGGCCTTATCTGTGGGCATATGATATTTTTATTTCCCTTTTTTTATCTGTTAAGTTGGCTTGATGACGTGAAGTAATCAATAGGAGTATATACAATAGATCACACGAAGAAGAGATGAAGAGCATAGAAAATCAATCATCCTTCTCTTGCCTAAAAGGTTGTGTACGTGGAATTTTTTTTCAAATAATATTTTTAATGAAAATTTACAAAAATAATATAAAAAAAGAAAATAACAGAAGTACCCACCTGTCGCCGAAAGAAACGGCAACAGACTCTCTGTCACCATTTGAAATAGCGACAGACTCTCTGTTGCCATTTGAAATGGCGATAGACTACTTGTCGCCATTTGGAACAGCGAAAAAGAGTCTGTCACCAATGGTGCTCTGTCACCAGTCCAAATAGCGACAGACAGCCTCCCAACAGGAAAAAAAAAAAGAAGGAAGGAGAAGGGAAACAAAAGGAAAAAACAAGATAGGAGAGGGAAAAAAGAAAAAGAAAAAGAAGGGAGAGGGGGGAATTTTTTTGTAATAATAATTGTTATCTATTGGTTCCTGACGGGGTACTACGGTTGGATACGTGATAGGGCCTAATGTAATATCATCGTCAGGATTCGGAGGTCTCCGAGGATGCAAGGTTCGTGGTCTAGGTGGCATGAAATCATCATCATCGTCATTTGTATGGTTAGGAGCTAGCCCTCCTTCAGTGCTGGTTGAACGTTCTCTTGCATTGTTACTTGAACGATATTTTGTAGTAGTGCTTGAATGGTCTATTATGATAGTGCTTGAACGTCGAGGTCTAAGTGACATGAAATCGTCATCATCATCATTTGTATAGTTAGGAGTAAGCCCTCTTTCGGTGGTGGTTGAACGTCCTCTTGAACATTCTGTTACAACAGTACTGGGTGGACCTCTACCCCTCCAGTCAGATCCTCTTCTGCGTCTTCTGCGCGAACCAGGCATTACACCCCCACCGAAGAGCATGTAACATCACTACGAATTCTGGGATATCTTTATTCAGCAACTCTTTATCCTCCGAGAATGACTAACACACAAGACGATCATACGAATTAGTGAACTTATGGATAATTCTAAGAAGATTAGTAGGGTGAACAAATCGGAAATAACTAACCTTAATATGCTCTGCATACTGATCGAGCAGCATCAGTACCCTATAAAGTCTCTTAGAGAAACCTGTAGCAGAAGGGTGGTCGGCTAGTTCGCACACCCTGAAATACCTTTGACGTCACCCTTTCAAGTGCGCCTTAAGGTCGTCGGAGGTCACAAGGTTCAGGCCAGAGATTATCACCTTATGCCTCGATAATGTCGGACGCCACTCTTGCAATTTGGACACCACTTTACTTAGGTTCTCCTCCTTGAACGGATCATCCTTCCCATTACGCGTAACGTTCAACGTGTAATGAAGAGCTACACTGCTCATATTAGGTGTCCACGAGAATACTTTGCTAGAGGATCCAGCCATGGTGAAGTGTGAGTGGGAGCTGTGTATGTGTGCCTACGGTTTGGCCTTTTATAGTCTCGAAGGGGTGGTGCATGGACTAAGTGTTAGAAGGTAAGATTCAAACGTGCAGACGGACAGCAAAACGCTGGAGTGTGTAGTCAAGTTGGGCTGAAAAGGCAGTCATGCATGCAAGGTGTCAGTACTGACAAATATACTGTGCAATAAGTGGTCACTTCAGAGTTAAGAGTAGGCAGTGAGTGGTCACTTCGGACTGTACAACGTGTTGTCCAATCGGATTGAAAAAGCTGAAAGCGGTGGGCAAAGTGATGTGACTTGTGACTTCGAAAGGTGATGGATGCTTTCGGTATTTCACAACTATTGTTGCTACGAGGAGATAATTACCGAATACATAAGTTAAATAAGCCCATGAACAAGCTGCCACGAGTAGTGAAATCAAGCCAAAAAAGTTGAAAGTGATGGAAGGTAATCGACAAATACATAAGTTAACAAAGCAAAAAATGATATCTAGAAACCATTTCGAAAGGCATCCATGACCAACTCTGTCTGCTCTGTAGGAAACGAACTACTTCGCAAGAATAGCGTACAGTACAACAAGGATAGCCACACACACAATCTTCTCCAACCACTTGACATGATCTAAAATGCGCTCCATCTTGAACATCAGCATGTTCAGCCTTTGCTCGAGCATAGGGTTCATCCTCTCCTCCATAGAAGGCTGCATCCTCTGTGATACTGTGCTTATAGGATGCTCCATCGAGGTGTCCATGGTGCCTGCCCAATGAAAATATTGGTACCCTGCAGCCTATGTGATGAGGTGGACATGCTTTTAGGTTGTGCAAAGAAAGGAGAACTCTCGGAACAACTACACAACTCGAATAGGAAAAAATATTGTTTACGAGAAGGAAGTAAACTAACTTTTCACTTACGGAGAACACCCGGCCGTTATTTTTCGCAGTGTTGGCGCAGAACACATTAGCTTGAACATGGCAATTAGGACAATCGACTTGTCTTGCAGTGGCAAGCGCACGAGCCCTCTGATTTCCTGAGCTCGCCGTTTGAGACATGGCCTTTGGAGGCAAGGAATGGGATGAGGATGAGGATATGTGGAAGCGGAGCTAGCATGAAGGCCTATTTATAGACGAGTTCTGCTGATGACTTGGATTGGGTCTCCAGCATCTATGGTCCTAAGAAGAGGAACCTGCCCAGAGGACGGGATATGAAGGCATCGTCTTCTAAAGAGAAATGCTCTAACTCCAAGGAATCAAATCTTAAAGCTTCCACTTCTACTGAAAATTATGATGATGATGATGAATTAAAACTCCATGACCTCGTACTTTTTAGGTGAGTGTCCATTATATGACAGCGTGTGGTCAAATCAACCTAACAAAGCTGATGGTAGAGTGTTGTCAAATCGGCCTAAAAAAGTTTAAAGCATTGGGCAGAGTGTTGCAACTTGTCACTGCAAAAGGTGATGGATGCTTTCTTTTCTGACAACTCATCCTGACAAAGCTGTTACATGTGATTTTTCTAATCGGCCTAACAAAGCTACATGCCCGTGAGTTGTCTAATCACCCTGAAAAAGCTGATGCACGGGAGTTGTCAATTCAGTCTAAGAAAGCAACAAGCATCGTGTTTTCCTCCATAATTTTTCATTTAAACATGTCATTTTAGTGCACTAACCTGGGAATCCATCGCGGGTCAAGCCGCCATATTCTCATGGGGGTTCGCAAGCGTAGGGTGGAAAGCTCTAATGGTGGCTCCCCGTCAGGAGGTGGCAAGGTGGCTAAGTGGCTCCAGTGACTCGCGTCTATCACTGGGTCAAGCAACTTGTACTCATGGACATCCGCCATACCTGCAATTCAATAAAACAATATTAGTACGAATTCAAATATACAAAGAAACTGAATACAATAATTACAAATGAAATTTGAGTACAACATCATGACGTACAAATTCGAATACACAAACTAACCATACTAGTACACCTTTATCCATACATGCATTACAAATACAAATTAGACACTTACTGAACGCAATAATTACACATGTAATGTCCATACATGCATTACACATACTATGTCCATACATATATTACACATGATATGTTCATACATGCATTACACATACAATAATTTCACGGCCTCCGAACCGTCGGGCAATACTTGAAAGTATGCCCCGACTTATTACATACTGAACATTTCTTCACACGACGCCCACTTTCCGCAGCGTCCATGTCGTTCCTTATACGCCTCGTTTGTCGCCACCCTACGACCTTCAGCCTGCTGACATCAGGAACCTACCTTGTATCCTCCTATCTCTCATGTTCTTTGAATAGACCCACCACTCGAGAACCGTAAATTTCTCCGCGCCAAGTTGCCATCACTGCTTCTTTATTGAAGAATTGTGACAAGAATATACCCGGATCCATACGGATTGTTGAGCAGGCAGCCATGACGTGTGAGCATGACCTGTGTAACAGATGAGGCTTATTGCAGCTGTAGGCACATGTTTGCCTACGTAGGATGCATTTGTGAGCAACTTTTCGCTAGTTCGTCCTACGACCGGCTTTCTCTTTTCACAGTACCTCAAAATGAAGCTCTCCTATGCCCATCTTCAATGCTCTATGCATCTCCTCCTTCTTTCCTTTCTCCTCTATGTATGTACAAATCACCTCGGAGTATTTCACATCAGGATTGGTCATGCAGGCTAACGCCCTAGCATGGCGATCCACAAACTACTTTGCAATACCATGAAGAACACCCTCCACTATAGCAACCAGGGGAAGGGGTCTCAGGTCTCGCATGACTCAATTGTAAACCTCAGCCAGGTTTGTCGTCATGACCCCATAGCGGGCACCATCGGTGTCATAAAGTAGTGCCCATTTCTCCCTAAGCTCATGCTCTATCCATTCGGAGAAGCATTTCATGGCCCTTTCGTTCCTTCGGACCAAATGCAGAGGGTCCATGGGTAACACTTCTAGCGCTACGGGGCCTCCTCTATGCCAGACATTGCCCTCTTCGCTACCTCCGTTGTATGCCTTGATGTCAGCTCATCCAACTTCTTCCACAGTGCATCAAACTTTCTTTGGAAGCTTCGTAAGCTCCTTGTTCTTGAACTGCTTATAGAAGTTGACACCCATGTGCCTCTTGCACCACCTACTTCGCAGATCAGACCATGGATGTGTTTCTTTTTCACCTTCCTGCAACTGCACGACCGCCTTCAACAGCCCAGGATGTCAATCATTTATAATGCATACTCCAGGCCGCTGATCCACGAAGCCAGCTTCCATGTTCCTTAGAAACCAGAGCCAACTTTCTATGTTCTCACCCTCCACGAATGCAAGCGCTACAGGAAGAACCTGGTTGTTGCCATCTACTCCTATGGCTGTCAATATCTGGCCTTTATACTTCACAGTCAAGAATGTCCCGTCCACGCATAACAACGGACGACAATGTCTGAACGCGTTGACGCAAGCACCGAAAGCAAAGAATGCCCGCTTGAGTACCATATTCTCAGGGAAGCGCTGCGAGGGCTGCTCACAAATATCGATATAAGTTCTAGCATTCCTTTCCTTGATCACCTCAAGCATACCTGGTAGGTTCTGATATGAGTCTTTGTACGTACCAAACCTTGTTTTCAGTGCATTCTGCTTCTCTCTCCATGCCTTTGCATAGCTTATCATGTACTGGAACCTCTGCTCTATTGCAAGTATGATGGCACATGGCTCTAATTCCAAGTTGCCCACAATCTCCCCATACATTGCATTCGCAACAAAGCTTGAAGATAGGTTTCTATGCGATTAGGCAGACTCCGTCAAACCACATGTGTGTGGGAAGACTATAGAACACTTCCAAATGGTATCCCTTAGGATGAAATGCATGCACACGCCATGGGCAACCCTCCATCTGGCATCTGACATCATACACCCGTTGATCTGACTTTGTAACCTTAAAGGTTCTACGAAGCGACACTGCCCATGCTGTCATTGCTTCCTGAACCTCAAACTTATTCTTGTAAATCGCACCTTGCCTCACCTCATTCCGATCGGACTGCCATGCGAAGTGTTCATCCTTGTTGACCACCAACTTATCGAACTGACTCTCACCCCACTTTGCAGGGAAATGCTCTTCATCGTCTTTGTCATTACTCAAAGCCTCGTATTCGTGGTTCTCTACCTCCATCGCTTGAACCAACAATTCAATATGTTCTCCCTTGTCTGCCACACCCATTGGTACCTGCATATCTAGCATTAGAACATCAACTTCTTCGCCTTGCATACCCTCATGACTTAAACTAACATCCTGCCTTACTAAGCATTCTCCGGTTCAGCTACTATCCCCAACTTCCTCTAGTTCATCACCAACAACATTCTCATGCGCCGTATGGCCGACATTTGTTTTCTGAAATGCTTGCGCTAACAACACTAATGGCTAACCTCTCTCAGTCGCCAATCTTACATACGAGCTTCACGACTTTGGCCCCTTCAATTCCACTAACTCCCAATACGTGCAATCCTGTCTCCAACACCCTACTCCGTGTAGTTTGAGGTCATGCAATTCACGATCTAGCGAGAATATGTGGTACAACCATATCATAACTGTGCCCCATGAACGCTCCCCGGCACGTGACAGTCCAGCCACAACACTTAGAAAATGACTAAGTTCCACCCCTTGTGCACCCATGTGCGAAACCCCTTCTCCGTAGTGTATTTTAAATTGTACTTGTTCATCCATACCTATCAACCATTACAGAAATTTGTTAATATGTGCACAACAACATAACACTAACACATTTGGAATTCTCAACCTATCCATACTTCTAGACCTACGTACCACGACGACGTACTCTACACTATTTCAAACAACTACTGCAACCATACCAACATTAATTATTTCAAGTAAATAGTATCTCACACAATTCTCGCAGTTCTTTATGTCCATAACTATTGTTACTCTATACAGCTAATAACTTACATACCTAAGTAATCTGATCACCAACTCATTAATGTAAAAAAACTATTGCCCGTCTATACACCTAATTACTAACATAACTAAATAATATGATCTTTAAGTTATATGTGTAATTAATTATTGCTATTGTACAACACTAATTACTTACAACCCTAATTAATCCGGTCTCTATATCGTATATCTAAATCCTACAAACCTAATTACATACCAATCTATTTAATCTGGTCACTAAATTGCATTACTAAATTTAAATTTAAATTATTCGTATAAATTTTACCTGCAGATGACGAATCTTCTTCTTTCTCCTCCCCTCTTCTTTCTCCTCTCTTTTTCTTCCTCTCCTCCTCTCTTCTTCTTCCTCCTCCCCCTCTTTTTCCTTCCTCTCCTCCTCCTCCTCTCTTTTTTCTATGGCACCGCTGCTCTTTTTTTTGGCTCGGTCGAATTTAAAAAAAAAATTTGTGTACGTGTGTGTATTCCCGTGGAGGTGTACCGAAAAGAGAGAACCCATGCATAATGGATAGTGAATTTCCACGCTCAGAGCGCTTTTAGAGATCTATTAAACATTAAATCATTAATCATAATCCTGATCAGTGTCCTACTCCGGCAAAGTTGAAGCCACGCATTCTCTAAAAAGTTGGAGCAACTAATATATGGAAGGTAGCAGCAACCAACCAGTGCCTACCAAAATTTGCAAATGATCACTTGTAAATAACCCTTAATTAATAGATTTAACCTCTATGGTAACGGTTAGAATAAAGAGTAATTATGATAGTTCTTGGAGGACAGAAAAAGCGACCAGAGGGGGGTGAATAGGAGCCAGATAAAATTTCCCCCTAAAATTCAAACCACCAAAAGAACACATATAAGGAACTGGACCATCCAAACAATTGATATGATGAACAATATCATCGACCAGTTGAGGATATATGAACAACATCGCCAATCTATTGAAGTTGGATGATCAGTACCCACCGACTAGGAGGTTAAAAGAACAGTGCTCAGATAAACAAGAAAACTGCATTGATCAGCAGTACTAGTCAGATGAACAGTGTTCAGAATGAACAACCTTGATGAACAGAATGAACAACCTTGATGAACAGTGTTCGGATGAACAATACTACGAATTGGTAGGCAGCATTGGTCGGATGAATAGTACTGTGAAACTGGTCGGTAGCACTGGTCGAACGAACATTGCTTGAGTGAACAGTAAAATCAGCACGATCTCAAAAACAAGAATCATTGTAACTTTAGATCGACTTATCCAAAAACCGTGAATCTTGGTGTACACCTTCCTATAGATGTCAAAACCCCATTCGAACCTTCAATTGCAAGGATTGATGTTAAAGTTCCGACCTTTTTCAGTTTAAGGAAGGTTGCACCAAAACAGGGTCAAAAACACGAACTTCACCCTTAGCTTGCTCGTGCGGAATTGATGATCAGGATGATCTTAGATGACCTCCCACATATCACAGCAAGCAAGAATACCAAAGAAGCACCCCTCAAACATGCGAGATGAAATATGCCAAGAATCCTCCCTTTTTGAGTCAAGAACTTATTTCTTAAGAAAAGCTCTAGAGATCTTGTTAAAAGCTTACCTAGATGATTGAGATATGATCTGTAGAAGATTAATCCATCAATCATTCATTCATCTTTGGTAGCACAAGATTAAGAATGAAAGAAACCAGAGATATCAAAGACTCCAAAGGAAGGAAACCAACACTAGAGCTCAACTACATCCTAATGGATCTTGCTGGGTTGAAAAATATTCTAAAAGTTCCTCAACCTCGTATTCATTCTAGATCCAGTAGAAGCTCAGCATGTAGAAGGAGGTGAAGTAAGAACTCAAGTAAAGAAACTCCGCAAACACGATCTACAAGAATGATTCTCTTCAATAACAAAAGATCGGTTTCTTGCAAAGAGCAGACAAGATTTTCCTAGATGATTGGGATATGATCTGAAGAAGATTCATCCATCAATTATACATCCTCAACACAAGAAGCACAAGCAAGTAGAAGGAGATGAAGCAACATTCAAGTTGCATAAAAGAACCAAGTAAAAATACAAGAACTAAAAGACGTTTTAGAACATAGATGAACTTGGATTTTGCATTGCTTAGAGAGGGATGATTACAAAGCCACACTCCTAGGTGGGCAAAGCTCAACATAGCATGAGAAAACCAAAGAACCTTTCTCTAAGACTTGTTCCCACCCTGGTTCAAATCAGGGTGGTGGATTCCATCTTCAAGCATTTAGAAGGAGGGGAGGAAAATCCAAATGTGCGGAATGTAAATTGCAAGAAAGTAAGTGCGGAATTTAAATACTAAATTTAAAGGCATAATGAAAATGAGAAAAGTAAATTCATAGTTGAGGAAAGTAGGTTTTTTTAAACGCAACTTTTTCATGTTGATAAGTTTTTCATCTGAGCAATATAAAAAATCATAAAACATTGAGAAGATTACTGTTGTATTGAAAACAGGATGTTTGCACTTTGTTGAAGTGTTTTGGTCCGTTTTGGTCTGTTCTAACCCAAATTCGTGATATAATTGATGCGCTGGGTTCATGGTGGAACCAAGAAGGGTTTTCTTGTCTTTGTGAATGTAGGACTTCATTTGGTGGTCATGGTGAGGCGAAGGGAGGCTGGAACTAGGCATGGGATGACCGGAGGTTCAAGTTGGCCGGATGTACACCGGAAGATGGTCGGAGATGAAGTCAGTGCAGTCCCAAGAGACAAGAGACCAGTGGAGAAGCTAGCTTATCACTACTTGGATCAAGGAGAGCTGCTGGGTTGCAGTTCTGGAAGATAGAGTAGTGGATAAGTGTAGCTTGCTTTGAAAACCGTGCAAGAAAACCCATGTGTGTGGTGGGTTCTGGGTTAGCCCTTGCATGGCTGGTTGAGTGGGTTATTCCTAGTCCTTGATGGATGCTCTAGGGTTTAGAGGCTCATCCAAGGGTGGTAGGTGGCCCAAGAGTTGTATAAATAGGGGTGGAGGGGCAGCCTCTCTCTCAAGAAGGTTTTTGATGCTCATTTGAGCTTTGCCCACATGAATGTGAGGCTTTGTAACCTCTCCTTCCAGAAATGAAATGTTCTTCATTTATGTTCATGTTTCATTTCCTTTACGCATTTACTTTACGCATTTAAATTACGCAAGTTAAATTCTGCATTTACTTTCTTGCAATTTACATATACGCAATTTGGATTTGCCTCCTCTCCTTCTACATGCTTACGAATCTTTGTTGAGGTTGATGTTTGATGAATGATTCTACTTCTGAATTCTTGTTCTCAATCATCTAAGAAATCCATGCATTCTTCTTGCAAGAAGTTGTTCTTTGCGTTCTTCTTGCAAGAAGTTGTTCTTTGCGTTCTTGAATGTGTGATTTTATAGAGTGCGTTTCCTTGAACTTCCTTGTGTTCTCTTGCTTGCTGGGACGTGTGGGAAGTCATTCAAGATCACTTTGATCATCAAAATCCCACGAGCAAGTCTCAATCGAAGTTCTTTCGGTTTTTGTTGAAACTTGGTATGTTCTTCGTTCTCGGGCATAAAGGTCGGAACTTTGACATCAATCCTTGTGATTGAAGGTTGGAATAAGTTTCTGACATCCCAAGGACCTTATCTACCAAGTTTGGGTGAGTTTGGATCAACGGATCAAAAGATACATCGATTCTCCTATTTGATCCCGTGCTGAAAACGCTGTTCATTTGCCTGGTTTCACTATAGCTACAGTAACCCGGTAGTACCGGCCCCAGAGTGTGGTAGCACCGGCCTCAGGCTGATTTTTTTTTGAAAATTGACCCTTTCGTTTCCATTTGATATCTAAGGATTTTGGCTTGGTTTCTTTGGGTGAAAATCTGCATTAGTGATCTTCCTTAGAGAACGTATTTTAATTCGGGATCATTCACCCCCTCTGATCGCCATCTCGGTCTTTCAATTGGTATCAGAGCCGGTTTTGCTCTTTCATAGATCTTGACCGGTCTCAAGAGCCATGGCGATGGACAAGTATTCCACCAAGCCTCCTATTTTTGTTGGAGTCGATTTTCCATTTTGGAAATCTCGAATGGAGTCGTACATCACTGCCCAGGGCTTCCTGATATGGCAGAAGGTGAAGCTCCCGTATGAGGTTCCTGCCGATGAGAACGTCACGGCCGGGAATATGGCTGACGTTGAGGCAAATGCTAAGGCAAGGAACATCCTCATACAGGGCCTTAGCCGCAGTGAGTATGATAGGATTTCTCACCTCCGTTCCACTCACGAGATTTGGGTGACCCTCGATGCTTACCATGAGGGCACTACCCAAATCAAGACGGTTCGACAGGACCAATTCAAGCGTGAGTTCAACAAGTTTGAACAACACGCTGGTGAGAGTCTTGACGAGTGCTTTGGTCGGTTTATAAAGATCTTGAGCGACCTCCGAGCAGTCGGTTGCATATACCCTGACTCGGATAATGCTCGACATTTCTTGACCGCACTCGATTTGCACGTTTGGGAGATGAAGGTGACCACCATCAAGAACACCACTGACTTGTCAACCTTGACTCTTGACGGGCTTTATTCCCACCTCAAGACTCATGAGATCGACGTCGTCTCGTGGAAGACGAAGTCTCAGTCGATGGCTTTGGTCACTGATCCCATTGGATCCTCTCTTTCTGATTCTTCTATTGGTTTCTCTCTCTTCGCCCTTTGCGAGCTAAGCAATGACCAACTGGAAAAATTTCCAGAAAATGAGCTTGCTCTTCTTGCTCGCAAATTTTCATATGCATACAAGAGGGTAAGAGAGAGAAAGAGAGGTGGGATGATCACCTGTTTCGAGTGTGGTGGCCCCAACCACATTTGAGCAAATTGTCCCAAGCTGGAGAAGGGCAAAAATGAACAAAACGGTTCGGGCAAGAACGACTACACTGACAAGAACCGCAACAAGAAGTCCCCAGCTCGTGACCCGACAAAGAAGAAGTACCGCAACTTTGCCAAGAACAAGAAGCTCTTTCACCGGGTCCTCGTCGCACTGGACGATATCGAGCTCTCTGACACGGAGAATTAGAGCGATGCAAGCGAGGACGATCCGCAAGAGAAGGTGAAGGGCAGCGACGACTTCTCCGGCATGTGCTTCATGGCAGGCGCCGTTGAAGTAAGCAACTCCGAGCTGTACAGCGACACGGATGAGGTACCCACCTACGACGAGTTAAATGATGCCTTCTGTAAATTAGGCAAGTTTCATGCTAAAGCTAGGTCGAGGTGTTCTGAGTTAGAGAAGGAGGTAGATAGCCTGTCTCGGGAGTTAGCTTCGCTTAAATCATGTTCCTCCTGAGACTCTGATAGCTGTACACTCTGTGATGTTTTGCTTGGGGAGTTGGAGAATCTAAGGACTATGCATGATATTGTGTTGTCTGAACTAGATAGTCTTAGGTTGAATAATACTAGCAAAGAGTCTGTTGATGCTAGTTTTCTTCATGCTCACTCCACTCCTTTATGTCAAAATTGCCCTAAGTTGCTTGCTGAAATCAATGCCATGAGCGAACACCTTAGGAAGCTCTCTGCTAGAAACGATGAACTTGAAATGCATGCTTCTAAGGACCCAGTTAGCTCATGTGAGGGCTGTAGGCAACTAAAACTTGACAATGATGCTTTGAATATCAAGTGTGATCAACTTGCTAAGGACTTAATAATTAAGTCACAAACTGGTTGCCTGCTGTGTGTTGGGGTTAAGGATGATATGGATAAAATCCATGTCGAACTAAGGAAGAAGTTAGAAGACCAAGTCCATAGGATTAGAAATGCGTCTTGCATTTCTTGTGAGGCCCTCAAGATTGAGGCAGCCGTGCTAAGGGAGAAAAATGCACGTGCTGAGAGAGCTTCTCTTTCTGGTTCTTGTTCTTCCTCTTTTCCCTGTTCTTCATGTGCCTCTTTCTTCCGGGAGTGTGAGTATCTCATGAGCACTCTCGAGAAGTTTGTAGGAGGCAAGAAGAAGCTCAATCTTATTCTAGACCAATCCAAGATTAGTAGATTTAATCAAGGTCTAGGATTTGATCCCTTGAAGCACGCTCGGGCGCATCCTCCCACCATTGTGCGCGGCTCCAAGAGTGGTGAGATTGTGGTAGCTTCTAGAGTGAGCACCACTGTGTTTAGGTCTGCTGGTGTTGTCCATGGGACTTCTAACCAGAAGGGTATTACTCATGTTATACTTCCTCTAGCAAGGTGAAGTACACATGCACCTTCAGTAAGAAGGATGGTCACCTAGCGATTTTTGCTTGAGCGCACCAAGATCACTCATTTGTGGCGTGTAGTCGCTCTTAGGGGTATTGAGTCATCCCGGACTCTGAGTGCTCCCAAGGCACGCCTTGCTTTCTAGACGAGTTAGAGAGTCGCTGTTTTTGGGCGCGTTCGGGACTCGGTTTTGAGTCGCTCATTCGAGTTTTAGTCCTGGAGCTGTTCGTGGTCAGTCTTTCCGCCGTCCTCTTGATATTCCTCGTTTTTTCCATCGAGGTAGATATCAGCGGCGTGAGGTGTGTGCTGGTAGGAGATCCAGGCACCCTTACTGGGATCCCTCTCCCCCTCAGACCTTCAAAAGAAGGAAGGCCACCCCTCCCCCTCTATTTATACTACTCTCGAGTCACCCTCCACCCTTGGATGAGATCCTTCTGCCCTAAGGACTACCATCAAGGGTTAGGATGACTCCCACATACAGCCTTACATGGGATAACCCGAAACCCAACAAGCACACCAGGTTTTCAAGGCATGCTAACTAGACCCGCTACTCTATCACCTAGACAGAGATCCGACGGTCTTCCTTTATCCGAGTAGCTCCTAGCTAGCATCTCATCCATTCCTTGTCTTCTGGGTTCGCAGCGACTCCATCTCTGATCATCTTCCGGCGATCCTCGACTGTTTGGACCTTCGACGCACCTCGCCTAGTCTCGGTCATCTTCGTCTCACCATGATCTAGCACAGTCGTCCTACAACCATCAAAAAAAAGGAAACACATCATATAGCATTGCCCACTCTGCTCAAAATCGAGTCGATGAGTCGATATCGAGCAACCCAACTTGATACTTATCGATTCTCACTCTACTCGAGTCACTCGACCACAAGTCAACAGGGCATTACTCGACCAAACTAGAACTTGGCAGTAATCGAACTAACCCACCACTCGTCCTAGTAGCATCCCTACTCGATACTTCTCGATTCTCACTCTACTCGAGTCACTCGACCACTGGTCTTCGACCAGCCAAAGTCCAGACCACTCGAGGTCCGACCACTGGTCTTCGACCAGGACAAACTCAAATCAAACTCAACCTTGAGCACCAAAATCTCGAATACAGTCAATTACTCATCACACACTTGGGTAGACCTCCATATGGTCTTTCAGTTCTCACGAGTATGCCTCGTCGTGGAGAATATACTCGATATGACCTGAGTGTCGACCACCTCTTAGTCAGAGGGATCATCCCTTCAACACAACATAGGTTATCGAAAGGATCTCGGACAACTCACCAAAGCACGAAAGACAATTAAAAAATGGATTCTATAGTCAGATATATGGACCTACTTCTTTGACCAAGTAATATATATGCAGCAATTAACTGTGTATGGTAGATCAAAAGGAAACATGCACAATTTTGGTCTGAGGCTCTGACCAGAGCTCTCCTCAGTTTCTTTTCCGACCACTACAGGTGATCGAGTGGCTTGGTCCCTTGATTGGATATTTTTGTCCTAAAGGACCTCTCCGATCATCTGAGCGATCGAGTCCTTGGCTGCCTTAGCCACACCCTTAGCAGCTGAAAGAATTGGCGCTTCAGTCACTGGGCCCAGTCAGGAGAAGCAGCGTTATCTTCTAAAGCTTGTTCCGGGACTGAGGGAGTAAAACCATGTGGTGACCAGCATAATTTACTCAGGGTAACGACAGTAACTTCGTCATTACTCTAAGATAATTATATTAATCTCGACATATTAACAAATCAAAACATCGAGCACACCCGACGTTTTATCAGTTAATACTCTATGTTCAGAGTGTTGCAGCAGAAACAATAATTAGAGACTGAAATAGAAACTTATTACATTCCATTGACACACAAGGCTACAAGTTCAATACATTAATTATACATACGATCCATGTATAACATAAATATAATATATAACTACTAAGTACCCTAAAGATCGATGATAGCTGATGGATGGTCTACCCACAACTTAACCCTCATGATATTCTATCTCCTCGTAGATCAGATCCTATGGGTGACCCTCACCCTATGCCTCGTAGTCGAACACATTGGGATCTGTGTCCCAACCAGATGCATGACCACCAAAGCAATTCTCTAAGCAAAGGGGGGTTTAGCAAAAGTGAGTACAAAAGTACTCAGCAAGCATTAATAACAAAATACATCAGATGAATTTTACCTTCACCTGTCCATCCTGCTCTCAATTTCACTCTTAGGAAAATAGGGTTTTATTAGGAAAACATAGGTTTTTGATTTTAATTATTGAAATTGCTACTAGCACCCATATATTAGGCAAACTTAGCTTCTGTAGCCTCCAATCCAAGAGACTGTGGAATATATGGAACCAGGTATTTCCATGACCAGCCCAACGTCACCTGAGGAAAAGACAGGCCCAAAGGCTGTGCCCCGCGCCAAGCTCTGCTGCCGTATGGAAGAGGGGGCACATCCTATAGACATTTATGTATATTTAGATATAAAAGATACAGTTGTAATCCGAGTCGTTGATAGGGTAGACAAAGATGTAAACTCTATCCTGTAACCGATTAGAATCTAGTAACCGATCGGAAATCTCCTAACCGATCAGGATTCTGTAAGCTGCACCACCCCGAGTATATAAGGGAGAGGGCGGGCAACAACAAGGCATCAAGCCATAGAGCATAGCACACCTCATATCGTCCAGAGCACATTGCGCTTTGAGCAATCTTAGATCCAAGAGATCCGTATAATCCCAGCACACAGGATTAGGGTATTACCTCTATCGCTGAGGGCCTGAACCTATCTAATCCCTTGTCTTGTGTGAACTTCGAGTTTGAGATCTAGCGCCTGCCCTATAAATTTATTGCCGACTACAAAAGTCAACAGTTGATGCGCCAGGTAGGGGAAGCGCTATAATCTTTTCCTACAGACTCAATGGTAGCAATCGGCGGATTCATCGCCACCTTCATCTCCGGGCAAGCCTTCCGCTTCGAAAGTTTGGATTTCGTCACGGATACGCATGGAGAGCTTGTATGCCTGGTCCAAAGCCAGATACAATCTGGTGAAGATCAGACCAACCCATCTCAGGTATGCCGCTCTGACTCACTCAGAAAACCAGTCGGCATTGTGAAGAATTGCTGCGATTTTCGCGGCATCTTGCGATCAAGGAGCAGGGGACCGATCTCCATCAAGAAGACCAAGAGGCCGCGGAGGAAGATCGCCTTCGTAAGGAACGTCGTCGTCTCCAAGACGCTTCTCGACACGCTGGACCCAATGATTGCATCGAATAGCCCGGCGGCCCCGATCGTGTCCCAAATCAAGGCCATGGTGACGGCGGAAGCAATCCAGCAGAATCAGGAAAAGCCAGTAGGTGAAGCGCACTCGCGCTCCCACGCGGCTACTCGTGTCACCAGCAGTCGAACCGCAACCAGTCGGAATACCGGCAGTCGGCGCCATACGCCACCTCTCGGTGATGCACACCAAATTATCAACCGCGACCTCCGCCAAGACATCACCGCTAGACGGCAGGAGCGGGACGAAGAAGAGCGATGCGGGCACCACGATGATTACGAGCATTTCGGCACCGGCCGTGATCGATGAGGCGATCAGAGGTACGACGACCGTGATGACCATAGGGACTATCATCGTCGGGGTCGGGACAACGACGACCGTCGAGCCATGAGCTTGCCGCGCCGAACTCCACCCCGGCACGTTGATGACCATCGCCGAGCCAGAGGCTCGCCACGTCGGACTCCCCCTCATCATGATGAGAGATCTATTGACGGGATCGGAGCGTTTACTCCTCGGCGCGCAAGTGGTATGGCCCGATGGATTCAACCCCAAGGGCATCGTAAAGTTTGATGGGGAGCAAGTTCCAGAAGCTTGGCTACAGGTCTACGCCCTGGCGGTTAAGGCTGTCAGGGCAATCAAAATGTGATGGCAAATTATCTACCGGTCAATCTCACCCCCTCAACTCAAGCTTGGCTCACAGGGTTACCGGCAAACTCGATGGACTCCTGGAGCGATCTCTGCGAACAATTCATCGCGAACTTTCAGGGAACCTATGAGAGGCCTGACACCCCGTGGGACCTCTACCAGCTTCATCGGAAGAAGGGCGAGGCGAGGACTTCATCCAGCGTTTCATGTAGAAGAAGAACACCATCAGGGATGTATACAGGCGATGGTGGTAGCGGCCTTCGAAGGGGTAAGTGATCTGATCTAATCAAGAAAATGTCGAAACCCCGACATACGTGAAGGAGATGTTCGCTCGGCCGACCGCTACGCCACGGCCTCGGGCATACTGGTGAGCTCAAGAGGAACGCCCACATCCGAAGAACAAAGCGATAAGCCCGAGTCCTCCAAGCACAAGGACAAGAAGCGGAAGGCGAAGAGCTAATAAGCGGTGGCGAGCGCAATGGCCCGAGCCATGCGAAGAGAAGCGCCCGACTATATCACCATCATGGAAGCGATTTGTCCCTTCCACCCTAAAGGAAAGCACGCCACCAAAGACTGCTTCACCTTGAAGCGCTTTGCGCGGGAAAGCAACAAGCAGCCAGCTCCAGCAAGGGATGAGGCGGCAAAGAAGAGAGACTTTCTAGACGAGGATGACTATCAAGAGCCCGAGCACGAGCTAAACTACATTTACGGGGGCTCCACCGGATACGAGTCCAAGCGAAAGCAAAAGCTTACCGCTCGGGAGATCAATGCGGTGGAACCAGCCGTCCCACAATATCTAAGGTGGTCCGAGGTCCCAATCACCTTCGACCGATCGGATCACCCCAACCGGGTTCTACATCCGGGTAAGTTTTCTCTAGTGCTCGACCCAGTAATTCGCAATGTGAGGCTCAAGAAGGTCTTAATCGATGGAGGGAGTGGACTCAACATCTTATTTTCCAAAACTTTCAACGACATGAACATCCCTCGCTCTGAGCTGAGGCCTAGCACTCAGCCTTTCCATGGGGTAATCCCTGGAGCGTCATCGCTTCCGCTCGGGCAGATTTCTTTGCCCGTTACCTTCGGCACCAAGGACAACTACCGGACTGAGTACATAAATTTCGAGGTAGCAGACTTTGAGACGGCGTATCACGCTATCTTGGGAAGACCCGGATTGGCTCGGTTCATGGCCGTTCCGCACTACACCTACTTGACGATGAAGATGCCGGGACCAAGGAACGTCATCACGGTCCGCAGCGACGTCAAGCGGTCCCTAGAATGCGACCAAGAGAACCATGTACTTGTCGAGTTGCAGGAGGCAACCGGCGAAAGAAAGGAAATCCAAGCGAAAGCGGTTACGTTACAGGAAGAAGGCGATGTCCCGTCCAAAAAGAAGGCCACGTCAGGAATGAAGCCTGGCGAAGGAACCAAGAGAATCAACCTCGACCCGTCCGACTTGTCCAAGATAACTCTGATCGGGACAGGGCTCGAAGGTAAATAGGAAAGCGCGCTCATCACCTTTCTTCAAGCTAACAAAGACATCTTTGCTTGGAAACCATCCGACATGCCGGGTGTTCCTAGGGAGGTGATCGAGCACTCCTTACATGTCGATGAAAAAGCAAAACCCATCAAGCAAAGGCTTCGGCGATTCGCTCCAGATCGTCGGAACGCCATCAAGCAGGAGATCACCAAGCTATTAGCTGCAGGTTTCATCAAAGAGGTGTATCACCCCGATTGGTTAGCAAATCCTGTACTAGTTCAAAAGAAGAATAAAACTTGGCGCATGTGCGTTGATTATACTGATCTCAACAAGGCATGTCCGAAGGATCCCTTTGGGCTGCCCCGAATCGATCAGGTGGTTGACTCGACCGTAGGGTGCGAAATTTTGAGTTTTCGATGCCTACTCGAGTTACCATCGATTCTCCTAAAGGCGGAAGATCATATCAAGACTTCGTTCATCACGCCTTTCAGAGCCTTTTGCTATACCACGATGGCGTTCGGGTTGAAAAACGCTGGTGCAATGTACCAACGCGCAATTCAGCGTTGCTTTCACGCCCAGCTCGGACGCAACGTGGAAGCATACATGGACGATGTTGTGGTAAAAACTTGGGAGAAGAAGCACCTTATCACCGACCTAACCGAGACATTCAAGAGTCTAAGGGCCTTCAGCATGAAGCTCAACCCCGAGAAGTGTGTTTTCGGAGTATCTTCGGGAAAACTGCTCGGGTTTATCGTATCGCAGCGAGGCATTGAGGCCAACCCAGAGAAGATCAGGGCCATATCAAATATGGAACCGCCGACTTGCCAAAAGGGCGTCCGAGCTCACGGGATGCATGGCCTCACTCGGCGAGTTTATTTCTGTTGGGAATGAGAGGTATGCCATTCTTTAAACTCCTTAAGTAGGACAAGTTTGATGGACTCGGAGGCTAACAGCATTTGAGGATCGAAGACCTTCGACAACGCCCGGTCTTGGTTTCACCGATGCCAGAAGAACCTCTGCTACTTTACATCGCGGCAACGACTAACGTAGTCAGCGCGGCAGTCGTCGTAGAAAGGGAGGAGCCGAACCATGTGCAGAAGATCCAACACCCGATCTACTTCCGTCGTGAAGTCTGGCGAATCAAGGTGCGGTATCCGCAAATTCAAAAATTATTGTATGCCGTGCTCCTGACGTCACGCAAACTCAAGCACTACTTCCAAGAGCACAATATTTCGATGGCCACTTCCTTCCCAATAGGAGATATACTTCACAATCAAGAGGCCACTGGGAGAATTGCAAAGTGGGCGGTTGAGCTCGGAGCTTTTGATATTCTATTTAAGCCCCGCACTGCCATCAAGTCCCAAGCGCTCGCCGACTTCACGGCCGAGTGGACAGAGCTTCAAAGCCCGGCGATTGCCAAAGAACTCGAGTATTGGACGATGTACTTTGATGGTTCCATCATGCTCAGCGGCTCAGGGGCTGGAATCGTGCTCATATCACCAAGCAGAGAAAGACTGAGGTACGTTCTTCAAATACTTTTTCCCGCTTCAAATAACGCCGTCGAGTACGAGGCACTCATCCATGGGCTCCACATCGCCATATCACTCGGTATCCGACGTTTGGCGATTCGCGGAGACTCAATGCTCGTGGTCAACCAAGTGCAAAAAGAATGGTCCTGCATTGAAGACAACATGGCGGCTGTTGCGGGAGTACGCATAAGCTAGAAGGTAACTTTGGCGGCTGGAACTTATTCATGTGCTCGCCGTGACAACGAAGCGAACGAGCTAGCAAAAATGGGATCTGCCGATCTACGATTGCCTATGGGAGTATTAGTCGAGAAATTCACAAGTCCACGATTAGCACTCGGGCGAAGACAAGCGCCTCGGTAGAAGAGCGTGAAGCGAAGTCCTAGTCATTACCCCGATTGGACAGCCCGTATCTGGACTATTTGTGAAGGGCGAGTTACCCAAAGATCGCGTGCAAGCGAGCGAATAATGCGCCAAGCAAGAGCTATGTGGTGATCGGGGCAAAACTCTATCGCAAGAGCTCCTCAGGTGTACTGCGACGGTGCATATCAGAACAAGAAGGGAGAGATCTTCTCAAGAAAATCCACTCGGGAGTTTGTGGGAACCATGCGGCGTCATCAACACTAGTCGACAAAGTCTATCATCAAGGATTTTTACGGCATTGCGATCACTACTTGCAGAGGACATCGTCGGACATCACGAAGGATGTCGGTTCTTTGCGCGTCGGATGAACAAAGCGCACGAGGCTGCAGACCATCCCCATAACCTGACCGTTTGCAGTCTGGGGGCTCGATATGGTGGACCTTTAAAAAAGGCTCAAGGTGGTCACACCCATCTTTTCGTGGCCATTAATAAATTCACCAAATGGGTGGAGGCCAAACCAGTCGCGACAATAATAGCAGCAAAAGCTAAAGAGTTATTTAACGAAATCGTTGTTAGATTTGGAGTTCCAAACCGAATCATCACGGACAATGGCACCCAATTCAGAAGCGGCGTATTTCAAGACTTGTGTGACGAACTCAGAATAAAAATCTGCTTTGCTTGATGGCGCACCCGAACAGCAGGCGGGTTGAGCGAGCCAACGGCATGGTATTACAAGGCCTAAAAGCAAGAATTTTCGATCGGCTAAAGCCATATGCCACTCGGTGGGTGAAAGAATTGCCTTCGGTACTCTGGGGACTGCGAACCACCCCCAATAGAGCAACCGGGCAATCACCTTTCTTCCTGGTGTACGGCACGGAGGCAGTCCTCCCCACCGAGCTAGAATTTAGATCCCCACGGGTCCGGAGCTATGAAGAAGTCACCTCGGAAGAAAGTCGGCTAGAAGACCTCGACCGACTGGAAGAAGCCAGAGACGTCGCAATGATTCAATCAGCAAAATATCTCCAAGGCCTACGGCGCTATCACAGTCGCAATGTGAGGAGCCGCACATTCTTCAAGGGAGATCTGGTCCTTAGAAAGAATCAGAAATGCGAGCATAAGCTCTCCCCAAGCTGGGAAGGCCCTTACGTCGTCGATGAAGTGGTACGCCCCGGGACTTACAAGCTCAAGCGAGAAGATGGCACGACAATCAGCAACACTTGGAACATAGAACAGCTACGTCGTTTTTTCACTTGAACTTTGTGATCCAATTGTTTCTTTATGAATGAAAAGATCGATATTAAAGTTATTTTTTACATAATCTTCTCGAGATTTATGCGTCCGAGTGCTTCACTCCTACGATTTTAAGACTCTGAGACATACGTCACGAACCATGCCTCAGAGCCCGGGGGCTAGACTAGTCGGACACGATATGTCGAAACCACTCGAAAAAATATGCATATTTAAAGAGAAAAATGCAAGAGAAAGGAAATGCCTTTATATACTTTCAATTTACAGATACAAAGTTTCTACAATAGACAAAGAGGTGTCTTGGACTTCCTCCCAAAGCTCGGCGGCTCGATCCTCATCTACGTTGTAGGCGTAGCCCTCCTTGATAGCTTCAAGATCCACTCGAGGGTAAAGCGACTTTGTAACTGCCAGAGCCTGGCTAGCACCATTGGTCGCCGCTTCCTTGAAGTCTCTTGAGCTCCTTGGGGCCTCCTCCAGCGATTGATAACTTAGGCCTGTTGGCGGCCTCTCGCCGGGATGAAGCGAGCTCGGCAAGAACCCCGAGGCTTGCGAGCTTTGAGCAAGGCGTCTCAAGGGTGTTAACCTTGTCATTGAAAACAGCGTACTGCGCCCGCGTCTTGATCTTATAATCTGCAAGCAGAGCAGGATTTCAAGGACCATGCAAAGGACGACGAAGATGAGATGCCTAGACACTCAATGCACCAAGCGGGTGTGAATATCCTCTAATATGGATTAAAAATATCTTCTTGTGATATGCCCCACGCTGGGTCTCTGTTGGTTACCGCATGACGGATCATATATCACAAGTTGAGCCTGACAAGGCACAAATCCAATGGTATGCCCCACGAGGGTCGAAAAGTTGTGTGTCGTAATAAACAGGTACGGATACCATTTGGATAAACTTTGATATGTCCCAAGTCGGACCAGAGCCGTATCCTACACCAGTCGGGTACGGGTATCACTCGGCCAAGAGCCACGTAAATATGATATGTCCCAAGTCGGACCAGAGTTGTATCCTACACCAGTTGGATATGGGTATCACTCAGCCAAGAGCCACGTATGTATGGTACGCTCCAAGTTGAGCCCAAGTCGTATCCAACATCAGTCGGATATGGGTATCATTCAGCCATGAGCCAAAGAAATCCCGATACGCTCCAAGTCGAGCCTAAGCTATTTTCTACGGATATAGGTATCATTCGGTCACGAGCCGCGCAAATCCTAACATGTCCCAAGTCGGATCTAAGGTGAATCTCGCGCCAGTCAGATCTGGGTGCCGCACAGCCAAGAGTCGTGCAAGATGTGATGAGCTCCACGTCAAGCCTAAGCTATGTCCTACGGCAGACGGACACGGACATCATCAGATTCAAGAGCCATGCGAGATTTGAGACGCCCTAATACGGGTCTAAGCCATGATCAAAAGATAAACGAGAACTTCATTGGCAAAAGGTACTTCTTTATTATATATAAAAATTCCCTAGGCATTATGCCTAGAAACTATTACATTCTGAGAACTACACCTCCCGCGGCGCTCCGTGGCGCCTCGACAAAGCTTCCCTAGCCTGTAAAGGGCGGGAAGATCTCTGGCTTGTCGGCGGTGGCGCGGTCACGATCCACGCCCTCTCCTCGGCCGGCTCCTTGAGCGCGGTCGAATTCCGCCCACAACTCCATGAAGTTCGAATTCGCCCACATCGTCGTTGTACTTCCTCTTGGCATGACGAAGATAGAAGGTACGAGGACTAAGTGCGAAGGAATACGTTCTACAAGCGCCGGTTCGCCTTTTATAGCCAAAACAGTGAGGATGAAGTAAATGCATCATAAGCCGAAGAGACTTGAAGTTAATGAAGTTTCAGAAGCCAAAGAGGTTTTCGGAAGTTGGACTGACTCAGAGAACCAAAGTAGCTTTGAAGACCGTCCAGTATTAATAAACAGAAGGAAAAGATATTAAAGTTTCATTTCAAGCGGGAAGAAGTATCCAATCCACATCTGAAATATGGGACAGGTCCACGAAGTTGTTCACTACAACCCTGTCAGATTGTAATCAGTCGGAGTAGGAAGTTAAGGGTTATATTCGAGTCCTTCATAATCCCTTTGCTGCAAGAGGAAGCTTTCAAATCAAATGGAGACACTATTTGGAGATTTACAGTGGAAATCAGAAATATTGATCTAGAATCAAGGTCCAGATATGAAAATAGTGCAATTGGATCATGAATCACTCTGGGGCTACTGTGGAATATATGGAACCAGGTATCTCCATGACCGGCCCAACGTCACCTGAGGAAAAGACAGGCCCAAAGGCTGTGCCCCGCGCCAAACTCTGCTGCCGTATGGAAGAGGGGGCACATCCTATAGACAGTTATGTATATTTAGATATAAAAGATACAATTGTAATCCGAGTCGTTGATAGGGTAGACAAAGATGTAAACTCTATCCTGTAACCGATTAGAATCTAGTAACCGATCGAAAATCTCCTAACCGATCAGGACTCTGTAAGCCGCACCACCCCCGGTATATAAGGGAGAGGGCGGGCAACAACAAGGCATCATTCCATAGAGCATAGCACACCTCATATTGCCCAGAGCACATTGCGCTTTGAGCAATCTTAGATCCAAGAGATCCGTATAATCCTAGTACACAGGATTAGGGTATTACCTCCATCGCTGAGGGCCTGAACCTGTCTAATCCCTTGTCTTGTGTGACCTTCGAGTTTGAGATCTAGCGCCTTCCTCATAAATTTATTGCCGACTACAAAAGTCGACAGGTATGAATTCATGATTTTACCTTACATAGGTTTGTACCGCTTTACCCATAGTGAACCCAACCTCAGTTGAGAACCCAGAACGTTTATCAGTATTCAGGTATTAGATCTCCAACCCTGCTAACTCGAGCTGTGGACACCTTCCCTAGACCATTCCACCGCAACTAACTATTGTACTCTGACTAACAATAGTAGTACTATACTCTGACTAACAACGACAATACTCATATCATGGCATTTAAATATAGCACCAAATCTGATTTTGTGTCCTTCATTGGCACTCTCGGTGTACCCAGCTTCACACTCCTAGTTATCTATTCATACCTAATGTGGAGATTCTAATGCCATCATAGGATAACCTTTTCTAGTCATTTCCACACACTATGGTTGATACGAATTATACGGCTCATTGCCCGAATGTAGTAGTTTATCCTTATATCATAGCCTATGTAGAGGGCCCCTCCGGCAATGCACAATTCCATAGCACCCTCTACCCACCTCATATATATATGATACTGGCTCCATTCGTCGGATGAGTCGTTTCAACACATCAACAATTCAATCACCCACTATCTCAGCAGTTATAATCAATTCCACATACCCATCACCAATCATTGCCACAGTAGTTCATCATTATAACCTTCTTTCCAACAATATCCGATTTAGTTGTTTCTTAAAAACCATTTCCCGTGCATTGGTGATATCATATATAAGTAAATATGACCGGTTAAAAATATTTAAATGTGATCAAGGAATTGCTTGCTTGAATTTTGGTAAGAATAACCGTCATTGCACGATTGCTACAAATGATCACCGGTTAGATTGATTTAATTCCTGAAATTATACAATAATATATTTTAGTAGATTTTTGCATGTTTTATGCGTCTAACCATTTCCTGACTTGATTTAAATTGGTACATATAGACTATTTATTTAATTTGGGATGCAATAATTTGTCATATTTTAGCTTGGCATATTTTAATTTGATGTATCGGCCTAGGTATGGCTTTGCTATTTTAATCATTATGGTGGTTATTGGTAGCATTTAATTTCTTATTTAATCACTTGTTTATGTTAGCCTTTATTCTAATATTATTATTATTAGAGTGATCGCTTTGTTATTTATATTTTTGTATTTATATTTCCATTTTTTTATCTTTCCACCGAGTATGTGCATATCAATTATTTTCAAAAATAATATTCTTAATAATTGATTCGTGCATAAATAGAATCTTATTCAGAGAGCATATCTTTTTAAGTTTACCTCTTTAATAGTGGATTTTAAATTGCTGGTTGGGCCATTTGTTTAGAATATCTTGCAATTAAATTTGGGGTTAGATTTATTAGCAGATTAATAAATTGATAACTTATTTTTGAAAAAGATTCATTGCGACCGATTTAATCGAGTTTCCGATAAAGCTTAATTAATGAGTTTAATCTGTTTATTTAAGAATTATTCATTAGAAATTTAAAATTTTATTAATGTAGATATATTTTTTCCTATTTTTTCTCCTTCTTACCATTTTCTTCTTTTAACCTCCCTCCTTTTCCTTTCTTTCTTTCCTTCCTTTTCTTTTCCTCTTGCCTTATATCTTCCCCATTCCTCTCTTCATCCTCTATACTCTCTCCCAGGGTTCTCTTCCTTCCCCTACTCGATCTGGCCGGCTGCTCCCATGCTCTCCCCTCGGGTTGACGCTACCTCGGCTCGGGCTTGTTGCTTGGTCACCTTGCATCACCGCCCGATAGCCTTGCGCAGCCTCTTGGTCGCCGCCGAGCCTTGCCCCTGCTCCCCTCGTGCATGCGTGTGCGCACGAGGCTTCCCCGACTGGACCATCTCCACGCTGCGCTCCCATGGGTGTCCTCTCTCTGTGCTCCGCCTCCACCTCAGGCCTTTGTCGCCGTTGGGCCGTCCCCTCCGGGCTTCCAGGCCACCTCCACCCGGCTTGCTGCTCGGCCGCCCACGCTAGCCACCATTACCCCCGCTGGCCTCCTCTGACACTCCCTGGAGCTTCCCCTCTGTGATGCACCTATACTCCCATTTTTTCCTTACTGTTCTCCTATTGCTCTGAGTATGTGATGTTTATATGATTTAGCATGTTGAATATTGTGATTCGGTTGATGATGATCTGGGTTGCATTTGAGTCGGCGGTGCTGCAACGATACCTACTAAGCCCTTGTACACTGGGGAGTACATCGGCTCGGTGGACACACACGGTGTCGCCCCTACTGCGTTTGAAGGACCATGTGGAGGTCCATCCATGTTTGTGATGAGTATTTGACTTTATTTAAGCAAGGTGTGCTCAGGTTTGAGTTTGATTTGAATTGGAATTAAAAAGGAAGCAATTTGAGTTGTGTTAGCTTCTTGCGGTGCTACCGGCCTGTGGCTGGCGGTAGAACCGACTGTTGATTGAGACATAATTAATTGTGAGCATTTGTGATGATTGAACATTGCTATGTGAGGTATTTCCTTGTTTTTGATGGTTGCAGGTCGACGATGCTAGATCATGATGAGGTGAAGGATGACCGAGACTAGGCGAGGAGCGTCGGAGGTCTAGACGGTCGGGGATCGCCGGAAGATGATCGGAGACGGAGTCGTATCAAGCCGTGAAGACAAGGAATGAATGAGATGCTAGCTAGACACTGCGTGGATCAATGAGGACCATTGGATCTTGGCCTAGTTGATAGGTTAGCGGGTCTAGTTAGTGTGCTTTGAGAACCGTGCAAGAAAACCAATTATGTGTTGTGGGTTTTGGGTGAAGTCTTGAATGGCTGGTTGAGTGGGTTAATCCTAGCCCTTGATGGATGCTCTAGGGTTTAGAGGCTCATCCAAGGGTGGTAGGTGGCCCAAGAGTTGTATAAATAGGGGTGGAGGGGTAGCCTTCCCCTCTTGAAGGTTTTGAGGTTTTTGATGCTCTTTTGAGCTTTGCCCACATGAATGTGAGGCTTTGTAATCTCTCCTTTCAGAAAATACAAAAAATTTCTTTACCTTATTGTGAATTTAAATTGCGCATTTACATTATGTCTTTACTTTACGCAATTTAAATTCAGCAATTACTTTCCTGCATTTACATTCTCGCAATTTACTTTCTCGCAATTTGGATTTGCCTCCCCTCCTTCTAAATGTTGTTCTTCTAGGATGTCTTCAGGGTGTTAATATGGTTTTACATCTTTCTTACACCCTAGGATAGACTAGAGATCAAGTTTTTACCGAATTGCAAATCTGTCCAGAACTTGTTCTTCGCGCAGCAGTCAGTCTTTGATTTTTATAACAATCTAGAAAAATACTTTTTAAGTTATTCTTGTTTGAGAAGGTGCGTGACTCATATATCCGTCTCTGTACAAATTTGTGAGAACACTGGTTGCACCGTTTGAGCGCTATGAAGTGAAAACCGAGCCTCAAACATTCTGATCGAAGTTCCTGACTGTCTGTAATGCTTGATTTTGCATGTTTATTCTACAAAGCTTTTTGCAGTGATTTTTGGTGGACTATTTAAGACTCAACTTCTCACATGGAGAAAAATTCCCAAAAATTTTAGAGCAACAGAATCTCACCAACCACCTGCTCCAATTGAGGACAATTCCTAGAAAATCTGCTTTTACTTTGCTGGAAAGAGACTTTGGTGTTTTAGCTTTATCTCTTTTAGGAAAGTAGTCTTTGAATTGATTCCTCTTTGTTTGGACACTTGACAACCAGGATTGTGATTAAAATACCTCACATGATTCATGGTTCTCATCCATGCAAGCTAGGGGTACACATAGTTGTCTAATTGTTCGGGTTTTGGAGGGTGTGCGAATCTGAGAAACACTAGTTTGAAGGAAAATCTTTGGGTGTTTTAGATTTTTGTTGCTAGATTGTTTGGAGTACTTTGAGTGGGGGGAAATTTTATTTGGGATCATTCACCCCCCCTCTGATCGCCATTTCGATCCTTCAGCGTTCTATCTCAAACCTAGCTTGTTTTAGCTTTTCTAGCAACTGGCTTAGATCTCTATGCTGATTCTATACCTCTGCGGTTGAAAAATGGAATGCTTGTGTGGTCTTACCCGGTGAATGGAGTATTGAGGTGCTTGTGCTAAAGATGGGTTGGCAAAGTGGTGCTGTGATATTGCTCCCTAGATGGTGGAAGGTTGGGGCTTAGCCTCCTCCTCCTCCCGGTTCTACTTGCTTCTTGTCTTGCTCCTCCCGGCTTGGTTGCTTCCTAGAGCTTGGATGCTTCTTGGCTCCCTGGCTCTTGCTTGTCTGGCTCCTAATGCTCTTGGTGGTTTGGTAGTGTATGGTGGCTTTGGGGAAGAATGGTGAAGGACCGAGATGGCGAACAGAGGGGGGTGAATGGTCGCAAATAAAATTTCCCCCAAAATACTCCAACAGAAACCTCGACAAGATCGCTCAAAGGAAATCGTGGAAAACCTGAAAAACTAGACAACTATGTGTACCCCAAGCTTGCATTGATAAGTACCATAAAATATGTGGGGATTTTTTAGTCACAATACTAGTTGTCTAGTGTCCAAGATAAAGAGGAATCAATTCAAACTCTTGCTTTTAGAAAGGACATCAATTCAAATCACAAAAGACACTTTCAGAAAAGCAAAAGAAGAATTTCCAGAACTTGTCCTCAATTTGCACAGGAGGTTGGTGGGTTTCTGCAGCTCACAAAATTTTGAGACTTTTTCTCCCTATGAGAATCAGAGTCTTGAAGAACTACACCAAATTTCTCCTCAAAAAGCCTTACAGAAAAAACAGTAAAAATCTAAGAACACAGTCTGGTCAAGAACTTCGAGCAGAAAGTTTGGGGCTCGGTTTTCACCTCATGGCGCCCAAACGGTGCAACAAGTGAACTCCAAAATTTTTCTGCAAGTGGATATCAGAGTCCCACACCTCCTCCAACAAGAATCACTTGGAAAAGATGTTTCTAGATTTTAATAGAAATCAAACACTGACTTCTGCACGAAGAACAAGTTCTGAACAAAGTTGGAACTTGAAAGAAAAGATGTTCTCTACTCAATCCAAGAGTGCAAAAGAGATGTAAAACCATATGAACACACTCAAAATATCCAAGATCAGCAGCATTTAGAAGGAGGGGAGGCAAATCCAAATTACATGAAAGTAAATTGCGAGAATGTAATTGCGGGAAAGTAAATGCTGAATTTAAATTGCGTAAAGTAAAGACATAATGTAAATGCGCAAAATAAATTCAGAGGTGGATGGATAAAACTTTCATTTCTGAAAGGAGAGGTTACAAAGCCTCACTTTCATGTGGGAAAAGCTCAAAGGAGCATTCACAAACCTCAAAACCTTCAAAGGAAGGAGGCTACCCCTCCACCCCTATTTATACTACTCTTGGGCCACCTACCACCCTTGGATGAGTCCCTCAACCCTAGAGCACTCATCTAAGGGCTAGGATTAACCCACACACACAGTCATGCAAGGGCTAACCCAAAACCCACACACATACCGGGTTCTCTTGCACGGTTTTCAAAGCACACTACCTAGACCCGCTAACCTATCAACTAGACCTCAATCCGACGGCCCTCATTGATCCACGCGGCATCTAGCTAGCATCATCTCCTTTCCTTGTCTTCTTGACTTGCCCGGACTCCATCTCCGATCATCTTCTGGCGATCTTCCAACCGTCTGGACCTCCGACGCTCCTCGCCTAGTCCCGGTCATCCTTCGCCTCACCATGACCTAGCACCGTCGTCCTGCAACCATCAAAGACAAGGAAACTCCTCACATAGCAATGCCCACAATGATGTGCAATAAACCATCCAACTCATCACTACCGTGTCCATACGACCGGTACTGCCACTCCTGGCAGAGACAACTCAAAATGCTTCATTTTGAAAATCAATCCAAATCAAACTCAAACTTGAGCACACCTTGCTCAAATAAAGTCAAATACTCATCACAAACATGGATGGACCTCCACATGGTCCTTCAAATGGAATGGATGAGGCTTGGCTTGCTGGATTGCTTTGGCTTGCTCCCTGATGGCTTGTAGTTTTGGTTGAAATGTTGGGAATGATCTGGATGTGGGGGTGTGCTTGGCTAGTGGTTTCCTTTTTACCCTTGGTCATATCGACTTATACTTATCCTTTCACTGTGGGGTTGTTAACCTTTTACTAGGGAACTTTACCTTTTTACCGTGTGATCTTTTGGGAGCTATTTGTGTATTGCTATGGTTACCCAACAATTTCATGTTTGTTTAATGCCGGGTGATGAAACCCTAATTCGTGAGAGGTACCGACTGGTCCCGGACAGTCATGTATCTCAATGAGCGGTATCTACACATAATGGGTCTGACGAAAACCTAAATTCTTTTTAAGTTCTGCTTTTTTTCCTTTCAACTATAAATATGGATAACTAACATTTTTCAGGGGATTCGAGCCGATAATCTTCATAAGATTAGATTGTAGGTCTTTTATAATAGTCTTTGTATCTCCTTTTGTTGTAATTGGTATTTGTATAAATTGTGATGTATGAATATACTTGTTGCGTTGTAATCCCACTTCATGTAATTTATGCTTTTGATCAAGAAAAGAGATTGGTTTGTTTTAGTTGTGATTTCCCATTAGTTTTTTACTATTAAAATTTTAATTCTTTGATTACTAGATTGATTTATGAACATGTGAAGATTCGATGTATGTATTTATGTTCATTTCGATTTATTTGATAAGGTTTAATTTTGAATAACTACAATCGCCAAATCTTGAAATCCAGATCATTTTACCATAATTCTTCATTTGCACAATATTTAAATGGGTGGGTCCTTTCAAACCACTCGGGACCTTGACTTCTGAGTGGATGTCTTCGGTGGGAGGACCACTCAGAATGCTTCTCTTTGAGTGGGAGGTTGCAGCACTCAGGAGAATATCTTCCAAGTGGGCAATCGGACTCCAAAACAAAATGAATCAATAAAAGGTTTAGAAGACGAGCAAGATAACCGAAAGGTAAGTATGATTCCACTAAGTTTTTCTACATACCTTGGTTTCTTTGTCTACACTTTGAAGATAGGGGCAATTTTCCTAGAGCACTCGAGCTATTCTTCTTCTTGTTTTCCTTCTCCTCAGTAGATTTTACCACTTCAAAACTTTTGGCCTCCGAATGGCCTCCATCTTTGATTGTTGAAGCAGCCGGACCTTGCTTGACCTTAGTTGGTTGAACACTCTCATCTCCAGGATGGTCAGAGTTAACTTCTACCAAATAGGGTCTTGGGTTTGTGACGACGATGGTTTCATTTGATGTTTCGCCGTAGCCTTCACAAAGGAAATAAATTCTCTCTAGTCCTCTCTTTGCACTTCTTTAGTAAGGGTGAATGAAGGGGAGATTGAGAATGATTGGGCATTATAACATAATGGTACTTTTGACCATGGAGCCTAGTGGGACTATTAGAGGCTCGATCTTCCGATGAGATAGATAACTCTCGATTTGTAGAGATAACCCTCATGATCCAGGCTACCGACTGAAACACAACCGACACTAAGCAATTACTAAACCAAACTTCGAGTTATTATCAACTATGCTAAAGCCCTATTGACCTAATCACGATGATTAATTCCTGTAAACAACCAACAAACAAGCAATAACAAAGCAAAAGCAATATAAAATTATGAATATGGATTAAGGACAAATGTTGGGGTTCCAAAAAACAGTCTTTACAGTTGGTCTAGCTGACTCAAGCGAAGAACACAGATTTTTCATATGGAAAACTAATCTAACCAAAACCCAAGTCTCATGTGGGAGCTTAGCTAACTTAAATAGGCATCTAAAGAAGGGATAGGTGATACGGCCAAGAGGCGGAGTTAGACACAGACTCCTCTTGGGCGTCCCTCCTGGGCCTTCCTATTACATGGGCTGAAGCACAATTAGCAAAGGTGGCGCAGCACCATGTTAGGAATGTTTCCATATGCAGTTGGGCCGGCCTGGTGGGCTTGCGAAAGTGGTGGCCACTAGGAAGAGGAGTTGCAACCGTCAGCCTAGGCTAGGCTTCGAATCTCCTTATGGTCCTTTGTCTTGTAGCCTTCCTTCTTGTATTTTGACCCATTATAGTCCTCTCCATGATCTCTAAGAGTAAGTAAATCACATGTATCAAGCAGCATCATATTCTTATTAGAAATAAAATTCACTCCTAAAAATGAAGTTAGTTGGTAATTTAATTGACATGCACGTGCTCGTGTGATTGGACCTTGCACTTGTACAGTGTGCGGACAAGCATCTATAGGAGTGATGTCCTCATTAGAGACTTACTCTTAGTCTCCACTACTTTCTTCCCCTTGTCCTTCTCCTTTGTAGTCGCTGCTACATGGGAATGAGTGATCAGGGAAGTTGGTTGGCAAATATGCAAATCTGGACCCTCTGTGTATACTATACTAGTCCAGGACTACGTTAGTACACATAGTGGCAATATAGTTGAAATATCAACTCCATACACAGTGGAATAAGAATAAACGACTAAATTTGATAAATAAATAGATAGTTTGATGACCTTAATTATGGTTGAGCTTACATTTAATATGCCTCGCAAGACATTATTCGCTAAATAATATAAACTGCAGCGAATGGAAACTTCAGCGAAAAACCCATCGACCTACTATAGGCAATCGACAAGGCTCGAATCCTAATAACCGGTCTCCTCACGATACTCCTCCAGAGCTGGTGTTGACTCTTCTTCTCCAACTAATTGATTATTACTGCAAGAGTGAGTACATAAAATACTCAACAAGTTGTGCACAGAATGCAAGTCTAATATGACTATATGCGATGCTTATTCCAAAGAATAGTTGTCATGGCTTCTTTTACATAAAGTGGCATTTGAAATTGAATACACTAATTGATTGATACAAAAGGAAAAACAAATAACATTAATAATAAGATTCTCAGATATTTTCCAATCTAAACTGAAAAATAGCCTACATCATTTACTATTCCTATCACACAGTCTTTCTTCCCTAGTTTTGTTTTATACAATCTCACCCTTGTGTGAAATTTTCGAGCATTATCCATAACCGGGGATATGGCTATTCAAATAGGTTTTACACTATACAAAAGTTATACACTTTACCCACAAGATATGATCAATCTCTTAATGTCATGCAATTGATACACTTCCTTGGGTGTGCGACTAGGAAGATCATCACAAAACCTATCAGAAACTCTATCCGAACATAAATCCTCCTGATAAACAAGATCTCACCATTCCACCCTCACACAAAGTAGAAGAATAGGAGGGACTCACTATTGGACTAGGAACAATAATTGTTCAAGATGTAGAGCCACTACAACACACACCTTCCCTGACCCCGCACATAGATTAGTTTACCCCCTGAAGTATTATATGTCAAGACTTGATAACTTACTAAGTCAGGTCTATCCCATAATATATATGTGGTTGTATGATTAGCCTAATTCAATGGCTTACAAGGTTAAGTCCTTAGCTGACCGAGGTAAGACTTCCAATGTACTTGTTCATACCAATCATATCAATTGATTCACACAATCACCATCCCAATGTTACACAGACCCATCTAGCACATAGCCTCTTGCTACTTCCCTCAATCTAAATCATTTACCACCTTAGTTGATTATCGTACAACACATGCCATCAATATCATCATCATTGTGTGACAACACTTACACACCCTTTTCATAAATATATTCCATACACAATTAGTCATATTTGAATTTACACTTCAGAATGGTATTGACAACCCATTGCATGGCTAAGCATACTAACATATTCTAACCAACCCACCTTCGTGATATATTAGTGACCAACTATTAATTATTCATACTAGGGTGGCAAATGATCATGGCATAGCAAATCACAAGGTAGGTATAATCCACATATGTTGCATAACTAATTCCCGAAATAGTTAAACCGTTGATAATTTGAATTAGCATGCGATAATTTGAAACAAAATAACTTTTGTAAAATTGGGTTCAACATTATCAAAGAACAACTTGCCTTAGAATAACTCTTGGTCTTAATCTTGATCTTGAGTCAACTCTCCTCCATAGAAAGCTCCCGGTACTTCAACGTCTAAGCAAAATGATCAACAAAAGAAAAATAAATACAAAGCAGAGGGAAAATCCAAAAAATCAAATAAAACATAATGGAGTGTAGGGTTTGATTTTAGATAAATTTAGGAACTTGAATGGACTCAATCGGAGTTTGTGTGAATGAGAACAAACTCTCAGAAGATTTATCGAACAAATAAACCCTAGAAATTAAGAGAGAAATGAGAATATTCCTCTCTAAGAGATTGACAAGTAGGCCTGGAGAATATTCAAAATATCTTTTTAATTTTTAGAATTTAGGAAAATAACCAGAGACTGACATGTGGGCCCTCGGTCAATAGGGCGAGTTCATGGTCAAAGTGCATGGTCTACGGTGAACTTGGTGCATGGCATAGTACTCTGACATGTAGGCCCAATATATCATAGATACGACTCACGGTGGAATAGATATATTGAGATCCAATCTGAATTCTTGCTTGTATGGCTAATGACTTTGCATCTACGTGGCATCCACATCAATTGAATGCATAGTGATGGCAACGGTAAACGGTTGTGCTCGGGAACCAATGGTTCTGCCAAACGACAGTATGACTAAGGTTGCAAAGGGGTTCTATTTGAAGTAGACAATAGGGTGAACTCGATGCACATTGGCACGGGGACCAATAATCACCGTTGGTGAAGACATGGCGGTGAGAAGCTGCAAAGAACTCCTGTGAACCTCCACAAACTTCACCGATGTCTCCTCTGGACCACCGGGTGGTACCAATAGGACAAGCTTGATGAAGCAATCACAATGACAAGGAATGGTGGCATGACAAAAGTGGCGGCAGCGGCAACCTTCACGATGATAGCTCACTCTAGCAATGCTCCAGTGATGAGAGGGCATGTATCACGTTGAACATGTGATGATGAACCTAATGGTGTAGACCTTGATGACAGAGACTCACCGATGGTGGCGGAATCTGGTGGAAAGCTTGGCGGTAATGTTTTGGAAAACCTTTGACATCTGGTGTGTGTATCACAGAATTCAATACAGACACAGCAGCGTGCGTGACACGAACACATAGTCCGTCGTGGAGAAGAAGAACAATGGGCTTGACAGGTGAGCCCCACCTGTTAGAGACACTGAACGGCATACACGGTGAGAAGCACTGCGGCGTTGAGTTGGGCCGAGGCAAAGCAAGCTGGTGCATGGGATTTGGTGGATTGGACCAAGGTAAAAGATTGAGCCAGTGGCTTGGGTCTTAGCCCACGAGACAATTTCAGTACTCTAATTAGTTTTTCTTTTTAGAAAATACATAAAATGCAAAAGTGCTAAAATTAAATAGAAAATTAACTAAAAAATTTCCAAAAAAATCCAGAAAATACTTCAAAGCACAATGAATTCAAATAAAATAGTTTTGACCATTGTTCACTTGAGAATTAATTATATTAATTTTTTTAATTTAGAAAGCCCTATATTAAGCTTCAATTAGCAAGTAAAATGGTGAAATAATTTTGAGGGCTAAACTACTCAAAAATATTTTCAAAGAGATAAAATTTGGGATGTTACATTGGTGGCAGGTAAGAAGTTGAGTATTCTCCCTTCTTCTCTAAAGCCTTTATGAGGCAGTGTCTTTTGTTCAGAGGATCCTCATTGTCCTCCAAGTCATCTTCCATGAAGCTCAGGTCGAGATCTACATTGTCTATGGACAATGGTGCGCCAACAAGCTATATAGTGAAACTAAGGGTAATTAGTGGTTGCAACTTCGAGTACCAATTACTCATATTAATGTTGGTAGGAAACTTTTTACCATTAAGTGAGCTTGCCTCTCCTCATCGGAGACAACAACTAGAATCTATGGAGCCCCCTCTATTTTTGGAAGTTCTCACTCATAGATGTTCTTAACCTGAGAATTAATTTCTTCCTGGGGCAAGTCTATAAGAAACAATCAAACATCAAAATTTGCTTGGAAAGTAAAAATTCTAAAGTAATAGCACCAAAGATGCTTACCATCTAGTCCGCGTGGATAGTTTCCTTTGGCCCAGCCCAACACCGACGGTCTCTCTCTTTCATGCACGAACTGATGGATGTGTCTGTTAAGAAACCCTAATAGCCCATTGGAAGGCCCATGTGGTCCCTTAGCCAAAACCCTGGATGAGCGCTATAAAAGGAGGAGGGGTCCCCCCTAATGTACATGCAATCAGAAAGCAATAAAGAATTCCGTCGTCGCTCCCCATATACCTGTGTCTCTCTCTCTTTCTGTTCTCCAATTCAGATCTGTTCGGGAACCCCGGACTATTCGATAGCGAGTTCCTTAACACGTTATCGACCGAAGCTCTGGAGATCGAATTGAAAAGGAGAGAAGAGGTAGGATTTGGAAATTGAATCTAAGCGCTTGTCGTTTTCTTCGCATGCATCTATCCTCACGAATTTTGTACGCGTTAAATCACGTGGCACGGCTACACGGCGATCGCTCGAAAACTACTAGCACGCTTACGGTACATTTTTCTGTTCATCACGAGAAAAAAAACAACAACGATCTGGCCTCGAAGCGCCGCCGCCTCAGCGGCGCGCCGCAAGCGGCCGCGCCGCGCTCGCGGCGCGCAAGACGCCGGCCGCCGCCGCCGCCTCGGCGTTCGGCTCGCGGCCGGCGCCCCCTCGGGCCGCCGCTCGCGGTTAAGCGCGCCGCCTCGGTCGCGTCGAAGCCGCCCGACTTCGCCTCGCGCTGCCGCCGTCGGCCGGGCCTGCGTCGTCGCCGCGGCCGGCTCGCCGCGCCGCCGCCGATGGTATTCGCGACGCAGCCGCCGCTTCGGCCGCCGACTCCTGCTGGCTGCGCGCAAGAAGCGCACCGACACGTCGCCGAAGTCGGCCACCACGCCGCCCGCGACGAAGACGGCCGGCCGGCCCGCTCGCGCCGCGCGCCCCACGCTCTGCGCGCGCGCGCCACCGAGACGCGCCAAGGCCGGAGGAGCCGACCACCGGCCGGGCTCGAGCCGCCGTCGCCTCGCCGCGGAAAAACCGGCGCGACAAAGGGAAGGAGGCGCGCAAGGGGGCGCGCGGGGAGGAAGAAGAAGTGCGCGGGAGAAGAAAGAGGCGCGTGGGAGAAAAGAAAAAAAATGGAAGTGGCGGCGGCGGCTAGGGGAAACCCTAGCCGCACGCGCGCGGTCTTGGGCCGAAAAGCGAAGGCCCAGTCGACCGGAAAGAAAAGGAGAAGAAGAAAAGAAAAAGAAAAAGAAAGGAAGGGAAAGAAAGAAAAAAAAAGAGAAAAATTGCAAAAAAAAAATTTGCAGAAAATTTTGAAAAATTGCCAGAAAATCAAGAAGATTTTTTTGGCTCTGTTTTTAATTTTTCTTGCTTTATTTCTCTGTTTTATGAATTTTCTTTATGAATTTTGAATCCATTGCTTTATTTAAGATATTGCAATGCATAGCAATTTATTTTCTGTACTTTATGCTTTTTGCAACCATTTTTCTATTAGATTACACGCAGTAATCTAATGTCGGAATTTTGAAATCATGAAGATGTCCGGCATCGTGAATCGTGAGTTTGAAGAACTGGCCCGCACGGTCAGAACTATCTCACTTGGGCATCGGACGTAAAGATCGTTCTTGGGGGCAAGAAGCTCCGCGCAACAATTGGTCTAGGGTCCTCGCAGGACGCGAAACCTACCGCCGAACAGAATGATCAAGCCTTGCACTTCCTCAGGCACCACCTCTCAGCCACTCTGAAGAATGAATACATGGCTGAGGAGAGTGCACTCAAGCTTTGGACTGCACTTCAGAAGCGGTTCGAGAAGCTCAAGTACACCATCTTGCCCCAAGCACAACAAGATTGGGTCCGTCTGAGGTTTGCAGACTACAGAACAGTGGCCGAGTATAATTCTGACTTGCACAGAATTTGTACTAATCGCTCCCTATGTGGCAAGAAGATCACTGATGAGGAGAAGATTAAGGAAACTCTCTCTACCTTCCTATCCAGAATGCACGCAGCTATCGTCAGGACGCATACAAGGAGTATAGCGAACTGATTCATGTAATGCAAGTTGTGGAATCGCAAGACGATGTTCTATGCAAGAACTATGTCTCACAGCCACCTGGAAGGGGCACTGGCACAGAAGTCAATGCCAATAAATATAAGGTGAAAGAGCCCACTCATAGAAAGAAGGGCACACATGGTGGAAAAGAGAAGTTGCAGGCCAAGGGAAAGTCCAAAGCCCGTTAATGCATGAATCGCATTTCTTTTAGATTATGGTTGTTAGCATTTTCTTTGAATAATGAATAGTAAGCTCTAGAAGAGCATACTTCTCTCATGAATATATATGCAATTTATTCTTTATCCCAGTATTCTTTCATTTACAAGCAATATTTGAATTATAATGCCTCTGTTTGATTAGAATTATATTTCTTTTATCTAGAAATCGTGTAGCGCCCAAATGGAAGAGATATGCATTGTTGATAGTGGCACAACAAATACCATCTTAAGAGAGTCTAAGTATTTCCAGTCGATCACGAAGAACGCTGGAAAGATTACTACGATCGTAGGAAGCGACTCATATGTAATCGGCTCAGGAAGAGCCACTATTATATTGCCTATGAGTACAACTTTGGTAATTGAAGAAGCCCGTTTGTACCCTGAATCAACACGTACTCTCTTAAGCTTTAAAGACATCCGCGCCAATGGTTTTCACGTAGAAACCAATGAAGAAAATGGCAAAGAATACTTGTGCATTGTGAAGCACGCGGTATGTGGAAAAATGGTATTAGAAAAATGTCCCTCATATGAATCTGGGTTGTACTACACGAATATTCATGCACCCGAAGTGTATACTTCCTTGAAGACTGTTTTTAGAAGCTCTGAGTTATTTTCTTTATGGCATGGTAGATTAGGTCATCCTGGTCTTAGAATGATGAGAAATATAGTGAACAACTCACAGGGTCATGGCATAAATGTTAAAAATTTCCCGAATCATGAAGATTTTGTGTGCCCTGCATGTGCCACCGGGAAATTAATAACTAGACCCTCTGTCATGAAAGTGCAAAGTGAAATCCCTGCATTCCTGGAACGAATCCAGGGGGATATTTGCGGTCCGATTCAGCCCCTGTCAGGGCCGTTTCGATACTTTATGGTGCTCATCGATGCTTCCTCGAAATGGTCGCATGTATGCTTGTTGTCAACAAGAAACCATGCTTTTGCAAAGCTGATCTCGCAGATCATAAGAATTAAGAATGCTTTCCCTGATCATCGCGTGAAGTCCATTAGAATGGACAATGCCGGAGAATTTACTTCAAAGGTATTTGATGATTATTGCACGGCAACAGGGATAGCAGTTGAGCACTCCGTACCGCACGTCCATACGCAGAATGGACTAGCAGAAGCACTAATAAAGAGGATTAAGTTCATTGCCAGACCGCTTTTGCAGAGTTGTAACTTGCCCAACACTTGTTGGGGACACGCGATCTGCACGCAGCAGCTCTTATCAATTTTAGACCGTCGGACTACAACATCCATTCTCCTATGCAGCTTGTGCACGGGATCATCCCGAAGATCTCCCATCTTAGAAAATTTGGGTGTATGGTATATGTACCTATACCACCCCCTCGTGATCGCAATGGGCCCTCTCCGCAAGTCCGGGATATCGTTGGTTATGAGAGTGCATCCATAATCGGTATTTGGAACCCATGATTGAGACTTGCATACTGACCCGATTCATTGATTGCATCTTTGGCGAGGATCGTTTCCGTCATTAGGGGAGAAATCAACCTTTGGATGAAAAATACCGGAAATCATATGGCATTCCACCGGATCCCGCATGACCCCGCACTAACGAAGCAAATCAAGAAGTCGAAGATAATTGATTTGCGAAATTTAGCAAATGAATCACTGATCATTTTGTGATCGAAGGGCGTGGTTAAGTCGCATGTACCAGCAAGAAATGCACCAGAGAGGGTGGAAATACCAAAGAAAATAGAAGGTATCCCTCAACCTGTTCAGAGGCCTCAAAGAAAAAGAGCAGGCAATCTGGCTCCTCAAACCCAAAGTACCGGAGGCGTCGGAGAAAATCGGGCGAGAGGACTTACAACAACCAATCACGAAAATGCCCCAAGGAAAGAAGGGGAGCAGTTGAGACACACCGAAAAGAAGCCAACGGAAAGGCAATTCCAGACTTGAATCTTCCACTGCAGGAAGTCTGCGGAAATAATGTGTGCGCACACATAGGCGATGAAAAGCTAAAGGAACTTGCTCCTGCGATAGGGAATAGCAGCGAAGAGCAAGTAGAAGTGCATGAAGCACCCCATGAAGAAATGGCCATAAACTTTGTAATAACAGGAGAATCCCTGAATAGAGCAACAGCCAACGTTGATGCATACTTCGCAAAGAAGATTGCCTCGATCATTGATCATGATCCCGAGCCTGCATCTCGCGAGTGCAAGAAAAGGCTAGATTGGGAAGAATGGAAGAAGGCAATCAACTGCGAGTTAGTCTCTCGAACAAGAGAGAGGTGTTTGGGCAGTATGCACACACCTCCCCATATAAGCCACATGAGGTCACAAATGGGTCTTTGTTCGGAAGAGAAATGAAAACAACGAAGTTGTAAGGTACAAAGCAAGGCTTGTAGCTCAAGGTTTCACTCAACGTCCTGGAGTTGATTATGAAGAAACCTATTCTCCAGTCATGGGAGGAATTACCTTTAGATATTTGATCTCAATGGCAGTCAACTTGAAGTTGAGAATGAAGCTAATGGATGTTGTCACAGCATATTTGTATGGAAACTTGGATTCGGAGATATACATGAAAGTACCGGAAGGAATTCCTATCCCGAACCAAGATGGAGCAAATATACATGAAAGTACCGGAAGAATGTGGTACAATCGCTTGAGTGACTTTCTCTGCAAGAAAGGCTACACAAACAGCGAAGATTGTCCATGTGTGTTTATACAGCGATCCCCGAATGGATTCTGTATAATCTCCGTCTATGTAGATGACTTGAACATCATTGGGACGGATGAAGAAATTGAAGAGGCATGCTCATACTTGAAGTCTGAGTTTGAAATGAAAGATTTGGGTAAAACCAAGTTTTGTTTAGGCTTGCAGCTTGAACATGTCCAAGGAGGAATCTTGGTACATCAATCAACCTACACACAGAAAGTGTTGGAAAGGTTTGGATTTGAAAAGGCATATCCTGCGAAGACTCCAATTCACTCCAAGCAGACCTAGACCCATACGGACCTAGAGAAGAGGGGGAGGAAGTCCTAGGAGCAGAATTCCCATATCTGAGTGCAATTGGAGCGCTCATGTACCTTGCGAATAGCACTAGGCCGGACATTGCGTTCGCCGTGAATTTGCTAGCTCGATGCAGTCTGAGAACCCACCAAAAGGCATTGGAAAGGGATCAAGGACATCTTCCGCTACATCCAAGGAAGCAAAGACCTCGGTCTGTTCTTTAGAAGAAATAATGAATTGAATTTGGTTGGCTATGCCGATACTGGGTATTTATCAGACCCGCATACTGGCAAGTCCCAAACCGGCTATGTTTTCCTATGTAGAGGAACAGCAATTTCCTGGAAGTCGTCTAAGCAGACTCTTGTCTCGACGTCGACAAACCACTCGGAAATCATCGCTTTGTATGAAGCATCTCGTGAATGTGCATGGCTCAGAAGAATGGTTCACCACATCCAGAAGTCATGTGGTTTGAACATTGAGCAAACTCCCACGATAATCTATGAAGATAATGCAGCTTGTGTTGCCCAAGCACAAATGAGTTATGTGAAGAGCAATCTCACGAAGCATATCAACCCCAAGTTCTTCTATGCTCACGAATTGCATAAGATGAACCAGATCAAGATATTGCATACTAAGTCATGTGAAAATCTTGCAGATTTGTTCACTAAATCACTCCCAGCATCTACCTTTGAAAGGTGCGTGAAAGAAATTGGGATGATGAGACTTAGAGAAGTGCAGATTTCAGGGGGAGATATGTCACATACTCCCACATGAATCCTGAGCATGAATTATGAATACCCAACATAAATCTCGAAGATTAGCAATTGAAGTTGGGTGAATTGTACTCTTTTTCCTTAGCAAGTTTTTCATGAAGTTTTCTTGCATAAGGTTTTTAACGAGGCAATTCGTTCAACATAGTAAAGCGTATGCTATGTACTCTTTCTCCAAGTATTTTTCCCACTGGGTTTTTCTGGAGTTTTAATGAGGCATATGCATCTCGCGGCAAAGGGCCCAAAGGGGAGTGTTAAGAAACCCTAATAGCCCATTGGAAGGCCCATGTGGTCCCTTAGCCAAAACCCTGGATGAGCGCTATAAAAGGAGGAGGGTCCCCCTAATGTACATGCAATCAGAAAGCAATAAAGAATTCCGTCGTCGCTCCCTATATACCTGTGTCTCTCTCTCTTTCTGTTCTCCAATTCAGATCTGTTCGGGAACCCCAGACTATTCGATAGCGAGGTTCTTTAACAGTGTCCACTTGTTAACCCCGTCGTCTTCCTCACGCCACGATATGCCCGAGCCTCTACCATTGCCATGACATGCAAGCTCTTAAAGCCAACTGTTTCCACTTGTTTTTGCACGCATTTGATGTTTTTTTACGACCGACTTCACGTTGGCCCCTTTACTCCTCATTTACGTGCATTAAGAAGCGCTGATCCATGCAGCCACTGCTGTCTTTGCCATCGTGCCCCACCTCCAAGCCCTCTCGTGATCCTATATAAAAGGGAGCCCTGAGTTTTGTCTTTCTTCGCCCATCCTCTAACCGCAAGCTCAGCTTCTCGATCTCCCTCTCTCTGTTCACCGGAACACCACCAAGATCGGTCGTCATCGTCGCCTATGGCGACCATGCTCCAACTCCGTGCGGCTATCTCTGGTGAGTCCTTCCCACGCATTAGCACATCATAACATGTTCCTCATCACTCCGAACTTTTCCCGTCAGTCAATTTTGCCTCTCGCCCATCTACTTGCCGGAATCGTACATTCTTTCGCATTGTCTGTGTCCACCCTGTCTTCATCATCATTCCGCCGCCGCCTGTAGAGCCCTGCCGTCATCGTCCACACCATAACCTTCGTCACATCATGTTCTACCTCGTGCACAGCTTGCCTTCGCTGGAGCAGTGCCACATCACTGTCGTCACTGTCACCCAAATCTGCACCCCTCAAAATTAAATAAAAAATTAACACAATTTTTTTTTAAAATATTGGGATGAAAACTAAAAGGAAATTAACAATTTGATCTTCATACTTACTCCAACTTAAAATATGTACATAGTTGAAATTCGGAATAATAATTACATGAAAATTAGCACTTGCATTTGCATATGAATTATAACCTAATTTTTTTAGATTTAGAATTAAATTAGAAATAACAACATAAATTAATATAAATTCGTAATGAAAAAATAAAAGGAAATTAGCAATGTGATTTTCATTAGAACTCCAAAGTAGAACACTTACATAGATGAAATTCAAAAAGAAAATTACAAGAAAATTAGCAGTTAAATTTTTATACAAATGCTAATGTAAAAAATAAGTTAAAAATTAAATAAAAACATTAACACAAAAAATAAAAAATTTGGGATAAAAATAAATGGAAATCACCAATTTGATTTTCCAAATTAAAATCTCTAAATAGCTGAAATTTGGAATAAAAATTAGAAATTGGATTTGAATACGAATTCTAATCTATGAATAAAATTGAAAATAAAATAAAATGAAGTTTAGATTAAAAGAAATAATCTATGTCACGTACAATGAAAATAACATATTTTCAAAATAAATATTAGCTACTTGAATTATGTACCAATTTCAACTTGAAATTGAAAAGAAAGTCTATAATAAGTATAATAAAAAATATGAAAATTCAAAATAAAATCAATGAAAATTATATTTTGTTTTTTAATTCCAAACTATGTGAAAAATATAATTTTTTTATTAAGAATTAAAATTACATAAATATGCTAATTCGAGAAAAAAATGAAATAAGATAAAGATTTTGATTTGTGCATATATATATGCACACAAATTTGGAATCAAAATTTATTATATAATAAAAGTGGAGGACACGTGGTCTACACTTGTTAAGATAAAAGAGAATATGCTAAAAATTCTCAGAAAAAATAAATCGCTAGCATATTTAAATTGCTTGACAATACTTCTGTGATTATGCTTTTTAGAAAATAGATCATTGCAGAACTCTATATGTGATATTTTAATATTAATATAATAAGAGAGTAAATATTCAATCTATTTCCCGATACTTGTCACATGTAATCAAAACTTTCTACCCTAAATACTTGCATAACAAAATAGTAAATATAACATAATATTTTTCATTTATATCATCGTCTCTTTCTTTCATTGTTGCAATGTTTATCTATACTACATGCACATCATATAGCTTATATACCAGTATAGCTAAGTGAATACTAGTCCATGTATTATCCTAGTATGACGCTCATGTAAGTACGCGGACCATCTCAATAGTTCAAATGGAAAATATGTAGCCCCTAACGTCAGGTCATCATCAACTTAAGCAAGCTACCGAGTTACATTATTCAAATATTTTGTTACCTTTATGTATTTTGTCAGAAATCTTTGTTTTCACAGTTCTCTTGTGTTGGAACAATATAATATTATTTAGTTATTTTGTATTTTATATTGAAGTGATTATTGTATTACTTTTGTTTTTATGTAACTTACAAATGCTTCCGTGACCTTGGCGTCCTCAAGAGGGCGGAGAATGAGGACATAGAACGTATGAAAAGTGAAATAGTGTGAAATTTGCAATATATAGAAAAGGCCGTTCTGTAATCATCTCGCTATCGGTGCTAACAACCAAAATACAACTTTGAACTGTCAAAAAAATCAGCTGCCTAAAAGTTTTCATTTGTTTTTCAACAAACAGTTTTTTCTTTTTGAGAAAAAGAGGATTCTAGCTAATTGTTTTATTCTTTTCCTCTGAAAAGTACATCACTTTTCTTAAAAATTTGTAACCTTTTGAACCACAACAGGATTGTAAAACAACTTTACTCACTCCGTCTTAAATTATATATCTTAAGTCTCTATAGGATGCATGTCTAGAACTTTTTCAAAGTTTAATTACTAGTATATGTACAAAAGTTTCTCTATTAGCCCTATAAAAGTTTGTCATCACAACCATGTGTTTTTAAAAATATTTTTTTGCCAAACAATGATTAAAAATGTGTTAAGTTGCGAGTTTGTTCGTATCTGGTGAAGTTGCAAAGAGACTATAAACCATGAAAGGTTGCAAATCTCTACGTTTTTCCTAGATAAAGAAGCGTAGTTTCCCATTAAAGAGCCAGTAGTAATAAAATGAAGTGCCTAAGTTGATGCTAGTACCTTTTTAGTGCAATAAATCAATAAATTGGACAAGGTCAAAATGCATATGGTTATCAAATTATACTTTTTAGTGCAATAAATATATATCCATTTTAAGTTTTAAACAAGATAGAATTACATGTGTACTGGTAGTACCTTCCATATATGATTATATAGGGTTGATTAAATTTCTTCAAATGTTTGCTTTAAAATAATATAGTAAAAAAATAGATTTATCTGGCACGAACACAACAATTGATGAAGGTGAAACCAATAATTATTAGACCATCCATTACTAAGCATATGACGCGTTAGAACGTGTGTAGTAGTCAAACTTTAAAACCTTGACCACTAATCTAGATAAAAGTATTTAGATTGGTCACATGGATATAATGTTAATGTTTGTTATAGAAAATAATTCTATGGTTACCTATTTCTATAGTAATTTTTATTGGCATGCAACAAGAAAAGAATAACGGTTAAAGGTGCGTATCCTTCACACTATCAAATGATCTTAGCCGCCAGGTCAACGGTTACATTACATCAATCATTGACTAACCGTAGTCCTTGTTTAGAAAACTAATCCTGGTGCCACTTTTCTAAAGTTAATTAGGGTAAGTATCATTGTTCGTCGGTCTCAAAGTAGGGATGGAAAGAACTCCGCAAATATGCGATTACTAGTCTAGTACTACTACTCCATGAATTTGACCGAAAAGACTCCCTTTTTGTTTTAGCCTAGACAAACAAAGACGAAGCTCTTCCTCTCATTGGAGCATGAAAGATCGAAGACCTTAAAAAAATTACAGACCCTTGAAGAGTTCATAAAGTTTATCGTTGTATCATTCACTTGCATAGATTGGATACGACTGCATTAGGAGAAAAGTAGTTTGTCGTCACAAAGCAATGGGCTTTTTTAATAGCTAGTCCTTCGAGGCCATCGTGTGATCACTTCAAGCCTTCCAGCCTCTCAGAACTTGACACCAACGGAACAAAGCATGCTCGATAAAACCTTCCGTGCTCATCCTAAACTCTCAACCTATCTTATGCATCTCGGCCTTTTTCCTTCCTTTTTCATTGGATTTGGAGATAAGATCCAAGTAAGCTTGCTTGCCTGATGAATCCATTGTTTCATATATATATATACCTAGCCCACCGATTTGCAGACAAATTTTATACGGTATGTAGTACTGTAGTAGCGAAGCCACGAACAAATACATGGTATTGCGTATTAGACCAAGAAACATTTTTTTTTTAAGCCAGGACACAAAGTTTTGGTCCGGTAAAAGGCGACAGGCTAAAGTCGAGTTGTACTCCATCCGTTCCAAATTATATGCAGTATGCTGAGTTGTAGCTTCTGTTCAGTTGTGGCCTAGGGCATGTAATGGGCGTAGCACACCGGCTGTATAAATAGAGGTGGACCTCGTGCCGTGTTGGGCCGGTTTCGTGTCTAAACCGTGTCGGGTCACGACGGCCCGTCGTGCTTGTCGTGTCGTGCCATACCGGTCCGGCTCGCCTTCGACGAACTCAGGCACGGCATATTTGCGCTTCGTGTCTGCTTCGTACCGTATCGGGTCACGACGGTCCGTCGTGCTCAGATCTGGTCTATTTGCACTATTGTGACGAGAGGAAAGGAGTCGGAGACGCATGAAGTTGAGGCAGTGGACACAAATATTATTGGAAATGAACTAAAATTTATTCATTATTGAACAGTTATAGAGAGCGAGGGGATGTGCTGAACATGTGTGAGACAGGGCGCAATGGGCGAGAAAGAGAGTGAGGGAGATGGGCGAGAGAGGGAGAGATTGAGAGAGGCAAGCACTACTACAGAATCAGTGATCCTTATCGTCATATCACTGCCGGTTCATAAAATCTGGCAATAATATATTATCACTGCCGGTTCATAAAAAACTGGCAATAATATATTATCACTACTGGTTCGGATGGAAAGCCGGTAGTAACAGTTTTTTTTATGAACCGACAGTGATAAATCCCTTATTATTGTCGATTCGGACAAAAACCGACAGTAATACTATAATTGTCGGTTTTTTAGAAGAACCGACAGTGATAAATCTCTTATTACTGTCGGTTCAGAACAAGAACCGACAGTGATAACGGACAACACGAACTGACAGTGATGATATTTTTGAAAAATTATAATTTTTTCATACGGAGTCGATGGAGATAATATTTATATGAAAATTGTAGCTGACAACTTGTTCATTTGAAGTAATTTAGATATCCAAATAATGGTATCACTGGCAGTTGACGGTTCGTATTACCGACCGACAGTAATAATGCTATCAACTATTTTTCAAAAAATCATAACTTTTTCATATGGAGTCGGATGAAGATAAAATTTATATGAAAATTATAGCTCTCGACGAGATCTACAACTTTGTAGTTGACAACGTTTTCATTTAAAGTAATTTAGATATCCAAATAATGGTATCACTGCCGGTTAGCAGTTCGTATTACCAACCGGCAGTAATAATGCTATCAACTATTTTTCGAAAATTCATAACTTTTTCATACGGAGTCGGATGGAGATAAAATTTATATGAAAACTATAGCTCTCGACGAGATCTACAGCTTTGTAGTTGACAACCTTTTTATTTGAAGTAATTTAGATATCCAAATAATAGTATCACTACTGGTTGGCGGTTCGTATTACCAACCGGCAGTAATAATGCTATCAACTATTTTTCGAAAAATCATAACTTTTTCATATGGAGTCGGATGGAGATAAAATTTATATAAAAATTGTAGCTCTCGACGAGATCTACAACTTTGTAGTTGACAATCTTTCCATTTGAAGTCATTTGAATATCCAAATAATGATCAAAAGTTTCGAAGACAAAAAAGAAAATATACCGTATATTAGTTGAGGATTGAGTGATATGTGAGATAGTAAGAGGCATATACGTGAAGTAGCAGGTCACTAGTTTGACTCCTAGCAACCGCACGCGTGCATATTTCGTACGAAAATTGCGTGACTTGTGACTTGCACGCCGCGTGCGAATACAGGGTCCTCCTGGTGCAAATAATTTTACCTATATCCGGCAATAACGAGAATTTGGAACCGACAGTGATCACGTTTTCTGTAGTAGTGAGGTGAGAGACAACTAAGAGAGATTGAGAGAGATGGAGCTCTCTCCTCTCTTGCCCGCCTCTTTCAGGTTTCGGCGGCAAGGGTAACATCTATGCTGCTAGGTACATCAATAGTGCTTATGCTATATGGGTCGGTGACCTTCATGTTGGGCTTCTTCCTCATACCCTGAGTCATCGAGCTCAGCACAGTCTGTACTACAATGTCGCGTCAGGTTGTGCCACTCATTATGTCTGGTTCTCAGACCGATACAATCCGTGCTATAGTGTCGTACGTTCACGACACGATCTACTTCGTATAGGACCGAACCTTGAGCTGGCCGTACTTGCCGTTCCTCGGATTGGCCAAAATCTGGCCGGAGTGCCCACCTCTTACTGTATAAAGTTCGGTGCTTCTTTGCTTCCGTATGTGTATGGGGCATGAGGATTTCCCAGAGCTTGTTTTACGTGCCGCGCGGCAAATGATTTAGCTACCGCATCAGGCTAATGAATAAAGTAGTATTCCATCTAAAATACGTATAAGATATAGGCCCTGTTTAGGGGGCTGCGGCTTGGCTGTAAAGCTGATTTTGGTTTATTGGGCTGTAAAGCAGCTGTAGCTGTCGACTGTAGCTTTTCTTTAGAGCCTGTTTGGTAAATTGGATGTTGCAGCTGTAGCTGGTGTTTAAATGACTGAAATAATCTTGAGAGTTCTGAAAGCTTGTTTGTACGCTGATTTAACTTAAATATTGATCTTTTGGATTATATTTGCGAAAATATTAAGTGATAAATAACTAAGCATTAGTTATATTTTATTTTTTTCACATTATTACATATATTTTTGCCTATTTTTCTTCATCAACCTTTTGTTTATCTTATTCGATGCAAGTACATGATAACATACAAGACTATCAATTTCCTCCATATATACATAAATTCTAGTAGTCCAATCAGAACGTAAACACCGTTGTACCAATTAAGTGATGAATAACTGAGCAATAGCCACAAAAGGTGTGATATTCACTGTCGTATAGCAAAACACATTTGTACTCTGATTGCTAGCCACGAAAGGTGCAATATCCACTATCACATAGCAAAACACATTCCTATTCTCTAGTAGTCATCAAGGAGTTAGCAATTAAATCACGAAGAGTACCCATGTCCCCATCGTCCATTGGCATGTCATTTTCACTAACCGTTGCAGATGATGCTTCTTGAGCAACCGCTGGCATGTAGTCCTCATCCTCATCACACCTCCGGAATAGACGATCATGTGTGCCACTTTCTCGAATGAGGTTATGTAGTGTCATACAATAATATTCGCCATTTCATCTTCAACACTCAAGGCGCCACTCCTTCTTCCCTGTTGGTCCTCGACCCGTATCCTGCATCGACAAGATAATATTTCGGCCACTCATTATGTTGGTCCGCCTTAGGAACAACAACGGTATATGTGTGCCATCTATTGCACCAATGTAATCAAAGCGAGAATCTAGAAGTCGTGTGTGCCCTAATATCATATTATCTTTAGCTAAGAGTTGAAGGCAATCCATACTTCATTGAACTTCCTAAATTTTCATTGGAATGTTTGAAACGGTTCTCCACTTGGCTAAATGACCGAGGAGCACCAACCGTCCACAAGAACATAGCCAAAGCTTCTATAGAATTCATCACTCTAGTCGATTTCGGACCATATTTTTCACGAGTGTTTCCAAATGTCCAAGTGGGTCTATTTCGACAATAACCTCGTGCACATATTTTACAAAAGGCTTCATTGGCTAAATTATCCCACACAAGGATTCTTAAGAACTTTGTCCATCTAGTGCATAAATTAGACCCTGTTTACAAGACCAAAAATACATACTAATACTTTAGTGTTAATCGGCATTTTCACATTCATGACCAAGTAACAATTTGGACCTGAGCTGGCCGTACTTGCCGTTCCTCGGATTGGCCAAAATCTGGCCAACACAAAAATGGAGTGCCCACCTCTTACTGTATAAAGTTCGGTGCTTCTTTGCTTCCGTATGTGTATGGGGCATGAGGATTTCCCAGAGCTTGTTTTACGTGCCGCGCGGCAAATGATTTAGCTACCGCATCAGGCTAATGAATAAAGTAGTATTCCATCTAAAATACGTATAAGATATATACTCCCTTCGATTTACAAAAACTTTCGGTTCGAGATACCAAACTTTTAAAACTTTAACTATTGATATCTTTTTAAATATTTAGATTAGATGCATGGAAATCATATATGTAGATTCGTCTCAAACGTACTTTTATAGTATTATAATTTTATTAGATTTTTTAAATATATTATAATAAAAATTAGTAGTTAAAGTTGAGTTTTAAGGACCGTGTCGATATTCAAAATGATAATTATTTGTGACAGAAGGAGTAATTTTTACCATTTTGTTTTTAAAATATAAAGCGTGCATGGAACTTATCGATGCTCGTATTTATATGTATTTATAAGTAATCTCTCTCACATTTTGAAAGTATTTATAGCTTAGACAGCATTATTATTTCCTATAGTCTTTCTGTCGATTTCGCAACCTCTTTAGTTTCTGTGCCTAGTCAAAATGGGCTTTATGAAAGGATACGGAAAGAGTACCCAAGTTGTATAAGTAACATACATGTGCCATATACAGTACAGTATACAACTTCTCACAAAATGTGCAACATGTACGAGCCGTCGCACGGTCCCAGCCTCTTAGCCGCCGGTCATAGGGGAAAAAACTGTCAGAGTACATCTAGACTCTTAGGGGGTGTTTGGGATAGATCCAGCTCCACCAAAATCCGTAGAGTATTCTAGCTCTTTATGGAGCAGCTATACATTAAGAGTGTTTAGGTGGGTCATCTTGTTTACATTTTAGACTAAAAATATAAACTTAATTCACTTTATTTTAGCCATAGCTTGAATCTGATATACCAAACAGGGCCTTAGAGTACGTACAATAGTATATCTCAGCTATCCGTAAACTTATGCCACAGTATTTTAGATAATATGGAGGTGAGAAGGAAGACAGAAAAATATTGTCTGCTGTTTAATTAGCAGACAGTCTTATAAACGGCTTTATATTGTGTATACTATTGCATAGATAATCTATTGATTATACGATGCCACTATAATCACTATATAAACATCTATTTTATGAGTTATCTTTAGTCTTATCTATATATAACATAGATGTGTATTATAGATAACCGCCGTCTATATCATCTAACATGCCTTAGTCACCAGGCATGTTCATGGTCAAGAAATCAGAGATGAAGTAACCATTGTGGTGTGGGCTAGCGTGATAAGATGATAGCCACGATACAGTCTTGACTGGAATCAGTGTTGTGAAAAATGATATACGTTCGACAATCGGACGTGATCGGACGTGATATTGCTAAGTGATTAATTGCAATACGGCCGATTAATCAAAATTTAGCAGACGATTACACATTCTTATTAATATATTTATTTATATTTAGAATTAATTAGAAATATTTTATTTACCCAAAGTCATTGTAAATTATCACTCTATAAAATATGTTTTATATTTCATTGTTTATACTTTATCCAAAAGGTGCATACATGAACACTATGACACAATATTATAAACTAATTATCGTACTTAGTGAATAAAAATAATATATTTCTGTGATTAAATGGAAAAATAGATGATTAATTAGAAAATAGCTATTTAATCGGATTATGCGGTTAATTAATTATTCGACTATGTTAATTGCACGTTAATTAAATTATTCAGGACGTTTAATCACCGTTACCCATTAATCGGTAAGTACCGTTTTTCAAACAGTGGTTGGAATGGAGATTAACACACAAATAAAGATTGTATTATTTATATCTGCATAGTAAGCAGATGATGCTACAGTAAGTCCATGTCCGCGACGTGGGACGTCTCACCTGCTGGCTCTAGCGCTAGCTAGCACGTGCGTGCCACACGAGCCAGAGTCTATCGGCCACTTGACCCGTTGGCCGGCTAATCGATATTCCAAGGGCTCGAATTGACCTAATCAGGTGATAAAGCACGTGCGGATGCGGCAGCTGCTTGCTATCGGTCACGGATAATTGTTGTTTTTGAGATGTTTTGAAGATTGATATGGTCTTCAAAATATAGTTTTGATCACTAATTTCTATTACAATATATTTATAAAATCTAATAAAATTATAATATTATAAAAACACTTTTCGAGATAAATCTCTTCATATATATATATATGATTTTCATGTATACAATTTAAATATTTAAAAAATATTAAAAAGCAAAGTTTCTAAAGTTTTACTACACCTATATATAAATCGATAACTATTTGTGACATCATGAAAAAAGTATTTTTTTTCCCACGCTTATCCTTTGCTCGCACCTTACAGCCCTGGACTATCTAAGCTTATCTCAGCTGCTAATTTACTTCAACCAAGGGGAACAAATCATGAAATTGACTTGTGATCCGTAAAGTGCATAGCACGGTGAGAAGATTGTAGCACGGTTGTACGCAGCTCTATCTGTTTGCAAACTTGGTGTTTAGTTATGTACTTACGTTCAACATATCGTTGATTCATCAGAGTTCATGGTAGTCCGTACGTGCACGCGTAAGCTCGTGGGTCGTGGCGGTCGATATCAGTCGGTGCTGATCGTGCAAAGCATGCCCTTAAGGGAAGATAAGCCTTGTTTCAAGACGAAAAATAAGTGAAAATGGTAACACATAAGTTGCTCTACAAGCCATTCTTTTGCTTGTCAGGATTGGTGTACTTGCCACGTTTTCTTCCCATGTTAAGTCAATAATGCAGTGTTTCAAGTTTGCACGATGACAAGACCAAAGGAAAAAGCAATTGAATTTGGAACCTCATCTTTTCCTACGTATGATAATTTTTAAAAAAAATTCAAAATTTGTATATATATGATTTTCACGAAATTTATACAATAAAAATGGTTTACGCTATATATAATATATATGCATGTATATGTTCTCTTCTACTTTTTCACGTACCTTTTCAACTCATCCGTGTAACAGTCCCAAAGGTTGAATTATACTCTATCCAGTCGTAAGTAAAAGTATTGTTTTGGATATTGACATAGTTTCCAGAATATAACATTGACCACAAATTTATGCTGTGCTATTATATTTGTAAAACATAATAAACTGCTCAATTTTTTGTTAAAATAAAATTTTATGGTCCCAACAAATAATCACTGTCTTAAATAAAACTTCTTGATTACCTCTTAGAAGTCTTTATAAGCTTGACTACTATACCATGCAACTTAATCTATAGTACTAGCTCAATTTGCTTCCTTTTTTTCAGTAGTATAACAAACTAGTTGAACAGAAAAGCACACACAATCACAAACTCCCTATAAAAAAATAACCAGTCGTCGTACGCGCTCCTGAAGTGTTTATATATATACATACTAATATGGGAGGTACGTATGTGCTGGCCGCCTATCGCCACGCACCCTGGCATTGAATTTTCTACAGTCCCATAGCTTCAGTATTTTTTTGAAATTATTTATTTATATTTTTTAAATTATATTTGTTAAAATTGAGCTATAGTTTTTTTAAAAAATTCTCTCTCTCTCTTAAAATTGAGGTGTTGCCTAGTTATATATACAGACGACACGGTCTTCTCTCCATCCATCTATTCCTTTGTCTCCCTCGTCTTCTCTGTATCTAGGAAAAATAATGGGGACTCTGCAATGGGTCCTCTGGCCATGGACGCTGCTGCTCCTTCTGCAGCTCGCCGGCGCGTCACATGTCGTCCACCGGAGCCTCGAGGCCGAGAAGGCGCCGGAGACGGTGCCGGCCTCTATTGTCAGCCCGCTGCTCAGGACGGGCTACCACTTCCAGCCCCCCATGAACTGGATCAACGGTAAGCTACCGCTGCTGAACTTATCTGAATGTTGTCCTGTTTCAGTTCTTCTCTGTCTTCTCTTCTCTCACTTCAAGCTAGCTCTAGCTTGTATATATATAGCTACAACTTACAAGCCAGGCCATAGATAGATATCGTAAAGAGGAGGGGATGGAAACATATTTATGTAATGCCCATGCCAATCTGAGCAGTTTGTGTTCTTCCTCGTGGGGGCAGATACACGTCGCCGAGAGCAAACAACAGAGTGATTTAATAGATAAGTTTGAGAGCTTGAAAAAAGGTAATAGATCAATCACCTGAAATTAGTTGTTTAGTTTGGAGAGCAAAAGATTACAGCTTGGTAAGGGAGAATCAAATTTATCTTTTCCCTTTTTTGAGAGAGTGGATTCAAATTAATCCTTCTGGGCCGTGTTAGGGACTTCTGCAGTTGTTTTCTTTTCCTTCAGAAAAGTCAAGCTACAGGCTTTAAGTTTTCACAGTAGCCGACAACGATGAATACTTCCAGTTCACCAAGTACTGTGGTGGTTCTGTACAATAATATAGCTGCTCTGTATTTAAGTACTAAGCTAATGGCTCTTGTTTATTCGTTTAGTGATGTTTGGTTCTAACTCCATTTTTTTTCTCTTTTTGTGGCTGATTCTGATTGCTGGACGGCAAAACTCATCGATGCCAGATCCGAATGGTATGACTTTCCAACCCATTCCTTGTAATTATCTGCCTACACTGCCGGAGCTTTTCTAGGGCCAAAGAGGGTCATTGCCCCCTCTAGAGAAAAATTGCTAACTGCTTGAATCTACTAGTTAAATGCTAATATAACACTAAACTAGCCTTTTCATCTAAAGTTATTAAGTGTATGATGTTAAATTGGGCCATTATGTGTTTTCCTCCAAGCTCCGCCACTGACTGCCAACTAGATCTATGATGTTGCAAGAAGGAACTGTTGTGCTTGCTATTTAATTATGGGAAGTTCAAATAACATATATTTTTTTAGAAGAAGCTGAGAGAAAGGACATTTTAACATTCAAATGGTACACTCGGAGGCCACATGCGGCAATGCATAGGATGCCCTTTTGCTAAAGGCACCAACTCCAGGTTGCAACGTCGATTTCCTGATTTTACTATAAGGTTTGGCGCATAAGAATCAACAGATTCCGTGGCGTATCAGTTACCACGAGCAGAATGAGAAATAATCCCTTTTCAATCTTTGACAAATTTGTGTTTTGCAAATCTAACCTCATTTGAACGTAATTACAAAAATAACTATATTCCTGACCACAGAAACGCCGAAAAAATGACACGTTTCACCTTTTGTGGGCCTACACCGCAGAAGCCGCCGCCACTCTCTCTTACCATGCATCTTCCGCGGTGTGGAAGCGCGGAAGGTGATGCGTGCCATCTTCTGGCGCTTAGGGATGAGGCTATTTTTGCAATCTCGTTTGAAAGGAGGCTAGATTTATAAAAGAATTGAGCATGGGACTAGAAAAGTTACAATATATTTTTAGCCAATGGGAGCGATATACTAATGTTGCCACTACAAACAAGCATTTGACTGAAAAATGGTTTACAAATTACAAATTCGAACACCAGACAAACAAAACGAACACCGAAGCAACAGCAAACAGATCATCTTGCAAAGCAAAAAAGGACAAAAAAAAAAGGAGACGAAGAGAATAAGCAGCATGCTTTTGTTTTGAGTTGACATGTTGAGAATTTTGGAACAGGGCCGATGCACTACAAGGGCTGGTACCACTTGTTCTACCAGTACAACCCCAAGGGCGCCGTGTGGGGCAACATCGTGTGGGCTCACTCCGTGTCACGCGACCTCATCAACTGGATCGCCCTGGAGCCGGCCATCAAGCCCGACATCCCGTCCGACCAGCACGGCTGCTGGTCTGGCTCGGCGACGATCCTCCCCGACGGCACGCCGGCGATCGTCTACACGGGGATCAACCGGCCGGACATCAACTATCAGGTGCAGAACATCGCCTTCCCCAAGGACAAGTCGGACCCGCTGCTCCGGGAGTGGGTCAAGCCGGACTACAATCCGATCATCGTGCCCGAGCCTGGTATGAACGTGACGCAGTTCCGTGACCCGACCACGGCCTGGTACGCCGACGGCCACTGGCGAATGCTCATCGGCGGCGTGAGGGACACCCGGGGCATGGCGTACGTGTACCGGAGCCGGGACTTCAAGCACTGGGTCCGAGCCAAGCGCCCGCTCCACTCGGCGCTAACCGGCATGTGGGAGTGCCCCGACTTCTTCCCGGTGCCCAAATCGGGGCAGAACGGCCTCGACACGTCCGAGTTCGGGGACAACGTGAAGTACGTGCTCAAGAACAGCCTCGACCTCACCCGGTACGACTACTACACCGTCGGCACCTACAACAAGAAGACGGAGCGGTACGTGCCCGACGACCCCAACGGCGACTACCACCGCCTCCGGTACGACTACGGGAACTTCTACGCGTCCAAGACGTTCTTCGACCCGGCGAAGCGGCGGCGGGTCCTACTGGGGTGGGCGAACGAGTCGGACAGCGTGCCGGACGACAAGGCCAAGGGCTGGGCCGGGATCCACGTACGGCATCCTGTCTAGTAATTTTCCAAGCTTCCAACCGTTGGCAAAAACTGGTCTGGTTCGGCAGTTGATTGGTTGAATTGTGCTTGTGACAGGCGATCCCAAGGAAGATATGGCTTGACTCCAGCGGCAAGCAGCTGCTGCAGTGGCCAATTGAGGAGGTTGAGAAGCTCAGGGGTAAGCCTGTCCGCGTAGGTGACAAGGTCATCAAGCCTGGGGAGCATTTTGAGGTCACAGGGCTGGCAACTTACCAGGTTGGTACATCACAAACATGTATAATAGCTTCCTACTAGCATTAACATTACAGTATGTAGTACTAGTGAATCATCATCCAATAAACACAGACAGCATTACAGGGTAGCAAAAATACTAGCATCGTTGCCATCAAGGGCCCCACATGCAGTATCCCTCTCTAGCTTCTGGTCCATGCCTTATGGGCGATGATTCGTGCCCAATTTCTGCTTGTCTTTCTCGCTATTGCACTCGCTGCTGCCATTTTTTTTCAGCGCTCTCTGACTCACACATCTGCATCCTTCCAATTTGAACTGTCTTTTGTCACCTGTCTCGGACAAATCACGCATCAACGCCGTGGACTCACGCGGTTGGCCGAGAATACCATCGTGCGCTCGCACATACTTTTCCAAAGAAGCTTCCGTTTAATTTCGCTTTCCTTACGTGTGGAGTGGAGTTGTGACGGTGCAAGCTAAACCGAGATGTCTTACTTGACTTTGGCAGGCTGACGTGGATGTGAGCTTCGAGGTGTCGAGCCTGGAGAAGGCTGAGCCGTTCGATCCGGCGTCCGGCAACGACGCGCAGAAGCTGTGCGAGATCAAGGGCGCGGATGCGAGGGGCGGGGTGGGACCCTTCGGCCTGTGGGTGCTGGCCTCCGCCAACTTGGAGGAGAAGACCGCCGTCTTCTTCAGAGTCTTCAAGGATGGATATGGCAAGCCCGTGGTCCTCATGTGCGCTGACCCTACCAAGTATGGCCAAATAAAATCTCTCTTATATCTTCTCGCTTGAAACACATTGCTTCTTGCCCTGTCAGTGTCAATCTAATCTGAGCCAAAATATAGTATCACCGAAAATTTGTTCATGGATATGGTTGCCCACGGAAGAAGATGAATTAGAATGCTAACGGAAGGGAATATAATCTTGTCAAAATTTTGGCGGCGAACTAGATGAATGCCGCTTGCCAAATCCAGTCAATGCAACAACTGGGCTATCAATCCAAACACGCTCATCCCTTCTTCTCAAATTATGACGTCAGCATGAAATGAATATGACAAGCTCTTAAAGCATTCAGCTTACTGAACTGTTTTACTTTTCTTTTGTACGGAGCAGGTCTTCTCTTAGCCCAGATCTATACAAGCCGACTTTTGCCGGGTTCGTCGACACTGACATCTCATCCGGGAAGATTTCATTGAGAAGCTTGGTGCATATCCCTCGCACAAACATCATTTTTGACTAACTAGGACACATCTCATATCACAACTTTATTGACCAGTTTTTTTCCTTTGTTATCTTATTCTCACATATGTAGATTGACCGGTCAGTGGTTGAGAGCTTCGGTGCTGGAGGCAAGACCTGCATCCTGTCAAGAGTGTACCCGTCAATCGCGATAGGGCAGAACGCGCATCTTTACGTTTTCAACAACGGGGAGGCGGACATCAAGGTGACGCACCTGACCGCGTGGGAGATGATGAAACCGCGGATGAACGGTGCCTGAGTAGCTAGCAGCACTCTGATGAGAAGTCTGATTCCTTGCATTTTGGGGTTTCTGCCGATCCGATCCCTAACCTGTATTCCTCGCTGTATGCTACAAGATTTGATTGTTCGTTGAGGTCATGCATTTCCTCTTAGTATAAGCTGTGCAAATTTTGAAGCAAATGAAGGGGTGAGTAATCAGTGTCCACCCTTCATTCATGTTTTAATATTTGTACAAATTTAAAATAATGATACATAGAAGCACCTCCCCTATTTTAATTAATAGAAGTGATTAGTCTTTTGCTCTGCTATTCCAGGAAAGGTCAGAATAAGAGATAAATTTGATTATGGTTCTTGTACAATGATTTGAGTCACGTGTTGTATGAATAAAGACGCTAATTCACACTGTTACAAATAATAAAGAGCTTTCTTTCTTTTTATTCCCCTTTGATGCTTCCTTATTACTCTGTCGTCACTGGATGATGAGATGATGCTAACCTGACTGAGTGCTGACGAGCTCAGGAATGTATTTCTCTTTTATTTCCAACGAAGTTACGTGAAGTTCAACTTTTCTATGGAAGTCAAAGGAATAATGTGGCCATTTTGGCATCTATCTATCTTCTATCTAGCCACCATGTTTGCTCCTAAGGGCTAGAAATTTTCACGTTAATCAGAGAGGAAAAAAAGAGAAAAGATTTAGCCATTCGTTTGGTGGACCCAAGTATAATGGTTTGGATTAAATGAAAAAGTTCATGTCAAGTATAATAAAAAACTAAAATTGAAAATAAAAATTAGCAATTTGATTTTCATATTAACTTCATAGTAAAACTGAAATTCGGAATAAAAATTATTAGTTGGATTCTTATAGGAATGCCAACATAAAACCAAAATTCGGAATAAAAAATAAAATAAAATAAGCAATTTGATTTACATGCGAACTCCAATGTAAAATTCCTAAACAGCTTAAATTCAGAATAAAAATAAAATGAAAAATAACAATGCGATTTGTGTACAATTCAAACCTAAAATTATATGAAAAACTTTGTGTCATGTACAATCCAACAATATGCAAATTTAGAATAAAAAAAAGAAAGCAAAGGCCAAAGAAGCCATCACATTCACTTTGAAGGGCTAAGAATTCTCACGTTAATCGAAAGAACAAGAAAAAAATTAGTTGTCCATCTTATGGACCCAAGTATAACAGCTTAGATTAAAAGAAAGAGTATATATCAAGTACAATAAAAAATAACTACAAAAAGGGATAAAAAGCAAAATAAGTAGCAATTTCATTTATGTATGAATTTTAAAGTAAAATTAAAATTTATAATAAAACATAAATAAAAAATTAGAAGTTGGACTTGTAATGAATTCGAACCTAAAACTGAAATTAAATAACCAAAAAAAGAACTAAATTCATAATAAAAATTAAATTAAAATTAATAGTTGGATTTGAATACAAATCTATAACTAAAATTTGTAATAAAATAAAATAAAATTAGCAATTTGATTTCCACATGAACTCCAAAGAATGTCAAAGTAAAACTGAAATTCAAAATAAAAATTAAATAAAAATTAGTAGTTGAGTTTCTATACGAATTCAAACCTAAAACTAATATTAGAAATATAAATAAAATAAAATTATCAAATTAATTTCCAAATGAATTCCAAAGTAAAGTCCCTAATAGCAATTTGATTTCTATACAAATTTCATAGCAAAACTAAATAAAAATTAGCAGTTGGGTTTATATACAAATTCCAACTTAAAACTAAAATTCAGAATAAAAATAAAAAATTTAACAATTTGATTTCCATCGAACTCTATTGTAAAATCCTAAATAGCTTAAATTTAGAATAAAAATAAAATAAAATATTAATCGTTAAATTGGTCTTTAACTTGACAGTATAATTAAATTAATATGTAAGGTTTATGTACAAGAGAGCAATAATTTACAAACCCCCACTGAGTGTCAAAGCCTAATCAAGGATTCTAGCCAACTAAGGATTATAGATTTGAAGGAACCTAAAACTGAAATTTGGAATGAAAATAAAATAAAATTAGCAATCTGATTTCAATTTGAACTCCAAACTAAAATCTCTGAATAACTTAAATTTGGAATAAAAATTAAATAAAAAATATAAGTTGTATTTCTATATGGTTTCAACCTAAAAAACTCATGTCTTGTATATTTCAACAATATACAAATTCAAAAGAAGCCACCACATTTACTCTGAAGGGCTAGAAATTACCATATGAATCAGTGAAAAAGAGAAGGATCTATATCATCGATTACGTTGAGTACAAATTAATTATAGCGGTGGGGATTAGTGGGATATAAATAGATTGTACACTTTGTTAACAAATATGAATCTAATGTTGTAGGTGCATACAATACATATTACTCCAAGATGCCAATCTCTATACGTAGCATCTAGAAACGAGATTAGCTATTGCATCACAGCAAAAAAAAAAGAAACCTTACTTTTTTAGACACTTTGTCTGATCAAAAGAGAATAAAATCATCCAAGGACACATATTGTGTGAAAGCGGAGGACAAAATTAGACACGGCTAACAAACAGGACTCTCATGTTGTTTCTACAGGTTTGATCGATGTGATTTGAACCAAGTAATATGAGAGATTACACTCGAGAGTGATATTGAAATAGTGATGTAAGAAGGCAACACAACACAAAATTGCATTGACAATGTTAATGCTAGGCATGGTATCTTGGTTCCAAATGCAAATACCATGCAGGCAGTCACTAATAAATGCATGTTTGTCAACAGTTCATCTATCTCTATGCAATATGATTATTGGTAAGGAGGAGCACAAGCTGTTGTAAGACGGGTTAGGAGGAGCAGAAGCTAAGTACGCACCACAGCATGAGATCAGGGCGGTCATGGTTGGACTTGAGGATAAGCAAGGCACTTCGCCGATGATGGCGGAAATATGAGTGGGCATACAAAGGAAGCATGGTAGGACAATTCCTGTAGGCATGATATCGTGCTAATCAATTAAAGTAATTGTAATACGATGAGTGGTGGGGTGGGTCAAGAAAGATGACGAATACTAATAAAAGGGGTACCCCAACGGCCAAAGTGACCAGTCAGCGACCTCAAACACAGCTCAAGCTCAACAGGCCGCTTCCAGCCCACTACCGACCGAAGTACCTGCAAAGCCACATGGGACTTCCCTTCCCGACCGACCAAGGGGAATGTCTCCGACCGAGCTAAGCTCCCGACCTCCTCAGCGAGACGGCCCCCCGGCTCCAACCAAGCAGGGCTCCGGACCCTCGCAGCAGGTCGGAATCCCCTGACTCCGATCGTGCCAAGATCACTCCTGCCAAGGGTCACGTGTCGAAGCCTCTACCGACGACCGCCACGTACCTAACGGGTCAATCAAAGTGACTATACAAGGCGGTGGCTCCTTCCCGAAGGTTTAAATGATCGATCAAGTCATGCTCCCGATCCCATCACCGGTCACATCTGATGACGAAGACACGCCTCTCCGAGGCAAATACCACGTCAGCGCAAAGAACGTCAACATCCGTAAGGTTCGCAGAGGCGTGTACGCCGTTTCGTGAGAAATACCTAACCGCCTCGACCAACTAAGCTACCGACCCAAGCATGGGCAAGACGGCGTTGATCGGTCGTGAGAACGAAGGACCGAAGCTCCTAGTGTAGGTCGTCTCGTCCTCTCCCAATTCCCGATGTAACCTGCCCCTTCCTTTCGTATAAAAGGAGGCAGGAGCTCCCGTAGAACAGGGACGACAGGACGAAGAGCGCCATTGAACCCATCTCGCTAAGTCATTGGCACTCTCGCTTGTAAACCTTGCGCAGTCATCTGTGCTAAATAGAATACAACGCCACCACACGAACTGGAGTAGGGATCTTCTGCCCGAACCAGTATACATCTTGGACTTCTGAGTCTAACCATTCAGGGAGTGGAACGCGCGACCCCTTAGACTTACAAATTTACTTGCCGGTGCTCGAAACGCCGACAAAAGAGGATACAGGGTTTAGCAAAAGCCATTAAGAATCATTAATATCTTCCTTCAAGTCTTTTAACTAACAACGTATTTGAATAATACATTTCTATTGCCCTAAGAATGTACTACACTGGATGAAAAATGTTATGCCAAAACTTCAATCAAGTTCCTTCAAGATGTATTTTGGCTAGAAGTTCTTTTTATAATTGTAAATGTCTGTCTAATTGCATGTAAACATCTTAAAGCTAATTTAATTATCAGTAAAATCAACTTATAGTTAGGAGAAAACATCAAATAGTTGGACATAATATGTAATAAATCTAGCCACACAAATATACGGGACATCTTGCTATTTTGTCTATCAATAAAGAAAAGGTACGTAGGGCACCGCTTGACAAGCCTCTCTGCTCAAGTAGTGCTGCCAATCGATCCTCACTAATCTGTCATGATGGTCGGAATCTTAGACAAAAAATTATGGTAGGAGCGTGTGCTAGCTATTAGTGGCATAACACACGTCATCGTTCCCCTAAAAAAAACGCACATCATCGTAAGGAGGATGGCGCCCTTATTATACTAGTATAGTGCCAGTGCTAACGCTACGACGGCAGTACATCTGCTTATCAATTAAATAAAAGATAAGTATGAATATAGCACTTAATAATAAATAATCTTGTGATCACATTGTACGTACTACATATTTGGAAGGAGAGCGAATCAAACAAGGAAATAAACAGGGAGGATCTGCATGCAAGGAAACCAGACTTGAATTGCCAAAACTGTATGTACTACATATTTGGAAAGAGAGCGAATCAAACAAGGAAATAAATAAGGAGGATCCGCATGCCGGAGGTGTTGCCCTTGATCTCCTCCCGTGCATGCGGCGCGCGTCGAACCTCCGCGCCTCCGCTCTGCTGCAGTGCGCGTCCATCTCCGACCGGCCAATCGCGGCGCAAGCTCTGGTGTAGTCGGTGCAAGGGGTCGAACGCCAGCATGGGCAGCGATATGTCATCTGGAAAGCTGGACCAATAATGACTTCCCTAATTGTCATCCAAATATGAATGCTAACATATAGCACCATTTGTGCGTCCTGATTGAGGCTAATTATTATCAGAATATCTGTTACTTTCTATAGTGTATTTAGGAATAAGTCATTAAATGAACACATTCCTTATATAATATTTTTCGCTAAATAATATTATCAAATGGGTTTAGATTTACAACATAAATTCTATATATATAGTTCAATTGAAATATATATGTGCGGGCTCTTCTGTTGTGGGCCATATGAATGAATGAGTTAGACACATTAAACAACGGCCATCGGATGTGGGTGAGTAAAACTGAGGAAAGATCTGAGACGTTCATTTTGATAAATGCAAGTTTCTGGGGACGTTTTGCTGGGTGCACGAACATTGGGCCATCTCTAATGAGGTGTATTATTTAGGGTAGATGTAAGAAAAATTGCTTAGGTGCATTATAAAGGGGTATAGATATGGAAGCTTATGTTGGGGGTACCGTTAATCCCAAAAAATATTCATATGTAGCAATCTCCAGGTGGAGCTTTAGCATAAAAAAGATACGCATCATATCAACACGATCGTAATCAAGGATTCAAGGTGCATAATATTTAACTCTAAAAAGGTACAAGATAATTAAATATGCAAATGGGTGAGTTGCAGCCACGTAAATGTTAACTGTACCTACCTAATAGGACAAGCATACAAGTGCTACGCGTAGGAAGAAACTCAAGTAGGATTTCCAAAGAACAGCTCCGCTAACATGTGAGCACTAAAAGGCGTGGTAGATGGTTATCATCTAGAGACTGCCTGAGAGTTGCTCTTTGACGGAGGCGCCGTCGCCCATCTCGTCCGCGTTCGACTCCGAATCAACGCGCATCCTAAAAAATAGTATACACATGTGCACATTCACTAGTACAATGTGTTCTCCTGTTTCGGATATATGAGCTCCTGATTAAGGGTTTGTTTGAGGTAGTTATGGCTTTTCTAAAAAAACTATTTTTTATCTTTCTAAGTTGAAAAGCGGCTGTAGTTTTTTTTTATAAGAGGCTATTTGACAAATAGCTAATTTTCCTAACAACAAGTTACAAAAGTAGGTCCAATCCAGCTTTCAGCTTTTGATTTTTACTAGTTATATATGGTTTCTAGCTTATACCAAAAGCTGCTTAAAAGCTGAGCTGTTTAGAGGGGCTTATTGGCTTTTCAAAAGCTGAAGTTGGTTTAAAGCCCTCTAAACAGGTCCTTATTTATGTTCTCATGTTCCGAAGATCATGAGCCCCTAATTAATTTCTTAGCATATATAGAAGATACACACGCGTATTTATACGTGTGGTGTACGTGGACTGTATACCGAAAAAGTACAATAGTACAAGAACATGAACCCTCAAAGATGAAATTGCATTTGTAAATTAGTGACACAAAATTGCAAAGTTTATTATTGATGCAAACTACAAAACAAGAATGTAACATATCCATAGCACGAGGTAGTTTTTGTTTACGTGACCTCATATTTTGAAAACACTATAAAATCTTGTTATTTTCAATGCTTGTAAATACATTATACTATGCTATCATTCATCTATTCATTACTCATCTTATTCCGCAACTCAGTTTTAACAATATTCATAGCTGAGAAGTCCATTTCTACTGTTGCGGTTGCAATGGGCAAAATAAATGCCAATTCAATGAGACGATATACCAATAGAAAAATTATATATATATATATATAACATCAAATTAAATTTAATCAATTAATTCCTAATTGGCTAATTCAGAATGTGGGTAATGCAATACGACAAAGTAAGGATTAAGAGAAAATCAGCCAGAGTTGACAACGGCCAATGGATAGCTTGACTGCTTGAGGATGTCGTAGGGCGGAGGGCTTGACGTCTTGGAGCCTATGCTACCATTGTGCTTCGACCCTTAGCTCTCGTCTCGTCCATAAGAGAGAGGAGGCTGATCCAGATAACCGATAGGGTTTCTCACTTCTCAACGTTATGGACTATGGGTGTTGTGTATGGTAGTGTGCTATTGCGTTGGCTTAGTGTGTTGGGGAGGGAGGAAATATGGGCTGGTGACTTGGACATCTCAGGCAAGGACTTGTGGGATGAAATTTTAGCTAGATATATAGGGGAGTTTTCCACTACATGTTAGGCCAGACCTCAAGTCATTGCCCTAGCGGCCCGAGGCCTGTCTCCACTCCTAAAAAGGAGATATGTGCCATTCCCGTGTTTATGGGTTGGGACGCATCGATTCGAGGTGTCTTGAAGGCACCACAACAACCATGGAAAGCGTATGTATGCAGCAGCTACATGCTTGGATCATACACCACTACTACAGAAAGGACTATATTAGACAACTCATTACGGATGGTTTTCGAAAATCGTCTGTGATGAGTGTATTTTATAGACGGTTTTAGCCAAAAACCGTCTATGATGTTTTCAATACACATTACTGACGGTTTTAGCCACCAATCGTCAGTGATGTGAATTGCTTTCACAGGCTAAAACCGTCAGTGATGACTTCCCTATAATAGAACCATCTCTGATAACTTCCCTATAAGCACCTCACCAAGCGCAAATCGCTACCCATTTCCTTTCCCCAAAACCCTAGCCCCCTCCCCCCGACGACTTGCTCCCCTGCGGCGGCTCTAGTGAGGATGTTCTACTGCGGCGTATGCGGCCTCGACACAGAGTACTGCAAGTTCGGCACCGACTTCGAGTGCTACAAGCCATGGCTCCATGCCCACGCGCTTGGCGTCTACCCTGAAGACCTCCTCGCTCCCTCCTTCGGTTCGGCGCACCCCTTCCCGTGCCCTAATGACCTAGCTTCTTCCCCCTTTGAGCTCCATGCTGCCTCGTCTATGTCTAATTCGTGTGGTGCTTCGTTTGATCTGGTTTTATTTGAAACTAATCTAAATCTATGTGTACAACATTATGGTGGATAGTGCCTTGTTGATGGCGATGATAAATACTCCCTTTCGACATGTAGGAGAAGCAAGAGGTTGCCATCGAGAAGATTGTCTGCTACAAGCGCAAATGTAGTCTAAACATTGCATACATACTATTTACAACTTGTGAAGTGAACATAATAGACATGACTTTATTCTAAATACTTTAGAAAAGGTAGTTGTGTGGATGCTAATTCAGGTCTCAGCTGAACATACCAAAGTTCCACGATTACATCTGTTTGCTATTAAGTTATGGCATAATTTTATTGATGTATTTTCTTTCTTAAACCTTTAGGTGTAAAGCTGAGTAATGCTTCAAAGAAGCTTGGGAAGAAGTTTGCTACTAGAGCTTCTGTTGATAAGGTATACCGATATCAGTGAGGTTACCAAGGCTTTTGATATTCATTTTAAGCACTTCTTTATTGTCTTTCTTAGGGCCTAATTGAAAATGAGTAAATTGACGTGCAAGGAGACATACTATATGATATTGTGGAGTTCATTACTGATACATGGCTTGATGTAATTTATCCATCATATATGCATTTATTTTATGGTTTACATCTTATGTTTGCTTTCATGGATGGCAGCTTTGTGATACTTCATCCACTTGAGAGTTCATTTAGTTTCACAAGAATATATAGAAGCACCAGCTTGTTAATTAATATAACAATTATTTTTACATTGAGGAATGAACCCAAGTTCGATAATGTAATTCTAGACTGATAAAGTGGAAGTGTAGTACTACTTGTTGCTCCCTGATTGGTATAGGAACATAGAACCATCTACCTTGATAGCATTTGGTGATCTTGTATTCAGCATGTGATTATGTTTGGATGGAGATAATAGGGATGGCTTGGATACTCCAACTTTACCATGATTTGTTGCTCCAAATTTACCATGATTTGGATGCTCTAAATTTTGGCCAAGTCTGTATATTTACCATGACTTGAATGCTCCAAATTTTGGCTAGGATCTAAGTCATGGCAAATTTGGAGACTTAGCTAAAATTTAGAGCATCCAAGTCATGACAAATTTAGAAATCTAGAGGATGTACCATACGTTTTGTAGTGTTGAACTAGTATGATCATAGACGGTTTTATTTAAGAACCGTTTGTGATAATTGTATATCACAGATGATTCTTGCCAAGAATCGTCAGACGGTTCTATAATAGAACTGTCTATGATGTGTATTTCACAGACGGTGCAGAAACCGTCTGTAATGTATATTCACATATGGTTTAGAAACCGTTTGTAATGTGCAACGATTATCACTGAGACATGGTTAAAGACGGTTTGAAAAACCGTCTGTGATGATGGTTTTATTATATAACCGTCTGTGAAGTGTATTTCACAGACTGTTCGGAAACCGTTTATGATGTGCAATGATTATCACTAACACATGGTTAAAGATGATTCAGACCGTCTATGATGTCTTTTTCTATAGTAGTGCACCTACAAACTTGCTCCCCTACCAATAATTCTACAGCGGATGCAGTATGCGCCTAGTGCTAGCTCCATGTGCACCACAATTATAAGAATCTGGTTTATATGGTGTGCTTCGCTACAACCCTCTGGTGGAAATTCTTTTTGCGTTTTTCATTGTAATATCCTTCTTAGCACTCTTTCCAGGGGAGAACTTCCTGTGGTTGTGTGAATGTTTTTTTGCTTCTTTTCTAAGCTGGTCGATCCCGGTAATATCCCTGTACTTTCAACTATTTGCTTCTGTTAAAGCTGGGCATAGCCTGCGATTTAAAAAGTATATTTGGTGGGAGTTAATATGCATGAACCTAAAAAATAAATCAAAATCAAAGACTTCCCCAAGTAAAATTCAAGTATATATATATATATATATATATATATATATATATATATATATTCAATCTTTAATTTGGTTTACTTTTTATGCTTGTACAAATTTACACCCCATCTGATATTACTTTAAGATTCATAAACTCTTCTAAAAGAGATGTACTAAAGAAAGGCCCCTGGTTTATATCTCTTAAAAAAAAGGCTGGTTTATATGGATACAAATTAAGCTGGCTTTATATGTTGTTTTATGGATGTTTGGATGAATGGGTTTCTTTAGGAATTTTAGGATTTAGCTCAAATCCAAACCTCTCTATCTGAACAGGTCCTTACAATAGTTGGCAAAATTAAAAAGCCAACAATTAGAGCCAACTCTCAATGAAACCCCTCAACTCATTGTACCCTAGTGAAAATTTGAACTGTTGCCCTCTCATTGTAGGGAGGGGCATTGACTGGCCTTCATTAGTTATTTGCTTCTCGCCAATATGTTTTTGTTTCGCTAAGTGACGGGAGTACTATTTGTCGGAACGTGCACCTATATAAGCATATTCAATTATGAAGACCGACAATCATCATTGTATAGGGAAAGATGGAAATTTCTTGTGGAAATAAAAGGGGAAAAAAAGACACTTTACCCTCTTTCATGAAAGTTCAGATTGGAAGCTCTACAACAAAACTAGTCATTTAATATACTTTTAAAAACCATTGAAATCACCCCTCGACAGTGGTTTACAAATCACCTTGACCACAGTGGTGAAAAATGGACTGATTTTTAAAATTGAGAGGATACCGATTTTACAGTAATATATCTAATTTGAACTTCTCTGAATTAAATAGATGTGGTAAATTGGACTTTTTCCAAAAGAAAATATTGTTTGAGTGGGTCAAAGTCCAGCTCCATCACGCTGCTCAATTATGAGATCAGTCACGAGAGACTCGCGATCCCGTGATGTTGATGATCATGACCTTCAAATAAGGGATAAACAGGTGGTCCAGGAAGCAATATATCTAGATCTTGCTTTGACCTACATGTAGTTATTCCTTCCACGGCTTTTATTTATTCAGGTTGTAGCTATAAGAAACTCCTCTTTTCTTTTGCAGAAATAAATTAAGATATAACACCCGCCCAGTAGGCAGCATTCATGTATATTCCAGATCATTCTTAGGTAAGAACAAAATATTTTCATTCAAGCTTTGCTTACCGAACAACTACCAAAAAAAATCGATCCTAACATTTAAAAGGCCGTATTGTATATTTCTTGCGACAGAGTCACTAAATTTTAGAAGTTTGGACAAAACTAACTACTTGACGGTTCAGAACGAAGACTTATCCGAGAAAACTTTGTTTTCACCATGTTTATGTACCTCTATGGCTCGTCGACAACGAGGAGCTCAGACAGTCGTCCATCCTATCCGGGAGGTGGATCCACCTATTTATATTTGTATGACCCCTAAGAATAATTAAGCGGTGTCGTGTTCTTCGTGCTCGTGTTGAAGTATAAGTGAATTGCCTATCTTTCCTCATCAGCTTAAACTTTTGGATGAATTGGTTAGTGCATGTAACTCAATATGGTATCAGAGCCAAGAGGTCTCGAGTTCAAGACCCGGTTGATGTAATTAAAAAAATAATTACAGTCCACTTCTATTCCACGTCCTAGGTTTAAAGGAGTCTATATGTGAAAGGGAGTGTTGAAGTATAAATGAATTATCTACCTTTCCTCATCATCAGCTTAAGTTTTTGGATGAACTGATTAGTACATGTTTGATCCGTAGGCTTATGTACAGTAGGAAAGGAGCATAATATATATATATATATATATATATAATCTTGGTGATTCCACCCAGGAGCCCGCCGCGTGTCCATTTTTACTGTGGTTTCTATAGTATAACTTAGATAACCTCATATATTTAATCTCCATCTCATTTCACGTGCGGGGCTTAGTAGACAGTAATAATTGCCATGGATTTTTATCTATTCTTTTGTACTGACACCAACAAAGAAAAATCAGAAAACAGGGGTTACTGCAAATCCACGAGCACGTAATGCCTGCATACACTTTTTTTTCTGTGGTTCTTAGTTTCAGAAGATCCACGAGTAGCATCAAGCAGATTTCATACGTGTCGATTGTCCATTCCTGAATATGAGCAAATACCCCTAGACTGAAAGTGAAGACAATCATAATGCAAAAAATGATAATTAAACTATAAAATTCTAGATTGATGCCTGAAAGGAACTAAACAATTGTACGTCTTCGCAGTTACAGACTGCCAGGAGTTACTGCAAATGCTTCGGCAAGGTGACACGAAGTCAGCCATGGCGGCTACCAACAGCAGTGACAGCTTCAGTTGAAGTTTCACTGCAGACGTTGCTCATGTGGGGTCCCTGAATTCTGAAGCAGTACATGAACAACCAGCTCAAGCTTTACAGTTCAATCAACGCGTGTCTATACCATTTTTGAAGAGTTCTAGTCTCAGCTGAACCCAATGTACATAACAGAGAAGCAAGTTATGGATAGATTCATAGATTGACAACTAATGCCTACTCTGATTAACTGGGTTCATCCAATTTCACACTAATAGGAGTACTTATTTGTTTCATTTTCTTTTATGAAGAATTATTTTTATTTCTTGTCTATGAATATTCCCACACCATTGATTTTTTGTACACATCAGAGTGGACGAATGAATGTACTAATTCTCTTTGAATCTACACATTTCCTTTATCTGTATGTATGTAAAAGAACGTAACATCTTATGCCAAGTGTCCTCTAAATAATGATTTCTATGACCGTGCCAATGATCTATGATTGAACTGGAATGCAAGATGAAAGAAAGAAATTGATTTCCCAAATTGCAAAGTGCAGTCCAGCGTGTGCATTTTGCTTCTATCAAGATTAGAAAGATCTCATCTGATGGAAGCATTAAGGTGCATGGACCCTACATGAATAATGACATCACTAATCTTTTTTCTTCCTTTTTCTTTTCAAGCATGTACAGATTGAAGTGTATGGAAAGAACAAAACCCACGTGTATGCCACCTCTCATGCTATTTTGTGAGGTCAACTTACAGAGAGAGATGCCGTGAGCCCTCGTGTCTGCCTTGATCTATAGCGCCCCCCACCCCACAAATCATGCAATTCTTGAATCCAAATGATGGCGATAAATACGATTCCGCGCGAAACGTGTCATCCGGTTGATCATAGAACTCTGTGTGCAAGTCTGATGATCTGGGCATTCTTCCCAATTAGTGGCCTTCCCTATCTGCTATCGGTTACTTTGCGACAGAATGTAGGGGGAGCAAGCTTACAGCCTTGCGCAACTATCCGGAAGCCATGGATGCACTCCCTGAAAGAAGCATTACACATATTACAGTTCACAAAATACATCATGGCATGTGCCATGTGCACATGAAGTGGTGGCAAGCACTGGAGCACCATAAACTGCGACACCAACAATGAAGTCAAACTCTAGCTGCGTTACATGAAGCATGCCGGAATTCATGCCATTTGTACAGGAATCGAGAAGGGACGAGATCAGAACAAAGATAAGAAATCGGATTCAAAGAGGCACACGGATTGCTGGGAAAATGAACTGCCACTACGTATGCAGTAGCTGCAGAAGCTCTCTCGATCTCTCCAAATATTTCGCTTCGCTTTTCTGCTAGCAACGTACACAGGCGAGTAGGCAAAGATTCCAAGATTAAGTGGAGGTGCTCGCAAATTAAAGGCGGGGGAACAGTGAGTGGATAGCTTCTACCATCTAAAGCGACGACGACAGTTCGGAGCTGTGGCATGCACTTGGCGACGCTACGAAGTGGAGCAAATAATGGCGGTCTTGCGAGCTAGGTAAGATCTTGACAGGCCTCTTATCGTAAAGGGGATGGCGGCAGATCTGAGTGCAGAGGTGTAGGTGACGAAGCTTTCTGAAGGTTGCCTTTTAATTTCTTCTTTGTCTTTTATTTATTTTTTAGTTCTTTTGGTTTTCTAAAGATGATTGAGAAATGAGAACAATTGGATCTGCATGCACTTCCGTTATAATAGGGACGTTACTAATGCACGATCAGTAGTGCGTTAGTAGTTCCACGCGAACACCTCGCTTTTCTATTTTCAGCGTATGCTTTATTCTTCTATTTCCTCTTCTGGTTCAACACCGATTGTATACGGTAAAAGAAGGTGTAGGACACCATGGCGACTGGATGGGGTGAATCCAAGCCTGCAATTTTTTCTTTACTTTTCCACGAAAGTATTCTAATTAAAAACCTTCCCTCTAATAGCTAAGAAAGCTACAGATCACTCAAATTAAGACACACTAGTAGAAACTAACGTGCGGAGGGCTGCTAAAAATTTCGAGAATTTTTTTTAATAATACATTTTATTATTCAAATTGCAAAAATATACCCCGGTTGAAAAAAATTACAAAAATGTACCACTGTCGCCCGTTGGTTGGGCGACAAGAACATGTCGCCCTATGGTTGGGTGATTTACGCCACCTCACCCTCTGTCGCCAACGGTCACCTGCTGTCACCCAACGGTTCTCTCTGTCGCCCAACCAAAGGGCGACATCAAATAAATCGATCTCTGGTTAGGCAACAGAAGCGTGCGCGGTTCCCTGTCGCCCAACCAAAGGGTGACTGAAGGCCACTTTAAAGCCGCGCACCGAATCCTATAGCAGCGCTCGGTTGCATTTCTTCAGCCGAGAGAAGAGAAGAGGGAGGGAGAAGAGAAGAGGGAGGAAGAAGAGAGAAAAAGGAAGGGAGGAAGAGAAGGAGAAAAAAGAGAGACATTTGCGGCTGTACAGGTAAGTTTTTGTGCCGTTTATTTTGTTTAGTGTTTAGCAACAAATCATGGTAAGATAAATTTTAGATCTAGTTAATTTTAGAGGTTATGGATAGACCTAATTAAATGTAGTTATATTTTTAGTAATGTAGTTAGTTCGTAGAAATTTTAGATCTAGTTAAACTTAGAGGTGATGGTTAGATGTAGTTAAATCTAGTTATATTTTTAGTAATTTAGTCGGTTCGTAGAAATGCATGTACGTAGTTGTTTTTAGGAATAATAATATGTTGTTACGTTTTTTATAAATAGATGTAGATAGATATATTTTTTTACATATAGAAGTATATATATATATATATATATATATATATATATTTGTAGGGTTGTAGATGTTTTTTAGAAATAGAAGTTTTTAGAAATGTAGATATTTTTTGCATAGTTTTCAGAATTTAGTTATGTTCCATGACAATATACATGCTAATTGAACAACCTGAAAATTTCAGGACACCTAGTTATGTCGGAACGAGTTCCATTTAGAATCTTTTACGGAGAAGGGGTTGTCATGTATGGTTTAGAGGGTGCGGATCTGAGTAATTTTCAGTATGTGGATAGAAGTTTAAATAAGGTTGAAGAGCGTACATTTGCTTATGTGTTGAATTGGTTGTATTATACATTTCGGATGGAACCAGAGAAGTGTGAGCTGAAGTTATTTTGCCTTTGCACTATGCGAAATGATCATGTTTTTTGGGAGTTAGTTGAGGTAAAGGGAACGGTAGGATGGAGGTCGTATGTGAGGGGGGAGGAGCAACGTGGATGGTATCGGGTGCTTTTAGTGCAAGCACATGAAGGGTTGTTGCCCCGCAGCAGCAGTTGGACGCGGGTGAGTGCAGCGAGCCTCAAAATGAGTTCAGTTATGGTGACACAGAAATTTGTGAATCTAGCCGTGAGCAGCATGTTCATGAAGGCAATGAGGACATCATTTACCAGAGCGGTGAAGAAGTAGAGGTTGGGGAGGATGATGGAAACATTGGGCATGGAGCGCGGGGGCAAGTAGACGAAGGTGAGGAAATGGAGGAAGTAATAGCACAGATGGAAGAGGAAGACCGTGAATATACAAGAACAGAAGAGAAAGACGACGATGACTCAGATGGGGAAGATGGAGGTGCGGAGCCGCTTGTGCCAGAAGATTGGAGCACACATCAGTTTAATAAGCTGATTGTAAATGAAAGCAATGATACACCTTGGCAGTATAGTGACAACGAGGTCAGGCCAAATAGTATGTACCCAACAAAAGAGGCAGTGCAAGAAGCTGTGAAAGATTGGGCCTTATCAGTAAAAAGAACTTTCAGAGTTAAGAAGTTCACCCCAACCTGCTACAACGTGGTGTACGAGATGCAAGGGTGCCCCTGGAGAGTGCACGCGTACAAGCCCAAATAGGGCACCCACTGGCTATGTTCGAAGGTTGAACATCATAGTTGTATGACTGAGGAAACCCTGATGGTTTACAGGAACCTGTCATCCGGGTATATCGCGGATATCATGTACCCGAAGATAGTTGAGAACCTCAATTTTGAGCCCCGTGCTATTATCCAAGTAGTCGAGAACAGATATTAGTACACAATTAGCTACGGGAAGGCATGGAGGGTGAAGCAGAAGGGCTTGGAAATGAGATTTGGGAAATTTGAAGACTCCTACCATAATCTGCCAATACTGCTCAGTTGCATTTAGGGAAGAAATCCTGGTACTTATTATGATTATCAGGACTGTCCATCCAGCAAGTGGCCGAACAAGAGGCATCTAAAGAGAGTTTTCTTCGCATTCGGAGCTTGCATTAAGGCGTTCTATCACTGTCGTCCATTGTTGTGCGTGGACGGCACATTCTTGACCAGGAAATACAGAGGGCAAATAATGACAGTTGTGGGCGTTGATGCAAACAATCAGATTCTGTCTGTTGCTTTTGGATTTGTAGAAAGCAAGAACTATGAGAGTTGGCTATGGTTCCTATGGAACCTGAAGATCGGGGTGGTGAAAACTCGTCGAGATGTGTGCATACTGCATGACATGCATGCTGGTCTGCTTAGTGCTATCAAAAAGTTGCAAACAGGAGAAGAGGAGCCATTTCCATGGCTTGACCTGCAGAGACGATGGTGCATGAGGCATTTGGGTGCGAACTTCTACAAGCAATTCAAGAGTAAGCAACTGATGAACATGTTCAAGAGACTATGTAAGCAGAACCAAGAGAGTAAGTTCCGTACTCTTTGGAAGAATCTCGATGAGTTGACAGGGAAACACAAAGATGAGCAGACGAATAAGGCCAATAGCAGTGATACACAGGAGCAGGTGGAGCCTCTGTTCCCTCTGACAATGGAAGATGAGGCGACGAATCGTCGTCGAAGACAAAGACCGATCAAATGTTTCTCGGATTGGATAAAAGACGAGCCTAAAGAGAAGTGGTCATTGTTGCATGACACACATGGTGCTAGATACGGTGTCATGACGACCAACTTGGCAGAGGTGTACAACTGGGTAATGAGAGGGATGAGGAGTCTCCCTTTGGTAGGAATTGTTGAGGGAGTGCTGCGGGGCACAACCAAATACTTTGTGGACAGGCACCAAGCTGCTGAAATATTGATGACAGATGAGAATATATTGTACTCAAGCATGATAACTAAATACATGGATGAGAAGAGTAAGAAGGTGGCCAAGCATAGAGCTATCAAAGTAGGTGCACGAACACTGCGCTTCGAGGTGATATGCAAGGATAAAGGATGGCGTGGAACAAACCAGAAGGTTACCACCCAAGAGTGCATCTTGCAGGCTGACTGCAAATGCTCGTGTAACAAACCCCACCTTTTGCATAGGCCATGTTCCCATGTGATAGCCTCATGTGCGCTATTTGGAATGCGGCCTGGTACATATCTGTCTGAATATTTTACAAAGGAAAAGGTCATGGCAACTTGGAGCGAGGAGCTTTATGGTTATGGTGTTGTTGGTTCTTTCACCACAACTCCTAGTGTCAACGAAAGGCTCTGGATCCCTGATTTTGATGCAAGATCATGCAAAGGAGGGCATTGCAAGACAAGGTGTATCAGAAATGATATAGATGAGTCCGAAGCTAGTAAGCGCGTGAAGAAATTTTCTTTATGCAAGCAAACTAGACATACGTTCCAGAACTGCCAGCCACGAAACGATGAGGATGAAGGAGGACATGGCAACCCGATGGCGGGGGAGGGATCGTCGTCTGCATGGCGTGGTGGACGACGTCATCGTACTACCGGATAAGCTATTCGAACTATTACATGCTATATGTCAAATTCATATTTTGTTGATGTAATGTGTGTTGTATGAACTCTGGTTTTTACCTAGTTGTAAGTAAGTTGTATGTCGTTGTGAGTGTTGTTTCTTCATAAGTTATTGTAATTTGTTTGAAATATATTGTCATGATGCTTGTATATTTTGGTGATGTAATGCGTGTTGTATAAACTCTGGGTTTTACGTAGTTGTAAGTGAGTTGTATGTCGTTGTGAGAGTTGTTACTTCATAAATTATTTTAATTTTTATGAATATATTGTTATGATGCTAGTGTATTTATTTGTACGCATTGTTTCTATCTATATATTGTTATGATTCTTGTATAGTTCTATGTATGCATTTGTTTCCACTTTACCATGTGATATATAACTTTTATTTTTGTAATTTGCAGGTATGGCTCACCAGGATGGAGATGACGACTGGCCATTTGAGTTGCTAGATCCGGTCATTGAACATCGTCACCGTGCCCACTTCGGCACCGCATTTCCAGAGGACGGACAGGATCCTCTGGAGCTCTGCGTACTACGGCCGAGGCCACCGCGGGAGCTCTGGATGCTCGATCCTCGTTGGATCCCCAGGTAACGTACTATTCTTTAAATTTCTAAATATACCTAATACAGTATCATAATTTGTATTAACTAACTAATGTGGTGCTCATATTAATTTTATATTTTTGTTTCGTAGGCTTTGAGCATCAGGATTGCTGCCACTGGCCCGGATGGTGGAGGCGCACAGAGTTGCGCAGGGATGGGACGCGAGTCACCGGTTCCCGTTCGACAGGTCCCTTCTCACCGCTCTGGTGGATCGGTGGAGACCGGAGACACACACCTTCCATCTACCTGTTGGGGAGATGGCGATCACTTCGGAGGACGTCTCGTACCTCCTCGGACTCCCGATCGTCAATGACCCTGTGGTGCCCCAGGACGTCGACACGACGTGGCGCGATGAGCTACTTGCCCAGTTCCATGGTGTGCTACGACCTGCTGCGTACTAACCCTTCACTAGCACACATGGTCCGACACACAGGTGGCTTCGACAGTTCGTGGTACGCAACTAACCTTCAAAACTTAACTTTGCATATATTGGCTCAATTAACTAGAAAGCTTAAATTTACAGGCGAAATACATCGTCGAGCCTGCGGATGAGCATAGGGTGAGCCGCCACCTAGAGGTGTACCTGCTATGGCTGTTTGGCTGGTGCATGTTCACGAGCTTCCACGGGGATAGCGTGGACAGGCACCTCGTCCAGTTCACGAGGGCGATTGCGGACGCACCGCTTGACGTCGTGCACTGTATTCCTGGGGGTCGACTGTTCTGTGTGCGGCGTACCGTATGCTCTGCGACGGCTGTGGTAGGATCACCGACGGGTTGATCCTCACCAGATGTCCACTGCTTGTACAGCTTTGGGCATACGAGAGGTTCCAGATCGGGTGTCCTGACATCGACACGTGGCCTTTTGTACATGCTGGCGACGACGACGTTGACGCACCGACTATGGGCACCATCTGGTGCCACCGACGGGTAAGATATTGCAATCACGATTGTCGAACTTTCACTTTAACATTTGTCAGTACTAATGGTATTGTTCTGTGTTGGTTTTTCTGTCGTCACTGCAGCCTACGTGGGCACACAGGACGGTGCGGCTGGGCTACCCGCAGTTTGTCGCTACCTTCGACCACCTCACCGACGACCACGTACACTAGACGCCGTACACGAAGGCAGAGGTGCACCTACGTGTGACGAGTGGGTTGTCCACCCTATGCACACGTGACGCGGCCTACTGGCGTACACGCCGGTTCATTCTGTTTGACATCCAGGTCGAGGGCTACGCTGTCCATCGAGTGATGAGGCAATTCGGTCTACGACAGGAGTTCCCGGTCTAGGTCGGTCGTCAGGTCCCACACGGCTCCCACACGTAAGTTCCCCGCATCGATGTTCTCTAATCATTATCGTGTAATGCTATCTAATAATGTTACATTTACTACTTATCCGTAGGCAGAGTAGGAAGGGTGCGTTGGGGCCACCCCATGGCACATACGTATGGCGCCATGAGTTAAGGAGTGGGGAGGAGCCCTGGAGGACGTCCATGCTGAGGATGCGCCATACGACCCGCAGACGTACCAGCAGTACCGATAGTGGTACAGGTCCCGTACCCGTCTGCGTTTGGTACGTGTCGACCCCGATCCTCGTAGACACGTCCCCAGGGTGAGAGACGCGTATCCCGCCCATACGGATTTGGCTCTGCACAGTGTGGTACGTTTTGTTCAATCTATGATATATTTTCGTTTTGTATTTTTCAGACTAATGTGCTAGGCTAATTCGTAGTGTATTTTCCAGACTGATGTGCTATGCCAGTACTATGAGGAGTCAGGGAGCTTATTTTCTCGTCTTAACCGTGGGGTTGAGGTGACGAGAGAGGAGGTGTCCTCTTTCATCGCGAGGTTTAGGGACAGCTCGAGACGCGTCCTCGAGTTGACGGGATGCCGCGCGCCTCCCGATGTGGCTCCCGGTGTGCCACTTAGTGGAGGGAGGCATGCCACAGGTACATCTTCACATGCTACAGCCTCCCGTGCCACCGTCATGCTAACCCCTGCGAGAGGGCGAGCTACTACACACGCTGGTCTAGCCCCTCACGTCAGAGGTGAGTACTTAATTGCACTTTTTGTGTTCTGCATTAATTTTTTGAATACTATCAACAATTCTTCTTTTTTTACAGGCTCACAGGCACAATGATTCTCCTCTACATCTTCACTTGCACCTGACAACTACGAGGGGCAATTAGATGAGCCAGCCTACACAGAGTACGACCCCGACGATGGTGGTGTGTCGAGGTACTTCGCTGATGCGGATGAGCCTAGACCATCGCAGTTGCAGGGAGCACCACCACCGACGCAGCCTTCTCAGCCGGAGTACGCCACACCTCCAGCTAGACCACAGAGGGACCACCGTGCGCCGATGCAACTCACGTACTCGCAGGGGCATCTTCGTAGGAGGCCAGCCCAGCCGCGAGGAGCCACCCAAAAACAGGGCTGGCAGTAGTTCATTGTGTTTTGGGTTGTTCTAACTTTTTGTATTATGTATGTAGTTAACTTGTTCTGGATATGTTGCACTACATATGGTCTTTATGATAGTGAAGTATTACATTTGGTTATGCAATACTATTATTCTTTGTTACAGTACGACCTGTTTTCAACCACAAAGAGTCAATTAGTTAAAAATGGTTATAACATGACATACTAATACCGAAAAAATGGTTAACACATCCTATACGGTGTAGTCGCAAACTTACAAAGAAAACTGGATCGCAATCGTGTAAAGTGAATGGTCACTTAAGCCTTTTCGGTAGCCCGTAAAATAACATGTTTAGAAGAGAATTTATGGAGGAATAGCCCCGAAACAAGCTATGATACATGTACTACCACAATACGCAAAAGGATCCTATTTAAAACTTGCTATGCAGCTCAATCTTGCCAAAGCAAACACCCTAAACGATCACTACAGGCGCAGATTCTAAAACACAAATATTATTTGGAGATGACTGCCATGCAGCAATTTTTTCAGGGTGAATAGCCTACTCACGGGCTTGCATTCTTGTCAGGTCGATTAGACAAGCACATGTAGCGACACTCTATCACCTTTTCAGGTTATAAGATGTGACACTCTGCCCAATACTTTAAACTTTTTCAGGTCGATTTGACAACACTCTACCTGTAACTTTGTCAGGCCGATTTGACCACACGCTGTCATTAATGGGTACACTTATTACACACGAACTGCACACTGCACATTCCGAAGTGACCACTCACTGCCTACTTTCAACCCTTTCAATCTTACCTTACAACACTTAGTCCATACACCACCCCTTCGAGTCTATAAAAGGCCAAACCGCAGGCACACATCCACAGCTCCCACTCACACTTCTTCACCATGGCTGGATCCTCTAGCAAAGTATTTTCGTGAACACCTGATATGAGCAGCGTAGCTCTTAATTACACGTTGAAGGTTACGCGTGGTGGGAAGGACGATCTATTCAAGAAGGAGAACCTAAGTAAAGTGGTGTCCAAATTGTAAGAGTGGCGTCTGACATTACGGCGACATAATGTGACAACCTCTGGCCTAAACCTTGTGATCTCCGATGACCTCAAGGCGCACTTGCAATAGTGGAGTCAAAGGTATTTCAAGGTATGCGAATTAGCCAACCACCCTTCTGCTACAGGTTTCTCTAGAAGATCTTACATGGTACTGATGCTGCCTGATCGGTATGCATAGCATATTAAGGTTAGTTATTTTATATTTGTTCACTCTACTAATCTTTTTACCATTATACATAAGGTCACTACTTCGTATGCTCGTCTTGTGTGTTAGTCATTCTCTGAGGATGAAGAGTTGCTGAACAAAGATATCCTGGAATTCTTAGCGATGTATATGCTTTTTGGCGGGGGTGTGATGCCTGGTTCGCGCAGAAGACACAGAACATGATCTAACTAGAGGGGTAGAGGTTGACACAGTACTGTTGCAACAGCAAGTTCAAGAGGACGTTCAACCACCATTGGAGGGGGGCTTGTTCTTAACTATGCAAATGATGATGACGATGATGACGGCGATTTCGTATCACCTAAACCTCGATGTTCAAGCACTACCACAGCAAGCCATTCAAGCACTACTATAGCACGCTGTTCAACAAACAATGCAAGAGGACGTTCAACCAGCATTAGAGGCAGGCTAGCTCCTAACCATACAAATGACGATGACGATTTCATGCCACCTAGGCTAGCAAACTTGCGTCCTCGGAGTCCTCCCAATTATGACGATGATATTACATTACGCCCTATCAGCGATCCAAGAGTAATACCCAGTCAGCCACCAATATATAACTTTACTTTTTTTGACCCTGCCCTATCCCGACTATCCCGACAACCATGGCCATAGAATGTATGGTTTTGTGACTTATGTTGTAGAATTCCCAGTTGTATGAATTCTCTAAGGTATGTATGTACCTATATTATATCCCAGTTTTATGAATTCCTTAAGGTATGTACCTATATTGTATCCCAGTTTGTGACTTAGCTCTGCACTTTGAAATATCAATGTCGGGTTTTATTCAATAGTTTACTATGATTTGTCATCAAATTTGTCGCACACCGAAAGAGAATGACGAACAACGAAATTTGATTTTTTTCCCCCAAAAATAGTTAACTGACAAATAATTTTTCAAAACACTACATTAATTATCACCAATAAATATTAATTTTTCTGAATTTATTGACCCTACTTCGAACTATACAATTCTACCAACCGTCAAAATAACGCTGACTTTTAATAATTAATGCTCACAGCTTACAGTGACTTTTTCAATAAAATTATTGCCAAATACTTCCTCATAAATTAAAATTCCTCCCAGAAAATATTTCATGAAATTATAAAATTTTCGACGAGTTCTTCCTGGTGCGCACGATTTTTGAAAAAATAATACTGCCTTCAGTCGCCCAACCAAAGGGCGACAGGGGCTTGAGCACCTCTGTCGCCCTACCAAAGAGCGACATATGGTATATCGCCCAACCAAAGGGTCAGTCGCCCAACCAAAGGGTGACACATCACTCTGTCGCCCTTTCAACAGGCGACATTTTTATTTCGTGTTTTCAAAGGGCGACAGTGGTACATTTTTGCAATTTTTTTCTACCGAGGTACATTTTTGCAATTTGAATAAAAATGTATTATTAAAAAAAATTCAAAAATTCGAGGCTCTCCAAATGAATCAACACAACAAGGAAATAGCAACACAACTCAAGACAAAAACTAGCCTAACATTCAAATCTAGGCTCTCCAAATGACTTTAAATTTGAAACACAACTTCTTTAGGATCTTAGGAATCTACTACAATCAACAATATCAAGGATCATTGTCAAAGTCTTAACCTTTAATCCATTTAAAGAGAAATATTATCAAAACTGGCCAAAACCATAAAACCAAGATATTGAGTAGCTGAATTGTTTTAAATAATACAAAAAAATGAAGAAACAATATGCCAAAAATTACAGAAATGGACCTATATCACTATTTGAAATAGCAACATGCTGATCTGGCCGCCACACAGGCTCCCTGTTGATGGAAATATGTCCAAGAGGCAGAGAATGAAGATGATTACTTTGTATTTATGCTTATGTTATTCCCTTAATAATGTCATGTTATAGATCATCAAGTATGTGACTTGATGAAAAAATATGTAATTTGATTATGATATTATTATGAATTGTCCCTTTTTTATTTATTGGTTGGGACACCAATAATATTTATTCAAAACAAGCACATGAATTGTTTGATAATCACGTTTCATTAATTATGAGTATGTGATACAATTCATGTCAATACATGTAAGTGTTCATACTATTAGACTAACCCGCTTATGAAACAACTTTTGAGGATTTGATTAGTGTCATAAGTTATTTCATACAATGATAATGATTAATCCTTAAACATGAGATCAACACAGTTTCCTACTTGAGGATGGTATACTTTCATGTTGTCTAACATTGCTCGTAACTGGATAATCATAAGGACAACACTCAGGTATGCTTTGAATCATACAGAGGAAAGTGTATGATCAAGATGAAATTTGTCTTCCTCATACTGAGGGAAAGATTGTAACACCCCGGCACTCCGCGTGCCCTGAATGTCACCCAACAAGCCACTACTCTAATATTTTAGCAATCTCAATTAAAATTTTAGCAACAACATTGTTGCAATTTAGGACACAAGACAACTCCCCTTAAGTATTACAACAAGGATTGTCATTGAACAACGTAACAACAATAACATATAGCCATTTTATATCACAATTTCAGCAAGCACATAAGTTTTAACTTTAGACAATAGACACCAACTACAAGTTATAAACAAGGGTTGGAAACAGAAAAAATAGCGACCTCAACCACAGAATAACCATGTACACTACTTTACGTGGAACCCATGCATACATCAAGATACAACCTTACCTTCAACTTACATTCGACAAGGCTACCAATGAAGAGCATACGAAAGTTATAATGACACACCACAAACATAATTTTAACCAAACCGATTAAATCCATACAAGATTGTATCCACTAAATTATTTCATAACTGAGTCTACTTATTTATTCAAAAGCTAAATATGCTCAAAGTGCTAAATAACATGATGAGGGTAGAGTGGTGATAAGTGTCGTGTCTGTGCTATTTCCCATCCCATCATGTCGGCCTCAAAGTACCTAAAACACTAAGCAAACAAGCGTGAGTCTAATACTCAGCAAAGTACATCTTACAACAATATCAATACATGAAAATAACCATTGAATAAAATACGTCAAGTCATGTTATCTATACATAAAGGAGAAATCATCAATTTAAATCTCTTCATTTACTTCATCCATGCAATGCATCATGCTTTATGCTCAAATGCATCTCTTTTTCTCTTTGCTTATACCGGTATAACTAAGTGCACACCCGTCGGTGTCGCACTCTCCCTTTCATCCCAGTGGAGGAGCCTACGAAGTAGGTCTTACTCCCATCCACATCCCATGGAGGGGCCTACCGCAGTAGGACTTTCGTGCTCACAACAAGTAGGACACAGAGACTCACAATGGTAACCTCTTCCATCATGAATGCACATATACAAATGACATGAATACTTTGCAAGTTGCATCTTTTTCAACATTAACATAACCATAAATGTAAACATTAACATATCCATAAACATAAACATAACATAGCATTACATGCACATAACAGTGGTAATGAGGCACCTCAAATATTTAGGATAGCTAGGTAGCAATCATCATTCAAAACATCGAACCAACTCTATCCATTACCATATACGATGCACTTGCCTTTACCCACGAGGAGCAGAGTGGCGCAAGGTTGATGCCACTCCTGAAGTCACACCTCCTGAAATAAATTATATATATATCAAAACAATGCAATCACAACATAGGCAACAAACATATCGACATCGTACCAATGCCAAACCCCAATTTTTAACTTTCTCAACCGGTAGACAAATCCACCCCTATGCTGTCCCAGTAGTCTAAAGGCTATAAATTCTACCCCTATAGCCCAAACCACAGGGGCAACGAACTTTATAAAACTACCGAAGATTATCCTCAAATTTCTAGTTAACCAATTTTCTCAAATAAACCATTTAGCCTTCATAACTAGCCCTGAAACCAAATCTACTACCTCTATGGGTAGCAGACTTCAAAATAGCATAACTAATTATTTACAACTACAAATTAAGCAAACTATGACATTTCTGAAATCTACAAAAAATTTCTGAGCTAACTATAGTTATTTAAATAATTTAATTTGGCCTCTAATTATCTATAATTTTCCAATTACCACGGCTACTACGAACAGGCACAGAATATGGACAGCAATGCTTCAAAAGACCATAAATTTTAAACCACCCAACCAAAATTTGTGTTCTTAGTCTCTAATTAAACTTAAGACAACGATCTACAACTTTCACAATGGTCAATCCCTCTAAAAATGACCAAAACTAATTCGAAACTCAGATCTAAAACGCAAACAGCACTACACGAGAACAACACAGATTGCCTCAAGTGAAGGTTTCCCACAAACAAATCTTATCCCATCACTAGAACAAGAAATAACATGGAACCTCCTAAAAATAGTAGCAAACCACCAACAAACCCTAAAGAAAAAATATACCTTCCCTTGTCCTCAAAGAATGCGCAAGAGGGATGAGTGCTGCGGGGAGGAGGCTCCAGGGCAGCACCAAGGAGAGGGAGACCAGGGGTGGCTGGGAGGAGAGAGGGGAGGGGAGGGGACGAGGCAAGAAGGAGAGAGAGGAGGGGAGGGTGCAGCTGCAAGGAGGGAGGGGAGGGGGTGGGCTAGGGTTAGGGAAATAGTCCCCCATGGGCCAAAACTTGCCACTAGAGGCCCAAAGATCGACTCCCAACACCAAAAATAGCCCACGCAGCCCCCAAAAATAGCCCAAAGCAGTTCAAAACTAAATGGGATATTACAAAGATATCGATCGACCACTCGATGAAATAAACTAAAGAATGTGCATAGCCATGCCCGAACGATTAAGGTGTTAATCGATCGATCTTGTTAGTTTACTTCAGAGAATTGAGAAAATCGGTTTAACAGTATAAGGATGACACACCTCAACCTTGAGTTAAACTATGATATCAAAGTGACAAAGGGGTCAACATATATTCATTGAAGGTTTTGTTGGATTAAATGACATTCATGCAATTTGGGTAGTCGTTATGTTCTGCTAGGAGCCACTTGCGACATATGAATCAAAAAAAGGAGTTTTTTGATTTATTGCCAACATTGCATGAATCTAAAGGGTCACACACACAAAATAGGCTTAAGACAGATTTATGAAATATTCTCTCGTGATATTTGTCAACGCGATTGAACATGATATATGGTTGTACATAAAAGGCTGCGAAACCACACATGCAAAAAAGTGATTTTTGTGCTGAAAAAAACTGTAGCAGTACTGGAAACACTGACGCAACTGACCCAATTACTGTAGCTTATCGGCAGTACACTGTAGCAACCGACATACGAACAGTACCAATGTTGATACTGTAGCATTTTCTACAATGTTTTAGCTACAAAAGGATGTCAAGGGGTTGAAAAAATGATGAGAAAATTTGAGGGGGAAAACAGGAAGGAGAAGAAAAAAAGGAAAGAAAGGTGAAAAAGTTTCACCTGAACCAGAATAAAAGATCATGAGAGTCATGTTGCGCGGTACTAGCATACCGGCATACGGTGTCGTCCGCCTGTTCGTGTGGATACCTAAAGGTCGTGGTTTCTACTGCATGAAGATCCGACGTATCCATTTCCGTTGCTAGGTCCAGGCGTTGAAGTTGTGAGCTTCGTCGAGAGCTTCTTCAAAAGCTTTGTATTTGCTCTCCTAGGACCACGGTATGCATTTATTGCTTTTGGTACTTTCTAAATCTTGATTCTAATGCATGTGAACGATCCGGGAAGGTGATAAATTTTTGAAATTTACTGGGTCTTTCCCACCCGATTTCCCAACAGTGGTATCAGAGCAGATCGTATTGCATTAGTTTTGGATTTGCTTCAAGTGTATGAGATATACGTGTTTTATGTTATGTGTTGATGTGATCAACATCTTTCCAATAATGTAAAATCTTTCGTTAGCTTGATCTGATCATGCTGATTTGTTGATTTAATCATTTTGGCTTCTCTAGATGTATAAGAAGTTATACATGTTTACTTTTGTTCATGTTTTTATGATGTTCATTTGAAAATTGTCATGGTTGATATGTTGATAGCATTTGCTTGGGTTAGTATATTGGTACTTAATTAAAACTGAGTTATGATGATGTCTTACCAATTCTCTCCACTGTTAAGATTTCGATCGTTAGTTGATGGACTTGCCAAAGCAAGGTATCACTATCTTAACAACGCAGATGTAAGTGTCGGACACTTACGGAGCTTGGGAGTTGGTTTAACTTAGTAGGGTTATCAAAATGGTTTTGGGCCTTGGGCATCAAGTTAATAGATTTACTATAAGATGTTTTCTATCAACCAAGAGTTGCATGAGACGTAATTAACAAAGTGTTTCATTACCTAAATAGCCTTGTTCCGAGCAGTGATGCCAAAGTTCACTTGGGCATTATGAAATATGAAGCTTGGACATGCTATACGCTTTTGAACATTTTTTTGGAATTTATAGCAAATTTTGCTTTCATACGATGAATAAGCATAAACATGTTTCTTACATTTGTATATTTTATCTGTTGTAGATAATGGCGAATAGTTTGTCATCAAGTTTCACATTACGATATGTCCTTGAGAAGGAAAAATTGAATGAAACCAATTTTCTTGATTAGATCCACAATTTGAGAATTGTTCTCAAATAGGAAAGAAAGGAATATGTTCTAAAGAATCATGTTCTCCCTATACCAGCTCATGGTGCTTCTCGTGCTGAAAAGGATGCTTACAAGAAGCATGCTGACGATGCACTTGATGCCACATGTCTCATGTTATCCACTCTGAACTCAGAGCTTCAGAAGCAATTGGAGAACATGGGGGCATAATACATGGTCATGCACCTAAAAAATTTGTTTCAGGTACAGGTACGTGTTGAAAGGTATGAGACAACAAAAGTATTGCATGAATGCAAAATGGCTGAGGGGACCTCGGTTAGTGCTCATGTGATCAAGATGATTGGTTACATTGAGAACTTGGAAAGGTTAGGCTTTCCATTGAACCGATACTTGGCTACGGATATAATTCTCCAGTCTTTGCCACCATTTTACGATCAGTTCATCGTGAACTACAACATGAATGGCTTGGAGAAGTCGCTCACTGAATTGCATGGGATGCTTAAAACAACTGAGCAAAATATCCAGAAAAAGACATCAGGTGTCTTCATGGTATAGAAAGGATAAAACTTCAAAAGGAAGGGAAAGAGAAAGGCTAAAGGCAATGGTATTACTAAAACTGAGAGTTCTAGTTATAATCATAAACCTAAGAAGTCCAAATCTAGCCCTACTTCTGAAGCAACCTGCTTCCATTACCAAGAGGTTGGCCACTGAAAGAGAAACTACAAGAAATACCTGGAAGGTTTGAAAAAGAAGAAAGGAAGTTCGATTTCCGCTTCAGGTATTTATGTTATAGAAGTTAACATGGCCATTTCTCCTTCAAATACATGGGTATTAGATACTAGTGCAGGAGCTCATATTTGTTCAAATTTGCAGGCGCTCCAACGGAGTAGAAAGTTTGCAAATGGTGAAGTTCAACTTCGTGTCGGCAATGGGAAAGAGTTGCTTCTGCAGTCGTAGGAACTTATATGTTAATTTTGCCTTTTGGTTTGGTTCTAGAATTAAGTAATTGTTACTTTGTACCTTCCATAAATAAAAATATTATCTCAATTTCATGTTTGGACATGGAAAACTAAGAGTTCAGAATAAAGGGCAAGTGTTGTTCGTTTTATTTAAACAATGTATTCTATGGTAGAGCTTCATTATTGAATGGGTTGTACTATCTAGACCTTCAAATACTGATCTATAACATACCTACCAAGAAAATAAGAGTTAATGATTTGAATCCAACCTTTATTTAGCACTATCGCTTATGTCATATAAATGAGAAACACATTTTGAAGCTCCATAAAGATGGACTTCTTGATTTATTTGATTTTGAATCATATGATACATGCAAATCTTGTTTATTGGAAAAAATGACCAAAGCGCCTTTTACCGGTCTAGGTGAAAGAGCAAATAACTTATTGGCACTCGTACATACGGATGTATGTGGACCAATGAGTGCAGTGGTTAGATGTGGCTTTCAGTACTTTGTTACATTTACTAATGACTTCATTAGATATGACTATGTCTATTTAATGAGGCATAAGGCTGAAACCTTTGAAAAGTTAAAGAATTTTACAACGAAGTACAAAATCAACTTGGCAAGAAGATTAAAACTTTGCGATCAGATCGTGGAGGAGGATATCTAAACCATGAGTTTGGTAATCATCTCAAAGATTGTGGAATTGTTTCACAAATGACTCCGCTAGGAACGCTACAATATAATGGTGTTTTTGAGCATAGAAATCGAACTTTGTTAGAAATGGTTCGATCAATGATGAGCCAAGTAGATCTTTCGATAAATTTCTAGGGATATGCTCTAGAAATAGCTGTGTTTACCCTAAACAGGTCTCTATCAAAATCAGTTGAGAAGACATCATATGAGATGTGGACTAGGAAGCGTCCTAGTTTGTCTTTTATCAAAATATGGGGTTGTGAGGCTTACGTAAAACGTTTGACGCCAGATAAGCTTGCTCCAAAATCTGATAAGTACTTCCTCTTGGGCTACCCTAAGGAAACTAAAGGGTATTGCTTCTATAATAGGGCTGAAAACAAAGTGTTTGTTGCCCGTAATGGTATTTTCTTAAAAAAAGAGTTTCTTTCCAAAGAAGTTAGTGGGAACTCGGTGGATCTTGAAGAAATTCAAGATATACCTCAAACTTTTCCTACCTCTGAGGAGCTATAGGAAGTTCTACAGATTGTTATAGAGCCTATAGAAGAGACACCAGTCCCACGAAGATCAAATAGGATATGTCACGTACCTGATACATATATGTTCCTTGTGAAGGAACAAAGTAACACACCATTGTTAGACAATGATGATCCTAATACTTATTAGGAAGCAATAGTAGGCCCAGACTCCGACAAATGGCATAAAGCCATGAAATCCAAATTGCAATCCATGAGTGATAATCAAGTTTGGAACTTAGTTGCTTTACCCAATGGTGTAAAAGCCATAGGGTGTAAATGGGTGTTCAAAAAGAAAATTGATATGGATAGAAGAGTTCACATCCATAAAACGCGATTGATGGCAAAATAGTTTAGACAAGTTCATGGTATTGACTATGATGAAACTTTTTCACCCATTGCTATGATTAAGTCAATTCGGATTATCGTGGCAATAACAGCATATTTCGACTATGAAATATAGCAAATGGACGCCAAAACAGCTTTCCTTAATATAAACCTCAATGAGGATGTGTACATGACACAGCCTGAGGGTTTTGTTGATCCAAACAATTCTGGGAAGGTATGCAAACTTCAAAAATCCATCTATGGACTGAAGCAAGCATCTCGGAGTTGGAATCTTTGTTTTGATGAAGTTGTCAAAGAGTTTGGATTCATCAAAAATAAAGAACCTTGTCTTTACAAGAAGACTAGTGTGAGTGCACTTATTTTTCTAGTTCTATATATAGATGACATACTGTTAATCGGAAATGATATTCCTATGCTTGAGTCTGTTAAGTCATCATTGAAAAAGTTTTTCAATGAAAGACTTGGATGAAATAGCCTATATATTAGGCATTAAGATCCATAGAGATAGATCGAAAAGGCTAATTGGATTTAGCCAAAATACATATATTGACAAGGTGTTGAAAACATGCAAGATTCTAAGAAAGGTTTCTTGCCCATGTCGCATGGTATTAGTCTTTGCAAGAATCAGTGTCCTTCGACACAAGATGAGTGAAAGCACATGAATGAAGTTCTATATGCTTTAGCAATCCGATCTATCATGTATGCCATGCTATGTACACGCCTAGATGTCTCTTACACCTTAAGTGTTATGAGTTGATATCAAGTAGACCCCGGTGAAAGTCACTGGACAACAGTTAAAAATATCCTCAAGTACTTAAGAAGAACTAAAAATGTGTTTCTTGTTTATGGTGGTAAAGAAGAGCTCGTTGTAACTGGTTACACTGATGCAAGCTTCCAAACTGACAAGGATGATTCAACATGGCAATCTGGATTTATCTTTTGCCTCATTAGAGCAGTGTTTTGCTGGAAGAGTTCAAAGCAATCAACCATCGCTGATTCCACAACAGAAGCCGAGTATATTGCTACTTCTGAAGCAACAAAAGAGGATGTTTGGATAATAAAGTTCATTATTGAACTTGGTATAGTTCCAAGTGCTATAAACCCTAGGCTGTTTGGATCTAACTGGAGCGGTAGAGATCGGCATAGTACTGCTGCAGCAGCAAGTTCAAGAGGACGTTCAACCACCACCGGAGGGGGGCTTGCTCATAACTATGCAAATGACGATGACGATTTCGTATCACCTAGACCTCGATGATCAAGCACTACCACAATAGTCCGTTCAATCACTACTACATCAGGTCATTCAAGAAACAATGAAAGAGGACGTTAAACCAGCACTAGAGGCGGGCTAGCTCCTAACCACACAAATGATGACGATTTCATGCCACCTAGGCCAGCAAACTTGCGTCCTCGAAGTCCTCCTAATTCTGACGATGATATTACATTAAGCCCTATCTGCGATCCAAGCGTAATACCCCGTCAGCCACCAATAGATAACTTTCGTTTTTTTTACTATGCCCTAAATCGACAACCATGACCATAGAATGTATGGTTTTGTGACTCACGTTGTAGAATTCCCAGTTGTATGAATTCTCTAAGGCATGTATGTACCTATGTTGTATCCCAGTTTTATGAATTCCTTAAGGTATGTACGTATATTGTATCCCAGTTTGTGATATAGCTCTGCACTTTGAAATATCAATGTCGGGTTTTATTCAATAGTTTAGGAAGAAGCGAACTTGTTAGCTACTTAAGAATGCTTCAAATTATCAGTTAATCATTCATGCTAGTATAATTTTAACAAGTCTCAACATGATAGTACAACGGCAACTATCAAGAATTTGTCTTTTTTTCTCCTCCCCTTTCATCTTGAGTGCAGTCTTCTGCACCTTGTAACTTTATTTTCTATCCTCATAATTTAATCACAGCTTTAGTTGTCTTAAAAAAAAAGAGAAGGAGCCATGGCCAGGCGTGTGTGTGCTCACCCTCTATGATCTCCGGGATTGACACGTGATTTGATTATGCAATTCTTGCCTTTTAATCTCTGCATTTCCATCCGAATGAGATACAATGAAATAGGATTTTCATGTTTTGGGATATGGTGAGTATGTTATTCTATCCAAGTAGGATATGATGAGGAAACTCTTTCATTTATAAGAGATATGAATAAAATCCTTCCATTTTAAAGAGATGTGATCAGTAATATTTCTATAAAATAGAGGGAATCTGGATAATACTTCCTCATAAATATTTTTTTTAATTTATAAATTTTCTGGCTTCCAGTCGCCCTTTGGTTGGGCGAGTTCTCCCTGTCGCCGTTTGGTTGGGCGACAGAGGGTTCTATCGCGCTCTGGTTGGGCGATAGAAGGATGGCAACGACGTGGCGGTGACTTGGCGCTCAGTCGCCCTTTGGTTGGGCGACATTTGGATATCGCGTGTTAAAAAAGCGATAGACGTATATTTCTGTAATTTTTTAAGTTCGAGGTATATTTTTGTAATTTGAATAAAAAAAGATATTATTTAAAAAAAATTCTTTAATCTATGCCTTATTTGGTGTCTTTTGTCCTTGCTCCTGATCAAACGTTGATCAGATCCAAATAGTAAGTACGCGATCTAAATGTGTAGAACATCCGATGATCGGGACTTGGGTAAATAAAATAGAAGAGCATAATCAAATAGATACTTTATTATCATAGATAGAATATTACAAGAACAAATTTGGATTAGTGTGTAATGACTTTTGGGGCACGTAGACCATCCTATTTATGTCTATCTAAGAGGTAGCAGTTAATACTACTAAATGTGTCTTTTGTCTTCACGCATGAATCTTTATTGAGTTAAACCGTCGTGTACCTTAGCTAACTACCGTAAGTTGCCAGATACGCTAATAACCACTCTCACATTAATCACGTGAGAAACTATCATCTCTCCCAACTAGTTTACCTAGCTAGGGCTTAATTATAAACCACATGAGTTGTTGTCATTGCCTGATCGTATCTTGGTTATAGCTGGTCGTTGTTAGCTTCTGACCAATTTGTTACTAAAGGGGATAAGAATTCCTTTGAGCATAATTGTTACGTTAAGTGCAGGGGCTGAGCCCGGCCTCGGGCCACTCGGGCCTAGACCCAAGGCCTGGCAACAAAATTCACGTTGAAATCAGGTCCATAAAGATAACAGTAAATACGTGAGTTTTAAGCTGTAATGGACTGGATCCGAGGCTTCGAGCCAGCTGGCTTCGCCACTGGTTAAGTGCATATACGGACGTACTCTCTGGAGAGAGTTGGGTTAAGCAAGGTCTACTAATAGTTTTATTGGCTGATATGGCATGTAGATGGCACCGAGGGTCATTGTTTCGGAACCGATTTATATCACAGTGCCGGAACGAAAAAGGTGAGGCCCGGAAGGTTCTTTTCTTTAAAAAGTACAAGATGATGTGAGAGCGTTGAAGAGAAGCGAAGAGGCTCTGGGAGTTTCCTCGGTGGTGCTCATTGCCCACTTTGAGGGGAGGATTGGTGCCATGTAGCTCAGAGTTGCTCTTACTTCTGAACGTCCAATGTAGGCTGATATGGTGGGCACACGAACTTGGCCCAGCGCCGACACCAGTGACCCAGCCTGACATGTTTTTAATTTATTTTTCGACGTCAAAGTTTGTGAGCTAGTCTGGCCTGACAGGATAAAAGCTGCCCCAACATCCCCATATTATCTTACTGGGCAGCCCTGGGAAAAATCGAACCGGGCTTTTTTCCGGCCTAGCCTGGGTTTTGTTTAGGTTTGGTAACGTGAAACCACATTAGGTTGTGAGATGGCGCTGAAGCGGGGTTGCATTGTTGAGGAGATACCGATATGCTCTTGGCTCGTGTTCTGATTATGACGTATGTCAGCGTGTTGTCATCGGGCTTTCAGTTTCTTTTCGGCAACCACAATCAACCCCCTCTAATGCGACTCCTATGTACAACCACATATCATTTTGTATAACCTACGTACTTCAGCCGTGCGTATGTTTTTTTTTCCAATCTATGTTAACGATCAAGATATTTTGATGCTCACTTCTAGAACAGTATGTTACATTTCTACCTCAAACTTCTCTGTTTTCTTCACATCGGTTCTTGAACTTAGCTCTAGCTTAGTACCACGGGAAGCATCTAATTTTCAGGTAGATCTACATTAGGCCGGCTTCGTGTCGCATACAAGTTTTCCGAAAAAAGTAGTAAATTTATCCAATGCAACAAATAGATTCAAATCAGTAGCTAGGACTATCGAAGATGGGTGTTACATGACTATCCAATTGAGAGGATCATATACCCTCAGAACTGATAAAGACATCTTCTTCGATACATGGTGCAACAAAACGGCCTCTCACCTAAGACCGTAGAGGCCACTTCTCTCGACCGCTTGCACCGATATATATGGTGTAGTTGACATCGTTACTCTTTCGATGTTATGACCAGCAGGCCCAGTGCGCCGATGAGCAGGTACTGCAACAACAGACAACATATATCGCAACATATATCAGCAATCCTTCCAGGAATAGCTCTATTGAGCTACAATAGTATTGTCCAATTTGAGTACTATCGTCAATGCACCAGTTTATCCACAGAACAGATAACTTGCTTACTTGCCTATCGCTTACATTAACAAGGAGCAGAATGGGCGAGGAGTTCTATCAACATGTTTTTTAAAAAAAATCTCACATGGACTAGAACAGCCTTTGTTTAATATCCAAGTCAATCAGTAAGTTAAAAAGAGCTAACCTTTATAATTGGTTTCTCAGTCATGATAATCGTAACCCACCCAACATATGGAAGGTAGCTTGTTCACAGAAGAAAACATAAGGTCAGCCGAGTTAATTTTAACAGGAATGAAGTCAAATGGTCAAAGTCGAGGATACTGACCCTACAGCCCGTCCCATAATGTGATGTTGCTGAAGCCAAAGCTGCCCGTGTGCATATAGAAGTCGGTCATCCCCAAAGTTATTGTCACCTGAAAGGCAGTTCATTAGTTAAGACAAAAAAATTGCAGTGGCATCCACTGTACATTATGCATTGCTAGCTGTTGATTATTATTGCAAGTATTACACAAATTGCTTTACCAGAAAGAAGAACTTATGGAACTCAAACAAACAAAAAAAATGATGGATACCTTTTGTGAGGATATCAACTTCTGCACTTTCCTGGCGTTCATGAACCTATACACAAAGAATAGCAAACTCAAATCATGCCAAGAAAAAATTTACACATGTAATACAATTTGGATCAATTGATGTGAAAAGTGAAAACTTCAAAATTTATTACCTTAATCACACGATGAACAATTGGAATTTCACGGCCCTAAATACATAACAGCCAAATGTACATTTAGTGTCTTGAGAATCATGTATAAGCACACAACACAATGAAATATAGGACAAATTGATGAATTTGTGATTCAGCTACTAATTTGTGGCTTACAAATTACAATGATTCAGTAGGACTTACATCAACATTAAAAACAACTATTTCTCCTGTGCGGATAGGGTCTTTGCTCATGTGCAAAAACAGGATATCACCCTGCAAGAAGATTATTTATCATTCACGTATATCAGTGTGAAAGATGATGGCACATTAAAGGATGAAAAAGTGAACTCTGGAGTAAAAACAGAAAACTAAGTAGATAACATGCGCCAATACACATTGTCAAATGGAGATAACAGAATTCTTAAAAGGAAAATTTGGGAATGAATAAGGCCAACATTCTAAAGGCAATAAATAAGGCAGCCATCCACAATTTGCAAACCAGTGGAACTTCTAGGAAACCAAATCTCTTCTTATAAAAAAAATACGGAAATGCACCTCTTTGATAGAGATAATTTTGTTTTTGGGAAGTAAAGATGAGTCCGTCTTGATCCACATGCACGTGTATGGCAAGAATGATTGCTTGCCGGTTAATGTGTGTCCGATTTCGTGTGAGATTCGGTTGGATGCTCTGCTATATAAGCAGAGCCTGTGTAATAGCAAGCATAAGTTGGAGAATAGATGTAATACAAAACAAAAGAAGCTTGTAGCTCAGTTGGTTTTGAGCGCTATCCTTGTTGATTTTTTTTTTATGTTCCAACAATTGATATCAGAGCCATATTCTTGATCTGTTGCCCGAGATGATGCCGCGCTCTCTGGGAAGTGGTGTCACCAGTGATGAGGCGACGTCGGGTGTGATGGCAAAGGAGAATTCCGCCGTCTCGCTGCATTATTCGATGCTCACGAAGAGCAATTATGCAGCATGGGCAATCAAGATGAAGGTGTATATGAGGGCTCAAGGACTGTAGGATGCGATCGTGGATGGCAATGTCGATGTGCGTAAGGATCAGATGGCCTTAGCGGCCAACTATGGAGGCATCCCAGAGGAAACAATGTGTAAAGGAGGCAAACGTACAAACCCTTAAAGCTGAGTTCGAGGGGCTGCGTATGACGGAGACGGAGTCGGTCGACGATTTCGCCATCTGGTTGACAACAATCGTCAACAAAATCAAAGGGCTTGGCGACAAGATGGAGGAGAGCTATGTGGTAAGAAAATTCCTTTGTGCAGTCCCTGGCAGGTTCCTGCAAATCGTCTCCACCATTGAGCAGTTCGACGACCTCAACGTGATGACGATCGACAAGGTGATTGGTCGCTTAAAGGCTCACGAGGAACGGATTAGGGGATCCGGCAGGGGTGAAGATGAGCACCTACTCCTGACGCGCGCCGAATGGGAGGCCCGATCGTCGAAGCACGGCAGTGAGGGCTCCTTTGATGGATTTAAAGGCGATGGTCGACGAGGCCACAAGAATCGGAAATTCAACAAGGCAAAACTGATATGTTATAATTGTAATGATTATGAGCATTTCGCTTCAGAGTGACAAGTTGAAGGAGGTGAAAAAAGCGCTCCTTGCCGAAGCTCTAAGTGACGACGAACCAGCACTACTTTGACGCTGTGTCAAGTAAGAGAGTTGAGTCTAGGACGTTGAAGATGTGTGTTAACCTTCCTAAGTCGAGTCCATCAAAATTGACTCCGGGCGTTGAGGAGGTGTGTTGGCCGTTCAAAGTCAAGTTCGTCGAAGATAAGCCCGGGATATTGAAGAGATGCGTTCTCTGTCCTGTATCGAGTAAATGTCGGGTAAGTCATAGTTGAGACCGACCACCTCAACAAGTTAACGTTATGTTGCAAGATTAAGGGTATGATTGATAATCTTGTTTCTGGGAAGTAAAGATGAGTCCATCTTGATCCACATGCACGTGTATGGCAAGTATGATTGCTAGCCAGTTCATGTGTGTCCAATTTCGTGGGAGATTCGGTTGGATGCTCTGCTATATAAGCAGAGCCTGTGTAATAGCAAGCATAAGTTGGAGAATAGATGTAATTCAAAACAAAAGAAGCTTGTAGCTCAGTTAGTTTTGAGCGCTGCTGTCCTGCCAAGTGGAAGGTCCCGAGTTCGAGTCATAAGGCTGCAGTTTTTGCGTTGTTGATTTTTATTTTATTTCTATGTTCCAACACCCTTTATGTGTTGCACATACGACTTCTGAAATTTAGATTTGTAACACATAAGCGAAAATTTTCATACAAGCGGTCAAACAAATACCTATCACAACATGGACGGTGTAAAGACTAAAGATCATAAAAGTGTATATATATAAGCTGATTCTCATATCGAGTGAGCAGGTAACTAACCCTCTTAAATCCAGGCTCCATGCTCCCCGAAAGAACCACCACCACTGGGGACTCACTCCCTGTTACGACCATCAATCCCTTCCATATGATCAATGCTGAGGTAACAATCATTCCTGCCAAAAGAAACATGTCGCAACCAATAATCAGCATATGTAAGAGCATGGAAACCCCAACCTAACTAACAAAAACAGACTAAGTGATAAACCCTATGCCCCTAAAGTAAAAAGGAATTCAGAATTTCAGTTCAGTATCTAAGTATAAATACTAAGAAAAGCAGGATTGATTTGCAGCAATAGATGTCTTTCACATACAACTAGAAGAAAGTACTCCTTTTTAAACGGCAGTTCCAAAAAAACGTACTTCGATGTCAAAAAAGCCTATTCGTAAAAATCTCTCGAAGGAAAAGACTTATCACGACTTTATAATATAATCTTTTAGAAATAAGGAACGTTTATGAGTAACAACTAGTTTCACGGGTACAGAAGAAAAGCCTTCTATAGGACATCTAGGGCCAGAGAAAAAAGCCCGTTAGTGAGGCTCGGTTTAAAATTGCTCTAATTACACTCGTTCATTGGTTAAACATTAAAATGAGTCAATTTTCAATGAAATTGGATTTTGCTCTGACTCGTTAGCTCGATTCTAAAAATACTTCTAAACTATAAATAAAATGATATTAAATCAAATTATGTTAATTTAGAAAAAAACTAAAAAAAACGAGGAGTTGGCTCGATTTCCACCGCTAAGGACATCCCTCGATGGAGCATCTATAATTTCACATTAAACAGTAAACGAGAGCAGAAATTTCCCAATTCACTTCTCTATGGCCGTCATATCCAATGCAATAGCTCTTCTATGTTTTCACACCCGAACGACTCTTCAGGAAAAACAAAACCTAACAGCACCAGAGCAATAACCGGAAAAGCCTCCCTGACCCAATCTGACCAGAGAGAAACTCCAAAAAGAACCGCGCCTTTCCCACCGAAACCCTACTGGAATGAATCACAAGGTAAATCCTAACCTTCAAAAAAAGAACTAGACTGCATCCAACCCACCGACCTGGGCGCAAAAGACCTCGACGAAAAATCTTTTAAAGGAAAAAAAAAACAAAATCAGGGGAGAAAAGCAAGAGATGAGACAGCGGGCGTCACCGAGGCTGATGATCTGAGTGAGCACATGGCGGATCTGCATCAAGCGGATCGACTCCACCGTGTCGCCGACGAACCCCATCTCGCTCGGCTCTCGGCGGCGAACTCGCGACCGGCGAGAGATGAAAACAAGTCTGCGCTGCGTTTTCCGTTTGTTTTTCAACAGGACCCCGCGGATGCTCGACGTCACGAGACCTATTTCCGTCCGTCGGATGGGGATCTGACGGGTGGTAAAGGTTTCCTTCTCCGAATACAGTGGATTTATATATTCTTCCTCTTTAAAATAAACTAGGGCAGTGAAATGACGTGTTCTTGACGTCCCTAACGTTCATGGACCTCCCCTCAAAACTCTCCTTAAACCTTACAAAATCTCTAACAAAAACAAAAATATCCTATAACAAATAAATTAATGATTAAAAAATATAATACTTATCTCAATAATCTCTCTTCCTTCTTTTTATGGTGTGCGACGGAGGTGCAATGTAAACAGCGGTAATGAAACCAAGGATATGGTGTAAGCCAAATTCGACAATAAAAGCACGGTGTGAGCTAAAATAGAACTTGACCAGGCAATGCGATAGAGTCGAAAGTATAGCGCAAGCTAATCCTAGTAACAACAACTTATTGTGCTCGGTAATATTATTTTTATATGTAGTAGTAAACAGGCATCGGGCTATTATCATTACTTCTTTAAAGAACCTAGTGACAATGAATGATGCGTTATTCACCTTTCCAACCTTCACCTCCCTCTCCTCAAACTCCTCCTCTGGCCCTACAAAATCTCTAGCAAGAAAAAAAATACCCTATAACGAATCAATTAACTACTAAAAATACAATATTTATCCGACAATCTCACTTCCCTCTATTTATGATGTGCGGCGGAGATGCAATTCAAACAAAGGTGGTGAAATCAAGAGCGTGGTGTAAGCCAATCTCGACAATAGAGGCACGGTGTGGGCTGAGATGGAGCTCGACCAGGTACTACGGCAAAGCCGAGAGTATGGTGCAAACTAAGCTCAGCGATAACAACTTAACGTGCTGAGTAATATTATTTTTATCCATAACAAAGCACGAACATTCAGCTAGTATATCTTTACTAACATATAAATATGAGTTTGTAGTGGTTATCTATCCTCCTCTCCTCTCTGAAAAAGCAATGTGACAACGTATGGGTCGTGGGCCACCCACCACAAACTCCTTAAAGCTCGCCAAGAAATGGGAGGCCACTGCCCCATGGATCCTTTTCAATCCTGATCCTAATTTCTTTGCTTGGCGACATCTATCTGCAATCGATCGTATAAATTAGGTGGTACCATGTGTTTGTTGTTTTTGGGGGCAGATTCTAGACTGTGGTGTTATCTGGGTTGGTTTGTTGGAATCATTGAGGGGAAAGGGAAACATGGCTTGTGAGATTCGGAGATATGATTTGGTCATTCAATGGGGAATTTCTATAGTATTGTCGTGGTTGTGCTCCGTGATCCGATGCGTTCTATTCTTGGATACTACTGGATTTTGAAGGAAAGAATCTACCCTGCTGTTTATATGGGTCTAACAGCAAATAATTTGTGTTAGTCCTGAGCTTTGTTGATACTACCATTCATTTGCAGTTTGATCTGTTTCATGATCAAAAAGTGCAACGTTATGAATGGCAACAATGCTCGCTTCTTGGCTTTGGTTTTACATCTTTTTGTTGTTTCTTCCTATTTTAATTCGAACAAATTAGAGTAAGCTAGGAAATAAATCCAATCAAAATCAATAAAACCCATAAAACTTCGATCCTAAATCATAGTTTCGGTACTATGACTTAAGATCCCTAAAATCTCATTTAACTATTTCTTCCCACATTAGTCTCGGCCGACCTCTGCTTCTTATGTTTTTAGGATTACCTACAATTACACTACAATTACACACCGGTGCCTCAGAAAGCCTCCGTTGAGGATGTTCAAATCATCTCAAATGATTTTGGACAATGTTTTCTTCAACTGATACTACCCAACTCTTTCACATATTAATCATTATGGATCCAATCTCATCTTATATGATCACAGATCCCCCGTAGCATCCACATCTCTATTATGCTCATCTTCTGTACATCAGTCACATCCCATACTCTATAGTATTAGTTTGGTGACTGGATTGCCCATTAGGGATCTTGCTCTACATGTTCTATCTACTTTCAGTAATAATTGGTTAAACCTACTACCTGCAATCTTCTGGTCACTTTGTTTATCTGGGAAAGAGTGATATTTTTTAATGATGAAACATGGTGTTCTATTGTATTTCAAAAGAGCAACTTCTTATCTTCACTAATCATGGTGAAACGACGGTGCGAAAGGGCTAATTGACCTAGGCTTGAGTACACGGGTCCTAGGCTCCTAGCACACCTGATGCTCACCTTTTATTGGCTGGGATGTTCGAGTCATGCACGCGGGGTTGGAGGTGGCGTAGCGCGGAGCTGTAGCCGACTCGGAGGTGAAAACCGACAAGCGGGCCCCACACGTCAGCGTCCAGATGCGGTGGACGGGGCTGAGTTGCTTGGCTGACGCAGCGCGGGTAAAGCAGGCCAAAACCCAAACCCCGATTTTCCAAGGATTTTCCAGTAAAAATAATTCTCAAAATTTGAATAACTTTAAATAAATAGAAAAAATACTTGGAAAAAAATTCATAAAATACTTTGAGACATGTAGAACTCAAATAAAATATTTTTGACAAAAGTTTATATAAACCTTGCATAAATTTAAATATTATTTGCAATAGGCTTAATTCAAAAGTATTATTTTAAATCCAAATAAATTCCAAAAATTCACAAAAATCATTTATTGCAATATAAAATCATAAAAAGCAAAAACAATTAGGATGTTACATCACCCCGCTGTTTTGTGGCATTTTTAGCTTCACCTTTCCTTTTTGTTGTGTCGACATTAATGAGCAATGTCATCTCACTGTCTGAGTAGCGCAGGTGCGAATGTGCGCAAATGGGAGTGCAAACCGCATGTTCAACGGCATTCTGGAGCTGCTCCCTAACGAGGATCCTGTCAAGTTCTGCGTGAGGTAAGGAAATTATCTAGCTTATTTTTTTATTATGTCAGTTGCTTGCTTATGTCTGTCGTCCATGTGTATTTCACCCTAAGGCTCAGTGCTCATCATGTGCTTGATGGAATGCATCAGAGATGATTGTTAATTTTGTTTTAGTTTGTATGATGTGCGGTTTTGTGCAAGTGTAGTGTTGGTTCTTGCATGGTGCATCTACCATGTTTGTTTCTGTAATACATGTTTTAGTTGGCATGCGTTTAAGCAAAAAATTAATATTTTCATGTTGGTATATGTTAAAGAAATAATGGAAGTTCCCATAATACGGTCACGTTGCTATGTGTTTAGAGCATACATGTTTCACTTAGGGTGTGTTTGGTAGAGTTCCAGCTCCACCAGATCCGTGGAGCTGGAGCTGTGAGTTCATTAAGAGTGTTTATATGGATCATCTTGTTTACATTTAGACCAAAAATATAAAATTAATTCACTTTATTTTAGCCTACAAGTTTCAAGTCTCGGGTGAAGCTGTGATCTGTAATTCTACCAAACAGGCCTTTAGTAAGGAATGCCTCATATGTGAGAGGTTGTTTTTTGTTGGATGTCACTTGGTATGGAATGCCTCGTGTATGTGGGTCGTTTTGAGATGTAAATCAAACCTAGTTCAAATCCATTGCACATTGCTTTTTACCCAGTAATGATTTTGACTGGTTTAATTTGGATGTTGGTGGTAACTATATTTTCATGTATAAAAACTAGTGTACTTGAGAATAAAAGTGATGGAACACCTGTCATTTTTCATGTGTCGTTTGTTTAGTGCATCTGCGATGGATAAGGCACATTGCGTGGACAACTGGCGAGCGGCAACGAAGGCTAGGGCTACACCGGCGTGAGGCGGCGAGTAGTGCGATGACATCGAGTAGAGATAAGGAGGTGGAGTACGGCCCCGGCTAGCTACGTCGTGCTGGTTACATGGTTGCAGAGTGAGAGGACAAGGCACGGTCGTGCGCCGCGGAGAAGCCAGGGTAGGCCAGAGGGAAGAGCACCACGGAGAAGTCAGGGTGGCGTGACAAGCTAGAGAGAAGAAGCCAGAGCGGCGCAACAAGTCGGTGGCCAGAGGCAGAGAGGGAGGGGGAGTACTAATTGGAGAGGGCGAACGGAGGTGCGGCTAGCTTCGCCACTGCTATGTACTATGCTGCCATCTTCTATTTGCTCCCTCCGCCCTTTTTTCTCGTTGCTCCCTGCCATTTCCCCATAGTAATAGGCTTGCATTGGTTCACACAAGTTCGGCTTCTCAAGTTGGGTTATTGCACTTTCATCGTTACCTTTTTGCATGAGGCTAGGGCACCAATTTGCTTATTCTTCGATGTTTGCTTGGTGGAGGCAAGCGACTAAGCATTGTTGCCCTTACCACTATTGTACCATTGCACAACTCCTATATGAACCATGTTAACCCCCCTCCCCACATTTAATTGGTGCGGGACATGTACTTTGTGTTATCTGCCTTGCTGTTGTAAGATTTGTTGCCTTTTTCTGGTGTGTTTTTTTTTGCCAGAGGTTTAAAAAATGCAAACTAGAATGAAATATTTCATACTTTCTCTATACTTCTGCAACTTTATGAAAAGGAGCAAGATTGAGATAAATCTACACTCGACATTTTCAAATAATCAATCTGTTTCTACTTGTAACTGGATGGAACTTGCAATATATTTTTCCTTATCTTTAAGTTTTATCAAATTGGTCAATATGGAGGTAAAAAAATAAAAAAGGTATCCAAGTTAATTCCTTTTGTAGTGATTTGAATTGTTGTGCTGTAGCTAAACCATAGAGCAAACAGGCTAAAAAGGCAAACAATTGCTTTTATGTGAATTCTCTTTACAACTGAAACAAGAATGCTACAGCTACTCATTATGAATGTGTGGTTTACTTGTGTACTATCCCAATTTTTTGTTTTTAAATTATTTTTTTGCAATTTATCATATTTGGGGATCACGGAGGATTTTCAAATTATCTTTTTGCTTTTAAATCGGTCGGAGGATCGTCAGAGAGCACCGCTGCCATGAAGCCCGAGCTGCCATCGCTTCGAAGCTTGCCGCCATCGTTCAAGGTCGCCGGAGCTCTATCGAATTGTGTCATTAGGTGTGCAATGCAGAGATCTTGCCCTGGGTGCCCGCCACCGTCACCGCCGATGACCATAGGGGCTAGAGCGCCACTGGTGTAATGCATCATCGTGACATCAACAAATCTGATGTATGGGGCCCACATATCAACCTCTGTGGCTTTTTTCCTTTTAAAAAATAATTTGGCTGAAAATTAAAAGAGCTACCGACATCAGCATGATGACATAATTCAATTTTTATTTACAAAAATAATTCCAAAATTTCATAAAATCTTTTATTTTTATTTTTCTTTATTTTCAATCTTTTAAGAGCATGTTCTCCTTCCTACGAGCTCCGATTCAGGCAATTCAAAGTTCTAAATTTTTCTAAATTCAATATATTTATTTTGATAAATTTTATTTTATTTTTGGAGTTTATTTTTCCTCTAGTTTGTATTTATTTTGTTAATTGTCTTTCGTTTCGCGTAGACATTGAAGTGCTGGGAGGCTACGAGGGTAAAGAGTTGACTCAAGTTCAAGGTTCAGATCAAGATTAAGAATTTTTTAAGATAAGTTATGCTTTGACCATGTTGAACCCAGTCTTACAAATGCTATATTATTCTAATCTATTGCATGTTATTTTATACTTAGATCTTTTTCAATTAATTTGGGAGATTAGCTATACAACCCAGTTGAATTATAAATGCCTTGTCATTTGATATGCCATGATTATTTGCCACCTTATGATGGATAATTATTAGTTGGTTGTTAATAGATGCCAACGTGGGTAGGTAGATTGTTTGTAGTTTACTTAGTCATGCCATGTATAACTGATATCTTTTGAAAGTACAAATTCAATTTGACTAATAGAATATGAAACATGTTTATGAAAGGGTGTGTCATGTGTTGTCACACAATATATTGAGTTATTGATGGTACGTGTTGCACAATAATCAACTGGAGTGGTGAAAATTCAAGCTCCATTAAGTTGGTTTTGTGTTAATGACAAATCTAATATTGAGACTAACTCTTTTGATAATCATAATATTTATTAGTCTCAATTGTTAATTAATGACAAATCTTTATGAGACTAACTCTTTTGTTGAGCTTAACTCTTATTAGTCTCTTTTGGATGAAAAAGATGAAAATATCAAAGGTATGCATTCGAGTTCATATTATTATATTTTTGATGCATTCTTTGATGTCAAATATGTTATGATTTTATTGATAAATCTAAATATGAGACTAACGTGTTTATTGAGTATATTTTTGAATAGTCTCGTGAAAAAAATGGAAATCCAAAAGATATGTATCCAATGCAACTTTATTATTTCTAGATACATTTCTTGGATTCAAGATAAAGGGTGAACTCCACCATTGTTTTAACCTTAAGATGTGCATTTTGTTTCCGACTGTCGATTTCTGTAGTCGGCAATAAATTTATAGGGTAGGCGCTAGATCTCAAACTCGAAGGTCACACAAGACAAGGGATTATACAGGTTCAGGCTCTCGCGGAGGAGATAATACCCTAGTCCTGTGTGCTAGAATTATACTGATCTCTCGGATCTAGGGTCACTAAAAGCGCAATATGCTCTGGGCGATATGAGGTGTGCTATGCTCTATGGCTTGATTGCTCTATGCTTGGATGATCGGCCCCCTATGTTGTTGCCCGCCCTCTCCCTTATATAGCGGGGGTGGGGTGGCTTACAGAGTCCTGATCGGTTAAGAGATTCCGATCGGTTACAAGATTCTAGTCGGTTACAGGATAGAGTTTACATCTTTATCTACCCTATTAACGACTCGGATTACAACCGTATTGACGACGATCGGGACCGTCGACTGCAAAGAAAGAGGGTTAAGGGTAGTACAGAGGGCGAGGCCCAGAGCTTCGCTCGTCCGGGAGGTACCCTCGTGGCGATCAACAGGGGCCAGCACAATCAAACAGGGACACGAGATTTATATGGTTCGGGCCAACGCCCCTACTCCAGCTCGGATGATGGTGCATCAGATTGCCTCAATGCCGATGGTTGCCCGGCCTTTACAAATGAGAGCTAGGGGTTCCAATATGAGCGCGGCACCTTACTTCTTCTGCCAAGGAGAGGTCGAGGACCGCTCGCCGAGGTCGACACAGTCGACCGAGCTCGCTCGACGGAGTGGAGGCGACTCGGCGGCGCGGATGACCTCGGCCCAAGACGAGCCGAAAGGGCTTGTTCTCGCGCCTTACCGGTCGAGGTGCGACACCAAAGGATCGGGGGAGCTCGCCCACCCATGCCGCATCATGGCGATCGAGCTCGTCGAAGACTCGCTTGAGCCCTTGGACGAGCTACGCGTTGCGCTTCTCGCCGCCCCATTGCTCGGGGGTGGCTCACCGAGGCATAGCATACTTTGGTTCCCATATCTGCGCAGAACTTTGGAATAAAGCCATCGTGAATCGCGTCCGTTGTCGGTGATGATCCTGCAAGGGACTCCATACCTTGTGACCACGAAGGAACGGAAGAACCTTACCGCGGCGTTGGCGGTGATAGCGGAGACCAGCTCTGCCTCGATCCATTTTGAAAAGGTGTCAATGGCCACGGACAGGAACTTCTTCCCCCCGACCGACCTCGGGAAGGGACCGAGAATGTCGAGGCCCCACGTCGAGAATGGCCAGGCGAGGGGAATGGTCTGCAGAGCGTAGGCCGATTGCCTGGCTTTTCGGGCGTCAAACTGACAGGACTGGCAAGAACGAATGATGCCCTGGGCATCTTCGAGCGCCGTTGGCCAGTAAAAGCCCATCCTGAAGGCCTTCCCGACCATGGTCCTGAAAGAGGGGTGAGCGCCGCATAGGCCGGAGTGTATGTCGTTGAGCAGGTATTTACCTTCTTCTGGAGTGATGCATTTTGACAGAACGCCCAAGGCCCCCTGACGGTAGAGCTGCCCGCCGACGAGCCTGTACGAGCCCGCATGTCGCCGGAGCCTGCTTCTTTCGGCTGGAGTGGCTCTTGACGCCCCGAAGCAAGTCGCCAAGAAGCCCCACGTCGAGTGGGGCGACCGGGTCGTGGTAAGTCTGAATGCCCCGAGTTCGGGAACATCCGAGCCCGAGCTCGCTTCCTTCGTGCCGCCTTTTCGGTCCTTCCACTAATCCTTGCTTCTTTGCCAGCAACAGGAGACGGCTTCTGCCGTAAGGGCCCTGAATACGCAGCCGGAGCCACGAGCTCCGGCGTTGAGCCCCCGGGGAGGGAGTCCTCCTGTTGCCGCCGCCGAGGAACCATCACGCTGTGCACGGCCGTGACATCTTTCGCCGTCCCGCCCGTCGCGGCGTCGAGCGTCCGAGGGGCACCGACCTTTCCTGTGGTTCAGGGCAAGGCTGGGGAGGACGACGACGTAGACGATTACCGCCTTGCGCCGCAATCCTCGACGCGGCGGATGTTGCTTGCCGCGCCCTCCGAGGAGGACGGCGCCGAGGAGGAGCGGTTGAGAGCGCCGCGGCCGAGGGCGCCGCAAACTGAGATGCGTTATCACCGCCGTGCCCTAGGTGGGGCGCGCCGGGTGAAGTCCTCGAGAAGCGGATGGCGACCGCACCGGGAGGTCCGACCAAAAGTGCCGCAGATCCGCCGACGCAGAAGTATCCCGCTCGCTTCTTGACTTTGTGGTGGTAGGGTCGACCGAGCACCCCCTGATAATTTGTTGTGCGCAGCACCTACACCAGGGTGGTCGTGGCTACAATCCATCGTCCGACCCGGCACTTCGACCAGTGGCGCCCAACCGAGGGCGCATTGTCGCCGCGCCCAGTGGAGGCGCCCCAAACAGAGTCGAGTCGCGAAGGAGCGAGCGACTTACCGAAAGCGGCAACGAGCCAGGCTCCTTCTTGCGATCAAGGGCAGCGAGGGATCCCGAGCCGCTCGCCCGGCCTAGAGGTCCAGCCGCTGTTCTGGCCGGCGGACCGCCTGGCCTTCGGGGTACCGATACCACAGCGTGGCGGAGGCCGCCAGGATACGACCACTGACGAACCGCCGGGGTTCGACGGCGCCGTCGACCGCCCTCGTTGAAGGTCCTAAGAAGCGGAGGTAAGCACGGTTGTGGTGACCTCTCCTTCTTTTCTCCCTTTTCCTTGTGGTCGTAGTAAGCTTTCCTTTGCCCTTGTAGGGTCTCACACGATCTCTCTGGGCACGACGTCAGGCGTGACCATGTGCCCACCTTTCGGTCCCTATGCGGTGCCTCGAAATCAACCAGAGGACACCACCGAGCTCGGTGGCAGGTCGCTGCGCAAGAGGAAGTCTTACGCCGAGGAGGCCCAGCCCTCGAGATTGCGCGAGCCGCTGAGGTCGAGCGGGGCCGCGGGGCTCGGGAGGTCGAGCGGGAGTTAAACACCGCGAGGGACCTTCAGGCTATAGCGCTCTCCACAGCGGGGACAGCTTGCTGGTGTGGGAGCGATCTTGGATTCGTCTTAGAACCAGTCCCCAACGCTGAAGCCCCGGGTCTGACAAATCAGGCGGCATGCTGCGGAGATCTTGCGGTAGTGGCCGAGCCGTGGCCGCCAAGACCTTACTTCTTCTGCCAAGGCGAGGTCGAGGGACCGCTCCTGCTCGAGGTCGACCTGGTCGACCGAGCTCGCCCTGACGGAGTGGAGTGTGACCTCGGGCGCAGGATGCCTCGGCCAAGACGAGCCGAAAGGGCTTGTTCTGCTGTCTACCGGTCGAGGTGTGGATGCACCAAAGGATCGTGGGAGCTCGTCCACCCATGCCCGACCGCGGCGATCGAGCTCGTCGAAGACTCGCTTCTTGTGTTAGTGTTATGCCCTTGAGGCAATCATTTAGATGATTGTAACATGACTATGTTTATGAATAATAATATGATTATTGGTCCAATGAATGTATATCATTGTATTGATCAACAAGTATGTGACTTGCTTATGAAGCTCTTTACTTAATGATGTAATTCGATAAATATCTCTCGATCGGATATCATCGTATAGGACAACGATGAATAGATCAAGACATGTAGTGATCGATGATCATGCTTCATAGATCATGGGATATGGAGATATCATCTATACATTGTGGACGCATGTTGAAGAACATGGGTTAGATAGACCCGCAATGGGACATCGCGAGAATGTTTCATTCTTATGTGTCATCGCTGGTATCTCATACCTAGTAGATGTATGATCCTTAGACCTGAGATTGTCATATTCCCTACATGTGTAATAGTTCTCCTTGGGGCTATCAAACACTACTTCCTAACCGGATAGTTATAAAGGTAGCTTTCATGTTTACTATGAAACGTGCAGGGGAAGTAAGCAAATAAGATGGAATTTGCCACTCCAATGAAACGGAGATATATGACAAGGCCACTCGTGTGATATGATTAAGGAAGTGCATGGCCATACCGTGATTGAGGAGTCAATCACAACTTATTAATATATCACGGATACGAGAGATGGATTGAATCATCAAAGGATGACATGTTTCGCCTTGAGATCAATCTTCATATACTTGGCAAAGGGATTATTACATGAGTACTTTGATAGGTTCTCATCCGATTTGATCATAGTATGTTTGGGAGTTGGTATACTTTGCAAGAAGCCACTACCAACTATTGGATTGAAAAGGAGTTTTCCGAATCCATGTCCAAACGTATGTGAACCTCGCAGGTCACACACTTAATGGGTGGGGCGATTAATTTGGATTGGATCCGTAATTAATGAACCTCGTGGGCTTAGCACTGATGGGCCCTAGTTTAGGTTTCATCTCGTGGCTATATAAGGAGGGGAGGAGGAGGGTGCAGGTGTGCTTTCCCACGGTTTAGGAGTGATTCACTCAAACCCTAGCCTACTTCTCTCGCTGCCTCCGAGCGACTGGTGCTTGCACACGACGCACGGCGCTCCATCTCCGGACGTGTGGACTCTGCGGTGTGACGCCGCCGTGGATCGCGGCGTGGGAGGACGATCCATCGCAAGGCGAGGACGATCCACTACATCGACGCAACGACTGCGGCGAGGACGATCCACTACATCGACGCGCGAAGGATTCCGCAACTGCGCGTCTAGTGGCAATCTTATCTATGATCCCCTTTTTGCGAGTAGCTTTCTGGTTTCGCGGTAAATTTTTTTTTGTGCTAGCGTAGCATACCGCGTTCCTCTTCATCTTGAGCCCTTGGACGAGCTGCCCGTTGGCACGCTCGGCCGCCCCATTGCTCTGGGGGTGGCTCACCGAGGCATAGCATACTTTGGTTCCCATATCTGCGCAGAACTCTTGGAACAGCTCACTGGTGAACTGCGTCCCGTTGTCGGTGATGATCCTGCAAGGGACTCCATACCTTGTGACCACGAAGGAATGGAAGAACCTTACCGCGGCGTTGGCGGTGATAGCGGAGACCACTCTGCATCGATCCATTTTGAAAAGGTGTCAATGGCCACGAGCAGAACTTCTTCCCCGACCGACCTCGGAAGGGCCGAGAATGTCGAGGCCCCACGCCGAAATGGCCAGCGAGGGAATGGTCTGCAGAGCGTAGGCGGTTGCACGCTTTCCGGGCGTGGCCCCGACAGATCGCAAGAACGAATGATGCCCCGGCATCTTCGAGCACTTGCTGGCGATAAAGCCCATTCTCAAGGCCTTCCCACCATGGTCCCGAAGAGGGTGAGCGCCGATAGGCCGGCGGTATGTCGTTGAGCAGGTATTTACCTTCTTCTGGAGTGATGCATTTTGACAGAATGCCCAAGGCCCCCTGACGGTAGAGCTGCCCGCTGACGAGCCTGTACGAGCCCGCATGTCGCCGGAGCCTCCTTGGTCGAGGAACTTGATGAATGGATCCATCCACGACGGAATGCTTTTGAGGAAGGCCACTGGGTCTTCCTTGTCGGTGACGGACGGTGTGGCCAAGGTCTCAAAGATGACGTCCGGCGGAAGCTCATCGCCGGATGATCCGAGCCTGGACAGAAGATCGGCGGTGGAATTGTCCTTCCTTGGTACGTGTTGGATTCTCAGGTTCCGGAACCATCTCTCCATCTTGCGTACCTCAGCGAGGTACTTGGCCATCAGTGGTTCCGAACATTGGTAAACTTTGTTGTACTGATTGACGACAAGCTGGGAGTCTCCTTTCACAATGAGGCGACGAATGCCCAGGGACTTGCAAGCTCGAAGGCCGGCCAAGAGGGCCTCGTATTCCGCCGCGTTGTTGGTAGCGGGGAAGCCGAAGCGGACCACATATCTCAAGTGGTCACCTTGAGGGGTGATGAGGAGAACGCCGGCCCCCGAGCGCTCAAAGGACCTTGATCCATCGAAGAACATGGTCCAAGGGTCCTCGGCCTCGACCTCGGGCTCGGGCGTGCTCCACCGTCTGCCTGCCACGAAATCGCAGCGCTGTGATTTGATGGCGGTGCGGGTCGTGAAGCGGAGGTCGAACTCGGCCAGCTCCATTGCCCACTTGGCGACGCGACCTTCGGCCGGGGTTCGAGATCTCCCGAGCGGAGGCCGCCGATAACCACCGCATGTGCTTGGAAGTAGTGCCGAAGCTTCCGCGAAGCCATGAAGAGTGCATAGAGGAGTTTTTGAACCTGGGGATAGCGCTCCTTTGGCCCTTGGAGTACTTCGCTAACATAGTAGATTGCGTCTTGCCGCCCGACCCGCTCGGCTACTGGGACCTTGCTGACGGCATGGGTTGCGACCAGCAGGTAAAGCAAGACACCTCCCGCTGCGGGTTGTCAACAGAGGAGGACGCGAGAGGTATGTCTTGAGCTCGTCGAAGACCGGCTGGCTTCGGGGTCCACGAAACCCTCATGATCGCAGATCTTGAAGAAAGGCAGCCAAGCCGGCCGAGTCGGAAATGAAGCTACCGAGGGCGACGATGCGGCCGTGAGGCTCGCACTTGTTTTCTCGAGGTCGAGCGGTCATTTGCTCGATTGCCTCGATCTTCTTCGGGTTCGCCCACGCCCGACTTCGATCATGTAGCCGAGTACTTTTCCGAGGTCGTGCCAAGACGATTTTTCGGGTTGAGCTTGATGCCAACCTGTTCAGATTAGCGAAGGTCTCGCCGGTCGTTGACGTGGTTGGCCTTAGAGGGCTCTTGATGATGATGTCGCCGACGTACACTTCGAGGTTCCGCCGATCCGGTCGGCTTTGGCCATTAATCATTGAACATGGCGCAAGCGTTGCGGAGGCCGAACGACATGGTCGTGTAGCAGAAGGTTCCGAACGGCGTGATGAAGGCGGTCTTGTCCTCGTCTTCTGTGGCGAGCTTGACCTGGTGGTACCCGGAGTAGGCGTCGAGAAAACTCAACATCTCAGCATTGGCAGTGGAGTCCACAATCTGGTCTATGCGGGGAGTGGGAAGTTATCTTTGGGGCTTGCGTTCAAGCCCGTGTGGTCGACACACATTCGCCACTTCCGCCTTCTTCTCGCACAATTACGTGGTTGGCGACCATTCGAGTAGTTGACCTCGCGAAAGAAACCGGCCTTGAGGAGCTTGTCGAGGTGCTCCCTTATTATCGCTGCCTTCTCGGGGGAGAAGCGCCGGAGCCTCTGCCGCACGGGTCTGCAGCCAGGCTTTGTTTGCAGTTTGTGCTCGATCACCTCCTGTGGGACCCCTGGCATGTCCGCCGGTTCCCATGCGAAAATGTTTTTGTTATCTCGGAGGAAGGTGACGAGCTCGTCTTCCTATTTGGGATCAAGCTGGGCAGAAATGCAGACACATTTGCCCGAGTTCCCTTCTTCAAGCTGCACGGCCTTGGTCGGGCTGTTTGGCTGGATAGCCGTCTTCCGACGGGCGCCCTTCGGGGTGATCTTGGGGCCCGGCTAGGGCAGTATGCCGGCCAGCTCCAGGGCCTTTTCCTCGCAGCCGTGCACTGCCTTAAGGTCGCCGTGGACCGTTATGATGCCACCGGGCCCCGGGAGCTTCATGCACCGGTGCCCGTAGTGATTCGCAGTCATAAACTTGATCAGGGCGGGACGCCCGAGGATGGCGTTGTAGGGGAGATCGCCGTCCACGACTTCAAAGGTGATCACTCGCATGCGGAAGTTTACGAGTCGCCAAGGTGACGGGAGGACCACTTGCCCCGCCGGTGGTCGAGCTCCCGCACGATGCCGAAGAAGGGGATTGCTATGTTCTTGATTTTCGACCGGGGTATTTGCATCCGGTCCAAGGCGCCGCCGAGCAGTTGAGGGAATCGCCTCGCCGACCATGACCAGTCAACGACGGTGTTGCTTATGGTCGGGCGACGACGAGCGTTTGAAGTCTCGGACATCCCCGGGGGCGTCTGAGAAAAGGTGATGGGGACGCCGTCCCACCCGCAGGTTGGTCGATGGGCTTCCGGCGGTGGCTTGATAGACGGCGCGGGCGTCCTTCACCGCGCCGAGATCGGTATGCGGAGAGCCACCAAGATTACGCCCACACGGCGGTCGTCTGTTGGAATTCCGATCGGGCCTGCTCGGGCGACCGGGCGTCGATCCTCCGGCGTTCATCGCCTTTTGGGAGCGTGGGCATCTCTCCATTCCCCCTATAAAAGGCGTCTAGTTTGAAGAGCCATGTCCTGCAGCCTCGCAGGTCATGGCCGTGAATCTTGTGGAACAGGCAAAACTTGTTGGCGTCGAAGCCGGGCTGTTCCTCGTTGCCCCAAGCTCGGACGTTCGCGTGGAGGGTCCTCGACCGCCTGTTGGGCCGGCCGCGCTATTGCGGCGCGGATGGTTCTCCACGGGCCGGGGCCCGACGATAGGGTGGCCGCGCCTTCTTCGCGCTTTGTTGTTGTCGGCCGTGGCGACTACGCTGAGCCGCCGCCTCAACGCCGCGGTCTTTTCTCGCCTTTTGTCGCGCGGGGTCGGGTCTCCTTCCTTAGAGCCAGATGGTCCCGTTTCACCGAAGGCGAGGCCGAGCTTGCCCCGGTCGTAGTCATGCTTCCAGCGGACAGCATCGTCCGCGTCTACATATCGCTCCGCCATGCGGAATAGTTTGTTGACGGTGAGCCTCGTAGCAATCTCGAGGTCCTCCGTGAGGCGTCTGTCTCGGACACCAAACTTGAAAGCCTTGATGACGGTTTCATCAGAGATGTTGGGAATCGAGTTTCGCGCGCGGGTGAACCGGCGCATGATGTCTTGCAGATGTTCCCCTTTCCCGATAACACGGTCCGTGTCCTTTCCGTCCCGTGCCGCTCGTGGCGACTCTGGAAGTTGGAGTGGAGCGCTCAGCGGGGCGCCATGATCGGAAGGTGTCGGCGCCGGTTGAAGAGCCAGTGCGCGGCGCCCGTCGAACGGTGGGGAGATAGTTGTCCATCGCGGCCTCGTCCCCTCCGGCCGCCAAGATGGCGGTGGAGTATATGGAGAGGAATTCCGTGGGGTTCTTGGTCCCGTCGAACCGCTCCATCATCGCCGGCTTAAACCGGGCTGGCCAGCATACCCGACGGAGACCGTTCGAGTACGCCGGGCAGCCGTAGGCCGGAAGGCTACTGCCGCCGCTGCTGGCGTCGGAGTCATCATCAGCCGACAGGGAGAACTCGAGGCGGCGGCGCACCCCGCGTCCGATCGCGATGGTCGGCGAGAGCGTTATTACGGTGGCGTCGCGGTGGTTGCGAATCTTCGCCGCTGAGCCGGACGTCCGAGAGAGACTCCCAATCTTCTTGTCCGGCGAGCATCGCCATTACGCCGCTGGCGACGGGCAAGCCCACGCGCCACCCCTTCCTATCGGAGAGGTGGTGAAGATGGCGTTGGGGCGCGAGCCCGAGGCGGATCTGCCGGTGGAGAGGCCGCGATCATGCGACGAGGGCCATCGTCGCACGGCGAGACTCAGAGCCCAGAGAGCCTGCTCGCCGCCGGGGTGTGACGCCGTCGGTCGCCTTGTTGAGCTCTTCGGCCAAGGACCGTCGAAAGAGGGCCGAGCCGGCCCGAGTCGGGTCATGACGACCGCGATGGCCTACAGCGTTCTTGGGCGGTTCGTCCGGACAGGAGAGCCGAGTTGGCCGGACCGGGCCGGTCGTACCACGCCTCACGCCCGAATGGCGGCGATGGCTGTGTCGATGGCGACTGTGGCGAGCCGATGCGCCTCCGAGGAGTCTCCGCCACCGCTGTCCGCCTCGGTCGCCACGCCCGCCGCCGAAGGCGTCCGGCGTTCGCGGGGCGGCAAGGAGGCGAGCATGGAGGTGGAGCCTTGGCACTCGGGGACAGCTGTCCGAGCCTGCTTGCTGTTCGTGACATGCTGGTGGAGGAGCTGGAGGTGTTGAGCTGGCCGAGGTGGCGAACTTTGGACGAACGAAACTTCGGGCCCCACGGTGGGCGCCAGCTGTCGACGATCGGGACCGTCGACCGCAAAGAAAGAGGGTGAAGGGTAGTACGGAGGGTGAGGCCCAGAGCTTCACTCGTCCGGGAGGTACCCTCGGCGGGCGATCTTGAGCAGGGGGGCCAACACAATCAAACAGGGGACACGAGATTTATACTGGTTCGGGCCGAACGTCCCTACTCCAGTTCGGATGATGGTACTGTATTGCCCTCAATGCCGATGGCTGCCCGGCCTTTACAAATGAGAGCTAGGGGTTCCAATATGAGAGTCACTGGAGCCTAGTTCGTGGAGGTGTAGTGAGAAGAAGAAGAGCCCTCCTTCCGAGGGCTCTGCCTCCTTATCTGGTCGAAAGGGCAGGTTACATTGGGGATTGGGAGCCGAGAGGATGAAGGGGTTCATGTCAGAAAGCCTTCGTCTTGGTGACTAGTCTTGTCTGGCCTTGCCCACGCCGGTTAGTAGACTCTCCGAGCAAAGCGGTGTCGCTTCTTGGAAACAGCGTACCCACTCTCTGTGGTTTTGTCAGATGATGACGTTGCCATGCGTGGCCCCAGCGCTGCTTGGGGTGAGTGGACTCCCATGCTGTACGCGACTGGATGATGAGACTGAGGCTTTGACTTTGGCGACCTTCGTGCTGCCTTGGGAAGGAGCCACCTGCTTCTGTGCGGTCGCGATCGTTGGACACGTGGTTTAAGGTCGACGGAGGCCCGATGCTCGACCTTGATGGAGACCGGATCGGCCGTTGGAGGTCGAGCGGCCCGGTGCGTGGCGAAGGTCGAACGCCCGCTAGGTCGGGAAAGAGCTCGGGGCGGTCGGCTAGGTCGGGGAAGAGCTCCTTTATGGCCTTGCGGGGCCTTTGGTCGGAGCCTGGCTCGGAACAGTCTGATTGGTGCTCTGGACTAGCGGTTCGGGGACGTCTCCGCCCGAGCTAGGGAACAGTCCCCCGATCTTAGAGGTGGGCTGCTCAAAGCCCCCCGGGGGGGGCCACGTGTCAGGGTGGCCGATCCCCGACACGTATATATGATATCTAAATATAAGTTCAACTTCCTTTAGGATATGTGCCCTTGCGCACTGTGGCATGGGGCCCGACGCGGAGTATCTTCCGGCCTCCCTCTTGGGCCTATCATGAGGGTACCTGTTCTTATATTCCACAAGAGCCCCGAGTCCTTTGCGATCGAGTTGCCGCCTTCCTGGTTTCATCCCAACTGAGTCATGCTTCACGCCGAGTGCTTCCAGTTCTTGATGCAGCTTCCCGACTAGTTTTCCTTTACAGTCGAGTGCCCTGTTGTAGGCAAAGAGATCGTGAAGGACTCAATAGAGTTCCACGCGTTAAACTTTCCGAGTGGTTCCTAGCCCCATTATTGGAATTCTGGCAGTCGGCTCATCTTGGGACATACTATATCCCAAACGATATGCAGAAGTCAAAACGCTTTTCCCGCTCAAGGCAAAATTCAGCTCCACTCCCTTTAAATTCATTAAATCGCCGAAGTTCTTCGATGTCGCTGCTGAGCGTTGGCTCACACACGCCGCATCCAAATTTAGTAGCCCCAAATCATGTATATGCGTAACTTAGGCAATGTAAAACAATTCACTCGGATGTGATGTCCGATGGTGTATATATAATTTTAGAGTTTTTACTCTTTTCCTTTTTGATTTTGAATTCATCCGAGTGGTTTGACTCTTTTGTTTAAGCACTCTGCCCGACTAGTCTAGCCCCGAGCGTTGGGAGTCGGCTCATGGCTCTTTTCCTGAGCACGTGTTTTGGGTGACTAAAGTTCGCGCTCATGGGGTCGAGCTTCACAACTCGGAGTTATCGCACTCGGATTCACTTGCAATTGTTAAGCAAAAGAAGAAAAATACAACTCAAAAAGATGTGCGCATCGCACACTATTAGGTAGCCCCGACTTCATCGCTTAGTTGTGGGTCAACTAAGTAGCAAGTCGAGAAAGTCAACAATTTTATTTATAATGACATAATTGAGTAAAAGCGACTTAGCCGCTTTATGCTCCATATGTTGTCGACGATCATGCCATCTTTGCTCGTAGCGCAGCGTAGGCTTGTAGATGAGTGTAGGCGGCGCCGGGCGCAGCGTGGCTCATGGCCGTGCCGAAGGTGGCGCTCGGCGCAGCGAGGCTCGTGGCGTCGCCGAAGGTGGCGCTCGGCACAAGCGTGGCTCGTGGCCGTCCGAACCGCTCGTGGCGCGGGCGTGGCTCGTGGCCATGCCGAAGGTGGCGATCGGGCGCAGCGTAGGCTCATGGCGAGCCGAAGGTGGCGCCCGGCACGGCGTGGCTCGTGGCGTCAGAAGGTGGCGCCGGGCGCAGCGTAGGCTCGTGGCCGCGCCGAAGGTGGCGCCGAGGCGCAGCGTGGCTCGTGGCCGTGCCGAAGGTGGCGCTTGGGGCGCAGGCGTAGGCTCGTGGCCGTGTCGAAGGTGGCGCTCGGGGCGCAGGCGTGGCTCGTGGCCGTGCCGAAGGTGGCGCTCGGGTTTGGAAACCGAATCGGAGACGATGACCGTGAGACGTCCGATCTGCAACGAGCGGTCACGATTTGATCTCGGCCGATCCGATCCAATCCGCACTTTCCAAAATCAACGGATGTGATCAATTCTTTCAAAAACAACGCCGCATGATCTCAACCGCACGATCTCGATCCAACGGCCGATCGTATTAGGGTTTCGCGAAAGAAACGGCCGTCCGATCTAGATCCAATGGTCTACACGCGCGACGGCGAAGCGGTGACGAGCGCGCACAATACACGGCCACGCGTAGTCTGTGCTTCGGCTTCGCCTAGTAGTGTTCACCGATTTTTTTCAAAAGCTTTTTGATTTAGAATAATTCCCGAAATTAGATTAATTCACTTAAGGCAATTAAAATATCAGGAAAAATCCAAGAAAATTCTCATAAATACTTTGAGACATTTTGAGTTCAAATAAAATATTTTTGGTAAAACTTTATTTTGACTATGCAGATATTTAATTGGTTTTCTCAAAGAGGCTAATTACTTAATTCTCAAAATAAATTCCAATAAATCCAAAAAAATTCCAATAAATCTCAAATTGCATAAATGACAATAAAATAACACTTAAAGCAAAAATTGGGGTGTTACAGGAGTCTTAGCTTATGACTTGATCATGTGTTGATCATCATAAGGCTAAGAAAGGATTATGCTTTGTGTTTGCAAAATATGACTTTATTGGTTCTTATCTTGGAGCATGATATAAGCATTTGCAAACATGTTTTGCAAAGTGTTGGGATCATGTGTTGATTATTTCATGGCTTAATATTTGACTTTAAATTGTGGATTTGTTATTTGCAAATGTGTTTTGCAAATAAGCTGAAGGTTATGGGTTTCGATCCTAGAGCATGTGTTGGCATTTGCAAATGTGTTTTGCAAAGTGTCGGGATCATGTGTTGATCCTTACATGTGTAGAGGATTGATCTCATATGTTCTTGGTTTATTTGCGAATGTGTTTTGCAAATAAGTCGGTGTTTAAATGTTGTTCTTTGGAGTATGTGAGTAACATATGCAAATGTGTTTTGCATAGTATTGAGATCATGTGTTGATCCTCACACAGCTCAAAGAATTGATATTTGTTGTTTTGGAGAAAAGTTTCTATGTGAAACTGTCTTTTCTCCCTTAGGTCGGTCATACCGCCCTTGTGGAGCCGGTAGCACCGCTCAGCCAGTGCTACCGCCCCTCTGGCCGGTGTGAAAAATCCAGAGAGAGGTGCTCGACCAAGTCTGTCAGGCCGGTGCTACCGTGCTTAGAGCCAGTGCTACCGCCCGAGCGGTAGCACTGCTCTCAAGTGGCCGGTAGTACCAGAGGTCCAGTACTACCGCCCCTCTGGTCGGTGTGAAAATTCCAGATGAGGTATTTTTGCTCAGAGCTCTGGCCGGTGCTACCGCTCCTAGTTGGCCGATGCTACGGATTTCCTATAACGGCTAGTTTTTCTAGCCATTGGCGAGGAGGCCGGTGCTACCGGTCCCAGTTGGGCGTTAGCACCGGGTTTGCTGATGTTTTGCACAACTTGCCCCCCAACGGCTAGTTTTCCTTGCAGAGGTTATAAAAGGGAAATTTTGTTTTAAATAATACATTTTTTTATTCAAATTGGAAAAATATACCTCGATCTCAAAAAATTACAAAAATATACCTCTGTCGTCCTTTTAGAAGGCGAGAGGGAAATGTCGCCCTTTCAAAGGGCAACAGAGGTAAGTGGCATACCTTTGTCGCCCTCTGAATGGGCGATATTTCGCCTGTTCTGCAGCTAGTTTCTAAAGAAAATCATAACTTTTTCATATGATCTTGGAAGGAGATGAACTTTATATGAAAATTATAGCTCTCGACGAGATATACAACTTTGGTATACAAACTTTTATCATTTGAATCCATTTAGATGGCCAAAATGGGATAGAAGGTTCAGATCTCATTTAGATCTGAACCTTCTATCCCATTTTTGGCCATATAAATTGATTCAAATGAAAAAAAATTTGTATACCAAAGTTGTAGATCTCGTCGAGAGCTACAATTTTCATATAAAGTTTATCTCCATATGAGATCATATGAAATATTTATGATTTTCTTTAGAAACTGGTCAGAGGGGGAAATGTCGGGAAATGTCATTGCCTGCCTCAGAGCGAGATCGAGAGACCATAAATGTCGCTTGTTGAGTTTTTGGGAGTTCTTTGAATGGGCGACATTTCCTCTCGCCTTCTAAAAGGGCGACAGAGGTGCCAATTTGAATAAAAATGTATTATTTAAAAAAATTCTTTTGTTTCTATAAAATGAGCCTTGCGTGGAACTACTGGCATTTGGGCTTAGTCACTCTATCTATTCTGGTGTGAGAAGGTTTTGGGAGTTCTTGGGGTGGAGTGCATGTGCACTTCGTGATGCCTTCTTCATTTTGTCTTTTGAGCTAAGAGTGAGCCCTAATTGCATGTGTTGCAATTAGAAGTGGATTGAGAGCCTCTTGTGCATGTGTTGCACTCAAGCCTGAGGAGAATCCTAGTGTATGTGTTGCACCGGCAGTGCATGTGTTGCACTAGGTGAAGCTCAAGCACAGAGCCATAATGCTTGACTTGTTACTCTTGAAGTTTGCCGACACCTAGACAAAGGCTCTGGAGTACGTGTGGAGGCATTCAGAGGCGGCGAGAGACCATTGTCGCCCTTTGAATGGGCGACATTTCCCTCTCGCCTTCTAAAAGGGCGACAGAGGTATAGTTTTGCAATTTTTGAGATCGAGGCATATTTTTGCAATTTGAATAAAAAATGTATTATTTAAAAAAATTCCTATAAAATGAGCCTTGGGGGCTGGCATTTGGGCTTGCTGAGTTTTTGGGAGTTCTTGGGGTGGAGTGCATGTGTTGCCTTCTTCATTTTGTCTTTTGAGCTAAGAGTGAGCCCTAATTGCATGTGTTGCAATTAGGAAGTGGATTGAGAGCCTCTTGTGCATGTGTTGCACTTGAGGAGAATCCTAGTGTATGTGTTGCACTTAGGAGGTCACCGGAGTGCATGTGTTGCACTAGGTGAAGCTCAAGCTAGAGAGCTTGACTTGTTACTCTTGAAGTTTGCTGACACCTAGACGGCGTGTGGAGGCATCGTGCGCGGCGACCTTCTCAAGGAGATTGTGATAAGGTCCGACAAAGTTATGAAGGTCGGAGCTCGTCTACTCGGAGGGGGAAAGAGCTACCACTAGTGGAATAGAGACGGGTGCTCAATTCGTGGAGTCGGATCAAAGTGGTTTGGGCTTGCCTCAACGTGGATTAAGAGAGACCGGCATGTCTCCGAACACCACGGTAAAACATCGGTGTGTCTCTTTGTGTTTGCTTGCAATTCTTATTTATATTGTTGCAATTTACATTACTAGAATTAAATTGCTTGATTGTCTTTAGGATTGCATATTCTTGTTAGAGACATAATTAGCTAGTGCACTTAGTGAGCCCAGTTGACTTAGGCTTTAATTGTCAAAACCTTAGTTTATCGCTTTCGCATCTATTATCATTTAGGTTTTGACATAAGGGTACTTAGGCGAGATTTTAATTAATCATAGAAGAAATTTTTATAGCCGCCTATTCACCCCCTCTATTCAGCATCCTCGATCTTACAAGTGGTAAATGATTTAAATTAGGGCCGGAGGCTGTGAGCCAGGATGGGTCTGTGTGACATTTGGGTTGATGTTAACTAAAAGTTTTGCCTCGATCAATTAAGGACTTAAACTTGCAAGCCATTGAACTGGGCTAATCATACAACTACATGTCTGTTATGAGCCAGATCTAACTCAATAAGTTACCGAGTCTTGATATGTGATATCTTAGGAGGATAACTAGGGTTGTGCACGGCATCAACGAACCGAAAAAACCGAACCAAACTGGTCAACTCGGTTTGACCGGTATACGGTATTCGGTATGGTATGGCAAATTTTTGACTTTTGGGATACGGTTTTTCGGTAAAAACCACGAGTAAACCGAAATAGAAAAAATACATGTATAATTAGATAAAGTAATGGTCAATTGTGTATAAAGTATAGTTTCACATAGAAATAATATCACTAGATTTATCAAAGTAATGGCCAAATGTGTGTAATATTTTTACTAACGTATAATTAGATAGAGTAATGGTCAAATGTGCGTATTAGAAACTGTATCGATGTCCAAATGATAAGTAAAAAAGAACAATTCACGCTAGTTTGGTAATTATGGTATTTACCGATACCGAACTGAAATATTATGGTATTTACCGATACCGAACCAAAGTTCTATTTGGTATATTTGGTATCACATTTTAATTACCGTATTTAAAAAAAACGTATTTACCAATTATACCGTATGCACAGCCCTAAGGATAACCAAACTGTGTGCGGTTTTGGAGGGTGTGTGTGCAGTGACCTCACATCTTGAACAAGGATTGTTCCAAGTCCAATGATAAGTCCCTCTTATTCTTCTGCTTTGTGTGAGGGATGAATAGTGATATCAAACTTATCTAGAGTATCTATGTTCAAATAGATTTTCAGAAAGGTTTTGTTATGGTCTTCTTAGTCGTACGTCGATGGGTACATGTAATAGCCAATATTATAAGATTGATCATATCTTGAAGGTAAAGTGTATAATCCTATGCAGTGTGTCAATCTATTCTGATAGCCGTGTCCCTGGTTATGGATAATACTCGAAAATTTCAGGCAATGGTTAGATTTTATAGAATGAGAATTGGGAAAAGGAGGCTATGTGCTAATGGAAATAATGGAATTTGGTTTAGGCTGTGTGCCAATTTACTTTGGAAAATACTTGAAAGCTTTATTATTATTGTTATTTATTTTACTATTGTTTCAAACTAATTATTGTATTCAATTAAAAATGTTACTTTATTGCAAAATAACCATGATAGCCAATTATTTGAAATAAGCCTTACATATAGTTATAATAGACTTGCATTCTGTGTACAACTTGTTGTGCTTTATGTACTCACCCTTGCCACAACAAAAATCATCAGTTGAAGAGCAGTCTACACCTACGTTGGAGGAGGAGTACTAGGAGGAGGCGAGTTAGTAGAGAGCAAACCTTGTCAGTTGCCTATGGCATATTGATGGATTATTTACGAAGTTTTTGTTCCATTGTTGTTATTTTTCTTAGAGTTTTAAAGCCATGTGTGCCATAATAATATAAAATTAACCATAAGATCAATCAACTATCTTTTATTCAATAAATAGTCTTTTAATATGTTTCCGCTGTGTATGATTATGATATTTTATCTATGTTGCTACTGTGTGCACTAGCGTGATTCTGGACTAGTACAGTATACACAAAGGGTCTGACTTTGTATATTCGGATCTCAACTTGCTATTTTATAATGTACTATTGCTGCAAGTAAGGTTAATGTGCTTTTTCCTTTTGAATTTTCTTTAACCTTGGCCTGATACATTTTATTCATTTTGTTCCGCATGCTGAAATTATTACCATGTTCATCTGTTCTTTTTCGCAAAGCATTTGGTACTAAATATATTTCTAAAATCTACAAAATCTTAAAAGAAAGTATCACATATAAGCACTCCGAGTACTTCTATGTAATACTCCCTCCATATCACTATTATATGTCATTTTAAGCAGCAAAACACATACCAAGACGTTATTAATTGGAGGGTATATGGACGTGTTTCCCCACATTACATAAAAGCCTGAAAGCACAAAAGTCAGTAGTGGCCTTTGGGTGTGGTGGTAAGAGGTTTTGCTCATTAATAATGGATCTCAAGTTCGAAACCTGGGCAATGCATTTTTTCCCAAGCTGGCAAAGTCTAGTAGTCTGCTTGGAGAGCGCTACCTTTTTCCTTCTAATTAGCGCCAAAATTTTTCCTTGCCGCCAGTCTCTTCACCTGTGTGACCCAATCATGCCACTAAAAAATTGCTTTTATAAAGACAACGTGAGTAACTTTTCTCATCACACTAGATCAAACATGACAAACAATTTTGGAGTTAGAAGACCACAAGTAGATATTGATTTGAACATGAATCCACCAGAAGAGATTTTTCATGGTCATGGGATAGATTACACATGGAACCACCAGAAGAAAATAGTAAACTTTCTCATCTATATTTGTCATTTTGAGTAATTTAGATATTTTCCTTCTGCTTTGCAACATTCTCTCTAAATTTGAATGTCATCTCTCTCTCTATAGACTCTCATGAAAATGTTGATTTGAATTTGAATCCACCGGAAGAGATTTTTCCTAGCCATGGAATAGACGATATAAATATGGAACCATCGGAAGAAAACGGTAAACTTCATGATCAAGGCACAAGTGCATTTCGCCATCCACACAAGTGTAAAAGTATATATGCACGTATATTTGTTGATCTTTGCACATGTGCATTTCTGACCGTAGGAGTATATATGCACTGTAAAATGAGTATATATGCACGTACTGTACTGTAACTTCATGATTTTTTCCCTAAGTCATCATGCTTTTGTATGTGTAAAAGTATATATGCACGTATATTTGTTGATCTTTGCACATGTGCATTTCTGACCGTAGGAGTATATATGCACTGTAAAATAAGTATATATGCACGTACTGTACTGTAACTTCATGATTTGTTTCCCTAAGTCATCATGCTTTTGTATGTGTAAAAGTATATATGCACGTATATTTGTTGATCTTTGCACATGTGCATTTCTGACCGTAGGAGTATATATGCACTGTAAAATGAGTATATATGCACGTACTGTAACTTCATGATTTTTTTCCCTAAGTCATCATGCTTTTGTATCTAGAGATGCTAGCAAGAATTTACGCATGAAAGAGTTGTCCAGTGATGCGCGGAGAGAAATATTTCAAGCTTTGCTAAGAAAAAGCAATAATGGAAAGCTGAGGCGTCATATAACCACGGAAGTTGCTACATTATTCTCAGTGAATATCAGAACGGTTCAACGCATTTGGAAACAAGGCAAAGGATATCTTGATCAAGGCACCGTGGTTGATGTTCTTAATAAAAAGAGCGGCAACTATGGTCGTAAGCGAGTTCAGGTGGATATATCTGCATTGCGTGATGTTCCTTTTTCAGATCGAACAACGGTAGAAGATGTATGTGCTCAATTGCATGTGAGTAAAGGCAAGTTCATGGCGCTAAAACGAGAAGGCCACATAAAGCGCCATTCAAACAGCATAAAACCACATTTGACAGAGGAGAATAAGAAGAGTAGGCTAGAGTGGTGTCTATCTATGATTGACCCAAACAGCATACGAAATGATCCAATGTTTAAGGGATTATTTGATATTGTTTTTATTGATGAAAAATGGTTCAATCTTACAAGAAAAACAGAGAGATATTATATACTTCTTGATGAAGATGAGCCCATATGGACGTGTAAAAGCAAAAATTTCATTCCTAAAATTATGTTCTTATGTGATGTTGCTTGTCCAAGGTTTGATATGGATGGAGATTGTACTTTTGATGGAAAAATTGGATGCTTCCCTCTTGTAACATATCCGGCTATTCGAGCTAAGTGGCCACATGAAGATATCAACAAGCCTATCTTCATCCAACAAGACAATGCTAAGCCTCATATCCTACCTACGGATCAATTGTTTTGTGAAGCTGCTAAGCAAGATGGATTTGATATCCGGCTCATTTGTCAACCGGCAAATTCACCGGATTTTAATATCTTGGATCTGGGATTTTTTCGTGCTATCCAATCCATTCAGTACAAAAAAACTGTGAAGACAATATCTGAACTTGTTCCGGTTGTTGAGGAGGTAATTATATTTCTTTTACTTTGTACTCTATCATTTTACCCCATCAAAACTAACCATGTTTACACATATCAGGCATTTCAAGAATACTTTGTACACAAGTCGAATCGAATATTCTTGACGCTACTGCTTGTTATGGAGGCTATGAAAGTAGGAGGAAACAAATTCAAAATCCCCCACATGAAAAAAGGGATGTTAGAAAGACAAGGATGCCTACCTTTGCAAATCAGCTGTGAATCTTCACTGATAGATGAGGCAAACACAATACTCGCTGATTAGTGTGTCAAAGAGAATGTATCATGACTTTGTCTTTAATTCATGCATGCAAACTTTGGATTAGTACGGCTGATTAACTGATTACATAGTCTCTTTTGCATGAATGCTCCGACGGAATCAGCATAGCATATCACTAACTTGATCAAAACAAGCGTGAAGCTAGTAGCAGCACTACATGTGTTAAGAGATAAGCTTATGATTAAAAGGTGTGCATGATTCCAGCGAAATCATTCACACCTTAATCACATCTCTTAACAACATGTATCAGAAAAATCTAGAGAAAAGAATCTTATACATAACCTTAGCGATTTATTGCTGCCAAACTGGTAAATCCTCAAAACCATCCGGAAGACATCTTGGATTGAAGCTTTCAACCTCATTTGATTCTAGAACGTCGTCTAGTTCAAACGAATCCTCAACCATATCGGGTTCAAATGAATCTTCTACGTAATCAACTCCATTGCTTTCCATGCAAAACGATGGCATTTGTTTTGGCGAGGCTGTCAACGTCGACGAAGGCAATGGTGTACGTGGCAGTTTCGGCGACGAAGGTGGCAGCCTCGACGACATCGGCAGAAGCTTCAGCGACGACGGCCATGAGGACGGCGGTGGCAGCAGGTCCGGTGACGATGGCGGCAGGTCCGGCTGACGACAGCAGCAGGTCCGACGACGACGATGATGACGGCGACAGCATCAACCTTGGCGAGCCTTCCATGGAGTACAGCACTGATGGTGTTTTTTTCTTCTCTAAACTTTACAAGGACTTGAGATCATATGGATCCAATGATTAGTATATTTGTTGAGCTTTGTTCCTGGATGGAAGACGAGGAGTGCCTAGGAATACATAACCGAAGCAATAAATTACTCTACCAGCTAGCGTGTGTTAATTGGAGGGTAAAATTAGCTAAAGAGCACATAAAAAGCTTAAACGACATCTAATAGTGATCCTTTTTCAAAACTCTCCAGCGACATCTAATAGTGATATGGAGGGAGTAATTTTCTTCCCACATCATGGGATTTACTCATATGTCATTCAAATAACAAAGCTTTGTATATTGGTGATTAGATTATTCCGTTGCTAGCTTCCCATGGCAAAGAACTTTGATATGAACGGTTTTCTATTGATAGTTGATATGATTTTTGTTGTAAGGTGAAATGTTTTCTTGCTAGAATCTCACAACAATAGTATCTCTAAGAGGAACTGGGAGGAAATAACAATTGTTATATATCTTTGTATTTGTGAAGAAAATACACTACATCTATTTGTCAGGTTTGCCATTTACTCAGAGTTAGGTTAAAAATAACTGATTTGGTAAAGACCAATTTACATTAGTTGTCCAACAATATTATGGGTGTCATGCTAAACTAGAAATGTAACCATTTTTTTAAGTATCTTGCTTTGTTAGAAAGGGCTATCTGAAATTTTCATGTTTACATGGAAAAAGGTAGTAATATTTTGTAATTTTGTTAGGTAAGTAATAGGTGTTCTCATATTTTTGCCATACTCTCCTTTCCTGTTGTATTTAGAGTATGTACCGTACTATTTGTTTTTTCAGGAGCCGGTAACAATTGCGGAATTCATTAATTCAATTTGACCGATAACTTCATATTGTTCATAGCTACCTTTGATACAACATGATAAGCTCACATGACATTAACAATATGTGGTGAGCGCATGCAATTTTGGTGTAACACTGATATTTCCGTCGCAATGTTTACTAGTACGGTGGAAAGAGAGCGCTGGACTTTGGCCTTCTCCGAATAGGATGCCCTGTAGAGTAGAACTTTTTTTTCTTTAATATTTTTTTAATCTTTTTTTCAAAAATAGGCGCCGGGGTGAAAAAATTGCGCTTTTGGGCCCTTGTCGCCCCAGTACTGGGCGACAGGCATCCAACCCTAACGGCCATTAACAGCCACAAACCTGTCGCCCAAGTATGGGGCGACAGGACTGAATTTTTTTTTTTTGTAATTTTAATTCCTAAATTCGTTTCCGAGAATAATCAATAGGAGAAAAATAACGAAAATGGTCATAGTACTGATATACCTTAATATTTTATATCTTTAAACAGTTAGTACCTCTTAGTATTGATTAGAAATAAATTTTAACGAAAATACCGATCTTTAAGTTCGTGATACCTCTTAGTATTGATTTACTGTAATTTTTTGTATGTATTGGGCAAAATATACCATAAGTTGAAAGCACTAATATTTTAATTATTGATACCTCTTAGTATCAATTTACTGACATATGTTATATTTAATTGACTCGAAGTCGTATCTTTCGCAGGAAGTCGGAAGCGAGCCTTTATCTCGTCAGTCGCGCGCGTGGTACTGCCACGCCCGACTACATCCGACGTGTGCCGTGCAATGATCCCATGCGCATGGTATATTAAGGCTATTAAAATCTCGAGAACTACCGTTAAATGTCGTCGCATTACTAGGAAGGTCCAACTAGAACAAGATAAATTTTAAAATATTAATTAATATATAAGCATTTGCATTACGTAAGTACGATGTGTCGTGCAAATTTAAATTGTATAAATCAATTTTACTTAAAGACCACTTAGTGTATTATGAACAAACTATACGAACCATGGCTCAAAAAATCCTGAAATAAATATGTCTTGTTCGTAGGGTGTTAGGTGTCCCAAGGCGTTGGTGTGTTGTCACGTCGTGTGGCAAAGGCAAAGCAATATCCGCACAATTAATAAAACATACATGGATTTGCACAATTTAAAGTGATAAGGCACTCATGTTACTAACTCGCATAGCTTATACAATATGTCACGAACGTAAAGGCATTACAAAAATACGTCTGTACAACTAGTCAATGACGGCCTCGCTTTCTGATCTGTCCCGTGGGGTACGTGAGTGGTGACGACGGACGGACGTCCCTCCTAGGCCGGCCCTGCGGCGCAGGGGTAGAGTGGTGTGGCGGCGACATGGGCGTGTCCTGTGGCGGCGCTCCCGAGAGCTGAGAGGGGGCGAGGTAGTCGATCGACAGGTACTCCTCCAGGTCGAACTCGACATCCACAGGGTCGTCGAAACCACCTGGGTCTCGCTGGGCGAGACGACGAGGAGCCTCCTCACCACTTGTCCCCACTCTGCGCGTGGGAGCGTAATGAGGAACCACTGGGGTAGGGCGAGACGAGGAAGGAAACTCCTCAGCCCACTGTCCCCACTGCAGCTGCGTAGGAGCGTAACGAGGCACCGGCGGGGTAGGGCGAGGTGCTGGGCCGCGGGGACGTGGTGTGCTGCATCCGCCGATGTCTCCGTGCCCTCGGCAGGTGGCCAGGCGACCCAACCGCCTCATCCTATCGAGGACCCGCTCCCAAGCTGCCTCGGCCTCGGCGGTGGTTATCTGTATGCCCTCCCGAAGGCGCGCCAACATGGACATAGCCTCCACCTCCCCTATGAGATGTGCCTGCATGTAACGCCAGATTGGTATTAGGTTATTTCATGAAAAAGACGTGTCCTTGTAGCTTCGATTGTGACACTTACCGCAGAGCTGTCCCTCTGAGACATCTGTGAAGCGTACGTGTCCGTCACCGATGCCTGCCGTGCGATATACGATGCTGGTGTGTACCCCACCCTGAGGCGAGTCCGCGGCGCGAACCACTCCATGTACTCATCGTACATGTCAGGGTCGTATGGCCTGGTCTCGGTGACCCTCTCATCGAGTCGCGCTGTCCCATCGCCGCGCCCATGGTCGCATACGGTGCGCGAACTGAGTGCCCGTTGCAGCACCCATCCGGCTCATCCTGCAATGCAAAAACTGAGTGCCCGCTGCAGCACCCAACCGAACAACAACAGGAGGTATGCCTCCAGATGGCGGGCCACGTCCTCCTCCTCTGCGTGCGGGTGGATCAGCTCAGCCTGCAGCATTTGGTACAAACATTATCAGCAATTTAGTGTTTCTCTGTTAATTCGCAAAGAAAGAGGTACTCACCGTGAACTGAAGCAGCCACGCCTTCGTCGGTCCGTGCCGCTCACCCTGCCTAAGGGGCTTGTAGGGGGTTGCCCGGGGGTGGCGCTGCACCTCGGCGAACCGTGCGGACAACTCCGCGTGCCACGTGACGGAGGCGTCGCGCGGCACAACTACCGGACCCGCACAGGGGAGACCTAGGAGGTTGGACACGTCCTGCAGCGTCGGAGCCATCTCTCCGCACGGAAGGTGGAACGTGTGCGTCTCCGGTCTCCACCGGTCCACGAGTGCGGCCAGCAGGACCGGTCGTGCCCGAAACGTGGGACCTGCCTGCCCTCTAACGGGCCAGTCACCTGCTCCACCATCCTACAGAGAGGAAGTAAGCCAGCCGCTCGCAACCTGCATATAGTGCATTGCGTCGTTAGAATTGCATTCACAGGTAAGTACATGTACGTAAAAGAGTGGAAGCGTTGGCAGCTTACCATGGAACCCAGCGTGGGTCAATGCGAAGCAGCTCGTTGGGCACCCGAGACCGGAGTGTCCCTAGATCTCGATTCTGCTCTGCAAAGTACCTAGACCGGTGGGTCGCATCCACGGTCGCGTCGAGCAAATTCGTGGCAAGGTCGTGCCATCGTCGCTTTACAAAGCAAATACAACAAATTTATCAGTAATTAAATGTGCACACAAAATGAAATGCAAAATAACGAAATGTACCATATTCAACAAACAATACAACGGAAGTCCAGAGAGCTAAAAGAATCTCATGTAACAAACATACTAAAGACGAAGACATGTTCGATGAGGCACACAACGCCAAAAATCACATTATCCTCATAGCAATTAACTGGTACATCAAAAAATTACATGATGCAAATAACAACTTACTGGTACATCGAAAATTACATGATTGGAACAACAGTTCAGTGGTACATCGTAAATTAAATGATGGGAACAACATCAAAAATTACATTATCCGCGGTTCCGACGCGCCTCGGACTCGTCCATATCGTTCCGAATGTGCCGTGTCCTTCGACGCCCGACCTTCAGCCTCAACATTCGAATGTCCGGTACCCACCGATGGTCCGGAGGGGAGGCTGTTGTGAATGATCCATCCACTCGGTATCCGTATACCTCGTAATGCCACGTGTTGAGAACACTTTGCTTGTAGTAGTAGGGGGAGATGTATGCACAACATGACTGATGCATCTCGGCGGCTGCGGCAATGACGTGCGAGCACGGCAAGTGTAATAGGCATGGTTTCTGGCAGGAGCACTCGCACTCAGCTGCTCGGAGTATGCACAGATGGGAAGTCCTCTCCCGGTGGGCACCCCTTAGACCTCGGTCACCGCAGTGCACGTGGTATCTCCGTTCCACGCCACTCTCCGGTGTCACCCGATGTGTCTGCGCCTTTCTTGTTTTCTTGGACATGTACGTAGATACAACCGTTGAGTACGACAGTCGATCGTTCGACATACATGCTGCAGAGCTCTTGTATCACTCAATTAAATATCTCTGTGTCCCTAGTAAGACACCTTCAACGATACCCACCAATGGAAGGCATCTGGTGTTGTAAGGACCCGAATCCACTGATTCGAACCCACTGTGTTTACCGCACTAGTCCCAGGATCAACGCTAGTGCACACAGCTCAACATCGGTACATATCACATCATACTCAACGATAATAGAAATAGTAGTTCACTTATTGATATAGCTAAATGTATGATCTTATGACCAACTTACATTATTAAGCCACACAGGCAAGACGGAAATATAAGCTAATAATTAGCGGCGGAAAGTAAGCGTACGATAGCTCATCGGTTCACCACAGGCAACCGACAAGGTTCTGGACCCTAATGACTCGTGTCTTCTGGACTTCCTCTTCCAACACAGTGTAGATTCTTCAACGGTTGATTATTGTTGTTGGCAAGGGTGAGTACTTAAAGCACTCAACAAATTGTGCATGTAATGCGATTCTATGTAACTATATGTAAGGCTTATTCCAATGGATAGGCTATCATGGCTATTTTGCAATAAGCGACATTTATGAACAAATATAATATTTAGGTTGTAAAGACTTGTAAAACAAATAGCGATAATAAATAGATTGAAGATTTCTCAAGTAAACCGGGTTTCCAATCCTAAGTCAAATTCCATCTTCCACATGGCATTCCGCCATCCCAACCAAGTTGTCCAATTAATTAAGCTAACCCTTAATCGTAATTCCGAGCATTGCTCAATACACATGAAACACGGCTATCCGAATAGTTTCACACTCTGCAAAGGTTATGCACTTTACCCACGTGATACAACCAAACACCACCAAGGCGATTATTATAACAAAGCCTTTACAATGCGATAAGCTTAACCCGGTACCACCGCTAAGGTTTCAACACTGGTGGGATGGTTACCACATCCGGGCCCCTCTTGCGCCATGTGAATTACTCCATAACTCGGGAACTCACACCGACCACGATAGTACCAAAATTAAGACATTGCAAATTACTCATTAAGGTGGCCCATACGGACATGTGGTTGCATGATTGACTCAGGCCAAAGGCTTGCAAGGTTAAGTCCTTAGAGTGTAACATCCCAAAATTTGGCTTAATTAAGTTTTTATTTCTTATTTATGCATTTGTGATTTTCTGTAATTCATTTGGATTTTTCTGGATTTATTTGAATTAAATTCAAATCAGGTTTAATGCCCTTTTATTCAAATCTATCTAAATCTGTGCAAAGTTAAAATAAAGTTTTACCAAAAATATTTTATTTGAGTCCAGGATGTCTCAAAGTATTTTTGAGATTTTATTGGATTTTCCTAATAATTTAATTGCCTAAAACCAATTAAATGAATTTCGGAATTATTTAAAATAATAAAGTTTTAAAATCCTTTACAACAAGATCTTAATTTGAAGCCCAAGTCTTGTCTTCGCTTAGAGCCCATTTTGGCGCAGACCCGCTAGCCAGCGTCGCGGCCCGCTTGGCCCACGTTCTAGAGAAGCAAGCGTGGGCCGTAGGATCTTGATCGGAGGGTAGAGGCGCGTCGAAACCCTAATGAATCTGGCGTCTATTTCGTATGCGCCTCGGATTCCTCGCGTTGAGCGCATGGTGGCCGTCCGTTGCGACACGTGGATGGCGGATTGCCGTCTTCGTTGTGTCCGGCCGGACTCCTCCTCCGCCCGCTCCATGTTCGCAAGGACTCGCCTTGAGCACGCCTTCCGATGCTCTATAAAAGCCGTGATCGTCGCTCGAGGTTTCGCCGTGACCGCACACTTTTGTTGGAGTCGTTTGGCGAAGCGTCGAGTGAGAGCAGAGGAGCTCGCGGAGTTGAAAGGCGCCTCGGTTTCGCTCGGTTTCGTCGCCGCCGTTGGGTCTCCGCCGCCGGTGCCATCTTGGGTTCGCCGGACCACGCCGCGAACCGGCCGCCTCGTTGCGGAATCGCGCCAAAACGCCGCCCGTGGTCTTCGTCTTGGGGCGGTGAGAGTTCGCCGTCGCATCTCCATCGCTAGATCCGAAGCTCTAGGCCGTTAGATCGAAATCCAGCTTGACGTGATGCGCGTCGTGAGTGATCGGTGTCCGTTCGATCAGATCTGAGCGCATCGGATGGCGCCGTCGCCGCAACCAATCACGGGCAGCCGCGTGTCGGGCGCAAGCACCGAAGCGTCGTGGATCGGGTTCACCGTGGTCGAGCCACGCGGTGGACCCGATCTATCTTGCCGACGCGCGTGCGCGTTTGATTGGTCAGTGCGGTCGATGTCAGCGGCGTCATGCTTGCGTCATAAAGGATTTTCAATTGGAAAAATAATCCGATTGGAAATTCTGTGATGATGACGTCATCATGAGGTCACGCTGACGTCACAAATCGCTTTTTCAGAATAAAAATAAATCTGTTAATTCTGAATTTCTAATTTCTGTATTTTCACTATTTATTTCAAACTTCAAAAGACTATATCTTTTGCATCGTAACTCGGATTTGAGTGATTCAAATTTCTAAAAATTTGTAAAATTGAGATCTATTTAATGGTGAATTTTATTTGATTTTTGGAGTTCATTTGCTCTCTGTTTTGATATTTATTTGCTTTTCTCCTTCGGTACGCGTAGACGTTGAATTGTGCGACGCTTCGGAGGAAGATTCAGCAACTCAAGATCAAGTTCCAGAACCAGATTAGGACCTATTCCAAGGCAAGTTGTGCTTTGATCATGTTGAACCCATGTTTATAAAATTGCTATGTTTGTTTTACCCTATAGCATATATTTCAAATATACAATTGTTTCACATTAGATTGGGTTTAGCTAATATACCAGATTGATTTATACCCTACCTTGTCATTTGTATGCCATGATCTATTGTCACCCTAGATTGGCTCAATATAGTTGGTTAGTAATTATAATCAACATGGGATGGTTAGACCGTATTAGTTGCTTAGCCATGCCACGTCATCACATGTGTCAGAATCATTGATAATTAATCTTGATTAATGGAATATGGAACAATGTTATGAACTTGTGTGTGTCATGTGGGATCACACAATGAGATTGAGTTGTTGTGACGAGTCATGTCACGCAACGATGTTGAATTGTTGATGGCACGTGGTGTAGTAATCAACACAGGTGATAATCATTTAGATTGGGGCAAGTGACAAGGGCGAGTATGCCAAGGTGGGCCCAGTGGGCAGAGGGTATGTGGATGTCTTGCCTTGATCACCCTAAGGACTTAACCTTGCAAGCCTTTGACCTGAGTCAATCATGCAACCACATGTTGTAATGGGACACCTAGGCGATTAATTTGTAATGTCTTAACTTGGTACTATCATTGGTGGTGTGAGTTCACGAGTTATGGTGTAATTCACATGGCGCAAGAGGGGCCCTGGTTGTGGTTTTCGACCCACCGTGTTGAAACCTTAACGGTAATCTTGGATTAAGCGAGCATTGTAAAGGCTTTGTCATGATCTCTTCACGACACACCAAAGGAAGTGTGTTAATTGCATGGCACGAAGGGACGATCATGTCGTGTGGGTAAAGTGCATAACCTTCGCAGTGTGAAACTATTCGGATAGCCGTGCTCATGGTATTGAGCAATGCTCGGAATTACTGATTAAGGTTAGCTTAATTAAAATGAACAACTTGGTTGGGATGGCGAATGCCATATGGAAGATGAAATTTGACTTAAGATTGGAAACTTGGTTTACTTGAGAAAAGTGAATCTATCATTATTGTTATTTGTTTTACCGTCTTTACAATCTATTTATTGTATTTGTTCGTAAATCTTTGCTTTGTTGCAAAATAGCCATGATAGCCTATCCTTTGGAATAAGCCTTACATATAGTTACATAGAATTGCATTACATGCACAACTTGTTGAGTGCTTTAAGTACTCACCCTTGCCAACAAAAACATCACCGCTTGAAGAGTCTACATCAATCTTTGGAGGAAAGATTCGAGAGGAGACGAATGTTTAGGCGCAAGCCTTGTCGGTTACTGTGGTATCTTGAGGGGTTACCTACGTTTTCATTCCGCCATAGCTTTAATATATTGTTCAGCCTTGCGAGGCATAGTCATGTAAGTGGACCATAAGGTCATTCAACTAGTAGTATGTATCATATGATGTCTTTCATAATATTTTCGCTATGTATGATTGTGATATTTACTTATGTTGAGCCTGTGTGCACTAGCGCGATCCTGGACTAGTGCAGTATACACAGAGGGTCCGAATTTGCATATTCGGGTCCCGACATAGAGTGATCAAGGTAAGACATCCACATACCCTCTGCCCATCGGGCCCACTTTGGCATACTCGCCCCTTGTCACTTGCCCCAATCTAAATGAGTATCACCCAGTTGATTACCAAGCACCACGTGCCATCAACAATTCAACACCGTTGTGTGACATGACTCGCCACAACAACTCAATCTCATCGTGTGATCCCACATGACACACAAGTTCATAACAATGTTCCATATTCCATTAATCAAGATTAATTATCAATGATTCTGACACATGTGATGACGTGGCATGGCTAAGCAACTAATATGATCTAACAATCCCATGTTGATTATATTTACTAACCAACTATATTGAACCAGTCTAGGGTGAAAATGGATCATGGCATACAATGACAAGGTAGGATATAAATCAATCTGGTATATTAGCTAAGCCCAATCTAATTGGAAACAATTGTATACTTGAAATAATATGCAATAGGGTAAAACAAATATAGCAATTTTATAAACATGGGTTCAACATGATCAAAGCACAACTTGCCTTGGAATAGGTCTGGATCTGGTTCTGGAACTTGCTCTTGAGTTGTTGGATCTTCCTTCGAAGCGTCGCACAATTCAACGTCTACGCGTACCGAAGGAGAAAAGTAAATAAATACCAAAACAGAGAGCAAATGAACTCCAAAAACAAAATAAAATTCACCATTAAATATATCTCAATTTTACAAATATTTAGAAATTTGAATCACTCAAATCCGAGTTAAGATGCAAAAGTTATGGCCTTTTGAAGTTTGCATTAATTATGAAAATACAGAAAAATAGAAAATCGGAATTAACAGAATTGTTTTTATACTGAAAAACAGATTTATGACGTCAGCGTGACCTCATGATGACGTCATCATCACAGAATTTCCAATCGGATTATTTTTCCAATTGAAAAATGCAATTATGACGCAAGCATTACGTCATGCTGATGTGAGCCCTGGCGCCAGCCAATCAGAACACGACAGGTGTTGCGGTGCATGGATCGAGTCCACGGCATAGCCGCTGGACCACGGCGAACCGGTCCACGGCGCTCGGCGCTGCGCGGCCTCGACACGCATTGCGTCAATTGGCTCAATCCTGCGGCTCGATCGATCCGGAAGAAGATCGGACGGCTACGATCGATCGACCACGCGTTCCTCATCCAGCGGCTTACCCCAAGATCGGACGGTGAGCGCTAGCGCGAAGAGACGGCGATGGCGCGGCGCCTTTCACCGGTGATGGAGAAGACGACCCACGACGCGGCGCTCCGGCGGGCTCCTGGTGACGAGACGGCAGGGATCCGACGCGGCACGGTTCGGCGAACTCGGTCCCGCAGCCCAAGGGACGGAAGACGGCGGATCGGCGACGTTCTCGGGCAAAAACCGCGGCGGTTCCACGCTTCAACTCTGGCGAGTTCGCGACTGCGTTCTACGGCTGCTCTCGCGAAATCTCTCCGACCAAAAGCTGCGGCGCACGACTGCGAACCTCGGGCGCTACCCTCCTTTATAGCCTGGCGTCCGAGGCTCTACGGGCGAAGAAGTCCGACGACCACACGACGGCGAACTCGAGTCCGCCGGGACGATAAGCGGCGGCGCGGCGCGTGTCGATCCGACGGCCAAGACGTGAGCGCACACGCGGCCTTTCCTGGACCGTTGGATCGCACGCGAACGGCTACCGATCTAGGGTTTTCCCTCGCTGCGGTTCGCGGGCTGGACTGGGCCGCACCGACGCAGGCTTCAAGAGCACAGTGTTGGGCTTCGGCCCAATACTGTTCATTAGGATTTTAAAACTTTATTAATTTAATTAATTCTAGAAATTCATTTAATTGGTTTTAGGCAAATAAATTATCAGGAAAAATCCAATAAAAATCTCAAAAATACTTTGAGACATTCTGGGCTCAAATAAAATATTTTTGGCAAAACTTTGTATTAACTTTGCAATAATTTAAATAGATTTGAACAAAAGGTCAATATACTTAATTTAAAATTAATTTAAATAAATCCAGAAAAATCCAAATAAATTCCAGAAAATCATAAATGCACATTTAAGCAATAAAATACTATTTTGGCAAATTTTTGGGATGTTACAAACCTCCCCCCTTAATAGAATCTCGACCCCGAGATTCAGGGTTAACTAGAGAATAGGTTAAAATTCGACTTCAAATCTTCTTCTCGCTCCCAAGTGGCTTCACTTTGAATGATTGCTCCACTGAACTCTGCAAAAGCGAATAGACTTGTTTCTGGTCTTGCGCTCCATAACATCCAAAATTTTGGTCGGTTGCTCTTTGTAAGTCAAATCTTCTTGCAGCTCTATTGCATCTAACGGGGTTTGCTCCGTTGGCACTCTGAGACATTTCTTGAGTTACGACACATGGAATACATCATGCACTCCTACCAAAGACTGAGGCAACTCTAACTGATAAGCTACTTCTCCTCGACGGCTCAGAATCTTGAACGGACCAATATATCTTGGTGCAAGCTTCCCTTTAACGTGAAATCTTTCGACGCCCTTAAGAGGGGTAACCCTGAGATACACATAATCTTCTGGTTCAAAACTCAAATCTCGACGACGGTTATCTGTGTAGCTTTTCTGTCTTGACTGTGCTATCTTCAACCTTTCTCGATCATTGCGACTTGATTTTCGCTTCCTCGAGAATATCCGCCCAAAACCAAACGTTCTCTGTTTGTTCCAATTCAAAGGAGTCGACAAGCACGTCCATACAATGCTTCAAACGGTGACATCTGCAAGCTAGCTTGATAAGCTGTTATTATGGCCCTCATACGCATATGGCAAACATTTATCCCGGGGCGTAGCATAAGCTAAAGCACAAGCTCTCAACATGTCCTCTAGGATCGATTTACCCTCTCGGTCGACCATCATGCTCGGGTGATATCTTTATCTTGAAATTCAAAGAGTTCCCATTGCTTCATGCAACTTGTTCCAAAATATTGAGGTGAATTGGGTACCTGTCGACACAATCTTTTTGGGCACTCCATGCAAACATACAATCCTTGACATATACAACTCTGCTAAACGATCTCCCGAGTAAGTGGTCTTTACCGGGATGAAATGAGCGACCTTAGTCAAACGATCCACAATAACCCAAATGGAATCGTAACCTCTCTGAGTCTTAGGTAAACCGGTGATAAAATCCATTCCGATTTCCTCCCACTTCCATTCCGGAATTTTCAGCAACGCAACAAACCAGCTGGTCTTTGATGCATGGCTTTTACTCTCTAACATACATCACATAAAGCAACATGCTCAGCCACTTCACGCTTCATATTAGGCCACCAAAATCTCTCTTTCAAATCCTGGTACATCTTAGCACTTCCTGGAGGAATCGAGTACTTAGAATCGTGAGCTTCCTCAAGAATCAGCTGTTTCAGTTCCTTTTTATCCGGCACACAAATTCGGCCTTTGAAGAACATGGTTCCTTACTCGTCTAGAGTGAAATCCATGGCTAGGCCTTCCTCCTTTTTAGCCTTGATCTTAGAAATTTTATCGTCATCTTTCTGGCCTTCTCTAATCTGATCCTCCAGTGTTGGCTTTACTTCCAGTTCAGCTACAATTCCTTGCGGAACAACTTCCAACCTTAGCTTCTGAAATTCCTTACATAACTCTGGTTGATCTTCCATTGTCAATGTATTCGCGCTATGGCTCTTTCGGCTCAGAGCATCCGCTACCACATTGGCTTTTCAGGGATGATAATGAATTCCCACATTATAATCCTTAATTAGCTCCAGCCACCTTCGCTGTCTCATATTAAGATCTGCTTGAGTGAATATGTATTTTAGGCTCTTATGGTCTGTATATATCTCACATCTATTTCCTATGAGATAATGATGCCATATCTTCAAAGCATGCACTATGGCAGCTAACTCCAAATCATGTGTTGGGTAATTCACTTCATGCGGTCTTAATTGTCTCGATGCATAAGCAACGACTTTGCCTTCTTGCATTAACACGCACCCTAAGCCTTGCTTTGAAGCATCGCATAATAGATATCAAATCCATTACGCACATCCGCAACACTAATACGAGGTCGTCGTCAAACGCTTCTTTAATTCCATAAAACTTTTCTCGCACTTTGGCGTCCATGCAAACTTCTTTTCTTTCTTCAACAACTGCGTAAGGGGTTTAGCAATTGTCGAGAATACCTCTATGAACCGACGGTAATATCTCGCCATTCCCAGAAAACTACGGATCTGGGTAACAGACTTCGGTTGCTCCCAATGCAACATTGCGTCCACTTTACTTGGGTCAACTGCCACTCCTTTAGTAGTCATTACATGACCAAGAAATTCAACTTTCTCCTTCCAAAACTCACACTTGCTAAACTTAGCGTCTGGTGATGCTCTCATGACCTCTCTAAAACCATCCTCGGATGTTACGCATGCTCTTCCTCTGTCTTGAGTAAACCAAGATATCGTCTAAAAAGACTAAAACAAACTTATCCAAATATTCCATGAAAACCTTATTCATCAGGTTCATGAAATATGCCGGGGCATTTGTCAATCCAAATGACATGACTGTGAACTCATAATGTCCATATCGCGTCAAACGCAGCCTTAGGCACATCCTCCGCTCGGATCTTCAATCGATGGTATCGAGCGAAGATCTATCTTGGAGAAAACTCCAGCTCCTCTTAACTGATCAAATAAATCGTCGATCCTGGGCAATGGATACTTATTCTTGATAGTTACTTCATTATTTACACGATAATCAATGCACATCCTAAGGCTTCCATCCTTCTTACGGACGAACAAAACTGGTGCTCCCCATGGCGATGAACTAGGTCTAATGAAACCTTTCTCTTGCAATTCCTCAATCTGCTTTTTCATTTCCACTAACTCATCAGTAGGCATCCGATATGGTCTCTTTGATATCGGTGCTATCCCTGGTGCTAACTCAATAACAAAATCGATGTCGCGATGCGGTGGCGATCTGGTAAATCTTACGAAACACATCCGGTATTCTCGACTCATCGCACATCTTCCATCTTTGATGGCTTTCACGCCGTTGACCACTAAGCGCCCATCACGAATCTATGGTCGCTTGAAATTCTACTTTCTTGCCACTGGGCCTTCCAAAGTTACAATCCTTCTGGTCACAATCCAAAACGACCTTATGTTTGGATAGCCAATCCATTCAAGGATGACGTCTAGGATTGCGCATCTATCAAGATAAGATTCGCTAGAAATTCTATCCCATCCATAAGCAACTTAGCTCCCAAACACCCAAGGCTAGATCTAAGCTCGGATCACGGGCTTGGACTAAAGCACACACTTAAGATTCACCACTTTAAATCCATTCTTGGTTGCAAAACTTTGAGAAACAAGCGAATGCGAAGCTCCAAAATCAAACAAAGCAGTGGCGGTGCTTGAGTTAACCAGAACTTACCCAAAGTCGACGTCAGCAGCCTCCCGAGCTCCATCTGCGGTGATATGGTTGATCCTCCCGCGACCGTTGATTGCGGTGTTGCTCGGCTTGACTGGCGCATGATTTCCTCCTAAGGTGGTGCCTTGGCGGTGTTGTTCCCAAGTTGAAACGAATGGCGTGATGCCTTCCTTACATGGACACCTATTAGAAAAGTGCCTGGCTCATTGCATGTATAGCATCTTTTCACTGCAGATTCTTGACTCCCTCCCGCGCATTGTTGCCTGTCTTTGAGTCGAAAGTTACGATTAGCGGGGCGAGTGCGAGGGTTGATGTCTTATTCACGGTGGCGGTTGGAATCTAGCAAATTCTTTGTGGTGACATTCTCAAGCGTAGATGGTTTGGACGTCCACCCTGATTAGTCATCAAGCGCTTACGGTTTTCACCCAGCTCTTTGCGCTTATCCTCTAGGATCAAAGCCTTATTAACTAGCTCCTGAAAATCTGGAAAATTGTGGGTGATTAGTCCCACCTACAGTCCTGAATTTAGTCCCTTCATGAAACGAGACTGCCTAGCTTTATCTGTCGCTACGTCTTCAGGGGCATAGCGAACCAACTGGGTAAATTTATTCAGATACTCGGCCACTGGTTGGCCTCCTTGTTTCAGAGCCCTGAACTCTTCCTTCTTAAGATCCATCATTCCCTCTAGGACATGATGCTTGCGGCGATGGTAAACTCCTCCCAAGTAATCTCGTGCGGGGCTCCATGTGCGGCACAATAATTCTCCCACCATTCTGCGGTGGTTCCTTCCAGTTGATGAGAGGCGTAGAGCACCTTCTCATTGCTTTCACATTGCGTGATGCGCAGCTTCTTCTCAATAGTCCTAAGCCAGTCATCGGCTTCCAAAGGGTTCACATTTCTGAAAAAGTTGGTGGCGAGTCCTCATAAAATCGGCGGCTTGGAGTAAGGTCGAGGTCCACCATTGTTGTTCGAGCTGCATGGTTGTTGTTGGTTCTTTGCTACATTGGTCATCTCGCGACTGCTTGCATCATAGTCTGCATTAGTTAGTCTGCGGCAAGAAGCGCTCCCAGTTCTCGCATGTCCACTTGGCGGTGGTTGAGGGCTGCCTCGTCATTGGGGTTGTCATTCTGCGCATCCACTTCTGAAACCTTGTTGTTCCTCGGTATTCACCATCGATGATTGCCTCTTGGGTTAGGAAAGGTAGATATAGCATAGATAAGAAACAAGAATTTCTAAAGCGGGAAATAGGTTATACCCAACTGAAATAATTCTTTATTTATTCTTGGTATGGTGCTTATTTAAGCCTACAAGCTTTGCAACACATACCGCACACTCGGCATTACAAAGAAGCAAACTAAACACGAAACCTTAACGTCAACTAAAGAGGTAAAGACTAACTTAAAGGCGCGACTCCACACTCGAGTCTCAACACAACTCTAAGGCTGATCCTCCTCGGGCTCCCACTCGCTCCTCGGGATCCTCCTCTGACTCCTCCTCGGCTGGCTCTTGAGCTCCTCGGGTCACACGCTCCAACTCGTCCTCGATCGCCTCTAGGGCCTCTCCCAGCTCGGTGATCATCCCGATGGCTGAAGCACGGGTCACCTCAAGCTCTGCTCTGCCACTCGAGTGCCTCGTATACGATCTCCGGCTCTGAGTAGTCTCTCTCATATGCTCCTCTTGGGCAAGGGCGAACTCCGCAAGGTGAGTTGCAGTAGCACACTCGTCCTCCACGATCCGTCGGTGTCGGCACGCTTGAACGTCTGGGTGAAGTCGGAACACTGAGTCGTGAAGCTCGTCGGCGTAGTCGCGGCAGACACGGCGAAGAGCAAGTCGGGCAACCTCCTGGATCGCAACCTCGTACGAGAATCTTCTGGCGGAGATGTTGATTGGCCTGCTAGCTTCATCATTCTCCCAGGCGAAGATGATCAGCTTGCAAATAAATCCTCGGTGTACACCATTAACTGACCAGCTGCCTCCTCGGTAAAGCGGACGATAGAAGCCTCCAAGCATCTGAAGAACTCTCCACAGCTCCATGGCGTAGCCGCCAGCTGACTCCTCGAAGGTTAGAACGACCGGCATCTGCTCCACAAGAACTTTGAATAAGTTCTCCACCCGAAACGGCAAGTAAATCGGTAAATTCAGCAAAGGCGAGAAGTAGAGAATGAGATGAGTCAAGAGTGTTTTATTAGTCGACTTTAAATTTTTCTTTAGAAAATAGTTTTGGACACACCCAGGACACCTCCATGCTATCTAGGGCCAAGACCTACAGTCAGTATGCTCTAATACCACCTCTGTAAGGACCCGAATCCACTGATTCGAACCCACTGTGTTTACCGCACTAGTCCCAGGATCAACGCTAGTGCACACAGCTCAACATCGGTACATATCACATCATACTCAACGATAATAGAAATAGTAGTTCACTTATTGATATAGCTAAATGTATGATCTTATGACCAACTTACATTATTAAGCCACACAGGGCAAGACTGGAAATATAAGCTAATAATTAAGCAGCGGAAAGTAGAAAACGTAGATAGCTCATCAGTTCACCACAGGCAACCGACAAGGTTCGGACCCTAATGACTCGTGTCTTCCTGGACTTCCTCTTCCAACACAGGTGTAGATTCTTCAACTGTTGATTATTGTTGTTGGCAAGGGTGAGTACTTAAAGCACTCAACAAGTTGTGCACAGAATGCGATTCTATGTAACTATATGTAAGGCTTATTCCAATGGATAGGCTATCATGGCTATTTTGCAATAAGCAGCATTTATGAACAAATATAATATTTAGATTGTAAAGACTTGTAAAACAAATAGCAGTAATAAATAGATTCAGTATTTCTCAAGTAAACCAGGTTTCCAATCCTAAGTCAAATTCCATCTTCCACATGGCATTCCGCCATCCCAACCAAGTTGTCCAATTAATTAAGCTAACCCTTAATCAGTAATTCCCGAGCATTGCTCAATACCATGAGCACGGCTATCCGAATAGTTTCACACTCTGCGGAGGTTATGCACTTTACCCACGTGATACAACCAAACACCACCAAGGCGTGATTATAACAAAGCCTTTACAATGCGATAAGCTTAACCGGTACCACCCGCTAAGGTTTCAACATCGGTGGGATGGTTACCACATCCAGTGGCCCCCTCTTGCGCCATGTGAATTACTCCATAACTCGGGAACTCACACCGACCACGATAGTACCAAAATTAAGACATTACAAATTACTCACTAAGGTTGGCCCATACGGACATATGGTTGCATGATTGACTCAGGTCAAAGGCTTGCAAGGTTAAGTCCTTAGAGTGATCAAGGCAAGACATCCACATACCCTCTGCCCATCGGGCCCACCTTGGCATACTCGCCCCTTGTCACTTGCCCCAATCTAAATGAGTATCACCCAGTTGATTACCAAGCACCACGTGCCATCAACAATTCAACACCGTTGTGTGACATGACTCGCCACAACAACTCAATTTCATCGTGTGATCCCACATGACACACAAGTTCATAACATTGTTCCGTATTCCATTAATCAAGATTAATTATCAATGATTCTGACACATGTGATGACGTGGCATGGCTAAGCAACTAATACGATCTAACAATCCCATGTTGATTATATTTACTAACCAACTATATTGAACCAATCTAGGGTGAAAATGGATCATGGCATACAATGACAAGGTAGGATATAAATAAATCTGGTATATTAGCTAAGCCCAATCTAATTGGAAACAATTGTATACTTGAAATAATATGCAATAGGGTAAAACAAATATAGCAATTTTATAAACATGGGTTCAACATGATCAAAGCACAATTTGCCTTGGAATAGGTCCTGATCTAGTTCTGGAACTTGCTCTTGAGTTGCTGGATCTTCCTCCGAAGCGTCGCACAATTCAACGTCTACGCGTACCGAAGGAGAAAAGCAAATAAATACCAAAATAGAGAGCAAATGAACTCCAAAAATAAAATAAAATTTACCATTAAATATATCTCAATTTTACAAATATTTAGAAATTTGAATCACTCAAATCCGAGTTAAGATGCAAAAGTTATGGCCTTTTGAAGTTTGGATTAATTCTGAAAATACAGAAAAATAGAAAATCGGAATTAACAGAATTGTTTTTATACTGAAAAATAGATTTATGACGTCAGCGTGACCTCATGATGACGTCATCATCACAGAATTTCCAATCGGATTATTTTTCCAATTGAAAAATGCAATTATGACGCAAGCATGACGTCATGCTGATGTCAGCCCTGGCGCCAGCCAATCAGAACACGACACGTGTTGTGGTGCATGGACTGAGTCCACGGCATAGCATTGGACCACGGCAGACCCGGTCCACGACACCTCGGCGCCTGCGCCCGACACGCGGCTGCGTCCAATTGGCTCAATCCTGCGGCTCGATCGATCCGCGAGAAGGCGATCGACGGCTACGATCGATCGACCACGCGTTCCTCATCAACGGCTTACCCCAAGATCGGCGGTCGAGCGCTAGCGCGAAGAGGCGGCGATGGCGGCGGCGCCTTTCACCGTGATGGAGAAGACGACCCGACGCCGGCGCTCCGGCGGCTCTGGTGGCGAGGCGGCGAGGGATCCGACGCGGCGCGGTTCGGCGAACTTCGATCCCGCGGCCCAAGGGACGGAAGGCGGCGGATCGGCGGCGTTTCGGGCAAAAACGCGGCGGTTCCACGCTTCAACTCCGCGAGTTCGCGATCTGCGTTCTCTGGCTGCTCTCGCGAAATCTCTCGACCAAAAGGCTGCGGCGCCGATCGCGAACCTCGGGCGCTACCCTCCTTTTATAGCCTAGGCGTCCGAGGCTCTACGGCGAAGAAGTCCGACGACCACGGCGGCGAACTTCGAGTCCGCTTCGAGGGCGATAAGCGATAGCGCGGCGCGTGTCCCGATCCGACGGCCAAGGCGTGAGCGCACGCGCGCCTTTCTCGGGCCGTTGGATCGCACGCGAACGGCTACCGATCTAGGGTTTTCCCTCGCTGTGGTTCGCGGGCTGGACTGGGCCGCACCGACGCAGGCTTCAAGAGCACAGTGTTGGGTTCGGCCCAATACTGTTCATTAGGATTTTAAAACTTTATTAATTTAATTAATTCTAGAAATTCATTTAATTGGTTTTAGGGAAATAAATTATCAGGAAAAATCCAAGAAAAATCTCAAAAATACTTTGAGACATTCTGGGCTCAAATAAAATATTTTTGGCAAAACTTTATATTAACTTTGCAATAATTTAAATAGATTTGAACAAAAGGTCAATATACTTAATTTAAAATTAATTCAAATAAATCCAGAAAAATCCAAATAAATTCCAGAAAATCATAAATGCACATTTAAGCAATAAAATACTATTTGGGCAAATTTTCGGGATGTTACAGGTGCCTTTCATTACCCAGTTGTAAATCTTCGCCAAGTTCGTTGTCATGATTTCATAACGCGAGCCGCCCTCGTCATGCAGAAGGGACCATTTCTCCAAAGGCTCATGTCGTATCCAGTCGGTGAAACTCTTTATGCTGGTCCTCGGCCTACACCGAATGTTTGGGGCATCTATCGGGAGCGCACACAAGGCTGTAGGGTCCTCTCCTTGCTCATGGTACACCATCGGGTTCCTTGATGAACTAGCGGTATCTCTTGGATTCTTTTTTGTTAGTTCATCCAACATCCTCCAAAGTGCGTCGAACTTCCTCCGTTGGTTCTGTTTGCATAGCCGCTTGAACATGTTCATAAGCTCCTTATTCCTGAACTGACAAAAAAAATTGGCACCCATGTGCCTCATGCACCACCTGCTCTTCAGGTCTGGCCACTTTGTTGCTCCCACTACAGCGGACCCTTGTTGCATATCCACGATCGCCCTTAGTAGCCCTGCATGTCGGTCATGGATGATACAAACATCAAGCCCGCCCGGAACAATCGCCGCTTCACTCTTTCAAGAAACCATGCCGACTCTCGTGTTTTCCCCCTCTACGAAGGCAAATGCAACCGGTAGAACCTGGTTGTTGGCATCCACCGCGATCGCAGTTAGAATCTGGCCCTTGTACTTCCCCGTGAGGAATGTGCCGTCCATGCAAATGACCGGGCGACAATACCGAAACGCATTTATGCATGCGCCCAGGGCGAAGAATGCACGCTGCAAGACCCACTTACCCGCGCGCACACCACCCGCAGGAAACTCTGCAAGGTCGACGGATGTACCGGGGTTCCTACGTGCTATTGCCCTGAGCAAGTGGGGAATATTCTCATAGGAAGCCTCGTACGTCCCGAACCGTATTTCCATAGCTGTCCTTTTCGCACTCCATGCCTTTCCGTAGCTAATCTTGTACTGAAACCTCTCCTCCACGGCTGTGATAATAGATCGAGGCTGCAGGTGCAGATTGTCCACGATTTGACCATAAAACACATTTGCCACCCAAGTGGACGACAGATTGCGGTGTCCTTGCTCCGCTTCTTCCAGCTCGCAGTTATGTTCCATCACTATGGAGCATTTCCAGTAGTCCTTCCACTTCCCCTTGTACGCATGCACCCGCCATGGGCACGAATCAACTACACACTTCACGTCGTACTCCTTCTTGCTGGACTTCACTACCCTGAATTGCCACCAGAGAGACATTGCCCAGTATTTCACCGCATCCATCACAGCCTCCTTGTCTTTATATATGGCCCCCTCCGTCACCTTGTTCTCACGATACTCCCATACATCAATGTTCCCTTCATTCATTGTTAGGTCTTCGAAACTGTAATTGCTCCACACACCAGGGATAGGCACCTCAGGAGCATTGTTCTCTTCGTCGGAGTGCTCACCATCAGGGACTTTCTCATCCGCACGGTCCTCCTCTTCCATCAGGTGAACTATGTCCTCCACCTCCTCCCCCTCGTCGGCCACCCCTCGCGCCTCCATCACTGTCTCCTCTGGCCCCCGATCCCTTCGCCATCGCCAATCTCGTGCTCCTGGTCTCCGGGCTCCTCGCCACTTTCCTCTTCGCATCCTTCTACATTTGACGTGCCCTCCCCCGTAATGTCCACCCCGACATCACGAACTTGCGACACCGATGGAGCTACCGGGTAGCACTGTACCAACAACATGAGCGGCCAACCCCGCTCTACAAGAAACCAACATAACTCCTCCATGTTGACGCCGAGTTAATAGGAATCAACTCTCCATAAAAGCAGTCTTGCGCACGGCTCACTCTCGCTCGAACCCGCAACCGAACAGTCTGGGCATCGAAACTAAACATCCGAGACATCCACTCCAACAAACCTCTGTTTGTCCTATCGCTCGGTCTACATATGCCCCGTACGACTCTTGAAAATGATGATAAATCCACCCCATCTGCCCCCTGTGCTATCTCCCCATCTCCATAAATTATTTGGAAATACAATTTCTCCGACATACTGCAACGTCCGACGGAAAAATATTACTCTAAAATACAATATACAAAACGTACATGGATCGTACTACAAAATACGACTATAAATAAGTGACTCGACTAGCCTACCATACGGCCTAATATTAAATTTCTACTGCATTATATTTGTATATATTGCCTAATACATTACTTACATAATAAAATTAGTAATACACAACCCTACTAAATTAAATTTCTACTACATTACATTTGTATATATTGCCTAATACATTATTTACATAATAAAATTACTAATACACAACCCTACTAAATTAAATTTCTAAATATTGCCTATAGTTTCTACTGTACTAAATTTCTAGATACAAAATACTACATTAAATTTACATATACTGAAATACAAAATTAAGTTTCTAAATACTAGATACTAAATTAAATTTCTGAATATTAACTGATACATTAAATTTCTAAACACTACACAATCCTAAAATTTCTAAACACTACAACAAATTCCTAAATATTAAATGCTACATTAATTTTCCAAATACTACACAACCTATAAAAAAATTACTACAATTATCTCTAAAAAAACTCTTAAAGCTAACTCTACAAAAAAATCCGATATTTACCTTTTTCTTCTTCTTTTTTCTCTTCTTTTCTTTTCTTCTCTTCTTCTCTTCTCTCTTCCTTCCTTTCTTCTCTTCTTTCTTCTTTCTATGCGCTCGGCCCCCTTCTCTTCTTTCTTTCTCTCTGGCCTTGGCTCACCCGAGCACATCCGTTTTAAAGCCACTGGTCGCCCCTACATGGAGCGATCGCCCATGTAGAGGGCGATAGGTGGAAATGGCCATTTTGCCCCCATTTTACCCGTTAGTTCGTCGTTCCTACTTCTGCAATTTCTAATCCGGAACAACTAGTTTTGAAAAAAAGATTAAAAAAATATTAAAGAAAAAATTCCTGTGAAGTATGGATCGAAATAGGCCATGGAGAGGCCGAGACACCATGGAGGGCTTCAAGTACAATATGGCCCAGTTGCCCCTTCTAGCTTTGCTGCTTTTGTGCCTTCCATGGTTTGTTTCGAAGAACTCTATATGCAGGCTCCTGTTTCCTGCCGTAGATGTACTCAAAACAATTCAAACTTAACTTGCAGCTTGGTAAGATATTTATCAGAACATTTTTCAGGACGTAAAGGTAACCTAATTTTCCTTCAGAACATCTGCATTCCAATTAATCTTTAATGATACAGGTACTTGATCTAAATTTCGCTTTACTTAAGAGTAGGAAAGGTAAACTTGAAAGCGAACAGCAAGAGTTTCAGGGCACCTTTAAGAATTTTGAAGGATTTGAAGTCCTTAGGATTTTTTGTCCTATGGTGAATCTTTCATTATCTAAAAAAAATAGTGCTCTTTAGAACATAGGAATGAGGTTGCTAAATTCCTATGGAATACTTTCTTATGCCTCATTAGTTCCATAGGAAAACTAGCAAGAAGCTAGATCCTCTTCTTTCTCGCTTTACTCACCCACATCCGATGGCCATTGTTTAATGTGTCTAACTCATCCTACAAAGATCTCAAGCTAGACCTCTTGGAAAATTCCTTTAAAGAAGTCTCTCTCTCTAAGAAATGTTTTCCTCCAAAATTCCTCTGTTTATTTCTTATGAATGATTCAAACAGATTTTTGCTCTTCTATTTCTATGCTTTGAATTCCCGTAGCATTCCGTTATATACAACATTTTATTTCTGTATTTTTTCTATTCCTGCGGTCAAAAGAGGCCGTCAAATAGGGATGAAAACGGAAACGGAATTCCGATGGAGAAAAACGAAAACGGAAGTCTTTTTTGAAACGGAAACAAAAAATATTGCTACGGAAACGAAAACGGTAATTTTTTTATCGGAAACAGAAACGGGAGAGTCATTTCCGTCGGAAACAGAAACGGAATCGAAAATTCCGTATAAGTGAAATCGGAAATTCCGTCAGAAACTTGGCCCAAAAAGGAGAATGGTGAATTTACATTTATTTTGGAATTAAAATAATTTTAGAAATACAAAAGGCTTTATAGAAAATATCAAATAGAGTTCTAAAATTCGAAAAATTCTCAAAAATGAACATTTTGAACCTAGGAAAATTATTTCTATTATAATTTTAGCTTCATTTTTTATGATTAAATTAATTATATAAATCTAAAAAATAGAAAAATTGCATTTATAAACTCCAGAAAATCCAGGATAAATCTCACAAAATCATAAATGAACATTGAACAATAATGTGCAAATTTTAGGGCATTACATCTTTATAATTGGAGTAAGAGGATGTCGATGATAATAATATGGAGGAGAACATGATGGTCTGACCTGGGAGACAAATAGTGAGCCTTCAACTGACAAACTTGAAAAAAAACTTCCTAATGATACCGTGAATATAACATTGTTCTTGTATCGGCCTTTGAGATGGAATGAATTACATTGTTTTTGCAATCATGTATATTATGATCATGTACTACGTTCTTGTGAAAATTTTCACTTTCGTTTCTGTATCTACTCTGTTCCACATCCGTTTTCCCACTTCTCAACACGAAGGGAAAACTGGCAGGAAATGTACCCAAAGAGTACATTCTAGGAATTGTTTAATTGCTAAGAGTGTGTTTGGTTGACTGCATAGTGTTTGAATCGAATGAATGGATACAATTGTATCTATTAAACACGTATTTTATTTCCCGTTCATCCAGACTAGATGGATACAATTACAACCACTCATGCAGAAGGATAAAGAAACATAGAAATTGGACAAACCCGTTAGATGCATAAACAATCAACCAAACAACTCAACTTGCATCCACTCATACAGATCAAAACTAGCCTAAATGGCTCATACGAGACAGACTAGAAGCAGATAACCAAACACACCAGGTTGTGATTTCTCTGGTGCTTGTATAACTGTAAATGATTTCCCTTCGACGGTCCATTTATAAAAGTATCTGTCAGCCTCACGTACTTGAAAACAAGGTCTGAATTTGCGTGTCATCTATTAGGAATATGATCACCCGTCGAAGAAAGCAACGTTTAACACATGGTGGAGGGTACTCATTGATCCAAAGCGAGACAACTTACAATTGGTTTAATCCACGGAATGCTAGAAACATTTTACTCTTAACTTTGTTCAGCACAGACAGATAAACTGGCACAAAGCAAACCGCTACATCTAGGATAGCACAGCATTGTCGCCTTGAAACAGCATGCAGCTTACAGCCTCCTTCCTCTTCTACCACCCTTTCTGCGGGTGCTGTCAGTCGGGACTGGAGTAACATCCTCTGTAGAACAGAGTAAGAATTAGGTTATAACGAAATTAACCATGAAGTAGCAGGTTGATATTTCTGAAATAGATATCTATGTCAGGGCAACACCAAAGGCAACAAATGCAACAACGTGCGTTTTAATGTTTTACATGTTCATCGACTACCGATTATCCACAAGCTACTAAACAAATTAAGTAGTATAAGTAAAATCAGAACAAAATGGTATCAAGTAACTCCAGTTAAAAGGAGGAATACACGTGCATGGGCATCTGAGATTGTAGGCCTCACAGCCCATATCCCACACAATGCTCCTTGTTGGGTGAAGAAGACACCTTGAGAATCTTTGTTGATACAGGTTATAAAATATTTCTAGAAACCACAGTATCATGTTATTGCCCAATGCTTGTGGAACGTTATTAGTTGCATTTAATGAGTTATCTCCACACTAGCTTTGGGTAGAGTCAAGATGCGCATTCGCATGTTCAATTTGTCGATATGTCGAACATTCTGTCAAGGCTAAACTAATAAATAGTCTATACTACATACACCCGCATGCTGCAACACCTTTCTATGGTAAGCAAAGTCAGCACTACCAAGCAAGCATGGACAACAAATCAAATAGCACCATAACTTGCAGGGAACGTCAAAGTGATCCCCAAAAAGGGCAGCTTGATATGTATTGGACAGTGAGAATAGGATGAGTCAGTTGAGACAATCAAATAATTTCATCATCTCCTAATTTGTTTAATAATCTAGATGATAAGTTGGAGAAAAAACACTACAGAGCACTTAAACTAAATGATATGTATTTGGTGATAGCATGTAGAGAAACACTATAGCAAACTAACTATAAATAATGTCAATTTGTTCATATTCATACACAGGCTTCCTTTCTAACAAGAGTAGCATAGTATAGTTCTCCTGTAGTTGCAGCCTTCTGAGACATTTGACTAAATTTTAATGAAAAATGCAAATAAAACTACCACAAAGGACAAATATATAAACAAACATTATGCATGACAACAATATGGGCGCACAAGCTTACCAATACGACCAATCTTCATTCCAGATCGAGCAAGTGCTCTAAGGGCAGACTGAGCACCAGGACCAGGGGTTTTTGTCTTGTTTCCACCAGTAGCACGGAGCTTAATATGCAAAGCAGTAATTCCAAGCTCCTGCAAGATGGAAATGAGGCATTAAGCATCAACTGATAAATAAAAATTGTGTCTTTTTCCATAGCAGGGAAATACCTTGCATCTTTGAGCAACATCCTGTGCTGCAAGCATAGCTGCATAAGGTGAGGATTCATCACGATCAGCTTTAACCTTCATGCCACCTGGAAACCAACACAGAAGTTGTCAAGCTATAATACAGATAACAAATGAAATTAAAGTATCTTTGTTGAATACCAAAAAAAGGATTTACATCTTAAAGAAACCCATAGAGCCAAAATATGTACATTGGGAATTTGGAACCAATAAGGCATAGTTTAAATCTAACTCAAAGGAAATGCTGAACAACAGGCGATGGCCATCCAAAAGCTTGTACAAAGAATACACTATATACATTATTACATTTAAATAAACATAACTGGAAAAGGTGTTCCGTTGAAACAATAACTGGCACAAAACAACTCTTGAGCACATAATAGTATCAAGTTGTGATTTGGCCCATTAACTGAAGTCATAAGGACCTGAGCAACACAGAAAACTACAGTAGTTGTAGTTCAGCAATAACCGACAATTAGACAATTAGATTCCCTAGTAAATCCAAACGAGCCTATTTCTATGCAGGACCTTCTAGTAAGCTCTAATTACTACTCTCAGTTTACACATTTATCACCGTTCTAAAAGGCAGCCGACTTGATGGTTGGTGCCACCCTCCCTGCTCACCCGCCTCGCCCATCTAGCCCGCCTAGGTGGCCACCAAGCCCAACTAGTCAGCCACTAGGCACTACAGCGCTAGGCGCCACCCCACTGTCCACCTAGCGCCTAGCATTTTCTAGAACACTAACAATTATCAAGCAAAACCATCATTAAATATCATGATTTCAACCGATTGTAAGTGTTTCCATCACATATTGGTGAACCCATTCAGTAAACTCATTCGCTGCATCCTAAAATAACTTCTAAGAACAGGTAAATATAATACAGTGGATAAAGCTATATGAAAATCTAGAGCGTGGAGTAACAAACAGAAAATATATTATTGCAAATGACACAAACCATGTCCACTTCCATAATACACTCCTCCATTTAATCCAGCTAGTGCTTGCCAGAGTGGATAACTAGGCAAAATCAGTGCAAAAGTGCAGCTGATTCATACCGAGCATACACCTGAGGATACACATCACCAAAATGGAGACACCTAAAATAAAAACAGGAAGAGGGAGGTACCAGAGAAAAACTCTCCGGTCCCTCATCATCAATATTGCACAGCTATGACTCGAAACGCTCCCACATGACAAAAGGAGGCGATCTTAAGGGCCGTGCTTAAAAAATCAAAGGAAAGTACCCATCTCAATAACTTAACACCAAGCACACATGCCATTACCATTCAAACCACAAATATCCCCTGATGCATTAAATATAGTCCCATCTCAATGTAACGGTGCACACCCAAGTAATCATATATGCTGATGCGATCTCACAATCCACTCTTACAACAACAAAAAAATCAAGCGGCCTAAACTAAACTGCATCAAGAGCTCGACCACCCAAACTAAAGAAGCAGTATAGCCCTCAAGTAAAGCTAGGTTTATTTACAGAGAAGTACAGTAATACTGCCCTACAGTGTCACTACACACAGACATAAGTTCTAAATAAACGCAGATACAATAGCAGTGACTTGCACAAGAAACGTAAGATTTGTGAAGAGGGTATCTACCAGTGATGCGGACGAGCGTCTCCCTCCCGGACAAATCGGTCACATGCTGCAAGGCCATCAAAATGCAGAGGTAAGTTGCTTTTCTGCACGAACGAACCGAGCCGAATGGAATGGAAAAAGGGGTCGAAAGGGATGCGGCATCTCACGATGAAGGTGTCGTTGAAGGAGGCGAAGATGCGGGCGACACCGAAGACGTACTCTCCCTCGCGGACGGCGGGGCCGAGCGTCACGTTCTCCTCCTTGGGCTCCCGCGTCTTCTTCCTCCCAGACTGCGCGAAGCGTCACCATTCCACATCGCACCATCAGAAGCTATAGCTTGTGTTGTTTAAGAGATCTCGACAGGGCGGAGAGATAGAGGTGGCACAGCTACATACCATGGCGGCGGCGGCGGGCGCGGTGTTTGTGGGCGAGGTGGCGACGATTAGGCGACGATAGAAACCCTAGCTTGGAGCGGCGGCGGCGGCGGTGCGGGAGCAAAAACTCTCCCATATAAGTAGTGTTCTCCTGCTGGGCCGTCGATGGGCTTCCTCTCAGTTTCGGACCGGGCGAGCTCGTTTGTCCTGCCTTCTTCTCGTAGAACCTACAAAATTAGTATAGTGCTCTGCTTGCGGTTTTTTTTTCCTAGCACGTAATATATGCTATTTTTCTTTTCCTTAATTCCAGGATATTTATTTCCTTTTCCTTGAGATGATGCTGGAGGTAGGGGGAGATCTGTTGTGGGTCACCGGGATGAGTTAGACACATTAAACAATGGCCATCGGATGTGGGTGAGTAAAGCTGAGGAAAGATTTGAGAGGTTAATTTTGATGAAAGCATATTTCTGGAAACGTTTCGCTGGGTGCATGAAGGTTGGGCCATCTCTAGTGGGGTGCATTATTTGGGGTGGACGTAGAAAAGAATGCTTAGGTGCATTATAAAGGAGTATAGATAACTAATCGCGATGCGCCATGTCGCGACCGTCACTGTCTACACGAGTAAATCGAAAAACGCGTCATATTCGGGGTCCTCTTATGAAGGATCTATGATTTCACTAAAACGAAAGGTCCTTTTCGAAAAAAAATGTTAGATGAATCACCGTGACGTGACACGCCGCTTTGATTTCGCTAAAACGAAAGATCATTTTTGAAAAAAAAACGTTAGATGTGTCACCGTGGCGTGACACGTCGCGACCGCCGCTCCGCACGTAAAAAACAACAAAAAGAACACAAACACATTTTCTTTTTTTTTTCGAAAAAGGACCAAAGTTTTTTTTAAAAAAGAAACTAAACGCGATGCTTAAAAACGCATAAAGGGCATAAACGCAATTTATTTTTCTTTCAAAAAAAAGATCTAATCTTATTTTTTTCTCGAAAAAAGATCTAAATGTAATTTTTTTCCCCGAAAAAGAACCTAACCGTAAAAAAAATTTCGCAGCTCGAGCCCGAGCCGCAAGCCGAGCCGGCGCCCTCCCGGCCCAAATGCACGGGAGGCCAGGAAACCTCCCATCTTTAATAGAGGGAGTATAGAGCAGAACCATGTAGTCCAGTACGTAGGTATTGTAAATTAGCACAGAAGAAATGTAGCCTAATACGTAGGTATGTAAGTTAGCTTTTTCTGTTTTGTTTTTTTAGAGGAAAAAAATGCAAAACCGTTCTCATACCAGCACTGGAAACTTTCCACAACAAACAATTGCGGTTGCTAGCGATGGATGATGGTGATCCTTTTATCATCAATTAATTAGTAATTTCTCACCAAAAAAAATATGAAGCATAAAGGGTGATCGATCGCATCTTGGAAGATTAAGTTAGAGACTTAGAACCACACGGTGAAGAAAAAAAAGCAATAAGTTAACAATAATTGACAGCTGTGGGATTTGAACCCACGCCCTTTCGGACCAGAGCCTAAATCTGGCGCCTTAGACCACTCGGCCAAACTGTCGTTATTGGTGAGAGGCAGATAATTTATCCTCTTCACATTTTAAGCAGACTTCAACACAGAGCCAGCACCTCCCAGTCCCAGGTATGTACAAGCAACGCAAAAGAGGAACTGTATGCAGCTTCTGAAATCTGAAGACGAATTCTAGTCACAGTGTTCGTTCATTATGTTACACTAGAGTTACAACTGCTCGGTATTTGGTCTGATCTTCAGGTCCTATCACAGCAGCAGAGGCTGTGTAGCCAAACATCAATACACTGTAGCAACAGAAAGAAAAGCAGAAAATAGTATAACCAGCAGGCACACTACCAATTGCTCAGCTCAACACTAATCAAAGGGATCTACCCTTGGGTCATGCTCGTTTGCCATCGCCATTCCTGTGCATATAAGCAAGTTGGGCACATCACCTGGAAATACGGACATGTGCGAATTAAGACATTTTGTAGAGGGGGAAAACATTAGTACAACTAGCAGATAAAATGAACCGCCCTTCCTGTTCTAAACCACAAAATCCCAAATGCACTTCCGCTAAAGCTATGTGCAGTAGTTTACAAGAGAGGAAAGAAGAAGTTTTTGCCCAACACAGAATTTACGCACTAGCCATAAGCATAATCTGCACTATTAAACCGAGTAATGTGAAACACAATGGGATTAGACAGCTCACCTTTCCAGCTCCTGAGCAATTGGGACACCTTTCAGTCGTAAACCACATATTATGTCCACGGTCACATGAAAGTGAAAAGCATTTGGTGCTCAATAACATCCTGCTAGCAGAACAGCGAGCACATGGCAAGTATCCGATAATGCAGAAGCAAGTTCAGGTATGTGAATACAGTACCAAAAAAAAAAGGGATTAGAAGTCTCCAAAAAAAGATCAGGCTGGCCGGTACTAGTAAAACAACTTTGCAGGGACATTCCATTTTTGTGTTTGGCGATGAATTAATCGGCATGGCCAAGCCATGCTTTGGGTACACAGATGAAAAGGAATTTCGCTCATACCAGTGCCATGGCAATACGTGCATTTTTTTTTCTCTTGCTGCCTCACATTTTTCACTTCAACCAGCATTAAGGCTGATATTACACCAACTGCACCACCATAAAAGGATGCCACAATGGGATCCACCTGACTGGATTACAGCCAAAAAAATGAATAAAATAACTTCCCTAAACACTACAGAATCCAATGACAAGAACTAGGTTCTTTAAAGCACCTCAATTGAAGAGGCAAGTGCATGCTTTGTATAAAATCTTCATAAGATGTTCCACCCAGCCCTAATTTCAGTTCAAGCTGCATCAAAGACAGTTCTTTAAGAAGATACCACATTACCTCTCGTAATGAGAAGATGTCCTTCTAAAAAACTAAGGAGTACAAACCAGGGTTACGGAGAGACAAAGCTGGCACTTAATATTGGGGCTACCAATCCTCCAAAAAAGATTATCCCAGATATGAAAGAGAATGATGTCAAATAGAGTTGATTCATTGTCTTCGGTGACTACTTCAGAAAAAATAGAGGAGTGAATAGAACTTAGAACAACTCAAGATGCCAATATTGGTCATTTTTGCACATAAACTAATTGAGGGCTGGTGGTCACCGTATGAGGCATAAACGGAATAATAGATGGAATCTCGGGCATTTCATTTTTCTTCATTGCTGGCACCTTTGCTTTCGACATTTCTGATTCGCTGCTGGACCCGCAATCGCCTGACCTGAGAACATTACCCATATTGGGGTGAGCTACCATATGCTGTTTTAGCAAGCTAAAAATGTACTACTAGAATTGACCAAATGATTATGAAGTGTGCAAAATAGACACCTCTTCCATTAAAAGGAAAATTCTGTTACAGCGACTCTTGATGCTGTCTTGAATCTCTTGTGATTGCATCTGAACAAAGTCATGTATTGTCTCTGGACCTTCAATTATGCAAAAACTATAGAAGAGAACCATGAGCAAACTCTTAGTGATTTAGCATATTTCTTATTGAACTGAATTTCCACAGAAAGATAATGAAGATTACTCTACTAGTCTACTTAGCGTTCCAGAAGATGTATAAAGCTAACGTTATATATCAAAGCTATCAATCGGTTTGATGCAGCATTTGGGGTATCTTTATCATACCATATCATGTTTAAACTTTGATATAATTTCCACTCCAAAGTCACAAGCTAACATTAAATTTTGAGAAATTTTATGGTACATTATACTAGTAGTATATAATAGACAGTAAAAATTAGATCTAGCCGTTGATTTGTTCTGTTACTCTACTACCGGAGGAAATATAAATAAATTCTAACTAATCTGGTCCATATTGAATTTAGTTATCGTAAAAGAACTCTAAATTTTCCTAACTTAGCACTAGACCAAGCTCCGATTTGCATAACACTGGAACATCACTCAGGTACACATTTCTTGGAGTGAATTTTTTTGTAACTGAAACTACGCGCCGCCGTATTTCCAAGCAGCATGTGCAAAAATTTCAGATTTTTAGACCTTTTAGTGTTACTTACGCGCCAACCAAGAACTCATCGTACTAATTCAACATGCTCATCCATTTCCTAAATCCCAAAAAAAAAGGAATTTTGATGTGGGAGCTAAAGTAATGTAACCTGGACAGACCGCCGTCTCCGGCCGCCCTGGGCTCGCCGGCGGAGGAGCAACGGCGCAGCATCGTCCGAGGGCTGGACCCGGCGCCTCCCATCCTCCATAGAGCGCAATGCAGCTCCCGGAACCGCGAAGGCGAAGGAACCGCCACCGCAAAGATGCGCTGGGACGCGGGCCCCGCCACTGGCGGGGTCGCCGGCTACGCGGCGAGGCAAGACATGGCCAGCCCGCGACTTGCAAGCCACTCTGGCTGGTGGTGTGGCGCTGGGGCGTACGGAAGAGCGTTGCTGTTGTTGCGACGGATTTGGATAAACGCCGGGCGGTGGTTTCGACTTTCGAGTCTACGGGTTCGTGTCTCGCGGTCGGATCCGGTTAGGAGAGTAGATGACAAACGTGGAGAGATGAAAGCATCTACGGGCAGCACTCAGCAGCATCGGAATTTTTGTTGCGGTCACGTTGGAATTTCTGTTCTTGGTTTGGTTTAGACAACAACGTCTTCTTGAAAACAAAATGGATTAGACAAAGTCCTCTTTTATGCTTTCAAAACAAAAATGAGAAAGCCCTCTTTTGCAAAGTATACAGCCTGGTATTCCTTTTTGGCACATATACTAATAGAGTCCTGCTAGCCCACGCTATATTGTTAGTGTATTTCCAATAGTATAACAGTTTCATGGAGTTTCACAAAATTTAATTGCATGGTATATGTTTTGTAATGTTTAACAAGGTTCCAGCGAGTTCCAAGTTCCCAATTTCAGAAGGTTACGGTAAGTTTCGAGTTCAATATCCAAGTTTCAGTAAAGTTTCAACAAATTTGAAGATTCAAAACACCATGTTTTAGCAAGTTTCAACCAATTTCATAGATGCTTTCAGTTTAAAATATGTCATGTTTCCGCAAGTTTCAACTAGTTTCAAGTTTAAAAATGCCATGTTTCAGCAAGTTCCAAGTTTGAAAATACCATTTTTCTGCAAGTTTCATGGATAATTCAAGTTTCAAAATGCTATGTTTTAGCAAGTTTCAACTAGTTTCAACATTGAAAATTCCATAATTCAGCCAGGTCTACAAGTTTCATGGATGCTTTAAGTTTCAAAATAGCATGTTTCATCAAGTTGAACTAGTTTCAAGTTTAAAAATACCATTTTTAGCAAGTTTCATGGATGCTTCAATTTTCAAATCAAATTTCATACAAGTTCCACAAAAATTAGAGCGAGTTCCAAGCAAAATTTCAAAAAAAAATTCACAGGTTAAAAAAAACCCAACAAACTCAATACAAACTTTAAAAGAAAAAAATGCAAGTTTCGAGCTTCAAACTTGAGTGAGGATCATGGATTTAAGAACAAACTAGAGCTCACCTAGAAACGAGGGGGATGGTAACAAACCTCTATGTTGTTGTGGTAGTGGAGTAGGCCCCACCAGTTGCTACTCATCGTATGCAGTGCCTATGCGCCGCGCCAACATGCCTACTTGCTAACGTCTGTGCGCGACGGTTCGTCCGCACTCACCAACTGTTGCTCCTCGCACCCCGGAGCTCGCTCACCGATCAATGTATCGCTCGCACGCCATGAGACGCCGCTATGCTCACCGCTGTTTGCGGCGTCCGTTCGCCCACAGCTCACTACTGGACTCATGGGGGCCACCACGTTCACCTACAGCCATGGTGGCTCTGAGTAAGCTCAATAGTGATGAGGATATCCCTTCTTCTGATACAACCACACCTACTGTACAAGGACCAATCACTAGAGTATGTGCTCGTCAACTTAATTATTAGGTAACTTTGTTTCTTGGAGTGCACTCGTATTATATGAACTATACGATATTATTAATAAGCGTGATATTATTCTAATTAAGAATCAAGGTCCCTGCATGGCGATAAGACATGAGAGTAACAAGACAAGAAGCACTAATGGAGATAATGGCATAACCAAGCTTGAAGGAGACCTAAAGAATGGCTACTACACTCAATTAAAGCCACCATAATGTTACAATGAAGGATGGTCGAACCCAATGACTATTTGCTTTGGCCTTACCTCCAAACATCTAGATTTATTTTTTAATTAAAAGCTATAGTGATGCACCACCTTATTTGGGCATGTGCCTATGTATCCGGTCAGAGTCCAAGGGAGGAAGGAATTCTTTTCGATTGGGGAAAGAGTCCTTTTCGGTTTCCATATTCTGGACACTGCCCCCCTTTCTCCTCTTCCTTTATAAGCTGGTCGGAGCTCTAGGGAGAGATGGTTTTTTGTTTAGTTGAAGTTTTCCTTTGAAACTATTCGGTATTCTCTTAATCGGCTAGATCAACAACAATATCGTGCTTCGGAACCCCACATCAATATCAGTACTTCAATTATATTTGTAATTTCATATTGCTATTTAATTTGTTCTTGTTGTTCTTCGATTGATTGCAGGAATTGATCTTCGCGATCAGGTCGATCGTGCATCTACCTAGGTCGATAACAATCCCAGAGTTGGTTCAACGATTGCTTGGTGAATCAGTCGTGTATGGTTGGTAGCCAGTTCGTGAGAGTCGTCTCCACAAATCGTAGATATCTTCCTCATCGAAAGATCGGCACCCAACAACCCATATCAGGTGGTATCAGAGCATAAGTTTATCAATGAGAATTTACTATTTTTATAGATTAGATTATTTTGTCCTAGAGTCTAGAAAAAGCAACACAAAAAAATATTAGGGTTCCATCAAAGTCTAAACCAAACTGTGCCTTGCAATTTCTTTTCAGTTTTTGCATTATTAAATCTTTGGTTGCATCGTCATGTCTAGTTGCTGGTCATAGTGTCTAGCCCATAGAGTTTTGAGTTCTGGTCACCCTCGCCTTCACATCACTACAACCTACACCCACTATCATATTGCCACACTGCCACCAACATCTCGTTGCGTTGTCTTCGCCTGCACTTTGGCCGCATGCCGTCTCTTGCAGCGCACCAATTGCAACCTTGGTTGTTGTCGCACACAACACTTGGAGTCCTAGAAGAAAAGGCAAGTATCGGATCAGATTAGGAAAGAAATTCGAGATTGAATCAGTTTATAGTTAAGATTTTGTTCAGATAAAAAAAGAAAGTCAAAAAAGAAAAGTAAAAAAAGGAAAGATTAGTTTCGGAAAAGTAAAAAAAAATAAGAATCCAAACAGCATTGAATTATGTTGGATTTGGATGCGTTGTCCTGATTTTCGAGATAGAGAGAGCATATCTTTTAATTACCTTTTTACCTCTTCACCTCTCGTCAACGCGCACCATGCAACATTGTGCCGCAACGCAACCTTGAACAATACCACATACCTTCGGCCGATGCGCACTTCTACAAAAAAAAAGATTAAGTGTTGCTTCTCTTTTTGGGCAATGTTGTGCCTTGTTTTTTTCTAGTGGTCTAGTTTCGTGTCTCTAGTACGGTCTAGCCTAGGACCAGCAAGCTATTGACTAGCACCATGAATAATTTTTTAACTTTGCATTTTCTAATTTGATTATTGCTAATCCTTGCTACCATACTTGAGCCTATCCAAGCTACACTTTCTACCATCGTACAGGCACCGTTCACTTGCAATCGCTTTATCCAATTTTCAGATATTGTTTGGTGGCGATCCTAATTGTCGGTCACCACCTGTTTGCTTGGTAAGAACTAGGTAAAAGCTTGAGTATGAGAGGCTTTGAACCACCAGCACCTAGCAGTTGATAGAGATATATACTTGTAATTTGTTTATTGTCTTCTACTAACAATGGCAGGTTCCACTGATCATACTGAGGAGGATGCGCTTCTCACGCCGCATATGAAGTAATCATACAACACTTTTCACGCATGTTGAATCAATATTCAGAGCGTCTTGAGGGGGTTCTAGATCGCATCAATGATGGGCTTAATGTGCTTGCTATACGCGTAGGGCAGCTAGAGAGAGCTCTACCACTAGCTGCCCATGCTGTTGCCCCCACTGTTGCCGACGCACCACAACAACGTTGTACCCCATTCGCGGCTCACTCATGGGCCGAAGAGGTAGAAGAAGAAGTCGATGATGAAGTAAATCCATATGTTGCTAATATGGAGTCCGATGGAGGATTCAATCCTAACAATGATCGTGATCATCGGCAACATTGATTAAATCGCCAAGGTATGAGAAGAGATCCACCACCACAAGAGGTACATGACCGTGATGACTCACTTGTGTAAGGAACAAGTTGGCCTAGAGGGGGGGTGAATAGGCAACCTTATAAATTTTAAAGTTATTCAAAGTCTTTTCTCAATAAAAGGAAAGAAGCGGAAGCACTTAGTACAAAAGTTCAGCACAACACTTGTAAGCAAACTCTGTAACAAAGGAAATTCGAATGAGAAAAAGAATATAAACAGGGGAACTCAGGAATTTTTCACCGAGGTTCAGAGATCACTCCTACGTCCCCGTTAGAGCACTTCCTTAGAAGTATTGCTCCACCAAACAGCCAATCTCAGTGGCTTTTGGTTTACCACTATCTTAGCTCTTTCACTACTCCAGTGAGGTGAGTCTCAACCTTTCACAGCAATGGTGGCCTTCCACAATCACTGTTGGACAGGTCGCACCAACAACTCCTCCAACCGTCTAGGACCAGCTAGTTCCAAGAGTAATAGACTATCCACAAGCCCTGTCTCTTGATTCAGTAGCTAGACTCAACTAGATTTAGCTTGGAGCAAGTACTCTATAAATTCAGAATGATGTTTGTGATTTCACCGAGTTGAAGCTCAAGACTCTTTGATGGAATGAAGCTCAGGAATTCTAAAGATCAAAGAGATGTATATGATTTGAATGATTTCAAAGATGTTCAGGATCTCAAAAGATGTGAATGTGCAAAGCTCTATCTCTTTTGTGAACACAGGCGATCTATATATAGCCCCTGAACAGAAATAACCGTTACACCTGCCATTTGCCCGTTGGGGGTTGGTAGGGAAGATGGGGTAGGTCAACAGCTACCTTTTGGTAGGATTTTTGACAGTGAAACGGAAGTCAAACTACACACACGCCGGACAGAAAGTTTTGGTCCGGGGTACATAGTTTTGAGAGGCATAAGTGAACTCAAAAGGACCCATTCACGCCGGACCAGAAAAAGCGGTCCGTCGTAAGGGTGAAGAGATCGGACGGTTATACTGGCAATAAGAAGATTTGCATCGGACCAATAAACTTGGTCCGTTGTGCATATGATTTTACTTAGCCAGGCAAGCTACGTTAGCGTCGGATCGAAAAAGTTGGTCTGGCGTATACAAGGTCTGAACTAACTCAGTATCAGCGAACAACATTTGCGCCGGACCAAAAAAGTTGGTCCGACGTACAAGAGAAAGAGACTGATTTTATCAGAGGTGGGCTCATTTGCGCTGGACCGAAAAAGTTGGTCCGGCGTACACATAGAGATCAGGTCTACATCAGACTTTATTTTTCTGACATTTTAATATAGACCAGAATTATATTTGAAGTAAAAAGAAATACCTTATGTCAGACTAAAATAGAAGAAAGAGTTTAGATTTATCCGATGAACACTTGTTATATGTGATTGAAAAGAATTCTTAACGCCGGACCCAAAAAGTTGGTCCGGCGTACATGGTGTGCGCTAGGTAAGGATAATTCTTAGCGCTGGACCGAGTTTATCGGTCCGGCGTACATGATGTACGCTCAGTTGAGATTTAGAACTTAGGATCTTTGAGCGCCTGAACCAGAAAGAAGTCTTTGGTCGAGAGAGAATAGTTTTGGCTAAGAAGATAGAGCTATGGTTTTAGAGAGATATGAAAAAAGTCCTATGCTCCAAGAAATCTTAGTGACTCTGCACACGAACCAAGATCATTTTTTATGAATAGTCCCTCTTAATAGTACGGTGATTTAACCGAGTAGCTTAAATAAACTACCAAGCCAAAACTAAAAGAAACACCTTAGCCTTGATCATCAGATTTGACTACTTTTGATTTTTCACTGAGTAACCTTTTTAGTCATCAACACCAAAACCTATATACTAAGCACAATTTATACATATAGGGAGCCTAGATGCTCTCAATCTCCCCTTTTTGGTGATTGATGACAATATCTTTGATATACTGCTCAGAGCCATAAATGATTACTTATCCTGCAGATACAAGTTAGTCTGATAGAACAAATAAACATTTTAAATGACTTAAGTATTTTGTACTCCCCCTGAATGAATGCGTGAGAAAAAAATACAATTAAAACACATGAAGAAGCTTTTAGGATAGGTTTTTCAGATATCAATGGATTAAAAAAATGCATAAAGCAAAATCCATAAAAGACTTGAGTTTCAATATAGCAAACTCTATTAGATAATAGACTTAGAATCATTCTAATCTTTTCCCTTAAAAAAAACTTCAGACTAAACAGACACTACTACAGAACAGCCAATCCTTGCCGGCATATCACTGCCGGTTAGGACCGAGCCGGCAGTGATAACGTATCTCTGCCGGTTCGAAAGTTAAGTTGGGGGGGATAACTTATCACTGCCGGTTCATGCAACCAACCGGCGGTAAAAGCAAGATATCACCGCGGTTTGAGACAACAACCGCAGAGATATATCATCTGCCGGTCGTGCTTAAACCGGCAGGATACTTGCATTTTCACTGCCGGGTTAAAGCAAGGACCGGCGGTGATATTATCTTCCGCGCAGATGTGTTTTTCGCGCATTGAGCTTATCATCGCCGGTTCTGCGAACCCGCAGTGATAAGTCTTCTATATAATCGAGACCCTCGCCTCGACCGATCGAGCAAAGACAGAGGCGCTCTGTCTTTGCTCGATTTGCATATTGCAACGATCTGCTGTAGAAAAATTTGTTAAAATTTGTATTGTACTTCTTTTGAGGTTAGTAATTTGATCTCTATTTTTGTAAATAATAAAAATTGCCACGTGGATTTTTACATAATGACAAAAGGTGTATTTTCAAATGTTGAAATAATAAAAACTTGTTAGATGGATATTTACCTAATAAAAAATTTTGATATATTTTAATGTACTCAAAGTATATCCTAAGTGCTTACAATTTTTTCAAATTTGTAAATAATAAGGAATTGAAAGATGGATATTGACAATGAAAAAGATTGATATATTTGGATATAGTCTAAATATATCATAACTATTTACAATTATTTTCATTTTTACAATACTAAAAATTGCTATATGGATATTTACATAACGGAAAAAGGTTGATGTATTTTAATATAGTCAAAATTGCTACATATGTTTTTAAATCTAATTGTCTACAATTATTTGTTATTTGCAATTATATGCGTATGTAATATTTGATTTAATTAATTGTAGATGGACCAAGGTGGATGTATGACACGGACCGTTGTGGGCGTAGTTTTTAATGGTGTGATTTATTTTCTAAACGTGGCGCGCGCGCTAAGTCGAAGAATCTGGCGGACTACATGTGCTGTCCATGCGTTGATCGCAAAAATCGTGTCGCTTTCTACCATAGAGTCGATACGTGCACACTTGCTTCAAGAGGTTTCAAGGTCGGCTATACTGTTGGACCAAGCACGCGAAGATGAGATTGTACATGAAGGGCAACACATTATTGAAGATGACGGAGACAACGGTATGACGGCGATTGAAGATACGCTTGTCGGCGACCACGACGAAGATCCGGATCAAATGTTGCGTGATGGGAGGGAGACTTCACGAGTGAAAGAGAGTTTCAAAAGTTCAAACATATGGTACAGACTCCACGACACCATTGTACCCAGCCGCAAGGAGGAGCACAAAATTGCGGACCGTGCTTACACTCTCGCAGCTTGAAGGCAAGCAATGGTTGGTCCGATAAGAGCTTCACCGAGCTCTTATGTCTCTTGGGGATTTGCTTCGAGGGTAACGTGTTGCCTACAAGTACGCACGCCAAGCAGTTGTCCGCCTGCTGGGATTGGAAGTACAAAGGATACACGCATGTCCAAACGATTGCATGTTGTATCGCAATGAGTTTGCGGACTTGGATGGTCGTGTTGTTTGCAAAGCAAAGCGGTATAAGAACAACGATGAAGACATCGATAATGAAGATGTCGGGGTGAAGCGTAAGAAGATGAGATCTCCCGTAAGGTGGTGTGGTATTTTCCTATAATTCCCGTCTCAATCGATTGTTTGCGAACAAAAGGCATGCCCAATTGCTACGATGGCACGCCAAGAGCGTAAGAACGATGGAATGCTCAGACACCCTGCTGACTCTGTGCAATGGAGGAATATCGACAGAAAATATAAGAAGCACTTTGCATATGATGTAAGGAATATAAGGTTCGGGTTGAGTACGGATGGGATGAATCCTTTCGGTAACATGAGCAGTCGTCATAGCACTTGGCCGGTAACTCTATGTATCTACAACCTTCCTCCTTGGCTTTGTATGAAGCGGAAGTACATTATGATGCCACTACTGATCCAAGGGCCCAGGCAACCTGACAACGATATCGATGTGTACCTCAAACCATTGGTTGAAGATCTTCTAATCTTGTGGAACAATGGAGTACGGGTATGGGATGAGTATAAAAGAGAGAACTTTATCCTACGCGCATTGTTGTTCGTAACCATCAATGATTACCACGCCCTTGGTAACTGTCGGGCCGACGACAAAAGGCTTCAATGGATCGTCCAATGCTTAGATGGTACAAACTAGTCGGTGGTCAAGAATCGTCGAAAAATGTCTTACATGCGGCATCGTAGGTTCCTCCGCAAGGATCACCCATACCGCAATAATAAGAAAGCTTTTGATGGGACAAAGGAGACCGCTTTAGCTCAGAAGAATCACACCGGGAGAGAGATATTTGCAGTGTAAGGGATCTTAAAATTATCCACGGAAGGGAGCAGCGGTACATCTATCCCGAGTTCCGTGATAAGGCTCTTTGTGGAAAAAGAGATCGATATTTTGGGTCCTACCTTCTCGGCAAGACTTAGAAGTGCGACACGCAATCGACGTCATGCACATAGAGAAGAACGTGTGTGACAACTTGCTTGGTATCTTCTTGGATATACCGCAAAACAAAAGATACTCTCCAAGCACGGATGGACCTTGAAGATATGAAACTCGGGAAGGAGCGCATCACGTAGACATGGATACAGGAAAAAGTACCTTCCCGCACTGCTACACTCGAGCAAGAAAGAAAAATTAGCTTTGTATGAATGCTTGCACGGAGTGAAAGTTCCGTCCGGATACTCGCCAACATAAAGAGACTAGTCTCAATGAAAGACTTAAAATTAATTGGTATGAAGTCTCACGATTGCCACGTGATGATGACGCAGATGCTTCCAATTGCAGTTAGGGGTGTTCTGCCAGAGAAAGTCCGAGACCCAATTGTGAAGTTGTGTTCATTCTTCAACGCGATTTCACAGAAGGCCATCGATCCATTGAAACTAGATAAGCTACAGGAAGACGTGGTCCACACTCTTTGCAGGCTCGAGATGTGTTTCCCTCCATCTTTTTTTGATATTATGGTCCATCTCATTGTTCACATCGTGAAAGAGATACGGATTCTAGGTCCCGTGTTTCTACATCAGATGTATCCTTTTGAGAGGTTCATGGGGGTCATAAAGAAATATGTTCGTAACCGACATCGGTCGGAAGGTTGCATTGCAGATGGTTGGGGAACCGAGGAGGTCATTGAGTTCTGCGTTGATTACATGGATCTCAAACCGATTGGTCCGCCTACATCACGACATGAGGGTAGGCTACGAGAAAAGGGACATCAAGCGAAAATCACTCGTACAAACAATCTAGCTTCATTCACACAAGCACATTTCGCGCCTGGGACAATCGGTTGTGGTGGCCCGTATGTCAACATGCACAAGAGCATGCTATCTAGAACAAACCCAACGAAGTCGAGGGTTGGATCGCGAGAGAGCATAGACATAACTCGGCGATTGGTTGCGTAGGCACATGATGCATACGGAGACAGAGTGTGCTCGATTGAAAGTGTTAAATCGGGGACCGTCCACTACAATTCGGACATTCCAAGGATACGACATAAATGGTTTTACTTTTTATACAAGAGCACAAGATAAAAGAGCACCAACCAAAGCAGCAGTATCCGTCACAGATGCCTCACGACAAAGAACGGAGATAGGAAAACCTACTACGGATTCATAGAAGAGATTTGGGAGCTTGATTACGGACCTTTGAAGGTCCCTCTTTCGGTGCCAATGGGTAAGACTTCCAAGGGCATGAACATCGACAAGCACGGTATCACTACCGTGGACCTAAAATGGTCGATCTGAGAGAAGAACCATTCGTACTTGCTAATTGTGTTACACAAATCTTTTTGTATCCGATCCACTAACAAGGAGCGCCACGTGGTTATTCAAGGAAAAGAAGGATTGTCGGGGTTGAGAATGTTGTCGACGAGGAAGAGTACAACCAATTCGATGAGCTTCCTCCTTTCGGAGAGGACGTTGACCTCGGTCTCATGGAAGAGAGTGAGGACGGTTACATACATACGCCGCGATCATGACGAAGGTCGAATCGTAGCTTAGTTGTCCTAATGAAATACATTTTATTTTCTGATATGTAACAATTAATGTATTCTTTTGTCATATGTATCAATTTGTGTGAATTCTACTTCATCTGTGTGTTTTTTGTATTTGTGTGAATTTTTGAAGCGATGGTTGGTCTCTGCATTTGTTTGAATTTAAATCAAATATTACATGTCTCAAGTATTCTTCCAAAAATTTCCAGAAAATTTGGATAAAAATTGATAGGATTTCAAAACAGTCAGCAATTTGAATTTTTTTATTTTGAAATATTAAAACTATGAAAACAGTGAGCACTCTGGATTTTTATAATTTTACAACTTTGTCAAAACTTAGGGGAAATATTTAAATCAAATATTACATATCCTGAAGAATTCCTCCAAAAATTTGGATAAAAATTGATAGGATTTAAAAACTCCCAAAGCAATCATCCTTTGAAAACTTTGACATAATTGACTGGAGCTTATCACTGCCGGTTGTATCATTAAGCCGGCAGTGAAGTGCTTTATCACTGCCGGTTTGTAGTATTAAGCCGACAGTGATAATCAAGTATTACTGCCGGTTTTTGTTTTGAACCGGCAGTGATAAATACTTTCACTGCCGGGTGTAGATACAACCGGCAGTGATAATGTATTATCACTGCCGGGTTGATATTGAACCGGCAGTGATAATTTTTTTCACTGCCGGGTTGAGATTGAACCGGCAGTGATAAGTTTTTTCACTGCCGGGTTGAGATTGAACCGGCAGTGATAAGTTTTTTCACTGCCGGGTTGAGCTTGAACCGGCAGTGATAATTCAACTATCACTGCCGGTTCTCTTTATTATCCGGCGGTGATAGTGTATCACCGCCGGTTTTGTGTTGACCGGCGGTGATACTCTAACCCTATAAATTGAACGTCGCGCCACTCAAATCATTTCCCCTTCAACCGACGCCGCCACTTCGTCTCCTCGCATCGCTCGCCGTCGCCACAGATCGCCCGGCCGTCGCCTCGACCTCACCGCCGGACCTCACTACCCCGCCGTCGCCGAACCTCACCGCCCATTGCCGCCGCGATCGCATCGCCTCGGCCGTCGCCCGCCGTTCTTTGCTTGGTAATGACCCGCCGTCGCCCGCCGCTTTTTCTCAATGTTCTTGATTTCTTGGTGTACTTAATCATAATCACTCAAGCTTGGGTTGCATATCCGTATCTATGGTGCATCTTGTTCGGCTTCGTCAATATGCCTTGCCTCTCGACCAAAGGTAGCTATAATATGTACTCTTTTATACCAATTCTCGATTTGCTCAATAGTTACTTACCTTAATTGTTAAATGTGCATTGGTGCATACGCGAGAGGAAATACCGCGTGGCTAAAGGCCTCTGTCGCCCCGGTTGGTGATTCCTTTTTGCTTCATCGGCAATATAAATTGTTCTCTATGTATTTCGATTACGGTTGTATATAATTACATGTGTTTAGACCTTTGATCATGCGTCTTGTGTATGGTTACTGGATGTATATGTGTATGGTTACCGGATCAGTATGTAACGTGCATATGTTTATTGCTATATGTTTGATTTGTGCCGAGAGACATAATGTGCATATGCGCTTATTCAGAAAATATGTGCTAACACATCGACAAAGTATACATGTATGTGTACATCTCCTGCAGATGTGTATATATCTTGTGTAATGTATGCTTATATTTGTGTTCATGGTAAAAATATTCTGGAGAATGCAGATTTAAAAAAAGATGTATATGTGTATGTGTCCTTCAAGGATGTTTGTGTATACAGATAAAAAAAATATGTGTGTACATGTTCTTTAAAGATGTGTATTATTGAGTACTCCTTTCAATAAGCATGCCATGTAGCTTTCTATTTAGTAGAATTGCTTGATTTAGTTTGGAATTTGGGGCAGAGACAATTATAAAGAGTCCAGAATGACGTAATTATAAAGAAAATGAAAGAGAGCAACACTTCAACCGACCATTCTCAATTTCAAGTAGTTCTCTACAATATTAATGTATAAATGTATATGTGTATGTATCCAGGATATGTAAACATCCTTTCACGGGATTAACTTCAATGTCAATCCTCGTTTGTATGTGTCTTTCAAAAATGACCTTGTTAATTGGAAATTTTCAACAAACTTGCTAGGAATGGCCTCCGACGAAGGACAAGTGCCGAAGGGAGTTGGGCCCTCAAATATGGACGAAGGAGGAAGGGTAGCCCGAATAATAGCCCAACGTCCTATCTCGAACTGCGGGACCCGACCATGGACCAACGACAATACTCACGTAAGCGAGGTAAAGTTTTAGTACACCGTGGTTCCCAAAACATGGTAGGCCCAGACGACTAATAATTTAGAAGATCAATTTGTGCTCAAAGCGCCTCGATCAACGAAGGCGCGCGCAAGTCGTGGTCCGAACAAGATGCCTAAGGGAATTTTTAACATAGTGGAGCTCTCGGCAATGGGAACCTGCTATACCGAGTCATCATTGGGGCCGACAGACAGCCTGCGGGTTATTGCTAGGGATGACGTGCCCATCGACTATAGATCATGGATTGGCCGGAGGTGACCAATGGGTGGTACCCAATGAGTCAAGAACTCTTTATGGGACAAGTGAAACAAGTTTTCCAGTTCCCCGGGGACCGAGCTGGTTGCAAAGAAACGAGCACTCAGATCATGTGCCTTTCGCGTGGAAGAATTGGAAGACAAGATTAAACAAGAATTATGTGAAAAAGAATGAAACGCCAATTTTGACACGTACCCAAAGTTAAGGGAGTTCGGGATGAATTTGTAGGCGTATAAGAGGTCCAAAGAAGCTCACATAGTAAGTGAAAGGAACAAAGCAAGCGCGGATAAGAATATTCACCCTCACGGACTAGGAGCAGGAGGGTACGTGAAGAAAATACCAGATGGGATCGGTCCGAACAAGAAATGACCCGCAAGGGTATAATTCTGCAACGGCCGCCTTAAGCGAAAGATCAAAGCACCGTTGCTTGGGAGGGTGCTTCTATCTCCGATGATGGCGGCTTAAGCTTCGAACCGATAGAGAGCGTGAAGTGCTTGCGCGAGAATCACGGATGCTCACTCACGCCTTCCCAAGGATCTTTCGCGCCACGAAGGAGAACGACGAGCTAACCATAGCCCCGGTAACAAGGAGCATCCAGTCGCACTGAGGAGTTGGTTTGGTCACGTGGAAAGAAGCCTTCCCGCAGACGCATGGATGTACAAGCGTTCAAAGAGATTAAGAGAAGATCAACTGAACGCCGGATAAAAGATGCTTTGCCACGAGCGCTAGAGGAACAAAGGTCGGAACTAGATAAGGCGTGGAGCAAGCCGCATGAAAGCTCTCACTCACGATCGCCACCCGGTGAAAGCCCCGAGCTCATCGGTCCGGTGCTCGTAAGAGCAACGCGGCCCACGAGGATTCCCAAGAGCATGGATGCGTTTTCCTGTGGATGACATCAAAGAACCGACACTGCAAACTACATTTGGCCGCACGTGGCATTACCATAAAGGTGGCCGAGGCGGGGCTTGGCCATGCCAGAGTCACGGACTTTGCACTGCCGCCGATACCACGAGGATTCGCCAGGTCGGTGGGCGATGTCGTCCGCCAATACCGAAAAATGGAGGTAGAGATCCCTGGCGAGGATGGGAACAAAAAGCTAGGAGAAAACGTGAATGGCTTCCTCGCGTGGCGCAAGAGCTTGATTAAGTTTGGCTCGGACGATGAGGGCGACGACGATGATGATCAGCCGCACTCTCCACACAGAGACCTCCCGCCCTTCTCGCCGCCAACCAGGAAAAGTCCAACTCCTCCGTCGGCACCAACCAGAAAAAGCCCGACTCCTCCGCCAAAAACTGTGAAGAATCGAACAACGGGAACATCTCGGCAGTCGGCACCGTCCTCGAAGAAATCTCAACCATCTGTGAACCCAGGACAACCACAAAAGAAACTATCAGCTGACATGACTGAGGAAGAGCGGAAAAAGCATGTAAGCGCCTGCGTAGCATCTCACTTTAAAAAGGTGCCATCAAGTAAGAAGACTAAAGTTGATGCTGACGCGCAAAAGTTTTTCTTGAGTATGGCAAAAGTGCAAAAGACGGGGCAGGCTTCTGAACCTTGCAAAATATCGGACTACGAGCGCATATCCAGAAAGCAGTACTTGCAGGCGGCTAGTGCCGACACGTTAAAGCGGGATGCTCAAGCAGATGATGTTCAACTAGATGCTCTGGCGCAAGGTCTCAGGTGGAAGTTTGTTATGGGAAAACCGCTGGTTGAACCAGCTCATTTCGACAACCTTACAACTCAATCAAGGCGCGTCCATCGATGGTACATGCAAGCGATCCAACGATGGTATGGAGGCGTTCGATCGGATACACAGAGCAAGATTTTCACAATGGGGATAACATCTGCTGGGTTCTTTTCACGGAGTCTGTATATGTTGTACCAAAGAAGATGCCACGGACGTGAACATACTTAGACTATGGACTTTGTAAGTCCACAAGATATCGTTGAGCATTTTTGTCTTGTTTAATTGCATCTCTAACTTCTTTCTTATGTAGAATGGAGGTACGTACATGTAGAAGAAATAACAATGACAATCTAGCATTCTTAGATCCGGGGCTCACAACGAGAAACTTGTGAACGACAATCCACGATTCGTTGAAGACTATTTATTTAATGTTTTTTGAAGTCGCAATACAAAACCTCCGTTCTTTTACCCTATAACTTCAAGCACGTATCTCGACTTCTAATATCGTTTTACTATTTTTGCGTAACACGCACGATGTGGGAGTAATTGACTACGTTGACATATATGTGCAGTTTCACGGGTCCTCCTCGTCATCCGGTTAGATGCTAGCGGATTTTTGTCTTGGACTCCATGAGAAAACAAACTAATCTGTACCAAGACCTTTGGGACATCTTTGAGCAATGTAAACTCGATCATTGCGTTATTACTCTAGCAAAATTCCATTCTATTGCATTTAAGTTTAATTACTATTCAAAATCATTCACAGGGCTTTCGCGATCTTCGCAAGAAAAATGTTCTGTATCGTCCATACCGGAAAAATTTTGAAATAATAAATGACTTCCCATGCATGAAGCAGAAACCCGGAAACAATTTATGTGCATTCTATGTATGTACAAATATGCATTCAATTGTCACGGAGAGTGTCGGCTATAACGAAGCCATGGTACGTAATTACACTTTGATGCCCTTTTTTATTTAACAAATATCATCATTAAGTAACTTCATTTTTTTTTCAAAAACAGCGCTCCAAACTGAGAACCAATAAGTTATTGCTCACGGAAATTATAGCAATTCAAGAACAAATACGGATTCATTCATGATGAGATCATCAATCCAAACGGCGAGTTCCACGAGTAGCCTCATCGCCTCATTCCTACGGCCTAGACGCGTGACATGTCTACTTCGACTCATTGTAAAATCAAAGCAAACGGGATGACATGTAGTCGAGCTACATTGTAAAAGCAAATTATATGATGTGTAATTTAATATATTTGAATTATGATTTTAACGATGCTTAGTCGATACATGCATATATTTGAATTATGCTTTGAACGATGCTTTATATACTAACATATGGACACTTTGTAAACAATTATATAAAAATATATATATATTGCACAAAAATATGCAAGATTTTCACTTTGCGGTTCTTGGAAAACCGGCGTTGATATGTATATATCACCGTCGGATTATGGTACAACCCGGCGGTGCTAGTACAATATCCTCGCGGTTGTAGATATAACCGCAGTGATAATCCTTATCACCGCCGGATTTTGGTTTGATCCGCAGTGATAGTCCTTATCACCGCCGGATTTTAGTTTGATCCGCAGTGATAGTTCAATATCACCGCCGGTTGTAGGTAGAACCGCAGTGATAATCTTATCACCGCGGCCTCGAGCCAGCAGTGATAATCCTCGAGTATCACTGCCGAACAATCACTGCCGGCGCCAATGACCGGCAGTGATGGGGTTTTGGAACCGGCAGTGATGTGCTGTTCTGTAGTAGTGAGACTATTCTTCTCCCCCTTTGGCATCAATAGCCAAAAAGGTTACTTCTTGTGTTTTGAAAGAGTCATTTTCAGCATACTTGCCATCCTGGAACTTGTGCTTCTTCTTGGAGGAGAAGGAGATGATTGCTCTTGGTCTCTGTCAGAGTGTGGAGTAGCCATTGCTTCATTATGCCAATTAGGATAATCTGGATCACCAGGCTGAGGATTGAAAGTAAGATCACTGAGATCTTGCTGGACATTTCTGATTAGCTCTTGGGTTTCATCTGTTTTATCCAATAAGAGCTGTGCAATTTTTTCCTGATTAGATACCAAATTATTTTTAACATCTTCAGAGTAGTCCCGAAGATAATTAAACATATCTCCTTGCCAATCCAAACAGCTGCCAGTCTTGTCAAAGTTCTTGTACATATTTTGAGCAAATTTGTCAATTTGGGCATTTTGGGCATTCTGCTTCTTATTTAGATCATATAGCCTGTCTTTGACCACAAGCTGTTCAGTTTTGATTTCACCAATCCATTTTCTTATGTCCCACTGATTTCCTCTGAGAGTATCAAACCTTTTATAAGTTTCATCCGTGAGATTGGCTTGGTCTTGATAGATCTTTTGCATCAGTTCTTGCTGTTGGTGAATTGCTGCCATTTGTTCATCATGTCTCTAGGCAGCCAATCTCCTTTCTTCTTCAATATTTTCTTGAGCATTTCTGAGATCAGTATTATATTGTTGCTCAAATGATGTAAACCAACCTGGCTGTGAGTCCCACCAAGATGGTTGATGACCATAATCATATGAAAATGCAGGCTCAGCAAAGTCAGAGTGATGAGAATGATGAGAGTCTTCAGAAGATTGCTGAGTAAAGGTTGGCATATGTCCCTGATGTGGCCTTGAACCACCTACTTCATGATCATGAACTGCTGGTGGAAAACTTTGACCTTCCATGAACCTGGCTGCAACTGCTAGTTCTTGTAATCTGTGCACTTCCTCATCTTCATGATGAGACTCAGAGCTTACATAGACTTCAGTATGCTCAGACTGTCCAAACCTTTGCTGACTATGATGTTCAGAGCTGTAGTCCAAAATTTCTGTGGGAGTATGTGGAGAGTTAGGGGCTGGGAAAAAGTATTCCTGAGTATGATAGCTATGACTTGGAACTCCACCATCATCATCATCTGAATTTTCATGTATCTCTGTACCTTCTTGAGCACTAGGCTCATGAATTACTGGTAGTGGAGTAGGAATTCTTGCTGGTCCTACTTCTTGAGCAGCTGGCTTGGGCATTTTTTATTGCTTAGGTCCAGAATTAAACTCTCTGTCCCTCTCAAGCTGGGAGATGATCCCTTGAGCCAATAACATTTGAGCGATTTGCATGGCAAAATGAAGAGGACTACCCATTTTTCTGTAAATAGCTTCTTTCATCTCTCCAAAGATATAGTCTGTCAGATCAATGGGTTGTCTTGATAAAATTAGGTGCAGCAACCAAGCAAGACATGGGGTTACTCCTTCTTTGTAACCAGATTTAGGGTAAATTGTGTGTCTGAGAATCAGGAGCAGAGCCTTGGTTTCTGTAGTTAAACAATGAACCCTGTTTGCACTAAATCCGGCCTCATGGATATTTCTGTAGATGTGTGCAGATACTTGTAAGTCAGGCATGTCACCAATCTGCCTTCATCTATTTCCAGGAAACATCCTATCATGAATCCTAGTTCTGTTTAGCAAAGGGCTTGAGGCTCCAATGGCAGCTTCAAACTGAGGTGATCTCACTTTTCTCCTATTTCCATCAATAGTAAACAGAATATAGTGCCTATTCTTGTTTACTAACAGAGATGCATAGAATTCCATAATTCTGTTTTCACTCCAGGCTGGCCTGACATAGAACATAAGAGTTGCAAGCCCAGGGGTTGACCTAACACAATCTAGAATTCTATCTGATTCTAGCACAGAGCTAATCTGATTCCAGTCAACATATTGATGCTTGCAAAGTGCTGACATATGTTTACCATTCTTATTTCTCCTGTTTTTGTACCCCATATAAATATTTCTCTGGAATGTGGTAATGAATTGCTCATTAAGGGCAGGTCCTTCAGAAGATATGTCTGCATCAGGCTCATAGTCACTATCATCTGAAGAAGAGGTTGAGACATGTTGCACTGGTTTTCTTGATGGTTTAGTTGTTACTTTCTTTACTACACCACCAGACTGCTGGGATTTGTCTGTTTTGGCTTTCTTTTTCCCTTTGACTTTATCAGCAATTTTTCCAAAAAGACCTCTTTTGTCTGGATTTTGGGAACTCATCTTGACTAGGGCTTCTTTTCAGAAATACTAAGTTAACTTGATGAAAAGCAGAGGCTGAATACTGATAATGCCAAACGCAAGAAATTGAAGAACAGCCTAAGAGACAGAAGATAGGACCTTAAGAGATGATTACTAACTAGGGTTTTGATTTATCAAGGAGACAAGATAAGATTAAGGAACTTACGAGACCCTAGTCGCAGAAGCTTGAGCAGATTGAACACCGTTGACAAACAACCGTTCAGGATGAGCTTCGGTGTAAGGAGAAAGTGCTCAAGAGTTTTTGCAAGAAGCTTGAAGGCGAAGAACTTTGGTCAAAAGAGTTTGAGCAAGAAAATATGAGAGACTTCTGAGGAGGAGGAAGATATAAAAAGAACGGATTTTCAAGAGCAAAAGCTGCAATAAAGGCAATATGGACAACGCATAGGAAAGTAACGACAGTAACTGCCGTACTTTGAGAAGGTCTCTTTATGAGGGAGTAGATGGGACTGTAGCCAGGGAATCCTAGAATTTTGTTACCAAATTTGGATAAGTTTGGTAGAGATAAGCCCTAAGAGATAGACTTTTGACGAGATCATAAGAGATTTTAAAGATAGAGATCAAATACGATTTGAAAAAGATAAGGCATAGATAACAGAGCTATTGTCGAATATGTCCTGGACTGCTTTTTAGTCTGCGCTGCATCGAAGTTCAAGGCTTTCTATCTCATACTGACCAATAAAATTGGTCTGCCGTAGTTGGAAAACACTCGGCTTGGTTTTAAGGCAACAGTCCGAGGTGCATAGACATAGTTCTAGAAGGAAAAACACAGAGATAGCTAATTGAAGACTTTTCTGAGACCAAAATACTCAAATTTGAAGAGAAATCTTAAATCACCCAATAAACTTAAGAGGTTTTAAGAAGGGATAATTTTTTTGGTTAAGAGATTTATTCAAAGAATTATTTTATTCTGTAATCAGCACTTTTGAATTCATTTATTCACACCGCCAGTCGGATCAGAGTGCTGTTCGCGCCAGATTTAACACGATGTGTTACGTGTCGAGCTTTAAGTTACATTCTGCGACAGACGGATGTGGATATCATTCAAACGCGAAGCCATGCGAGACAAGGAACATTCAAAGAAAACATTTCTTTATTTATATTAATTCCCCGGACATTATGCCCGGGAATTTTTTTTTTACAAGGGAAGGACCTAAGTCTCTCTTCGACGGATGCGGCCAAGTGCCTCCACAAGGGCCTCCCTAGCCCTGTAAAGAGCAGGGACTGCCTCAAGGAGGGCATCGACGGGGGCACGGTCATGCTCGACCGCCCTCTCCTCGGCTAACTCTGCTAAGGCGAGTTCGTAGTCCCTCCAGAGCTCCGCAATCCTAGGGTCCTCCTCATCATCCTTGAAATTCCTTTTCGTCATGATGAAGATGGAAGGTTTGATCAGAAATAAGAAAGGTTAAGTGAAGGATTACACTTCCAGAGCCTTGATTCGCCTTTTATAGCCGCTGCGGCG